>CM034147.1:642312781-643007781 GCA_019776745.2 Taxus chinensis
ACTTTGGAAATTTTTGAATCATGGTTCAAGAGCACGGAGGATTAATTTTCTTAGAGATTTGACACTGGATCTGAGTGTGATGCACATAGATGGGTAGAAGAGAACTTCTACCATGATTTGTATGAAACTTTTTTTTTTCAGCATATGTGTCTGGATCAAGCTAGTATTATAGATCACATGCATAGACCCAAGAGGAATACTAGAGGTTGCAAGATGAAGATCTGATGTGGACTCGTACTGTGGATCATTGGTGGAAGACAGTGCTAGTTAGCTACACTCTGGAATACGCTATTTCCATGTATTATTGTCTAGAAGTTTTTGAGTTTGAGTTCCTGAGGGAGCTCAGAGGATCATTTCTACATGTTATTCCTTTGGTAATGAAGATCTTGATCATGAACATGAGTTTAGAGGCATTTTTAATGGTTGGCTAAACCATTCTGAGTGCTAGCTGAGGAATCTAGGGTGAAGGAAGATGATAGATATTACGACAGATAAAGAAAGGGAGGATAGGTGGCTCAAGTATAGTGAAGCACATGAAAGGGAAATTTCTAGACAACATGAGGTTGCAAGTGTGATGGATCTATTGAGGTTCACGTAGAGGACATGGAATCTTAGCAATCTGTGCTACCCCATATTGAAAAGCACGTAAGAGAGACCCCTTTGGATTCTAATGATATTTCATTGAGTGGAGAGAGAAGAGTTTTTAGCACATATATGAACCCACCTAGTGACCAAACCCTGGCACTTGGTTTTCCACATCAAGGAAGGAGTATCCTTGACCCAGTTGGTATCAGTGGAAGTGATAGATCTGTGCCCAGGAGATATAATTTTTCATTTGCCACTTCTATGGTTATGCATATTCTAGTATTCAGAGGAATTTTTGGACAAGGAACAAGTACACAAGCCTTCGGTCTCACATATAGGAGTGGCTCGGGGTACACTAGTGGTAGTAGGGAATTATCACAGAATGTTGACACATAGTTTAGTGGAACCTTGGGGAACCTTGGCACGACCACTACAGGACTTGGTGGAATAGGTGGATCTAGTGGGTCAGGAGGAACATGACCTGGTGGATGTGGTGGGTCAGGAGGAATAAGACCTGGTGGATCCAGAGGATCTGGTGGCTCAGGAGGCAAAAGACCTAGTGGATCTGGTGGATCTTGTGGAGGAGGAAACAACGGAGGGAACCAAGGCTTTGGCTCAGGAGGACAAGGGCCCCAGCCACCCCCTCAAGTCTTCTTTGAGATGTCTTTACATTTTCTAGATTACAGAGGTATTAAAAATGTTGCAGAACATGTTTACAAGTGTGAGCTGCTATGGCACACAAAGGGGGTCACAACCCCAGAGTGGAAGGCTAGTCATTTTGTAATGATGTTGCAAGGGAACACGCATAAATGGTATAGGAAATATGACCCTAATCAAATGGTGGTGGATTATACTACTTTAAAGAACACCTTCTTAGCAGAATTCCACATCCCTAAGTTTAAACAAAAGAGCATCAATGCCCTAAAGGAGATTCAATAGGGAATGGCAAAGAGTGTGCGGGAGTATGATGCATGGTTCAAGACCCTCTTGCAAAAATTATCAAATGACATTCACCCTTCACAACATGCTCAATAGTTTTTTGGGGGGTTGATAACTCCATTTAGAAGATCTTGATCTTATAAAACTTTCACAGACCTATGCTAGGTGTTAGAAGCTACTTTGCATGCTGAGGTTGTCAGAAGTGTTGATACTGGTGTTAGCCCATTCCTGGAGAATCAAATTGCTACTATGGCTAAGCAGCTGGAGAATTTGTCTGTGGATTCATCCCATGAGACTCGTAGTGGTACATGGTTTACAAATTGTGAAGTGGAGGGGAATGTCAAGGATTGTTTCCCCCAGAGGATGGTACATGCTGTAATAGTAGACTATGAAATTTTTCATGGGGGCCATGATGCAAGTAGATGTCCCTTGTTACAATGCAAAATTTATAAGAATGTTTCTTTCTACTATAAGATCTGCACCTCTACGACTAATTATATTAAGGATTATAGCCATATTGATTAGATGCATGAGGCCATTGATCATCGGGTGTGCCAAACCAGCATTGCCAATAGTTTTAAAGATGATTATCACTGTTATGAGGAGTGAACATATAGAAGAAAACATGGAAGGGGATTTTGCAGAGGATTCCATGGTCATGGTAACCATGGAGGAGGAAGAAGTGATTTACCATGTGGAACCTATTTTAACTGTGGGTCTAAAAAGCATTACAAAAGAGAGTAACCTGAGTTGTTTGAGCACATGAATCAGCAAAATCGGAAAGACAAGGGCACTGTAATGGTAAGCATTAAAAATAAGGACACACAATGGATGCCATGGGTAACACCTGATGCATGCTTAAAACTTGTTATGGTAACAACAAGAGTAGAGGCTGCACCCACAAAGGAAATACCAAGGCACAAGAACCTAGTTTCAAGGGAAGAAGTGGTACATGGGAAGTACCCAGACCCTGCGCATTAAAAGGAGGTATATCAAGATACCATGGATGCCATTCAGAGTTTATAGGGAGAAATCAAGTGTTTAAGGGAGCATTCCAAGAGGGAGGAGCAAAGAAGGAAGGTTGAGGTGCCAAGAGATGACCTGGATGAGGTCAAGGAATTATGTAAAATGCTAAGGCAAGAGAATATTATTCCTTTTCTAGGAGCATGGTTGAGAGAGAAGGTACCACGTGCTGGAGAAGAGTGTGAGAGGTAATTCTTGCATGCAAACCTTCCCCCTCACAACCTTGACTATGATAGGGATATCACATTAAATGTGGTCATGGATGGATGGCTCCTTAGTAATATCCTCATTGACACATGCGCAAAGGTTAATGTTCTCACCTTGGATACATGACATCAGAGGGGAAGGCATCCATTACAACTATCTTTGAATTTTCTATACATGGCAAACAAAATGAAGGAAATGCCCATTGGTGTGTTAAAGGATGTAACTATCACTATTCAGGGAGCTAAGTTTACTTAGGACTTCGAAGTCTTGGCATTCACCAAGGTAGATAATTTCCCATCACTGCTTGGGCACCCATGGTGTTAAAAGAACAATGCAGATCTTCGTTTCAACAAGGGGTACATAATCTTTGAAAATGAGGATGAATGGGTCATAGTACCCCTTCTTGATGGGAAGTCAAAACCGTATCCTGAACCTTTGGGAGAAGAGGTCCTAGATAGAATATATGTGTGCTTAATTAGGGATCCAAAGATAATCCATCTTATCGATAGAATTATCTAGTTCAAGGATGCTCAGTCGGTAAGTCACACCATTAGTCTAGCATGTGATAATTGGGAACATGGAGCCTATGAGTTGATTAGATGACATTTAAGAGGATCAATGACAAAGGTGGAAAAGGTGCATACAGTACGGTACATAGGAGGAAAGGAGCTAAGTAAGTACTCAAGAAAATCCTCCCATGAGGTCTTTTTACATAAGATGGAAGCTTAGTGGAAGGAGGAAAATAAAATAACGGGGATGTTAAGTTATGTCCTACTAGGAAATTTTTCACGCTAGTGGGAAATCCATTGGGATAATATCTTGGAATGGCGTGAAGTGAGAGTTTCCTTCTCTGTTCATTTCTCTAGAAGTAATGCGCCCACCACCATCAAGGACTACCATGATAATGAGCCCGCCTCTTTCCACATCCAAGCATGTGAGAGGGTCTAGAGAGGAGGCTTGGAAGATTTTCCACCATCCCTCTATGTACATAAAATATATTCTACACTATAGGGTTACACACGTGCATGTTACATCCACTCTGAGACACACTGCCAAATAGGGACTTGGCAAGAACCAGTGGCTGATCTCATCCAAGCATTTGAGTATCGAAGCACCATACCATCATTGGATAAGGAATTTTAGGAGATCAAGCACATTACAATGGGGGATAGTGCCATGGAAGAACATAGGCTACTAGAGTTTCTAGGTGAACCTGTCCTGGAGGCATGCTTTGAGGAAGAAGATAGAAGAGATACAGTTTGAGCATGCATGCGTAGAGAAAGAAAAAGGAAAGATGGTCTATGTAATAGATGGTTAAGAGATGGAAAATTTGGAGGTTAACCATTCTCTAGGCTCATGCGAAGTGATGGATAGTGTTGATGAAAGAACATGCACCTATCATGAGCCTTTAAAGACAAAAAAGGTTAATATTGGGTCGAAGGTGGAACCCAAGGAAGCTATCATTAGAGATATTGGTCAAAGAAGGAAGTCTCTAAGATTCCTTGGGGGAAATGAAAATTAAGTTAAAGGAAGGTATGCTCCTGGTCTAGAAGAGACCATACTGAATGAATCCTAACCTGCGTGTGAAGGTCAAGGAGGAAAAAGACAAGATGATAGTGTCAGGAATCATAAAGGTTGTGGAGGAGTTAGATTGGATAATTCTAATGGTGATTAGTATCAAAAAGGATGAAAGGATAAGGATATGTGTTGATTATAGGGATCTAAATGTAGTGTGTGTCATTGATCCCTTCCCAACCCTATTCACTGAAGAAATATTAGGAGTGGTAGGGCGTGAAGTCTACTCTTTCATGGATGGGTTCTCATGCTATCACTTGGTGAGGATTGAAAAGGAATACTAGAGAAAGAAAACCTTTGCCACTGAGTGGGGAAGTTTTTCCTATACGGTCATGCCTTTTGGGTTGAAGAAATGCACCTGTTGTATTCTCACGCATTGTAGTGCAGGCCTTCCAGGACTTCATCCACAAGTTTCTCTAGGTCTACCATGCTGATTGGACTGTGTATGGACTGGTCAAAGACCATTCTCATAATCTAAAGTTGGTGTTTAAAAGGTGTCAACAGTTGAGGATATACCTCAACATTAAGAAGTGTGTATTTTATACCCCATTTGGGAACCTATTGGGACACATCATATGTAAAGAAGGCTTGCTGGTGGATCCTACCAAAATTATGGTGATTGTGGGATTGGGGGAACTAACTAGTCAAAGCACAGTGTGCAGGTTTATTGGACATGCGGGCTACTATCAGAAGTTCATCAAGGGGTATGTTAAGATCTCCATGCCTTTAGAAGAGTTATTCAGACATAAAAGTTCCTTTCCTTAGGGAGAGGCGCTGTAGAAGGCATTCAACACATTAAAGGATAGGCTTGTCACCGCACCTATATTACGTCTCCCCTCTTGGGATAATCCCTTCCATGTTCATGTGGATGCCTCTGGAAATGGCCATTGGGGCAGTGCTTACACAGCCTGGTGAGGGAATTGTTGATCACCCCCTATGCTTTGTAAGTAGGAAGTTGACACCAGAAGAACATCATTACACTACGACTAAGCATGAAGCATTGTCAATGATCTACGCACTTCACAAGTTTAGATAGCATCTTATGGCAACTCCCTTTGTGTTTTACACTGACCACATGGCATTAAATATTTTTGGTGAAAAATTTCATCGTACAAGGGTGCATATGTCGGTGGGTGATATTATTTCAAGAGTTTGAGTTCATGGTAGTTGTGAAGCCTGGAAAGAGTAATTGTAGACCTAATCATTTGTCAAGAATTGATTCAGGGGAGGATGCATACAGAATTAAAGAGACTATACCAGACATGCAACTATTTAGGTTGCAGCGCGCACCCTCAGATTTGGAGGAAATTACATTATTTCTAAAGGAAGGTGTGGTACCTAAAGGGATGAAGGCCTTGGAGAAAAATAAGTTAGCTATACATGCCGCACTCATACATGTTAATTAATGGAGACCTATATAAAATGGGCCAATGATGAGGTTCTGTGCCGATGCATGCTAGAGCATGAGAACATTGCTATAATAAAAGAAGCACATGGGTGGGATTGCAGGAGGAAACTTATGTGGGAAATGTAACTGTGCAAAAGATTCTACTTGCAGGGCTTTGGTGGGAGACCATTTATCAATATTTCATAGAGTTTTGCAAGGCCTGTGACCATTACCACCACCTTGAAAAACCTGGAAAGAGGGATGAAATTACCTTGTGACCAATACCAAGCATGGAACCATTTGAGGAATGGGCTATTGACTTTTTCAGACCAATCTTGCTATTAGCACAAAGGACTGGTTCGTGGTATATCATTACTTGCACTGATTATTTGACAAGGTGGGCAGAGGCAACACCCACTAAGGATTATACCACAGTTACAACTGCTATATTTTTATGGGAGAACATGATTAGTAGGTATGGATGCCCATTGAGCTTGACAAGTGATAGAGGTACGCACTTTCTCAATGAAATAATTAGGATTATGTTATCAGAATTCATGGTGGCCCATCACAAGACTACTCCCTATCACCCTCAAGCAAATGGAACCATAGAGGCATTTAACAAAATACTTAGTCACACATTGACTAAGATCTGAGATGTTGGTAGGTAGGATTGTGATGATAAAGTATCAGCCATTCTTTGGGCATATAGAACAACCTATAAGAGGTTGAATAAGGCCACACCATTTTAATTGGTGTTTGGAGCAGAGGCTATCTTACCAGTTGATTTTATGTTACCTTTGCTATGTATAGCATGTGCGGGAGGGGGTGATGATGAATAATAATTAGAATAGATAACTGATGAATTTGGATGAAAGAAGATCACTAACCAAGTGGAGCCAGACAACTGAAAAATCAAAACAGAAGGCATGACATGATCGCCACATTAAGAAAAAGAAGTTTGAGGTTGGGTAGATGGTGTTGTTGTATGATTCAAATTTTTTGCGCCACCCTAGTAAGTTAAAGGTCCATTGGTTAGGTCCCTATATAATCTCTTACATCCTTGATTCAGGTGCATACCAGTTACAAGCGCTGGATGAATGAAATTTCCTGGAAACTTCAATGGGAGTAGACTGAAGCCCTACTATAAATAAGGTTTCTTGGTGTTTGTAAATAAGGTATTTTTTCCAGATAGTTTAGAATTTCCTTTATGCATTTCCTTTCTTTTTTTTCCCTTTTGCGTTGTTGTTTTGTTTTGTGCCTTGGGTGTAGGTAACCTTGTTATTTTTTGAGGGTTTTAATATATAGAGGACCACATATTGTTTTAATGTGGGGTGGAGTAATGTGAAGGAAAGCGAGGGTAAAGTGCAAAGAGGATTGTATTAAAAATCTTGGTCAAATGGCCCTGTTGAAAGAGGTACATGAAAGAAAAGGTGGAAAATGATGGTTGGTGTCAAGATAAGGCTACTTTCATATCCCACATATAAAGGAGGAAGAAGCGTAAAAACAACACGATGTAGGTGAAAGCAAAAATCATGACAGAAGAAGTGCCTTCGGTGCTGATGACACATGCACAAGAGTCTCCTATCAAGATGGTTTGGTTGTGTGCCAGAAGGTTGGAAGATTGTCTATGTAGGGTTGGGTGCATGAGTTAGGGTGCAAAAGTCAGGCTTTGTTTGAAAAATATGCATTAAATGTTAAAAGTATGTTGGTAGGTGAAGTAGCATTTAATGCTTAAAATGGAAAAAACTGTAAATAGAGGTTCATACATTTCATTATTCACTTTGTGAATACAAAGAGAAGAGATTTTGTAAACTATGGTTTCCAGAGTTAATCCATGCAAAAAATAATTGCAAGAATTTGAGCATGAGTGACTAGTTTAGATTTACAAACCAGACAGGAAGTGATTCACGGGCATGGGAAGAGTTATGGAGAAGCATCGTCTGGTGAAAAGAGATTCCTATTAGGGTTTGGTATATAGGGCACGGGTCGAAAAAGAGTTTCTTCACTAGTTTGAGATCTAAACTTAGAAATGGGTAGTAAAACAAAGTAGGTGAAAGAAGTTGAAGTTGGACTTTGGTAATCTAGATCGGGACCACAAAGAAATGTGCAAAGGGTTGGTCTACCCCAACAAGCACACATACATGGAGAAATATGTGTCACATGAGGTCCAAATGGTGAAACCCATGACTTTTCCCATTACAGGAGGGTCTGCAGTGTGAGTATACCTCCGCATAAGACCCAAATTTGAGAAGGGTGCATATGTGTAGAACAAGGTGTCCATACCTAAGGACCCAACTAGTAGGAAGATACCCATGCCCAAATAGGAGGAAAAATAACCAAAGAAGAAAGTACCAAGTGTAGTGGATACACAGGTAATAGGTACCCCTAGGACAAGCACCAAAAATAGTATGTATTCACACAAGAAAAATTATATAGTCAAAGAGAAGACTCCAGAGCTAGAGAAGCCGTTAGATAAGGAGTCATTGGAAGAAGAAGAGATAAAGTCACCTACACTAGAATCCTTGATTATGAAGAAGCAGAAGAGGACAAAGGAATCAGATTTTGAGTACACTGAGAATTTGAGGGCCTACCAAGGTGAAAGGGATGATAATGAGGAATATGAGCCTAAGGTAAATCAAGTACCACCTATCTTCAGTGTGGATAATTCAGAAGAAGAGGGTAGAAAAGAAGAACAAGAGTTGCTTTTCGTGTGGTGCAAGGGTAGCCAGGAGGGGGAAGGCACCTAGGACATGGGAAGAAGTGAGGAGGTTGGTATGCAAAAGATGAAAGATCCAAGCCTTACGTAGGAGAAAGTAAACAAGGCGGCAGAAAGAGAAGCAACAAAAATAATCAAGGCCTTGGTAGAACAAGAATTAGATCGTAGCGCAGACATAGTGATGGAGGAGGGTAAAGAGGAAAGCATTGAGAAGAAACAAGTCAGTATGGGAGGAGGTCCCAGTCTAACAGTGAGTTTCCCCAAAGGCACATACTTGGGAAGGAAGATCCTTGATATAAAATGAGGATAGGTCATGGGCTATGTTGATGACCAAAGGAAGGCATTATGTGCGCGCTTCTAGAGCACTGTAACCATGGAATAACTTCTAGCTATGGAGTCATTTAATGAAGAGGGTACATACCCTAGGACAAGGAAGATGCTCTCTTGGGTGTTTGAGTCCCATATTGACGAGCTAAAGTTCAAAATATACCAAGGGGCAATCATACCAGTACTGAATTCTAAGGGAAACAACTCCTTGGTAAATGCCTAGTAGCTCTCAAATGATCAGTTATGTAATGCGTTGAATAAGGTCATGGTTGAGCCTGAGGCTAGGCTCTTCAAAAGAAATGACAGAGTAATATTTCTAGAGGAAAAGCTAGAAAAGAAGGAAGAGGAGCTGGCTGAGAAAACTAAGGGCTTGAAACAAGAAGAGTTGATCAGCACCCAGTTGTAGCATGAGTTAAAGGACAAGAAGGATAGAGTGTGTGAAGTATAAAAAAAGGTGGAGTCCATTACAGATGTAATAATTTTGAAGCATCCAGACCTACCACCTCCCGCACAGAAGTATGGATCTTCCCTAGAATGCCTAGAGGAATTATCAAAAATCCTCACCATGGAGAGGCAACCGCTAGCCATAGAATCTATAGAAGAAGTGGCCACACATTTAGAAAAGGAGGATAAATTGAAATTCGTGGCACTCATATCTGAATACATCAAGGTCCTTGCTGATGTAAAGATTGCTTCCTAGATTGCTAAGGCTGTGTATGACAACTGCACGGACATAGACAAGTGGCAAGTATGCTGGTCGCCAATCATGAAGCTGAACTTAAAGAGTTCAAGGAGAAGAACAAGGGGAATATAGTAGAGTGAGAAAAGATCCTTGCCAAGGTAGAAAATAAATCAGAATCTATTGGGGCCTTATGGGGCTCAGTTAAAAATGGCTAAATGAAGTATACCTATAGATTACATGAAGGATGGATGCGTTGGAGGATATAGGCAAGGAGTCAGAGAAAAATTTGACACCATGAGTGCACAAGGGGATGGGTTGGGTTTTGATCAGTTGAGCACCTTAGTAGGTGATCTTTTCTAGAGAGCATAGAATGAGTTCGATGCCTAGAAAAATCTGGAGCCCAACTGTTACAGCCTAGAAGTTACCAAATAACTCCCTAGACGTGTCGGTACATCACTCAGCCTAGACTGAGCACTCACCCAAAGCACGCAAAGGTACTAGGTCCCTTTTTAGGGTTTTTGTAGTAGGATGTTAACATGATGAAGGAAGAAACACATAGATTCATAACTAATCTATCATTCTACATTGTATGCTACATTCACATCTATGACAGAAAAAGCATTAAATAGTAATCATGATTGAATCAATAACATACACTACATGATTACACACTAGAATGACACTTAGATTAAGCCAATATATTCCATCTATTAATAAACACATAAGCTCCTTACAATAATGTCAAATGATACCAATGCGTGTATGGATCTGATACAGTAATTCAGTTATATGCATATATCTCTATAGCTTCATACATCCATTACACTCATATATATTACCACTATGTACCTCACATCATATATAGAGGGTGGGGACTTTCCCTTCACTGCTTATCTATTCCAGAAATAGGCCGCATGCTATTAATAGCCACGTGTCATTCACAAGCATAACCACACATGCAAGTGTGCTATCTATAGGCATCTTATAGATAAGTGAAGTGTCAATCCTATTCTTAGCTTCTCTCCATGTAAAATGCTTTGATCCAATCCTCCAAAAATAGACAAGACATGGCATGCATGTCTCTGCATCGTTGGTGTGTTCCGCACGCCATCTTCTAAAAATAAGTCATCATGCTCAAAATCAACCAAGTTCTGAATGTTGAACATGTCTTCCACACGTGGGTCCTTCCTATCCTTCTATGCCCTCGATCTTGGCCTTCTCTCCCACGTGGAATCCTTGTGTGTTCTCTAACAAAAATTCTCTGATCAACATTACCCCACACTAATCTCATTGTCATCTTGACAATGGGTATTCCTCAAAAAATTGAAGTAAAGAATAGAATAATGAATGAATAAGAATAAAAAATGTAGACAAATAAAGAATATTTATGAGACAACCTCCTCTGTATCACTTTGTAGTATCAATTTTGAATACTCCTTAATTTTAGCCTCAAAAACCTTCCATTCAATGACTGTTTGTTATGATTTTTCTAGGATGTCCACAACAATGGATTCTAACTCATCCCTCACAATCTTTCCCTTTTCGTTCTGTAGAGCCAACACAACACTAGAAATTGATGTCATTCTTCCTTCTAAAATATCCATCTTCTACATAATTAGCTTCCCAAGCTCTTCCAAAAAAGTCTTGTGCGGTTCTTTTGCTGCTTCCAGGGCATCTCACTTATTCTCAACTATTGACAATCCTTCATTGCTTTTTGTACCTCATTGTTTTCTTCTAGGGTCTTTATGCTGATAAGCACCTCTGGAGCTATGCAAATATTTAAATCTTGCTTTACTTTCTTCAATACTTCTTATAAATCTTGCAGCAGCCCTTCATAAGATGCAATATTTCACATCACTAACACTTTCTGTCATTGTACATCTTGCTCTGACTTTCTTGGCACTGTCATGCATAGAGGTTCATCTTCAAGTACCAAGTCCACCAGCTTTCCCACATAGTGTATCACTGAAGGAAATGTCTATGGTACCTTGGCCTCCAAGTGTCACCTTGCTTTGATTACATTGTCCCCAATATCCTCTGCGATGCTGATAAATACTTCATTCTTCTTCTGTGCAAAGTCCCTCTCTTGTGTTATGCATGTTATTTCTACATCCTTTGTCTTCAGATCCTCATGCAGTGCTCTGATTACTACAACTTTTTCCATGTTTCTTCTAGCCACTTTAGCAGAAACCTTCACCAATGTGTTGCTTACCTGCTCATCTGACATGATAGTAGGCTTTACTGTTATGTATCTAGCTTGGGGTGCCTTCTTCAGCCATCTCAAAATGCATGACTCTTCACATACATCGAAGTCAAGATCATCCATGTGGGTGTGAATTTACCATGACGGTTGCTTTTGAGTATGCACAGTTACCATATCCTCATCCATTAGCTCCCAACTGAATAAATACTTATTTGTTATTGTGCTCTAGAAGTGGGCATGGATAGTTTTACCTGCATGCTCTGCATACCCCATGGATAGTGGAATGTGCTCTCCACTTGTTATTCTAGACCATTGCTACTTAGGGACTTTAGCTTCCAAATTTGGCACTTGTGTCTCCATGCCCTAAACATTCTCTGAAGCTATCTCCTCTGGTATCTTCTCATCCTCTTCTCTTTCCTTTGATTCCTCACCCTATTCTTCTATGTTCTCTAGAAGTGTAGGAGAGTTAGGCGTGCTTTCCTCTAACTCTTCCACCTCCTTATCTAACTTCAATTTCCTCCTTCTGTAAAGAGATTATGGGTGATCTACGCACCATGGTTTAAGTAACACCTTGGGTCCTTGTTCTCCTAAAAACCTTTTTAAATCTGTGCTCCCCTTAGACTACATTCAAGTCCTCATCATCCCCCTCTTATGGCTAAGGTGGTGTAATGGTGCACTTTGCTTCACCCTTATTTGTAGGATGTCTCCTACCTCTATGCTCCAAACCACCACTATCTTCGTGCTCCTCCTCCTCATCCTCCACTTCAATTGCCTTTGTGGGCTTAGGTGCTAGGATGTTCTCCATTGTATGCTTTCCCTTTGGTGGTACTGGAATTACGAAATCACCTTCCACATATTTGTTATTCTCCATCTTTGGCTTCAGCTAAAGATACACCAACGCTGCCCCTACATATGCTACAACCAGACTTATTGGCTTAATATTAAACACCTCTAAAATCATCCTCTCAGTGAAGGAAATTATTCCATGATACACATACTTCTTTCTCAATGTGTGGTAGTCAAAGTCTACCTTATCTGAATCAAATACCAGTCAGTGCGTGTCTATAAATTTGTGAACAAATTCTTGGAAATACCTTGCAGTGCATGTGTAAGGAAATTTACACCAAGGGCTCCAGACTCCATCTTTCATTAGGAAGCATGCAATACATAAATGTTGATATACATAAAACTAGACTTATGTCCCTACTACTGATGGTAGGTCTTTTGGGATGTGCCACTCTTCTCCAAACGTCGTGCAAAGCCTATCATACCATTTCTCTACCCTTTTCTTTACGTCATCTATCATGACCCCTTTATATAGATACTTACTGAACCTTTCAACTGGTGACTTATTCTCCATGGGGTATTCCCATACTTTTTCCTTCGGCCCATCCGGTACTCCAATTTCCATGAATACTAGTGATAGTAGAACAACCCCAAAGCTGATATTCCCTCCTATGTGTGCTTACTTGACTATTTTTTCTGTAATATATCCTTCTATATTGTAGATTGTTCCTTCTGACACCTTATGTGCAACATGTATCCACATAGTATTTACTTGTGACCACCGCTCCTGATTATTCAACTTTGTAACAAGATGTGCTGCTGCTTGTACAACTAGACAATTTTTCAATTTGTCTATATCCATACCGTGCAGACCCTTCAAGTATCTCAAATCTTGTTTGGTCTTCAAGATCTCGGCTTTATCTGTGAGATAATTATTTATGTCCTCTCCTGCGGCCTTCAAACATGTAACTAATGAGATAAGAACATATGAGATTCTAACTCTGATTCTTGTAAAGAAGAAGAAGTCCTCATGCACTCTTCTCATGAGCCACTGATACAAGGGCTCATAATTCTCAAAATATGGGAGCTTATATAATTGGTAGACCCCAATTCTCTTCAAAATCCTCTTGCCTACATCATCAAAAAATGGCATGCCATCTGAAGTATGCTTATTCGTCCTAGCAATGAGCAAGGAATTGAGATCCTTCTTATTCTCCATGTTCCTATGATTGTATTAACTCACTTTATTCTTTCTGATGGGTGAATCCCACTCTTGGCTAATGATGACTCCTTCTAGATATTGTATTTCTAAAAAATGGATTTCGGGTGCCATCTCTTCTTCCTCAACGACCACCTTCTTCTTTCCTTTTACTAATGTTGTAGATGCCTTCTTGGGTGCCATTTTTTTTCCTTTGCAAACATCTCCTCTTTAACTCTGTAACTTTGTGGATCAAGCCCTAGCTTGATTCAATCATGCCCTAGGTGGAAACTACATGCCCTAACTCCTCTCTACCTCTTTGCTTCGCTCAAACCATTCACCACCAGGGCACAGGATTTTTTTTCACAGATCTATTTATCACACTTGGTTTCAAACTCTTCGCACCTTAACCTGATCACTTGGCTCTTTGCAATTGTCTCTTTCCTCAAATTCTCTTTTTCGTAACAATAAAAATGAATCTGCATCCCATCCTTATATAATTTTTTCAATTTTTCCATTTTTAATGAATTTATTACTCCACCTACCAAATATCCTCTCATTTATTGACCAAATTCATTATTTTTGTGCGGTATATCTTTGTGCCCTAGCTATAACCTTCTAGTGTGCCTTCCTACCCTCTGGTCACAAACTTCTCTTTAGCGCACACCATTGCAGCTAAGAACCTCATCACTGTACCTTCTCTTGGTAGTTATCATGGCCTCCGTTTGCCTCACGTTATACTATTCTTTC
The DNA here is from genome assembly GCA_019776745.2 of Taxus chinensis. Taxonomy (NCBI): domain Eukaryota; kingdom Viridiplantae; phylum Streptophyta; class Pinopsida; order Cupressales; family Taxaceae; genus Taxus; species Taxus chinensis. The sequence continues at coordinate 642,327,163 of CM034147.1, forward strand.
ATTCATCTCCATCCTTGGTCACTTGTGAGAAGAAATCTTCTTTTGAATTTAAGTGCACCCGTAGCAGCTATTCCTTTCACCTTTCAATTCTCATGGTCTTTTACTTAGATAACTATAACCACCCAAAACTAAAGGTATGTGTAGTCCTCTGTGCATAAAAATTCTTCACCTAGTAATGAGATTCATGCACATAAGCATGCTTTACATAAGAAGAATAACTAAATTGACAAAGCATAGTGACAATGAAGGAAATACAAAAGGGAAACCTAATATAAATGGCAATACTACCTTATTACAAACACCAAGAAGTCCTATTTATAGTAGGGCTTCAACCTACTCCCGTTAAAGTAATCGGGTAGCCATGTTCCATCAAGTGCTTCTAACTAGCAAGAACATGTTTCAAGTATGTGAGTGATGACATACGTCCCCCACTAATGTACTTTGATCTTGACTGGATGGTGCAAGAACTTAGTGTCATAAAGAAGTACCATTTATCCAATCTAAAACTTCTTATCCCTTATGTTTTTGTGATGCCATGCCTTTTGCCTAGCCTTTTCCTACTTCTGACTCCATTGTACTATGGCTCATCACTGATCTAGTTGAATCATCTTCTTGTTACGCTCTTCTAAAGCCTGTTCATCAGCTAGACCTCTAGCGTGCACAATGCTCAAATAAGGTAACATAAATTCTATAGGGAGAATGGATTTCATACCGAACAACAACTAAAAGAGTGTGGCTTTGTTCAATCACTTATAAGTTGTTCTATATGCCTAAAGAACAACTGACACTTTGTCATTCTAATCCTTTCTTCCAAAATCACAAATTTTTGTCAAAATCTGGCTCAAAATCTTATTGAAAGCCTCAACAGTTCCATTTTCCAGAGGATGGTAGGGTGTAATTTTATGGTGTGCAACCATAAACTCATCTAATAGGATCCTCATTATCTCATTGAAAAAGTTTGTACCCCTATCACTTGTCAATCTTAAAGGACATCCATATCTTGTAAGAACATTCTCCCATAGAAACCTAGCTATTGTAGCTGTTGTACAGTCCTTTGTAGGTGTTGCTTCTACCCACCATGTGAGATAATTTGTAGAAGTAATGATATAGTGTGATCCAGTCTTATGCGTGGCTGGAAAAATAGGTCCTACAAACTCAATGACCCATTTCTCAAATGGTTCTACACTATTAATTTGTATCAAATGCATATCATCTCTTTACCCTAGTTTGCCTAGGCCTTGAAAATGATTACACACCTTAGATTATTCTTTACAGTCTTTATACAATGTCTCCCACCATAATCCAACAAGTAGGATCTTCCGAGAAGCCGCATCGCCTACATAATGGCCTCCTGCAATACCACAATGAGCTTCTTCCACAATGTACTTGCGCTCATGCTCTAATACACAACGACGTAATACTTCATCTATGCCTAACTTGTAGAGGTCACCACTAATTAACATATACAGTGTCGTGCATATAGCAAGTTATTTCTTTTCTAATGCCTTCATTCCTTCTGGTGCTATATAGATCTGCAGAAAGATAGAAATTTCTTCTAATTTTGATTGCACCCGTTATAACCTATATAATTGTGCATCTGACATGGTTTCTTCAATTGTCTATGCTTCCTCTCCTAAGTAGATTCTAGATAGATGGTATACTCCAGAATTCCTTTTCCATGGCTTCACCACAACTGTGAGATCAAAATCTTGAAATAAGAGTACCCATCTGCATATGTGCCCCTATAAGATGGGCTTGTTTACTAAGTACTTCAATGCAATGTGATATGTATAAAACACAAATGGTGTTGTTAATAAGTATTATCAAAACTTGTGCAATGCATAGATCAAGAACAAAGATTTACGTTCTGTAGTTGTATAATTTTTTTTAGCAAGAGCCATATTCTTACTAGCAAAAAAAATTGGATGATCGACAATACCTTCTCCAGGCTGAGCTAACACAATGCCAATGGCCATGCCAAAGGTGTCCAAATGCACATGAAATGGTTTATCCCATGAGGGAAAGCATAGAATGGGTGTGGTAGTAAGTCTCTCTTTTAATATCTCAAATGAGCGTTGCTGTGGTTCTCCCTAATAAAATGTACCTTTCCCCTTAAATAACTCTTCTAAGGGAGAAACAATTTTGGCATACCCTTTGATGAATTTTCTATAATATCAGGTATGACCTAAAAATTTTCACACCTCGCTTTGACTAGTAGGTGCTTCTAGGCCTAAAATGACTACAACCTTAGCTGGATCAATGAAAAAACCTTCCTTACAGATTATATGTCCTAACAATATTCCAAATGGTGTGGCAAATATACACTTCTTGATATTCAAAGAGATACTCAACTATCTACAATGTTCAAACATTAAGCACAGATTGTCACAATGATCTTTCACAAGCCCATATATTGTCTAATCATCTAGGTAAACCTGTAAGAAGTTGTGAATAAAATATTTGAATGCATGAAAAACTATGCGCGAGAATACAATAAGCACATTTTTCAATCCAAAAGGCATCACAGTATAGGAAAAACTACCCCATTCAGTAGTAAATGTTGTCTTTTCTAGATCCTCCTGAGTAATCCTAACCTGATGATACCCAAAAAACCCATCTGTAAAGGAGTTTATCTCACGCCTTGCAACGCCTTCCAGTATTTCCTCAGTGAATGGAGTCGGGAATGGATCGGTGACACATGCAACATTCAAGTCCCTGTAGTCTACACATATTCTAATTCATCCATCCTTCTTGATACTAATGACCATTGGGCTAACCCATTCTGACTCATCAATGGGTTTGATAATTCCAGATTTCAACATTTTATAAATTTCTTCTTTTACCTTTTCATGCAAATTAGGATTCATTCTATAAGGCCTCTTTCTAACTGGGTGTGCACCATATTTAAGCTTTATCTTCATTTCCACAAGTGATTTATGCACGCCTTTAATTTCATGATATCATCATGGGAATAAGTCATGATAATCCCTTAGTAACTCAATGATCTTTGTTACCTATGAGTCTGACTAGTAGTCTCCAATTATGTCCTCCTTAGGCTCAGCCTCCAAACCTATATTCATCATATTTGTCTTCATGGGTTCATGATAGGCATGCATATCCTTTTCTGCACTGTCCAAGACCTCACACACCCCTTACAAATGTTCAATATCCAGGTTTTCAAATTCCTCATCATCCACAATGTAAACCATCTTTCCCTTCTCTTTCTCAAGGAAAGCACATTCAAGTAGTATGAAGTCCATTTCTTCTTCCTTCTTAAAACACGCCCCAGAATCTGTCTCACCAAATAATTCCTGAATATGCTCTTCTTCTTTTGCACTATCTTCCATGGTTAAGCACTGGATAAATTTTAATGCCTCTTCTATTGGAGGTTGAGAAGAAAAGTAGTCAAAGGTCTGGATCATCCCTGTAGTCAATTTTTTTTAGTTTCTAGTCTCTCGATGTAGTTCTACATATACATACCATGCATGTGTGTGGTCCTTGTAACGTAGAGTACAATCTACACACCTAGAGTGAAAATTGTAATGCTTCCTGTCCTGCTATCTAGAGTCTCTCACACTATTGAATGTGATGCTAAATAGGTTGATCACCATGATAAGTGCAGATCTACGTAGGTGCATTGTTCCTTACAAACCTAATAGATAAGTCAATTCCAATCTTTTCCCATTCTATAATATTATCTCTGTGGACTACCCACCAGTGTACTGTTGTCCTACACAAGGTATATACAAACATAGAACTTATCTTAATTTGATCTATCCACCATGTTTCCATGGATTTCAAAAATGTAGGAAGATCTTCTACCCTTGTATACCAAGGTACTATGCTACCTATCCATCGGAGCAAATGATGTCCATTCTTGCACCACACTTTTTACTTCACGCCCTACTAATTTATATATACCATAAGCCCAATTGTCACAAGAAATACTCATAGTATCACTAATGGAATGAGAATCTTCCCACTGTAGGATGCCTTCTTTTGATCGCTCATTGACATCTGGGTCTTGAACAACACATACATAAATTTAGTTTAAGTCCTCCTCACTTAGAGGCTCAACATATGGTGTAGACTTCCCATCTGTCAATGGCATCATAACCCTTTCCTCATTCTCAAAGCTGATATACCCCTTATTTAATCTCAAGTCATCCTTATTCACATAACACCAAGGGCATCCAAGCAAGGCTGGAAAATTGTCCGCTTCTATAAGTGCTAATACCTCAAAAACCCCAGTGAACTCGACCCCTTGTATGGTTATAGATGCATCCTTCAAAAATCCTATGGGAGTAGCCCTATTACAGTTTGCCATAAAAAACACATTAGATGATAGACTACAATGGAGTCATCCCCATTTGTACCCATGCATCTAATGTAAACACATTTACTTCCACACCTATATCAATCAATATGTTGCTCAACAGGCACCCATCCATAATAACATTCAAAGTAATTTCCTTGTCATAGTCAATTCTATTAGGGGGAATATTTTCATGTAGGATTTGCCATCTAGTTTCAAAACTTGCATGAGGAGTGTTCCCCTTTAACCAACTTCCTAATACTAGGATAATGTTCTCCTAGCGCAACATTTAGCACACTTCTCACAGATCATCAATATCAGTTTGGACTATCTATGATGATGTATTATACTCCTTTAAGTACTATATCTCACCCTGAAGATTCCTTAACACTTCTATGGTATCCTGGTAAATGTCTTTTTGATGAGTGGGATTTGGGTACCTTTCCTAAAAAACATCCTCCTTGGTGATCGTAGGCTTCCAATGTAATGCTTCTCTTATGCGTGCTGCTTCAATGCTTGTAGTAATCTTCATTGTCAATGCCCCAGGTCCTCCTACTATCTTGGGAATCCACTGATCTTCTACCATGCATTGGATTCTAACCATCCTGACACCTTTGTTTTCTTGCTTATGCTGCTTACTCAGATGCTCATATAAGTTTGGGAACTCTTCATAGCTATGGTTCTTCCCGTAGAAAGAACATGTAATATTCTAAGGACATTCACATCTATAGTGGTCAGGAGATCCACATGTATAACATTTTCCATGAGGGAAATCACCTCTTCCTCCACCACGGCCTCATCCTCCATAGCCACCATGATATCCATGTCCCCTTCCATGACCTCCTTCAAAATGCCCCCATTCATATCATAGTGCATTGGATTATGATCTCGATCATGATACTCATTCTTAGCCTTAGAATTATTGGTTACACTTGTCTATCATACCCCCTTGTCTATAGCATCCTGGATCTAACCAATCAACTTAAAATCCTCAATATCATGGGTTGTGGACCTGTAAATCTTGCAAAATCAAGATACATTCTTCCTTATCATGCATTGTAACAAAGGACAGTGACTAGCATCATGATTCAAATGAAAAATCTCACAATCAAAAAGTAGTGAGCATATAGATATATGAGGGAAACTATCCTTGGTGTGACCTTGCACTTCACAATCTATACACCAAATTTTTGAGTGTGTTTCATGGGCTGAATTTACTAATAGCTTCTCTAACAAATTTTCCATATCCGCAATATGTGCCTCTAAGAATGGACTAACACCAGTGTCAATGCTCCCAACTTCCTCAACATGCAAAGCTACCTCCAGTGCTTCATGTGGATTAATGTATGTCTTATGTGATAACACCCTTGTAAATGGTGTAATCAATCCTCCAATGAACCATTGTGCATGCTGGCTAGCATGAATATCATAAGATAGATTAGATAGAAGTGTATTGAAACAAGCATCATACTCACGTACACTCTCAGTAGTGCCTTGTTTGATATCCTTGAGCACACTAATACTCTTCTACTCAAACTCATGGATATGGAACTCTTTCAAGAAAGCATCATTCAATGTTACATAATCAATGCAATTTTGATCAGGGTCAAACTTCCTATACAAGCTGTGTGTGTGTCCCTATAATGTAGTATAAAATTGACTTGCCTTATGCTCAATAGTCATGATCCCGTTAGTGCACCACAATATTTCACACAAATGCACATGTTCGGAAGCATCCTCTATACCTCTATACTCAGGGAGACAAAGAGACATCTCCATATAAATATTTTATGGTTGTTGTGAACCTTGAACACCTAGATCCAGAACCTCTTATGTTCCCTCTACCTCTAGAACCACCAGATCCACCAGTTTTAGAACCATCTATACCTCTTGATCCTCCACCTATAGCGGGAATATGACCTTTAGATGTATTCCCCTATGCTCTAACAGTAGTAATATATTGAACCCCTACCGTCTATGAGTTAGTTCCACTTCCATAGGTGAATCCAACATTCTGCGTGCTTATATTCTATGTGGATGATGTGCCTAAGGATGTTCCTCCAAATATCATTAAAGTCGTCTATCCTTTCATTTATGTACTTACTCCCTGACTTACTCTTGCTCTCTTCCTTCCCAAATTATCTTTCTGGTTAATTTTCGTAGTAGATACTAGAAAACCAAGTGCAAGGGCTAGGTCACCAGGTAGATTAAGATGCACACCCACGGTCGAGGTATTCTCTGCTGGCACACTTCTATGTGAGGCCAAGGGGGTATCTCTGTCATGTTTTCCAAGATGGGGGAGTTCCTGATGCTCTAGCTCCATGTCTTCTACATGAGCTGTAAATCCTTCACGAGCCATCTCTCTCCTCAACGCCATAGTTTCTATAATGTAACATTACTTCTCTATCTCCCTCTCATGCGCCTCATTAAAATTAAGTCACCTTTCCTCTCTCTTCCTCTCTGCCACTAGGTCTACCATATTTCACCAAACCTATTCCTGCCCCCACACCTGGTGAAGTTTAGTTAGCCATTAGTTTACTCTCCAAGTTCAAAGTTACCATCAAGATCTTGATCGCCAGCAGGATACCTCAAAAATATACTCCTCTTTGATACCAAAAAAACTAAAATTCAGCTACCTCCAGGCAAGAGTACATCAAAATTGAATATTTCAGAATATAACTATTTATAACACCACAGAAACCACGTATCCACAGCACGAGTCCAGATCAAATCAGCATCATAAAGGGCTTGAAATTCTTCCTGCATCCAGACAAGTGCACGATACCTCCAATTCCGCTACGATGTATAAGAAGTAAGCCACTTGTATAATTATTCTAGAAAGATGGTGAAAAAACTCTCATATAAGTTGTCATATAGATTCTGTTCTACCCAAGTGTGTGTGTTAAACTCAGATCCACTTCTGAACCGCCATGCATATTCTTCCTTTAGATCGTATATCCATTCCTCAATACTTGCTAGAGTTAACCAGTACGTCTTCATTATGAACCATCTTGAAAACAACTGAAAAGAGGGTCCCGACAATGGAACCAATGTTACAGCCTGGAATTTACCAGATAACTCCCTAAACATGCCAACACATCACTCAACCCTAACTGATCACTCACCCAAAGCACACAAATGTACCAAGTCCCTCTTTAGGGCTGTTGTAGTAGGATGTTAGTGTTATGAAGGAAGAAACACATAGATTCATAACTAATTGTTTCACTCGGAATGTTTCATTCCTTTTAGAAACAGATAAGGTTAGGGGCTAGGAGGAATACCTGTAGAATGTCGAGATGGTGTGCGCGTACCGTAGAGAAAGATCAGGCTGATTGCGAAGAACTCCTTTTTGTCTTGGAAGGACTACCTGCAAATAAGAACACAAGACCACAAGATTTTGATTAGACAATAAATGAGGAAACTGCCTTGGGCCCAGGAAATATAAAACTTCCTTTCGAAGGTGGTCAGTTTCCCTGCTAATATGAATTAACACAAAAGACTGTAAAATATCAATTAAGTTGCTTCGTTGAACTGGGTAGGGGAAAGGCTGGTTTTCTGGTTTTGATCAGAGGAACCGATGCCCGTTACTGATAACCGATGCCGGTTACTGATAACCGATACCGGTGGGTTCTAGGATCTATAGGTTAGTTGCTTTGTGGGGTAATTGTGTTGTTTGTAAGGCTGTATATAGGTGGTATTAGGAAATAAGGTGATGAGAGGTAGATGAATGATAGTTAGAGGTAATATGCATGCTGGGTAGTGGATTCAGGGATGGATTTATGAGGACTGTAATTCAAAAGGCATAAGAAATGTTATAACAGAGGACATGCAAGATGTGACTTACTGGTTTTGACGAAGATGCAAGCTGATCTCCTTTGCTGCAAACACTTCTGGTATTTCCACTCATCTCTGCTCGGTCAAGTGAAGGTCTGGACTCTGTTTTTCCCTCCCAATGATCTCTGTTGATTCAAAAATCATTCGACCTCTGATCCAAAAATGAAATTCCGATCCTTTGTTTTTGGTTTGGGGAGCCCATTTACAGGGAACCGATGGCGGTTGCGTAACCGACGGCGGTCGAGTAGGAACCGGCATCGGTAAGGAAAAAGTAGGCTATTTTTAGTAAAATAGCCCACCTTCCCTGCTTTTCTCCCGAGAGATCAGTTGCGGGCTTGGTCAAGTGGCTAGAAGGTCGGTTTTGGGTGCGAGTAAGGAGGCATTAGTTATGGATGTGAGTCTAGACCAAGTCATAGGTCTTAATTAGGTTAGTTTAGGGTTAGGGCTAGGTCATGATGAGGTGGCAAAATGAGGTGGCAGGTAAGGTGATGGTGGATTTATCAATTACAAGGTAATTAATAAATAATTGTGTAAGGTTTAGGTGATGAGGTTAAGTTGCGAGATGAGATGCGGGTCACAAGGGGTCGTAAGACACAAATTTGGTGTCTACATTAGCCCCTTATTGTCATGTAGCTTGTTTTGTAAAGCTGCACGGACAATAATATGAAGTGGTTTCCCCTGTTAAGGGTATAGGTAATCCCCCTCAAATCTAGCACAGATTGAGCGAACGGGAAATCAGGGATAGGGTTGATAAAGGGTACATGTTGTAGAGAGGATGGTAAGGTGGTGGGGGAGGTCCAAGGCAGCAGACGCATGTTTAAATGCAATAGTATGACTAGGGTACATGATTTGGCGAGCAAACCAACAATGTATAGGCAAAGGGTCGATAGTTTATCCAAACAAGGGTAGATATAATCCTGGTATCCAAGGCATAGGAAGTAGCTCCAGGGTATATAACAGGTAAGGTACAGGAACGTTTAGGCGTGTTCGACAGTAACAAATGGTTTGGTTTCGTTGAGATAAACGTCACGGTCTAGGTCTAGGCAAAGTTGCTTGACGGATCAAGTCAAGGACCCTAATCATGCTAAAACACAAACAGGGGAGCGTCGATTGAAAAAAAAGGTACAGGATGGATGGATTAAAGTGTAAAACGTTGATTAGTGCGAGCCCTATGGGTCGGGCCGGTAGGGTAGGGCGAGGCCTTGGGTCGGGCCGGTTTGGTAGGGCGAGGTCTTGGGTTGGGCCGGTTTGTTAGGGTACGAGGCCTTGGGTCGGGTCGGGTAGGGTAGGGTGAGGCCTTGGGTCGGGCTGGTTTGTTAGGGCGAGGCCTTGGGTCGCGCCGGTAGAGTAGGACGAGGCTTTAGGTCGGGCCGGTATGGGTAGGGCGAGGCCTTGGGTCAGGCCAAATAGGTTTAGGTTAGGACGAGGCCTTGGGTTGGGCCGGTAGGGTAGGTAGGTTGCAAGGCCTTGGGTCAGGCCGAATAGGTTAGGTTGAGGCCTTGGGTCGGGCCAAATAGGGTAGGTTGAGGCCTTGGGTTGGGCTGAATAGGGTAGGTGCAAGGCATTGGGTCAGGCCGAATAGGTAGGTTGAGGCCTTGGGTCAGGCCGGTAGGGTAGGTAGGTTGAGGCCTTGGGTCGGGCCAAATAGGTAGGTTAAGGCCTTGGGTCGGGCCGAATAGGTAGGTTGAGGCCTTGGGTTGGGCCGATAGGGTAGGGCGAGGCCTAGGTTCGAGGCCGGTTTGGTAAACAAATGGTGTTCAGCAAAGGTAGATATAGGTGATATTTTGTTAAAAAAGGGGGAAATGATAAATAAGGGCAAAAAATTGGGGGAAAGTTGGAAGAAAAAACCGATATCGATTCTACGTGACCGATATCGATTAAGGGGACCGATACCGGTTCATTAGGGTAACATGAAACCGATATCGGTTAAGGGCGCAAAACCTATAAAAAGAAAAATACGGCTTATCATTGTCACTTTGTTATTTTGAAAACCAAAATTGACTTGTCTGACATGGAGAGTTGAGATTAGAAGTTTATTGAGTGAGGTGGAGCTATTTTGCTAGAGGAGTGAGTTGTTTGCGGGCCCGAGTGAGGAGGAGGCAACAGTTGATTGGCCGGGGACCCAGCAGATCAGAATTGGAGCTATGGCACAGGCAGGAGGAGTAGGAGGGGCTGGACCAGCTGGACCACCACCACCCATCCCACCACGACGACGTGTCGTCGTACGGGTAGGCTCGAAACTCTTTATTTTGTGCATTTGAATGGTATTAAGCGAAATTGGGGGTTTGGGTAGGAATTTACATGTTTTAGGAAATAATGAATAAATTGACGTAATTTGAAAAACGAAGAGGATAGATGGGTAAAATAGGGCAAGTCGGCTGGGTGGGTAGGTTTTTATGGTGTTTTGGGTGGGTAGATAAGTATAAAAATGCAAAAATATGGGCAGGGGGGCCGCGCGGGGGTTCGGCTCCCGGCAATTACAGCGACCGATGTCGGTTGCTAAGCGACCGGCATCGGTCGCAAATTGTGTGGACAGGGTGTGTTGGGCTGGACCGGCGTCGGTCGTATGTCGGCCGACGTCGGTTTGGGTTTGTATGGGTATGGGTTGGGTTGGGTTTTGGGTGAGTTTTGTGGGTTGGGTTGGGTTTTGGGTGTTGGGTGGGTTTGGGTGTTGGGTTGGGCGTGTTGTGTGTTTTGGGTTGGGGTGGAGTTTGGTTGGGGTAGGGTTGGGTTTGGGTTTGGGTAGATTTTGGGCTTGGGTTGGGTTTGGATTTGGGTAGATTTTGGGCTTGGGTGGGTTTGGATTTGGGTAGATTTTGGGCTTTGGGTCGGGTAGGGGTTTGGGTGGGGTGGGTTTGGGTGGGCTTGGGTGGGTTTGGATTTGGGTAGATTTTGGGCTTGGGTGGGTTTGGATTTGGGTAGATTTTGGGCTTTGGGTTGGGTAGGGGTTTGGGTGGGGGTGGGTGTGGTTAGGGTGAGTTTGGGTTGGGGTGGGTTTGGGTGTTGGGTGGGGTGGGTTGGGTTTGTTGTGTTTTAGGGTTGGGTGGGTTTGGATTTGGGTAGATTTTGGGCTTTGGGTTTGGGTGGTGTGGGTTTGGTTGGGGTGGAGTTTGGTTGGGGTGGGTTAGGTTGTTTGTTTTGTTTTGGGGTTGGGTGGGTTTGGGTGTTGGGTTGGGGTGTTTGGGGGTGGGTGGTGTGGGTTTGGTTTTGGGTGGGTTGGGTTGGGTTTGTTTTGTTTTGGGGTTGGGTGGGTATGGTGGGGTGAGTTTGGGTGTTTGTAGGTGGGGTGAGTTTGGGTTTTGGGTGTGGGGTGGTAGAGAGTCGGGGTGTGGTCGGGGGGATAAAAGGGGGTTTAGAGGATAAAGTAGATGTTGTGATAAAAAGTAGGTCTAAGGATGTGGGTTGGTTTTGCAGGCACGTCAGCAGTTGACGATGCGGGATAGGATGCCCCCGCTGTTGGTGCGGATGAGACCACATGTGTCCGTAGCTCACTGGGCGATCATGCGCGAGGTGGGACTCGGTGGAGTCCAGAGGTACAGAGCGATAGAGAGAGATCACAGCCTGATGGTCGCCCTCATCGAGAGATGGGATCCGGCGACCAATGTGTTCCATCTCCCGACTGGGGAGATGACTATCACGTTGGAGGATGTGTATCGCATCCTTCGACTACCTATCGAGGGAGAGGCAGTCTTCCAGGTAGATTCAGAGACTGCCATGGACAGCATATTACAGGTTTTTGGAGATGCAGCCGCGCTACTTACCTATCACAGCGCGAGCATTGGGTATGGTGACATGTACCGTGCGCATCGACACGAGACACGGCTGGCTGTGCTGATGATGATTGGGATCACCTGCTTCGCCCTCCCGGACTCAGAGGGAGGCCGCTTTCCACGGGCGTTGATGGGGGTGTTGCTTGAGATGGTGGAGGAGCATACTTGCTATGCGTGGGCACCAGTGTATCTGGTGCAGCTATACAGAGAGCTCTGGGGTTATCACCGGATGAGGTGATTCGGTATCTGTTCGACATTTTTACTTCATTGTTGGGCATATGAGCACATCATATGCATCAGACCAGTAGGGCTGCCCCAGCAGCCAGGGCCACAGGTTATATACAGATACGGCTTTCAGAGGTGGTTGGGGGTCGTGGGGCAGCCACGAGCAGTTCTTGCAGGGAGAGATGTGGCGTATTATAGACATTTGTTAGAGGGCCTGACAGCGGTAGATATCGTATGGAGACCTTACAGAGGTCATCACCTGCACAGAGGAGGCCGAGTACAGTTACGCTGGATCCAGTACACTTTCTGGATAGCAGGACGGAGGCCGGGAGAGTACGAGAGGATACCCCTAGAGAGGGTACGCAGGCAGATGGGGCTGCGACAGGACGAGCCACCTCCCTTCCCTCAGTACAGGAGGGATGATGTAGAGGCCCCACTGCCTGCACCACAGCCCTTGGATCCAGATTGGGTTGCAGAGAGGCCAGCAGATGATGGCGTAGATGATGCTGGGTGCACGGGAGCATACAGGGTTTGGTGGGCTGGTCAGAGAGCGGCGAGGGTAGCACAGCCCGCACAGCCAGACTTGGTAGCGGTGACAGCAGAGAGAGATCAGCTCAGGGGCCAGGTGCAGTTATTACAGGGGCAGCTTGCTGCTGCGCAGGCACAGATAGGGGTCTTACAGGGGCAGCTAGCCCAGGCTCAGGCACAGGCACAAGCACCAGCACCAGCACAGCCACAGTGCAGGTTACAGGCAGGCAGCCACAGCCACAGGCACAGGTGCAGGTACAGATACCACAGTGCCAGCAGCGGCACAGCCACAGGCACCACCAGCACAGGCACAGGGGGTACTGGCAGTAGGAGTCCGGGGACCAGCCCCAGTACTGACGGTGGCACGGGATAGATACATGGAGGCGAGAGCGGAGGCCCGGTACTATCAGGATGTTCTTGATAGTACCGGAGCTGAGTATCAGCCATATGCGGCACACCGAGCGGAGACCTCACGTAGTCAGAGATCGCAGGGAGGTGCAGCCACAGCCGGTGTGTCTGTTACAGGCAGGAGGCGAGAGGCGCCACAGGGACCAGCAGGGAGAGGTGCCGAGGGCGGTGGGGAGAGCTGAGGGATCCCTGCATTGTTTTTGTATAGGGACATGGGCACCGGTCTGCGAACCGGTTGTGTTGATAGAGGCCTGCGTGCCGTCATTTATTCATGTATGGATTCATTTATTCATTATATACCGGCCTGCGAGTCGAGTACGGGTTGTATATTTGATACCGGCCTGCGAGCCGAGTATATTTTTGATATGAGGGACCGGCCTGCGAGCCGAGTTTTGGATAGTTATTGCGGCCTGCGTGCCGGCTTAGTTGTATGATGAGATCACAGAGGCCCCGATGCAGGGCACATTGTATATTTGAAAATTTGTATATATATATAGAGATGATGTTTTGATCCACATGCAGTGTTCAAAAATGTGTTTAAGTATTTTGTCGATGGTTTGTGATATAGAATGTATGATGAGTTTAGTTGACATGTTGATATATGGATGATGTTGATGTTTTTGTTTTTGTATATATGGATGACATGTTATATGATGAAATGTTGCATGTTGTGGGCTGGTTTTGTGACATTGTTATATATGTATCTGATGAGTTGGATCCAAATGATGAGTTTTTGGTTTTGTGTAGATGTGACTTAGTTGATGGTTTGTTTGTTTTTGTAAAATAGATGATGTTATGGACATTGTAATGATATGTGTGGTGGATGGAGAAATATGGATAATGGTGATGAGATGCAGGAAAAGAGGCGGGCGCGACAAAAATTAGGTAAAAAACGAAGAAAAGAACCATGTTTCAAAAAGGCAGGTGTATAACCGATATCGGTTAGCGTAACCGACGTCGGTAGTTAGTAGACCGATATCGGTTACATGACCGATACCGGTTATTTAGGTATGAGCTTTTCTAAAAATAAAAAAGCTAGGGTGGCAACTTAAGTTCTAATTTTGAGAGCCATGCAAGAAGTTAAATACGCGAACGCGACGCTTTTTGACGACTGAGACAGGTAATTGCATGAGAGATTTGAGTGATTAGGAGTAAAGAGACAGGGAAAGTGATTGTGATCTGAGATTCAGAAGACAGAAAGGCAGGTTTGAAAAAGGTGGTGATAATGGCAGGACGAGGAGAAACATCCAGCAGGCAGGGACAAGAGGGAAGACAAGGGCCACCTCAAGCTACTGCAACCCAAGAGGTAACGTTTTGTTTGTAATTTGACTACTGCATGTTTTGGGAATAAGCTGAGGGAGAGTAAGTGGGTAGATATGAGAAAGAAAAGATGATAACAAGGGTTATAAATGAGGTGAGTGTTACATGGTAGGTAATCAAGGGTTTCAGGTATGTCTGTGTATACAGAGAGGAATAAACGAGCAATTTATTGTCGTAGGTGGTTGTTTTAGGCAAGGTGTATGAAAGTAACAGGGACCGATATCGGTTAGGGATAACCGGTATCGGTTACTCAACCGGTACCGGTTAGCTGTAAACGATACCGGTTGCTGTAGGAATTTCCAGAATTTGAGAAAAAACCCGGGGGGATTGGAGGAATTGAATGGTTTTTTGTTATTTGGATGTATGCAGGCAGAGGCAGGGTTGAGGATGAATGATAGTGTACCAGCGCTGTTGTCACGAATCCGAGCGGATGTAACGCCAGCTGAATGGACATTGATAAATCATTTGGGGTTAAGTGGAATCCGCTATTATTCACGAATTGCACGTAACCATGCTATGTTACAGGCGTTGATTGAGAGATGGAATCCTGAGACAAATACCTTCTATCTGCCAACAGGGGAAATGACAGTAACATTGGAAGATGTGTTCCGTATTTTGAGACTCCCAATTACAGGAAAACCAGTATATCAGGCATTACCTAGCGCGGCACGGGGAGCGATAACAGCAGTATTTGGTCCATACGCACGAGATTTAACACAGCGAGGTTTGTCATTTACGTATGGGATAATGTATGCAGCACATCCTGAGGAGACAAGGTTAGCAGTAATATTAATGATAGCGGTAGGGTATTATGCATTACCGAGGGCAGAAGGGGGAAGATTTCCAAAGGCATTGATGTGTGTTATTTGGGAGATGATAGAAAGGAACGTGACGTTTGCATGGGCACCTGCATATTTGGCGGAGCTATACAGGGGTTTATGGGCTTGTAGGTGAAATCACAGAATGACACTGGATTGTTCATACTTATTACACTGTTGGGCCTATGAGCACATTGTTTGTGTGCGACCAATAGGCCGACCCATCCAGTCAGGAGAGACCGGAGTACAGAGGTTGGGATTCAGACGATGGGTCCAGACAGAACAAGAGGCAAGATCCCAGGCCGTGACGGGTGACATTGAGTATTATAGGCAGGTATGGGAGAGGGTGACGATTGCGGATATCTGTTGGCGGCCTTACGGGAACTATATGGTAACAGAGAATATAGCTGAGGAGTTGAGGGGTGTAGAGCGATTGAGGTGGATCGCAGGGCACAGGCCAGGTGAGTATGAGAGGATTCCTCTAGATCGCGTGCGGCGACAATTTGGATTTGTGCAGGATATACCCCAGGCTTATAGACCCTATATGAGGATCGATGCAGAGGCAGTATTCTCACCTCCCCAGCCAACACCTCCAGAAGGGCCTGAAGAGGTAGCAGCCGATCGCAGGGTAATGGATGCAGGAACGACAGAGGCCTATAGATTATGGTGGGTAGCAGAACTGCGAGGTGTACGTGATCGTCCTGACATAGCGGTGATTACAGCAGAGAGGGATCGTCTGCAGCGTTTGGTTCAGCAGCTCCAAACGCAGGTGAATGAGACAAGAGGATTGTTAGTGGTTGCGGAGTCACGGGCGGAGAGACTAGAGGCTGGAGTCCTCCATGCGAGAGGGCGTATTCATATGTTACAGGAGAGATTGGCAGATCAGTGGGCGGTACCAATAGCCGTGGTACCATTGAGGACAGAGAGGCCTGGCGAGAGGGGTCGACGATCACGATCATCACCTAGTTCGGGATGAGGCGTGAGGGTCTAAATAAATGTTAGCAAGGTATAAGAATAAATAAGAGTACCGACCTGCGTGTCGATGATAGAGAAGATGTATTTGTTTAACATCTAAATAAAATGAGATATGTATGTTGATTTGAGTTATAATAATAAGAATGTTTTCGTTTTGACTTTCGGTGTTTTGAAAAAGGATAAAGAGGAATGTGATTAAATAGAAATACACAAAAATATTTATATTTACCACACATGATAGGTTATGGTAGGGGATGGTCGAGCTAACCTTGGGAGACCCCATGTCTCCGAAGTGCTGCCTACATAGCCCATTGCACAAAGCAAGGAGGGGCCTCAGACCGATGTAGTTCTCCCTTAGGATCAGGGAGAGGCGAATTCAGGCAATTTGGTATGGTTTAGGCAATTGGTTGATTGGTAAGAATATTGATATTAATATTGGTAAGGTAAGGTTGTTGGTGTCGGTAATGAATTGGTGATGTTGTAAAAGGTATAAGGGAAGCGAAAGTTAGCCTACCCAAGTGGTAGGGAACCATGTCCTGATTAAGATCAACACACAATCCTAGATGCGAGGCAAAGCGGAAAGAGTGCTCCGTAGGTGAAAAGAGCTAAACAAACCACCAAACGTAGAACGAGCTTGAAGCCCTAGGTACCGTGCATAGACGAGAAGTCCATAGGTGAAAAGAGTTGTATGATCACAATATATCGGGTGTACGTTACGTCCCTTGAGTTGAAACAAATGGTGAGGTGAGGTGGATGATATAGCTGAGGTACAGAGAATTTATTACAAAGTGAGTGTTCTGACGAAAGAGAACCTACCCTAAATAGACAAGTCCATGACCCAAAAAGTTCTTTTTGAATGAGGCTTTTATTTTACTGAATATAGACTGATCGATGCGGGAAGTCTACAAGGGATATTGATTGTGCTATTCTTGAGGTCTTCACGAAGCTGATCAATGCGAGAAGCTTCTGATAAAGGCTGACTGTGTATAGCTGTCCTTCGAGGGAGCAGTCTATTTATAGTAGCAGATATGATTTTAGTGCATAGCTGTCCTTCGGGGGAGCAGTCTATATAGAATAGCAGCAATAATTTGGCATATAGCTGTCCTTCGAGGGAACAGTCTATATATAATTTAGATAGCTAGATGTTCTTTTGGCGTGAAGCATCTAGTTTGGTAGGAAGTTTGACTCAAGAAAATCCCATAAGAATACGGCTTATTTTAAAACTTTGAAGTCATGGACTAGACTAAAAAGGGGAAGGCATCGTTTAGGTGAGGTGAGAATCAAACTATGTGAGCTTGATTTTTATTATGAGGTGTAGGAAACGAAGTGCATGTGGTGGTATGTGAGCTCAAGGGACGAGCGGCAGGTAGATAAGAAGTGATATAACACTAAATTCAATAGTAGAATGGTCGAAGATGCAAGGCATTAAGGGGTTCAGGCTCAGGCTTACCATTAAGCGAAGCTAAACGATAAGTGCCTGATCCATAGGTGTGAGTGATTATGTAAGGCCCAATCCAATTGGGAGCAAATTTTCCACGTTTGATTCTCTTTTCTAGTTTGGTGACATGTTGATTCTCTTTGAGGACAAGATCACCAACCTTAAAGGTACGCTCATGAAGTGAGAATATCCTGAAGAGATATTCTAAGGGAGGGTTATCATAAGCACGTTTGATGCGTTTCCGGTGAGGATTTTGGTTAGGGTTTTATTTGATTCAGCCTGACCAGGTGGATCATAAGCTGTAAGACGACGTAATCGTGAAGGATAGGGAGCACCATCATTCTTAAGGCCGAATGGCATTACTCACAGAAGGTTCAAAATTGAAGGCAGTTTTGTGATCGATCGGCAGGGGCAACCAAAATAACCGCTCTTGGCAGAGAATCATCGTTGAGATCATGAGAATATCCTTGGAAGGGATATTAGAGGGAGGGTATGCTCATTTCGAGAGGCGAAGAACAGCCTTGATACCAAAGAAAAAGGTGTGTAACAACTCTGTTTTTAGAGCAAGCGTGGATGTATTTTTCCTAATGGCGAAGATCAAGCATGTCAGCGTAAAAAGCGAAATGCTTGGTTAGGAGGAAAGTAGACAAATTTGTTTCCTGATGTGTTATCGATCTTCACAATGTGAGGATCCTCCTCCATGTGGATGTTGATTTCTATGTAGATTCATTCAGTATGGTTTGGGTTTCAGATGGATGAATATAAGAATCATTGGTAAGTGAGGATGGAGTGAATCATCCTTAACTCAACAACATTAATCAAAGAATCCTCTTCGGCAATGTCTGGATACAGAAGTTGGAAGAGAAGATGGGTCCTCATTATCGCATTGATTCAGGGTATGAAGATAGCATTTTGAAAAAAAAAAGTTAGGAGGGATAGATTCAGGGTCTATAAGTGGGTGATGATGGTTTGGTAGGGGTGACGTCGTCTTCTTCCAGAATACAGCTGACACGAGGTGTCTCCTATGTAGGTGTTTCAGGAAAACCGAGACCACTACAATCATTATGTTTGCGTGTGGTGATGGGGATGAGCGTATGTCGGCCTTGTTCATAAAGACCAAAACCAAAGCCTTTCCAAGCACAGCGAGTCAAGAAGGTGAGGGCAAAGCGACGATTTGTAAGGTATTGAAAATCAGATTGGAAAGGAACCACACCAAGAGGAGGCTCAGGGGCAACGGAAGATGCGTCGACACCCCCATACGTTAGGTTAGTGCGGCAAGTGAGGTGGTCCGTAGGAGATTACTTCCCCCACACGACGGTCATAGTTAGGATGGGCATGTACCTGTCCGTACTCCTGTGGGGTATGGAAAGAACTAACGTTATATAGGCGATACTCCCCCAGCGTAAGGCGCTGAAAAACATCTACTAAGGGGTCTGCGGTTGGGATGTTAGCTGCGGGAAGGGAAGTGGTTTTTGCGACGGTGGTTTCATCAGTTGAAGGCGTAGGTGCGATTGAGGTACATGGTTGAGGCATAGTTGAAGAAGATGGTTGGGTTGAATGAACGGGTGTCTTGATTGGTACCAAGCACATCATTTGGGCGGTATAACATATTGCAGGTTTTAAAGGGGGGAGGATCAGCTTTTACGGTGTAGGACTTCCCCTCGTACTCAAATTTTATGCATCTATGTAAGGTTGAGGGAACGCATCCCATGGCCCGGATCCAAGGACAACCCAGCAATATATTATATTGGAACTCTCCCTCAAGGACATAGAAGAGTTCGGGTAAAGTACGTGGTCCTACCCGAATGTTGAGGATCACGGTGCCTAAGGTAGAGGTAATAGCGTCATTGAATGACCGCAACATGATGGGGTTGGCACACATGTAGCTAGAAGGGATATTCATTTGTTGAAAAGCTTTTGAAGAGATGATGTTTAGGCTAGCACCCCCGTCAATCATAACACGACGTACATGAATGTCCCGGACATAAGCTGAGATGAACAGGGCAGGGTCAGGATCTTCTGTACCAAAATCGACAATTTCATCTTCAGAGAAACTGACTGCAGCAGCTTGTGGTACAGAGACAGAAGTGGTTGGGGCGGTGGGTTGTTTGGTGAGAGAGGCAATGTGATTGGGTGTTAGAATGGAGGCAACAGGCAGGGTTTCATTAGGTAAGACCTCGATCCCTGAAGAATTTCAACAAGAGCTTGTCGATGAGATTCAGAAGTCTGAATGAGATCATATAGTGTCATTTTGACGGGTGATTGGTGAAGCTGTTTGATCATGGCTCGATGGGCAACTCCATTAGAGACGGGGTAAGTGGGTCCATGAATAACCACTTTGGGTGGTGGTGCAATCGGGATGCTAGACGGAGAAAGAGAGGACGCAGGTGTGCTTTCTTTCGCTTTCTCGTTGTTTTTCTGCGCTCGAGTAGCAACACTAATCATATTAATCTCGTAAACCTGAGATGAGGAAGATGGTTGGGATAAATCATGGTCTTCAAGAGGTGGGGTTGTAATAATGATAGATCTTGGTGAGGCGGGGATAGATGGTATAGGAGAGGGAATTGAAGCTAAAGGTCTCTCCCTTCGTAAGTTGTCTTTCTTAACCTTTCTATCTGGGAGAGGTGACTGACGAAGGATGGTTTTTAAAGCTTTGCATCCCTAACCTTTCTATCTGGGAGAGGTGACTAACGAAGGATGGTTTTTAAAGCTTTGCATCCCTCCACATCATGTCCTGGTGTGCGGTGATAAGCGCAGATCTTAGACTCATCATAACCTATAGGTCGAGGTTTAGACGGGTCATAAGGTCTAAGTGGGGGTAGGGAAATGGTCGCATTCTCTACTAACATAGCAAGGATTTTGGCGTAAGATCCTTTGAGTGGGTCAAAATCAGAAGAGGATGAGGGTATTGATTGTGTGGGTTTTGGTAATGTTTGGGCGTGGTTAGTTCGTATGGGTGGTGGTTTAGCCAAGGGGTGTTGACACGTGGTTTTCACTAAACGTGGTTTCTTTGGCGCAGGAGCTACGTTCGGCTGGTTAGATGATGAGGCTACAGATGACATGGTAGCGGGAAACAACCACGGAGAAAGGGGAGTGACAGAAAATAAATCCTTTGATGATGGAGTTTGTTTAGGGTTGATGGGTGGACAGGATACGTGGGGTGATAATGTTGATATACCCTTTGATCCTCTGTATGGGTGCAGAAGGCGTATGTCGTTTTGAAGAAAACGCAGGAGGTATGATATATTGGTGCAAGGTGGAAGGATGAGGTCCCAATATGGAAGGTAGGTATGACGATGATGGTTTTGATTGTGATAGAGGCACGGGTTGAGTGTGTCTCCTAGGTGGCGGGGCGGCTTTATTCTTGGACAAATCTAGTCGCTTAGGCGGGTGTGTTAGACTGGGTATGGGTAAGGTCCCAAGCGTAGGGGAAGATTTGGCTAAGTTAATAGAAGTGGACGAGGCATTTGGTAGAGGTGAGGGGGGTGAAGGTGAGAACATGGGCATTTTAAGCTTCTGTAAACACTTCGGGTATATGGTGGAGGTCTCAGGATCGGTCATTTGCATTTGAGTAGAATATGGCGTACTCAAACGTTCCCATAGGATTTGTCTATCCTCTGGAGAATGACAGTCTTCAGGTTTGAATTGTAAATTTGGTACGGAAGAAAGGTGGGTTGTGATTCCAGTCCACTGTGGGTGTGATACAGTGAGTAGATGAGGCACTGTATCAATAGATGTTAAGAGGTCAACCGGTCGTTGAAAAGATTTAGGCGATGAAGAACTAATAGGTAAGAGGGCGTGTTCGAGAGGATCCGTCATGGTTAAAGAATTTGGTGATGTCGGTGCAAGAGATTTCTCGTCTAAGGATGTCAAAAGGAGTGGCGTACCTTCCTCTTGTGCAACAAGAGTGGTAGAAGGGGAAGTCTGGGAAATAGATAGATTAGATAACATCCGTTCGCAGTCTTGTAGGGATGTGGTATAAGCAGACTCATCGATGGGAAGAGGAGTCTGGGCAGTTAACTCCCTTATGGGTAAAGGAATGATTTCGCTTTGGTTCGATGGTGGTAAAGGAGGTTCGGGCTCCTGTGTTAGTGAAGAGGCTTGATTCAAAATTTTCTCGATAGAGGCTTTGGGCTGGGTATCAAAGACTGCATGGATCTCATGAACACTCTCCTCGGCTAAGATATCCTGGTTTGTGTTACTGTTGGAAGAGTGATTCAGGAATGGTTTGTTGAAGATTTTCAAATTTCGGTTGGCAGGGGCATTAGGATTATCGAGGGTTATATCCCCTGCGTCAACCATTTCCTGCACTATGTTTTTCAACATCTTGCAGTTCTCATGACTGTGTCCCTTCACGCGGTGGAAGTTACAGAAGTCATTTTCTTTGTACCAGGAAGGTATGGCGCGAGTGGAATCAAACCCGGAATGAGGTTTAACAGGAGGTAATGTAATGGCTCCTGCTTTGAGCAATTTTTCCAATATCACACCATATGTTTCTCCCAAGGGAGTGTAGTTGATGGGCTCGGCTTTGTACTTATAGGTGGTTTTTGGTGGGGTATTAGACGGTGTTTGAGATTTAACCATCACCGCGTGGACAGCTCCTTTTGATTTAGAAGAAGTGGACGCGTGAGGAGTGGTGGTATTTGGTTTATTGGTAGAATCAGGAGTTCGGAAATTGGGGTTTTTGTTGCGCAACCGCAATTTCTCTTCTTCTAAGGCTCGAATTTCTAGTTTCCGAGCCATGGTAAAGGCCTCATCAAATGTGCGGAAAGTTTGAATTTGAAGAGTAGGAGAAATGTGCTTAGCACATGCCCGTGTGAAAAGTTCGATAAGTTCAGCCTGAGGCAAGGCATATGTAAGTTGGTTGATAAGGCCACGCCATCGTCCAACGAAATCTGCGATAGATTCGTCTTCGAATTGTCGGATGGCATAAAGGTCGGTGATGGATACTTTCTTAGCAATGTTAATGGAGAAGTGATCCAAGAAAGATTGGGCTAGTTGGTTAAAAGAGAAGATTGAGTGCTGGGTTAAAGCACTGTACCACTCCAAGGTGGGTCCTGATAAGGACATGGGAAATGTGCGGAGTAGCAAGGCATCATCATGGGCAATCAAATAACAAGCATGTCTAAATGATCGCAAGTGCTGTTGAGGATCCTCTTTACTATTAAAACGAGTAAATTTCGGCAACTCCCATTGAGGAGGATATGAATGAAGGGGGACAGAAGGGTGAATGGGCTCCTGACAAACTTGCTCGTATGTCAAGGCGCTACGACTTCCCGACACAGAAGCCTCCAGATTTTGCATTTTGTCCATCATTTGTTTGATGAAATCTGTGGTTGGATGAGATGATGGTGCGGTTGTGGCAAACGGAGGCAAATTGGGCCAAGGGCCTCCACTGGACAATGGTGGGGTTAAGTGTTGATAAGGTATGGAGGATGAATATGTTGAGGCGACAGAATAGGGATGTCCCATATAAGGTGTTGAGGTTACTAGATACGTGTATGGGAATGAAAAGGTAGGCGGAGCTTGAGAAGGAAAGCTCGTGTGGATAGGTGGCAGAGAGCAAGTCATGAATGGAGTAGTCTGCAAGAGAGATGAGGTAGGGGCAGTCGGTGGTAATGATATGTGGGGTCCAAGATTAGCCAAAGGAAAGCCAATCTGAGTCGTATGAACCTCTGAAGCTGTCGGATTGGGAGATGGGGCTAGAGATGCAGGAAGCAAGGCGGTGTTATCAGGCGGAGTGGGAGCTAAATGAGCAGCTATACTAATAGGCATACCAACAAGGAGCTGACCATCAGGCGTACGGTCAGGGGCATGAGACAAATAGTATTGTACAGCGCTAGAATTAGCATCCAGAAACTTGGCAAAGTCCTTATCTCCTACAGGAATTTGGGGGATCTCACTGGTGTCTGTAGGATTCCCCACAGAATGTGAAGGGGGTGATTCAGGTAAAGAAACAGAGCAAGCATGTGAAACCATGGCGGCGGCTTGCTTTCGAGTGATAACAACCATGGACAGGTGTTCACAGTAGGGTTTCAATCTATCCGGAACAGAAACAGCCTTAGAATGGTGAAATTGGCAGGTTGCTGGTTTGTCAGGGGTTGTAGAAGACAGTAACCGATATCGGTCTAGTATCCGATGTCGGTTATACTATAGCCGACGTCGGTCAGGTAACCGATGTCGGTGTAAGAAGTCTGGGTTAACAAGATATAAAAGGCTGCTAATTTGATTTTTAACAACGTTTAGTATACGTGTCCAATTATTGATCACAGAAGACAGAGTATGAGAAAGAAAACAGAACTAAAAACAAGCAAGATGCACACACAAATCCAGAGATTAACCCTAGGGTTAATTTTAATTATCGTGGGCTTATGCCTTTAGACGTAGAATGATGTCAGAATCCTAAACAAGAGACTTAGGGGAAATGTCAAGTTGTTTTGGCTTATAAGGTTACCTCAATCGGGCGGAGGAATACCGCGGAAAAAAAAGGGGGATGTTTGAGCTGTTGTGTTAATTGTGAAGTGATTCGGTATGTGTTGTGCAGTGAATGTAAGATTAATTTCCTGTCAATACCATGGATATCACCCCCACGTGTACGACCTGTTACTTAATCTACGTTCACTAGAATTGAAAAACAACAAGCAGGAATGCAATGCACGTGTTTTAAACCCAAATCGAAAATTATGTTCGATGAAGCAAGAGAGATGACTTTCACTAATGCGAAACTAGGAAAGCAAGACAAATTCTTTACGAAATATATAACAAAAGCAGCAACAGCAAGTATGCTTCCTAAAATGAAAATAAGCAAGAGAAACAGAAACCCAAGATGGGTCCCACCGGGCGTGCCAAAATGTTTCACTCGGAATGTTTCGTTCCTTTTAGAAACAGATAAGGTTAGGGGCTAGGAGGAATACCTGTAGAATGTCGAGATGGTGTGCGCGTACCGTAGAGAAAGATCAGGCTGATTGCGAAGAACTCCTTTTTGTCTTGGAAGGACTACCTGCAAATAAGAACACAAGACCACAAGATTTTGATTAGACAATAAATGAGGAAACTGCCTTGGGCCCAGGAAATATAAAACTTCCTTTCGAAGGTGGTCAGTTTCCCTGCTAATATGAATTAACACAAAAGACTGTAAAATATCAATTAAGTTGCTTCGTTGAACTGGGTAGGGGAAAGGCTGGTTTTCTAGTTTTGATCGGAGGAACCGATGCCGGTTACTGATAACCGATGCCGGTTACTGATAACCGATACCGGTGGGTTCTAGGATCTGTAGGTTAGTTGCTTTTTGGGGTAGTTGTGTTGTTTGTAAGGCTGTATATAGGTGGTATTAGGAAATAAGGTGATGAGAGGTAGATGAATGATAGTTAGATGTAATATGCACGCTGGGTAGTGGATTCAGGGATGGATTTATGAGGACTGTGATTCAAAAGGCATAAGAAATGTTATAACAGAGGACATGCAAGATGTGACTTACTGGTTTTGACAAAGATGCAAGTTGATCTCCTTTGCTGTAAACACTTCTGGTTTCTTCACTCGTCTCTGCTCGGTCAAGTGAAGATCTGGACTCTGTTTTTCACTCCCAATGATCTCTGTTGATTCAAAAATCATTCGACCCTGATCCAAAATGAAATTCCAATCCTTTGTTTTTGGTTTGGGGAGCCCATTTACAGGGAACCGATGGCGGTTGCGTAACCGATGGCAGTCGAGTAGGAACCGGCATCGGTAAGGAAAAAGTAGGCTATTTTTAGTAAAATAGCCCACCTTCCCTGCTTTTCTCCCGAGAGATCAGTTGCGGGCTTGGTCAAGTGGCTAGAAGGTCGGTTTTGGGTGCGAGTAAGGAGGCATTAGTTATGGATGTGAGTCTAGACCAAGTCATAGGTCTTAATTAGGTTAGTTTAGGGTTAGGGCTAGGTCATGATGAGGTGGCAAAATGAGGTGGCAGGTAAGGTGATGGTGGATTTATCAATTACAAGGTAATTAATAAATAATTGTGTAAGGTTTAGGTGATGAGGTTAAATTGCGAGATGAGATGCGGGTCACAAGGGGTCGTAAGACACAAATTTGGTGTCTACACTAATCTATCATTCTACATTGTATGCTACATTCAGATCTATCACAGAACAAGCATTAAACAATAATAATGATTGAATCAATAACATACACTACTCGATTACACATAGGAATGACACTTAGATTCAACCAATATCTTCCATCTATTAATAAACACAGAAGCTCCTTATAATAATGTCAAACAATACCAATCTGTGTATGGATCTGATACAGTAATTCAATTATATGTGTATATCTCTATATCTTCATACATCCATCACACTCATATATATTACCAATATGTACCTCACATCATAGATATAGGGTGGGGACTTTCCCTTCACTGCTTATCTATTCCAGAAATCAGCCGCATGCTATTAGTATCCACGCGCCCCTTCATAAGCATAGCCACACATGCAAGTTTGTTATCTATAGGCCTCTTATAGATAACTGAACTGTCAATCTTATTCTTATCTCATCTCCATGCAAAATGATTTGATCTGATCACCAAAAATAAACAATGTATTGTGCGCATGTCTCTGCATCATTGGTGTGTTCTACATGCCATCTTCTAAAAATAGGTTGTTGTGCTCATAATCGACTAAGTACTAAATGTTAAAATTTCTTTCCACACATGGGTCCTTCCTGTCCTTCTGTAACCTTGTTCCCGGCCTTCTCTCTTGTACAGACTCCTTATGTGTTCTCTAACAAGTATTCTTTGATCAACACTGACTTGCAGAAGAAATTTCCTCTCTTATTGCTTTAAGTAGCATCATTCCCCATGCTTCCTTTTTTTCCCATTCTTTCTCCCCTATATTCTTTTTCTAAGATGTTAAGTCTTTGTGTATTCTTTACTCTTTGAGGTAGTTTCTGAGGGTGGAAAACAAGTAAAGTGTGGGGTGATGTTGGGCCCCTGAAATATCAACTAAGTCCAAAAATGGCACATAGGCACGCGAGGTTGAAGAAAGCATGCATGATAAGGCACATAGGGAAGGGTTGAAGTAGGGTTTTTGTAGAACATGGGATGCACACCCCATGGAGCCGAATCCGGGACTTAGATATTTTTTACCTATTAATTAAGACATGAGGAAAACATGACCCAAGTGGATAAGGTGCTAGCCTTGCGATAGCGTGGCCTGGAAGGAAGATACACTACAATAGAAGCTTCTAGAAGGACATCATGGAAAGGAGTGTTGTGCTCAGGCCTGGAGGAGCATGCACCCATGGAGGACCACATTCAGACACTTGGTGACAGATCTTAGGCTGCAGAAGAATGAGTTGGCAGTTCAAGAAGGCTATATATACAAGTGCCTACAGAAGTAAAGGAGAAGAAAAAAAGTGGATAGAGGGAGGAGCTCTACAGAAATACTGCAAGGACTCTTTTAGCTTGGGTAAATAAGCATAGGAAAGGATGTATCAAGGGTTTTTGGGTTATAAATTTTCTTTTGAGAGCCTAGCTATATGAATCCAGTTATAATGCATGATTGTGGTATGCCCTTCTGTGACATTTTGTAATGGGCCTAATGAATGTAATGAGGTTACCAAATTATGTGAATATGAACATTAATGGTTTTGATGCATACATCCTTCTTCATATCTCTTTTTCATTTATGTTTATGAACTAAGTATGAATGCTTGTACAACTTCCTTTCTGTTTTGGTGTAAGGTCTATAATATGTTAAGCACTTTTCTATCACGCGAATGACTGTAAGGATATAGAAGCTATTTTGAGCTCTATGGTGCTTGTATGTCTTATTTCCTCTCAAATCTCTTAAACTCAAATCATTGATGATGTTTCCCACTAAACTCACATAAAGGAGAGACTCAGCGCCTGTGCGTGCTTCAGGTGAGCACCTAGTACATGTTGGGTGATAGGCTGACACGCATGGGGTTTTCTTGTTCTTCGATGGGTGTAAAAATGACTACAAGTGCTATCATCCTTTCCCTTGTGTTTGCAGAAATTGGAGTGCCCGATGGGCCAAAGAATAGATTTGGGAGTATCCCAAGGAAAAGAAGTCCCTTGTTGAGAGGTTTGAAAAATATTTATGTGAAGGATCAATGAGTGGGTTGTTTAAACAAAGGGTAAAGATGTGGTATGACCAACTTTGCATGGCATTTGAGGAAGAGTGGCGCATTCCCAAGAAGCTACCTTTAGTGGTGGGCAAGGCAGTATAGTTTGCAGTGTATCAAAACTTCTACATCACGTGAATTTCTATGGGGATGGGGCATGGAGCCCATGGTGAAAATTGTTGTATGCCTTCACAATGCACTACTTTTAGGCATCAGTCCATTGATTTACCGATGTGCATTGCCTAAACTTTAATGCAAACAAGGTAGACTATGAATACCACACTCTAAGGAAGGCATATGTGTATCCAGGCTAGTCTTGCTATATTTAAGGGCTCATATCATATTTCATAAGTATAAAGCCACTAAGCTTAGATATTGGAGACAGTGGAGCCACGCTCATATACCTTCAAATTAAGCCTAAGCTGAAGGATAACAAGTATGTAGAAAATGTGTTCACGCTCCCAGGGTAACCTAAAGGCAAACATATAGTGGAGAAACGTGCCAAACCAATAACCTATAGAAACCATATCAATGGATGAGGAGGAAGAAGAACATGAATATAGTGGTGGATTAGATAATAGAGGTTGAAGGAAGCCTACAAATAGAGTAGAGACTGAGCATGCAGGTAATCCACCTCAGGTACAATAAGAAGATGAATACTTGGAGGTAGAAGTAGTCCATGGAGATCTCCGCTTTAAAAGGGTATTCATAAGAACAAGGACCCAAGGTGTGGGGAACCCCACATTTTGTGAGGAGATCACCACGACTCTCTCTTACAAAATATTCATCTGAGAGGAAGAAGAGAAAACTAAAGCTGAATGAAGAGGTGAAGGAGTCTGTAGAGAGTGTGCCTAGAACCCCTGTATAGCCAGAAGATGTGGAAGAACCCAACGATGAGGATATGAAGGACGAAGAGGAAGGTGAGGAGGTAGAGAAAACATAACATGATATTTCTCAAAACATCGAAGATCTAACTCCAAACCTTGGCGCTCAAGTTCCTACAGGGTCAAGAATGAGGAGAACTTGTGGGGGAGTATGTTGGGCCAAGCATGGGCTATGTTGAGGACACCAATAAAAAATTTTGTGCCCATTTACAGAGTAAAATGGGCCTTAAGGAGTTGTATGGATGAGAGTGTATAGACCCAGACATGGCCACTACAAATGTGAAGAAACAATGTCCTGGTCTATGCAAACTCACATGGACAATCCTGATTTTTATGTATGTGAGGAGTCATGTGTGTCCCGAAGAATGAAGAAGGCACTATAGAGAATGTACATGACTATAAATCCCACTCTCATGTCTGATGAGTAGGTAAAAAATGCATTGGTTAAGGTATCTAGTGAAGGAACATAGATAAGGTTGCCACTATTAGAGAGCTACAAGAAGATAACAAGGAAAAGGCTATAGAAATAATGCATCTAAAAGGGGAGAAGGACTTAAAATAGAAAAATAATGAAGCCTTCATCAGCATGGTAGAGGAAACTGGTGACTATGTCCTAAAAGCAAGACTACATTTAGAGTCTAAGGTACCTGAGAAATTTCCTTCAGCTATGCATTATGTGTGTACGTTAGTTGATTTGGTGCTTGAGGATGGAATAATTCACATGCCACCACCAAAAGACCCTGAACAGGAAGCAAAGAGAGAAATGGTCTTTGTGATTAGAAAGATTTCATTGTATGAGGCATTTCTCAAAACTTTACAAGATGAGATGAAGAAAGTAGATCAAGCTTTGAATATCTACGCAACTCTAGATGTAGTGATAAAAATAAGAACTATATTGGAAGGTAATGAAGTTCTGAAAGAAATGAAGGATGATACTTTAGGGTGTGCAGAGAGATTGGCATTAGTGAAGCAAAAGCACAAAGCCCTTACAGCAGTATAACATCCACATAAGGAGAGGCTGGATGAGTTTTGAAATCTCATAGCAGAAAAGATGGATCTTCTGGAGGCACAAATGTCTATTATGGCTAACATTGTCATAGTATTACAAAATGAAAAGTGAGAGGTGACCCAGGATGAGTTAAAGTCCATCACTGGAGATGTTCCAAAGAAGACCAAAAATGTGATGGATGATTGGCAAGCCTTGGAGGCTGAGATTAAGGAAGAATATCCTGAGTTGATCCTGTTGGTTGAAGTAGAGGGTGCTACAGAATATGATTCCATTCTTTGTAAAGTATTTTAAATTCTTTCATTCTTATTATTTATTCTTTGGGAACATCAGGAGGAACACCATTGTTGGGATGCAAATGTAGTTTAGTGTGTGGTAATGTTGAGAAGATAGAATATGGCACTAAGGAGAGGGCACACAAAATATTTTTTCACGGTAGCAAGGCATATTTGGAGGCATGAAAGGATAGGGAAGGAAACATGCATGAAAGACAAATTGATTCAAGACTTAGCCATTTTCATGGTTATGGGCTATTTTTGGAGATAGTTTACAGAGCACACAAAGGGATGGAGACTTTTGTGACACGCAAATTCTATTTTGGGAAGAGCATCTATTAAGTTCCATTCATGAGTTCGAGTTAATAATAGGATTACTACTATCAGTTAACTGTAAGAGATATATTATTAGCACACTTGTATGTGTGCATGTTATTGTAAAGGCACATGACTATTTTTAGTATGCAACCTATTTTTGTAAATGCATAAGTAGTGAAGGGCAAGTCCCCACCCTTATAAATATGTAATAATTTGTGTGGATTAAATATGTGTGATGTATGAGATATTATGGAATTATGCTACCCACGTCTAATGCACACATAAAATTATGATACTAGTTATTGTAAGAATCTTATGTGTTTATTATGTTTTAATACAATGGAGTGTGTTGGGTGAATAATGGTGTTAAATATGATTGTAACTAGTTCTTACGTGGTTAAATTCATTATGTATATCTCTTAAATCATTACTCTTTTAGATCTAGATCTTGGATATGCTATGTGGAATATTTATGTTGTTTATGGATATGAATACATTACATCTTCATCATGTTCACATCCTGTACAAAAAACTCTAAGGAGGGGCATGGTAACTTTGTGCACTTTGGGTGAGCACTCAGCTCATGCTGGGTGATGTGTCATTGCGCCTGGGTTGTTCATGGTAAATACTATGTTGCATCAACAATGCCCTTCAAAAAGTTGTGATCAAGCCCCTAACTAACCACTGTGTATGTTATATTGCATGAATATTATAATAAAGTTTAGACAAAAATGCCTTGAAATAGGGGTCATATTCCTGAACACTCTCAGTAGTTCCCTGCTTAATACCCTTGAGTGTGCTTATACTCTTTTGCTCAAACTTAGGGATATGAAAAGCATCCTTTAATGCTGCATAATCTACACAAGTTTGATAAGGGTCAAACTTCCTATACCAACTATGTACGCATCCCTATAATGTAGTTGCAAACTAAATTTCCTTACACTCAAAAGTCATAATTCCTTTTGCGCACCACATTATCTCACACATGCGTACATGTTCAACATTATCCTCTATGCCCCTATATACTTTGGAAGACGGAGAGACATCTCCATGTAAATATTCTGGTGTTGATGAGGACCCTACCCACCTGATCCAGAACCTCTTGTATTACCTCTACCTCTAGAACCACTAGATCCACTAGAACTAGAGCCACCTATGCCCCCTGATCCTCCACCTATAGCTGGTGAAGACACCCTAAAATTACACTTTTGTCTCCACTTGTTCCCAGTATTATTCTAGTACACCATGTTATTCACCCATTCACAATTAATTGATTAATTAATACATATTTTACCCCTTTGGATTAATTAAATTAATCCCATGTACCCTTTGTACACCTTTGGCTAAATTAATTATTATTTATTAATTAAATAGTTAATTAATTAAGTGTGTGCACATCCTAGTCATCTGCTACTTGTTCAAACTCCACTTGGACTCCTTATCCTTAACCTAATTAACTACACTTCTATAATCCTAGAAAGGTGGGGGAAATTAAATTACATGTACAACCACGTTTCCAGATGTAGATTTTTGTAATTCATTCATTTACTACCCCCAAAAATTTTGCAACTTCCCACAATGTTATTTTTAGTATACTCATTTATCCGTGTGTAACTAATTCCAACTACCTTATACTTCTATAAATTATAGGCTTACCTTCCTTTCAAACCCTCTTGAATTTGAAGCACAATTTTTTTTTTGAAATGTGTTTGTAGCATTTTACATACAAATCTTGGTGAGAACTCAAGAGCACCCACAATCATCTTTTACATTTAATTGCAAGGTTTCACAGACAAGGTCTTCACAACCCTTATTGAGGTTTGCATTGGAGAAAGTACAAGGAAGGTTTACATTTTTAATTTTTTCATTTCTATTTACTCTATAGTTATTCACCGCATACAGTCAGAAACTGACTCATGGATGTACTTCCTTGTGTCCCAACAGTGGTACTAAACTGAACTACTATAGTCCGCGAAGTGGTACTACTCCCAGAAGTGAATCTAAAATTATGTGCGTTTGAGTTTTTTTCTAACGATGCACCTGAGATGGTTCAAGTCCTAGGTGACTAGGGAGTCCCTTTATACATTCTGTACAGTGTTGTTTTGCTTCTCTGCTTTTGGTGTGTTTCCCTTCTGTTGCTTTTATGTGTTGCCCTCTGTGTTGGTCTATTTTTGACTCCGTTGCCAAAGGGATAAGGCACTGGTCTGCTTCACCAAGTTTGTCTAAGTTCTTGCCTTGTCTCATTCCTTGAATTTATGCCAAGTCATCCCCAGAAGGAGCCAGCTGTTGTCCACTCAAAATTCCCCACTCTGTCAAAAGTAAAAAAAAAAATTCAAAATTTTGAGTCTAAGTGTCTTTTCTGTCGAGTTGGTGCTGTGAAAAAAGTCCTGAAGTCGAAAAATCTAAGTTTTGGGTCGTTTTGTAAGTATTTCGGGCCTGTCGGACATTTTTGTCCCAACTGTCCCAAGTTCAATCGGGTCTCGTGTTCTCCGATCGGCCGAAATCCCGAAGTCGTTCCATTTTTGGGCCCGTCAGAAATTTTTGTCCCAAGTGTCCCAAAACTTATTGTGCGAGATGTTCCAATTTCGGCCGAAGCACTCGAACCGCGCACTTCGCACTTTCTTGTTCCAAATGTCCCAAATCAAAAAGTGCAAGTTGTTCCATTTTCACCCAAACCGGCCGAGTCGCGTATTCCAGAACTTTTTGTCTCAAATGTCCCAAGTCCAAACGGGCCTTCTGTTCCATTTTCGGCCGATTCGCCCGAACCGCGTCCTTCGGAACTTTTTGTCCCGAATGTCCCAAAGTTAAAAAGTGCACGCTGTCCCATTTTCGGCCGAAACTCCCGAGTCGCGTACTCCAGAGCTCTTTGTCCCAAATCAAAAAACGTAAACTATTCCATTTTCAGCCGGTTTGCCCAGACCGCGTCCTTCGCGCATTTTCATCCCAAATGTCCCAAAATGCATTTGTGCATCTTCTCCCTGTTTCGTCCGAATCGTCCGAGCCTCGTGTTTCACGCATTCGCGTCTCACATGTCCCAAGTGAACCTAATGCAATTCATACTTAGTTTTTCCCGCTCGACCCGAATGTGCTAAATTTGAATTTAAGTTGCGAAGATCAAATTTCAAGGACAGCTGGCAGAAGGACGAAGCTTTCAAGACGCCGTTTACATCAGTTTTCAAAGATATCCATTGTCATCTTCAAGATGAAACGTCTGGTGTGTCCCTCGTGGCAAAGACATAGCTGAGACGTTAAAGAAATTCAAGAAGCGGTTTCTGAAGACGGTGGGTCCTTCTCAGTGACTGTCCACCTGTCTCCTTCTTCATTCTTTTCTCTTCTTCCTATTCCTTTCGTATTCCATGTAATTAGTTAAGAAATTGCGTTTGGCATTCCTTAACTATTCTCTAGTTAAAAGAAACGGTTACGAGGAGTAACCGAATTGTAAGCTATATAATGGCCTTCTTTGCGCCATTTTGAAAAGAGGAGGAAGAACTTGGCATATTTTCTGCAAGTGTAAATAGATTATAGAGAAATCAATACAAAAGGACTTTCCTTTCTTTGTCTATCTGATCTCTGTCTGTTCTAAGCTTTCATTTGTTTTCTTTGTGAAGATCATTTATCTCAAATTCGTTAGTCTCATCGATTGCATACTCTTCAACTTTGCAAGCACGGTGATCTTGCATAACCAAGAAGGAACTTTGTTTCCTTGATAATGAATCTGTGTTACGTTAAGAAACTTTACGTTCTGGCAGATGTTATTTACAGAACTTTGTGTCTTTAAATTCCATCTTACTTGTTCTATATGAATGATCTTGTTTTCAATTCACGGTGACTTCGCATACATAAAGAATTACTCTGATATCTATAATTCTGCATTATTTGCCTTTCTGCTCTTTTCCATGCTCTCATTTCCTCAGTCCTTTTGTAATTGATGACCTTCATAGAAAACACTTTCGTGGTATCCAAGTTTAACCAACAAATCATGTCCTGTACATTTGTAAATAGGTTTGTTTCTGAATAAGGGAACCTCTCCCATTAAAGAGGAGGGACTTCTTGTCCCCTGACTGTTGCTCTTCTAAAAAGTCCTATTTGACGACCAACAGTTTTTGGCGACTCCGCTGGGGAAAATCACATTCCAGTTCTGCAATTTTTGATCATCCTTTGATCTGGAGACTCCACGTTTCACTCGAGGGAGAAGGGCCCTTGGTATCGAAGATTCTCAGTTTCAGCTTTTAAAACAACAAGGTTTTCCTTTCCCTTCAAATTCAACAAGAAATAGAAGGACCCGTTCGACAAGCACTCCACCTGTTCAAGATAGAAGTCCTATGGGTGGTATTCCTTCAGAGCCTGCTAGTCCCAATCTACGAGCTTTGATCCTTGCCGGTGTTACAGTTCCTCTCCAAGCCGTTTTTCCAAGAATGGCAGCGCCATTACCATGGGGTCATCGTGTCGGGCCTCTGGCCCTTGCTCAGCCTTTGCATGAGTTACCCAGAGGAAACCGGAAGAACTTCCCCAAATTCAAAGGCGATGGCAAAGTGCACCCTGACGAACACATCGCAGCCTTCGTTGTTGCATGTGGAGTTCTGGGAGTCGAATATGAAGACGTCTCCGTAAGGCTGTTTGTTGAGACGTTACAAGATAATGCTACTGATTGGTTCTATCACCTTCCGGCTGGTGCTATAACCGACTGGGACACAATGAGAACTCAGTTCGAGAACCGTTTCAAGCCGGCAGAAGATGTGCATGCCTTGCTTGCCCAGGTCTCTCAGATAAAGAAAGATTCACAAGAGCCCATGAGGGAATTATGTGGCCTGGTTCAACAGGTTGGTAAATAAAATTCCAATGCCTACCCGACCTGTTGACCAAATTCAAAAGTGTTTCTTCCTAAATGCTCAATCGCCCAAAGTTAGTTATGCACTAAGAAGGGCTAATCTCGGAACACTAGCTCTGGATCAAGAACTGGCTGTTAGTATCGAAGATGACTTGATCATGTCAGGGAAGTTGAGAAGAGACCCTCCCAAATCTAAGTCTGCTGCTTCTTCCTCTTCCACCCCTGGACCTAGTACTGATCCATTAGTCCAGAAACTCGCAAATGATCTTGTCGCTATAAAGAAACAGTTGGCTCAGCATGCCCCGTATGTAGATGTTCCAAGAAGAAATTTTCAGCCCAGAAATCGTTTGCCTGCTCCTCACACAAGACTAGCACTTGAAGGACCTCCTGTTAAGGTTCCTATGAACGCAACCTGTGAAGTTGAAGAGCCAGATGATGATGAAGCTTGCGAGGAGTTTGTGGAGGAATTTGATGATGAAGCAGAGGAACTTGAGGGATCTCGGGTTAATTTCTTTACCACTGAGGGCATTGATGATTATGATGAAGTGGTAGCAGACATGAACAGTGAATATTTTGCTGTCATGACTCGAGAACAGACAAAGCAGAGGGAGAAGGTGACCCAGCCACCTAAGAAATCCAAGGAGCAGTCGGCAACTATCCCTGTAATTGCAAGAAGAGGATCTCCTATCCCTACTTCGTCTACACAGAAGGTGAGTCCTATCAATCCCGCTACCAAAGTTGCCTCTTCTTTTTCTCCTAAAGTTGATAAGCCTAGAATTCCAAATGATGATGGCCCGTCCACTTCTGGATCCTTTGATATTGTTGATCACCTGAAAAAGACCAAGGTACAAATCTCAGAAGCTGAGTACTATCAAACCCATCCCAAAGCCTTTGCCAAAATGATCCACTTTGTTAATTCCAACTCTAAGACCACTTCTAAAGGCCTTTTACCTACTCCTCCTTCTGCACCACAGCCAAGTCTGGTAGCTGCTGTCACCTCCCCTGGTGACAAAATTAAACCATTTTATGTAACACTTCTCATAGCTAGCCATAGGCTCAGTAATTGTGTCATAGATTCTGGAGCCTCAGATAATGTGATGCCTGCCAAAGTAGCTCATGCTTTAGGCTTGACCCTCACTCGTACTTATGGATCCTGCTACTCCATGGAGAGTAAGGAAGTGCCTTTGGTTGGAAGGATTAAAGATGCACAAGTGGCCTTTGCTGCTTTGCCTGAAAAGAAAGTCTTGGCTACCATCCTAGTAGCAGACATTCCTCCTTCTTATGGAATGTTGCTAAGTAGAAACTTCTGTAAAGATGTGGGCGGGGAGATTCAAATGGATTGGTCACATGCACTCATACCTGTCAATGGACACATGAAGAAGTTACTACCTGAGAAGCAATCTGAGTATATTGTGCAGAAAACAGATGATCCTAAGGCACAAATACTCTATGAGGATATGGGTCATGGTAATTACATGATTCTGTCCCCTGATGAAATCCAACCCTCCAAAGTATCACCTAAAGATCCCAATGGTGTTTGGATTTTAGAATTTGATGGAAGTTGTTCCTCAGCTGGTTCTGGAGCTGGTGTCCTGCTAGTGTCACCTGAAGGATGCCTACATCCTTTTTCATTTAAGTTGCAGTTTGAAAACACTAATAATACAGCAGAGTATGAGGCTCTCATTCTTGGACTGCAAGTGGCCAAAGAACGAAGGTGTGAAGAACCTTCTGGCTTATGGTGATGCAGAGTTGATTGTGAAGCAGGTCAGAAACCTCTTTCAGGTAAAAAATGGGAGGCTGAAGCATTACCGGAATCAGGTTTGGGATTCCATTGAATTCCTTGATGCTTTCTCTATTGAAGCAATACCTAGAGAAAAGAACAGCAGGGCTGATTCACTGGCTGTCTCAGGGTCACTACTGATTCCCCATCCTGAATTCTCTCAGGATAAGTTCACTATTGAAATGGTCCACCGGCCTAGTGTACCTGACAATACCAATAACTGGCAAGTTTTCAACGATGACCAGCATTTTCTTTCCTTCCTGGAACTCAAGGGTAATTTCGAACAACTGTATTTTGAGGGAAGTGACAACCTGCCTCGTGAGAGTGTGTCCTCTGACCAAGCCGTCACCCAAGGAGAAGAAACAGATCAAGATGGATGCATCAATCTCAAAGGAAACAAGATTCCTAAAGGGTTGGTGAGTTTGGAGGAACTATTTGATAAGCATGACAGGTATGTGAAATCTAAAGCTTCTACTGGACCTCAGCAATCAGCTGAGTATGATAAGATTGATATTGGGAGTTCTAATGACCCTAAACTGGTAAATATTGGAAAATGTTGTCAGCAGATGAAAGGAGAAAAGCAATTGATCTTCTAAAAAGGTATAAAGATGTTCTCGCTTACTCTTATGAAGATTTGAAAGCTTTCAAACCAAAAGATATGCAGCACTCGATTCCTCTCAAACCAGGAATTAAGCCTTTCAAGCAGAAACAAAGGCAGTACAACCCCAAAATAGCTGACACCATCTTTCAGGAGATTCAGAAGTTGTTGAAGGCTAAAATTATTTTTCCTATTCACCATTCGACATGGATTGCAAATATTGTGCCTGTCAAGAAGAAAAATGGTGAGATCCGCATCTGTGTTGATTTCAGGAACCTGAATCAGGCTTCTCTGAAAGATAATTACCCTTTGCCTATGATGGATCAAATATTGCAAGCAGTAACAGGATCTGAAATGTTATCTATGCTTGATGGATTCTCTGGATACAATCAGGTAGAGGTTGATACTGCAGATCAACACAAGACAGCCTTCACCACTCCTTGGGGTACCTTTGCCTACAAGAGAATGCCTTTTGGGCTTATTAATGCTGGTGCCACTTTCCAGAGAGCTATGGATCTGGATTTTGGAAGCTTGAAAGGGAAGTGTATTGTCATATACCTTGATGACCTGACAGTGTTTTCCAAGACAAGAGCGGATCATTTTGATCACCTGGAGACAGTTCTGCTGAGATGCAGAGAGCATGGAATCTCTCTGAACCCTAAAAAATCTGTCTTCTGTGTTACAGAGGGAAAACTATTAGGGCACATTGTTTCCAAGGATGGTATTAAGATTGATCCTGAACGAGTTCAAGCCATCCAGCAAATTCCTCTCCCAACCAGTAAAAAGGGCGTGCATTCCTTCTTCGGTAAGATCAATTTTTTAAGAAGATTCATTCCTGATTTTGCAGAGTTAACTTTGAACATTTCTCAGATGATGAAAGGAAAGAAAACATTTGGTTGGTCTTCTGAAGGAAAAGAATCCTTTGAGGGTATCAAGAGAGCTATCGCTAAAACTCCAGTTTTGGCCTGTCCTGATTTCAGCAAAGATTTCATCATCTATTGCTATGCTACAGATAATACCCTGGCTGCTGTCTTAACCCAAGAAGACTCTGATAAACATGAGCTACCAATTGCCTTCATGAGCTATATCCTGAAGAATCATGAGCTAAAATACACCATGATGGAGAAGCATGCTTTTGCAGTAGTCAAAGCTGTTAAGCAGTTCCGTTTCTATATCCTCAACTCTCACTCTATGGTGCTGGTTCCAGATACAACTGTTAAGTCAATTCTTACACAGCAAGAATTTGGATCCAAGAGAGGGAACTGGGTGGCTAAGGTCCAAGAGTATGACATTGATATCAAACCAACCAAGCTGGTTCGTGGAAAAGGTCTTTGTGAGCTCATTGCTGAAGGGGCCAAACATGAGTTGCTGGAGGAGAAAGCTGACCTTCCTACTGTTCTGTTCCTGAGTTCGGTTGATGAATGGTATGCTGACATCGCCCATTTTCTCACCTATGGGGAATGCCCCTCTCATTTAACTGCCAAAGAAAAGAGGACTGTTAAATTGAGGTCAGCGCAATATGTATTGTGGGAAAATGCCTTGTTCAAGCGTGGCTTAGATGGGAGATTTTTGAAGTGTGTAGACAAGGAACAGCAGAGAAAATTGCTCTCAGCTTTTCATGATCAGGCATGTGGAGGGCACTATTCATCAATGGTCACTGCTCACAAGATACTCCGTGGAGGTTACTACTGGCCTTCCTTGTTCAGAGATGCATCCAAGTGGGTGGATAAATGCGAGGCTTGTCAGACTTTTGTGGGAAGACCTAAACTGGCGTCGTTGCCTCTCAAGCCAGTTGTGATTGAGGAACCATTTCAACAGTGGGGTCTAGACTTCATTGGTACACTTAATCCTGCTTCCAGTGCTGGTCACACTCATGTGCTAACTGCCACTGACTACTTCACCAAATGGGTGGAAGCTATTCCAGTCAAGAGCACTACTTCTGAAGTGGTATGCAATTTCATCAAAGAGAACATCCTGGTGAGGTATGGTGTACCTAATAAGATTGTAACAGATAATGCCTCGAATTTCTCTTCAGCTGAGATAATGGACTTCTGCTATGGGTATGGCATTTCTTTGGCTCATTCTTCAGATTACTACCCCCAGGGAAATGGTCAAGCAGAATCCACAAACAAAAACCTGGTGACTATCATAAGAAAGTTGGTCAATGAGTCTCAACGAAACTGGCACAAAAAGCTCTATGATGCTCTTTGGGCAGACAGGATTACACCAAAGAGAGCTATTGGAATGTCTCCTTTTCAAGTGGTATATGGAGTAGAAGCTCAATTGCCAGTGACAGTGGAACTGCCAGCCTTGCACCTAATGAAGGCCATTGAGGATACTAGTTTCAGTGATGCTCTGGATAAGAGGATTATGTACCTGCATAAACTGAATGAGGACAGATTGGAGGTTGCTGATCGGATATCTGTTCACCAGCAAAAGATAAAGGTCCTGTTTGACAAGAAAGCTAGGTTTAGAGATTTCCAAGTTGGAGACACCGTGCTGTTATGGGATAAAAGACATGAACCTCGTGGTAGCCATGGAAAGTTTGATTCCCTGTGGCTCGGACCCTTCAAGATCAGACATTTTGCTGGTGAGAATTCTTTCTATCTTGATTACATGGATGGTTCTCCTCTCCCACTTCCCTATAGTGGGTAGTATCTCAAGTTGTTCAAGTCCTAGGTGACTAGGGAGTCCCTTTGTACATTCTGTACAGTGTTGTTTTGCTTCTCTGCTTTTGGTGTGTTTCCCTTCTGTTGCTTTTGTGTGTTGCCCTCTGTGTTGGTCTGTTTTTGACTCCGTTGCCCAAGGGATAAGGCACTGGTCTGCTTCACCAATTTTGTCTAAGTTCTTGCCTTGTCTCATTCCTTGAATTTATGCCAAGTCATCCCCAGAAGGAGCCAGCTGTTGTCCACTCAAAATTCCCCACTTTGTCAAAAGTAAAAAAAAAATTCAAAATTTTGAGTCTAAGTGTCTTTTCTGTTGAGTTGGTGGTGTGAAAAAAGTCCTGAAGTCGAAAAATCTAAGTTTTGGGTCGTTTTGTAAGTATTTCGGGCCTGTCGGACATTTTTGTCCCAACTGTCCCAAGTTCAATCGGGTCTCGTGTTCTCCGATCAGCCGAAATCCCCGAAGTCGTTCCATTTTCGGGCCCGTCGGAAATTTTTGTCCCAAGTGTCCCAAAACTTATTGTGCGAGATGTTCCAATTTCGGCCAAAGCACCCGAACCGCGCACTTCGCACTTTCTTGTTCCAAATGTCCCAAATCAAAAAGTGCAAGTTGTTCCATTTTCACCCGAACCGGCCGAGTCGCGTATTCTGGAACTTTTTGTCTCAAATGTCCCAAGTCCAAACGGGCCTTCTGTTCCATTTTCGGCCGATTCGCCCGAACCGCATCCTTCAGAACCTTTTGTCCCGAATGTCCCAAAGTTAAAAAGTGCACGCTGTCCCATTTTCGGCCGAAACTCCCGAGTCACGTACTTCAGAGCTCTTTGTCCCAAATCAAAAAATGCAAACTGTTCCATTTTCGGCCGGTTCGCCCGAACCGCGTCCTTCGCGCATTTTCGTCCCAAATGTCCCAAAATGCATTTGTGCGTCTTCTCCCTGTTTCGTCCGAATCGGCCAAGCCTCGTGTTTCGTGCATTCGCGTCTCACATGTCCCAAGTGAACCTAATGCAATTCATACTTAGTTTTTCCCGCTCGACCCGAATGTGCTAAATTTGAATTTAAGTTGCGAAGATCAAATTTCAAGGACAGCTGGCAGAAGGACGAAGCTTTCAAGACGCCGTTTACATCAGTTTTCAAAGATATCCATTGTCATCTTCAAGATGAAACGTTTGGTGTGTCCCTCGTGGCAAAGACATAGCTGAGACGTTAAAGAAATTCAAGAAGCGGTTTCTGAAGACGGTGGGTCCTTCTCAGTGACTGTCCACCTGTCTCCTTCTTCATTCTTTTCTCTTCTTCCTATTCCTTTCGTATTCCATGTAATTAGTTAAGAAATTGCGTTTGGCATTCCTTAACTATTCTCTAGTTAAAAGAAACGGTTACGAGGAGTAACCGAATTGTAAGCTATATAATGGCCTTCTTTGCGCCATTTTGAAAAGAGGAGGAAGAACTTGGCATATTTTCTGCAAGTGTAAATAGATTATAGAGAAATCAATACAGAAGGACTTTCCTTTCTTTGTCTATCTGATCTCTGTCTGTTCTAAGCTTTCATTTGTTTTCTTTGTGAAGATCATTTATCTCAAATTCGTTAGTCTCATCGATTGCATACTGTTCAACTTTGCAAATACAGTGATCTTGTATAACCAAGAAGGAACTTTGTGTCCTTGATAACAAATCTTTGTTACATTAAGAAACTTTGTGTTCTGGAAGAAGGTTATTTACATAACTTTGTGTCTTTAAATTTAATCTTACTTCAGTTCAATGCAAATGATCTTGTCTTAAATTCACGGTGAAACTCTGCATACATAAAGAATTATTCTGCTATCTATAATTCTGCTTATGTTGCCTATTCTTCTCATTTTCCTTGCTCTCCTTTCCTCAGTCCTTTTGTAATTGATGACCTTCATGGAAAACACTTTCGTAATATCCAAGTTTAACCATACAAATCAATGTCCTGTACATTTGTAAATAAGTTCGTTTCTGAATAAGGGAACCTCTCCCATTAAAGAGGAGGGACTTCTTGTCCCCTGACTGTTGCTCTTCTAAAAAGTCCTATTTGACGACCAACAGATCGCCAGTGGAATGAATTTCAAATAAGTTCCCTTCGGATAACATAAAAACTGGAACTCATCCACCTCTGGGAAAGAATAAGTGGAAATTGAGTACTCCAAAATATAGCTATTTAGAAAACCATAGAACCAAGTGCCCATAATGCATGTCCAAATCAGATCAACATCATAGAGGGCCTAAAATTATTCTTGGGTCTAGAAAAGTGTAAGATAACTCCAATTCCTTTTAGATGCATAGGAAACTAGCCACTTGTAAAGATCTACTAGAAAGATAGCAAAGAATATCTCATACAAACAGTCATACAAATTCTGCTCCACCCACACACGTGCATCAAACTCAATTCTAGTGTTGAAACTCTAAGTGTACTCTTCTTCCAAATATTTTATCCACTCCTTAACACTTGATAAGGTCAACTGGTATGTCTTCATCATGAAACATCCTAAAAACAACTGAAAAATAGGTCCTGACAACAAAACCAATGAAGCAACCTAGAATCCACTGTATAAAACCTAGGTGCACTGACACATCACCTAGCCTGAGCTAAGCACTCACTCGAATCATGAAAGGGTATCAAGCCCCTTTTTAGAGTTGTTTGTACAAGATGTTAGTGTGATGAATATAAAGAATATGTAGAACATAAATATTCCACAGAGCATATTCCAGATCTAGATCTTATAGAATCATGAATTAAACAATAAATATAATAAGATCAATCATACACGAACTAGTTACAATCAGGTTTAACACCATTATCCAACCAACATACTCCATTACATTAGACACTGTAAAACATAGAAGCTTCTTACATTATAAAGTATGACCATAAGTCATGCACACATCAGATCCAACAACATAACTCTACAATAATTCACCACCACTAAACTATATAGTTCAATAAAAACTTATAGGGGTGGGGAATTTCCCTTCACCAGCTACACACTTCTTAAAATAAGTCACATGTTGATAATAGCCATGTGCCTTTATAATAACATACACACATACAAGTATGATAGTAATAGACATCTTATAGTTAACTAGAAGAAGTAACCCTATTATTAACTCATGCTCATGCATGGAGCTTATCAGTCCCTCATTCCCAAAATATCAATTGTGTGTCAGCACACATCTCCATCCCAATGTGTGCTTTGCATGCTATCTCCAAAAATAGTCTGTATCCATAAAAATGGCTAAGTCCTAAGTCAAGGAGGTCAATTTGTGTGTGTTTCCTTTCCTATCTATCTTATTCCCATGCACGAATCCTATGTCAATCTTCTCCTTATGATAATACTATATTTTCTCAAATGTTGGTATGTATATCTCTACATTTTCTATGAGAATCGATGAGGTGAGTTTGTAGGGATGAATTTATGAGTTTGTTAGAATGATTCATGGAGATATGTGTGCAACCAGGATTAGGATTCTACTGGTATCATCGATCTAAGAGGTTGAGTGGTGGGTGTATCAAAGCAAGCTTGAGATGGTGTGGATAGCTTAGCACAAGTCTCGTAGATGGAAGTAGAAATAGAGACAGATCTCCACTAAGCTAATGTTGAGTTTGGAAAGGTAGAGATGAGGAGCTCGAGGAATTTTAGCGACCTGTCCATTTTGGATACAATGAGTTGGTGGAAAGGTGGGGAATGGGGATCATCCAAAAAATATGGCATATGGTAAGATGGCTTCCAAAGTCTGAAGTCCCCACTTTAGACTTACAAACTTTCATGGTGTGAAATCCATGTCGGGCTTGGCAGGAATGAATAAAAATCAGACTCTGAAGTCTGTAAGGGTGGAAACAGAGAGCTCAACATCCACATGGCCATTTACCTGGTAAAAGAGATATGCGTAAAAACCTTGATCCTCATACACATGGAGAGGGTTTCAAGGGACCATTGTGGTGAGAAGTTTGAGTATTTCGTTGAGCTAACATACTAGAAGTTGGTGTAAGTTGTCTAGAAAATGGTTAA
This sequence comes from Taxus chinensis, assembly GCA_019776745.2. Lineage (NCBI taxonomy): Eukaryota > Viridiplantae > Streptophyta > Pinopsida > Cupressales > Taxaceae > Taxus > Taxus chinensis. The sequence continues at coordinate 642,371,293 of CM034147.1, forward strand.
GGCATCAATTAATGCAGGAAAGATGTGGTAGTTGGCGTTGAAATTTTTGTTAAGATCCAAGAATAGGTTGAGGTAGTCAGATGTGTTGCTGAGAAGAGACTACATTGAATGCAGAGATGCTCAGCTAGTACGTGAAAATGAAGTGATCTTCTAGGGGTTTGTTCAGGCTAAAACACATGGTGGCCAACATATCAAACAAGTGCCTAACCAATTTAAGATCAACACATAAATTGTGAATCAAACAATGTAAAAGGTTGTGGCCATCAAAACATAAAGTGTCTGAGCTTGTGGGCTCAAACTTACGGTTATTTGAGTGATCAACATGGAAAAATTCAAGATAGACTATGAGGCAGTCGATCCAAGAATAGGAAAAGTTTTTTTTAAGAAACGGGGAGATAAAGGATGACTCATCTGAGTCATTTCCAAAACAGTGGCTGAGGCCAAAACAAATGGTGCAATGATCCTTAGGAAGAACTCACCATCCTATGCAAACAAGTAGACTTCACCAATCAACAACCAAAAAAAAGTGAATAACACCCCATTTTTCACAAAGCAATTTCATGGGTCTACTAATGGACCACGGGAAAGCTCCGAATAATTTTAAAATATTTTATTTAGTAAAATGAAGATGAATTCAAATTTCTGAATTTATGAGGGAATATGGGTGGAATTTTCTTCCCAGGTGCAATTAATAATGTAATTAAGAATGTAGGCCATCATGTGCTACATTATTTTCTAAATTTGGGATTCCTCCTCTCTTCTCTCACAGTTGTATTTCCTATAAATGTAAATGAGGAACTCATTTCAAAGAGTTGGACATTTTTCAAAATCCCTCTCTCTTTCTACAAGCTAGTCTATTATGGATTGTGGGGACTTTCAAGCCTCTTTTCCACCATTGTAATGGAAAAATTTTCCTCTTCCTCATGTAATGATGCATTGTGCACGTGATTGGAGTAATCCAATTTTGTTAAGTGACTAATTATTTGTCCTTTCATCATTCTAGCTACTTCTTTGTGCCTTTCTCATTTATGCAGGTATACTATGCAACTCCAAGTTTCCATTGCAAGTTTTAGGAATTTTGTGCTTATTTGAGAGTGATTCTTTGTATTTGGTTGAGTTTTGGTGCTTCTTCATCATTCTCATTTCCATCTTCCTTCACTAGAAAACCAAAAACATTTCTAGCAATACCCTTTCTTGGTGCATCACCACTTCTAGTATAGGTTTTATTTCTTGCAAATATCTCTTTGTAAATCCCATGAAAATGTTAGTATAGGTCTAGTTAGTTATTTTATTGTATTAGAAGTAGTGTTGTGTTTAGTTTAGGAAAAGGAATCCAACCTTCTCTAGAATTTCACCTCAAGCCGCAACTCCCACATCTTGTGAGGTGATCCCATGTTACCCAATCACACTGAACTCTCTATCCATCATATGGTCATTCAGAGGGTGTGGTGATTTGGTGATAAAAGTGTCTAGATCTTATTTAATTTCTTGGGAGATACATCATCTTCAGGAAAAAACAAATGGTGAAACAAAATTTGGAACATCGAGAAGAGAGGATTCATTCTAACTAGTTTCCTCATAAAATCCAGTCAAATTGTGCAGGAAGTTAGCGGTCTTATGGGTTTCACTTAGTCTTCAATTGTGAAAAAAATCCTAAAAAAATATTCATTTGGGCCATAAATATTGAAGTTCACATGTAGATATTATGAAGAAAGTACCTTCAAATCAATTCCCAAATCCATCTCCGCCATTGCTAGAAAAGATACATCACTGATTTTATTTTCCACAAGAAAATTCACTTGTAATAACCAAAATGAGTGGTGAATTCATTGAAGAATTAGTTTGAATTTATAGAAGATGAATTCTATAAAGGTTCACATGAATTATCATATTAGTATTAAATGTGAGATCAATTTAGGATGTTTTCATGAATTTCAAAGAAAGGAGAGATGGAATGATTTCTGTCAAAAGTGTTCTTTTGGCTTGATTAAATATTTTGTGCAAGGGAAACATCAAATTAAGATAAATATCCATGGTTACTCAGAACATATATTCTAAAAAAGACAAGTGTAAAATCATTCATAATAACAACATCAAGTAACAAACGGTTTGTGACTAGGCACACAAGTGATTACGATAAGATAAATAAAACAAAAGAGGATTAAACAACACAACTGGGATATCTTACACACATCGACATCTGTAACCAAAAATAGAATCAGGTTGATGTCTAACTGAAGAATCTTTGTAGTTGAAAGATATTTTCCAAAGATGGATTACATTTTCATGCCTTCTGGGATTTCCCGTGTATTATTTTTGGGGGAAAATAAGAGGGATTTCATAGAAGTGTTTTGTATAAATATGAGGGTCTGTCATCATATTAAAGGGAGGAGAAAAAATGGATTTTTTATATTTGAATAAGTTAAAGAAAGTACTAAAGCTCTGCATGTTTCTATTTTTCTTATATGAAATACATATGAACTTTGAGTTTTCAAGAATTTTTGTCAAGGTGGTTGCACTGTATAGCTATTGGCAAACATTGAGGCCATTTAATTCATGTCCCCTTATCAAAAAATTGAAAATTTGAATGACATATGCCTACTTATGATTCTATACTTGTGTTATGGATCTTTTATGTTGAAATATGATTAATGAGTTATAAATTCTATTGTAATTTTTTGTTTATTGCTTATGTATGTAATACACTAGATCAGTCCTCGGTTGTTGCATTTTTGGTTATTAAATAAATATTGTTTTGTGAGAACTTACTCTACAATATTTGATGTAATTCTAAAATCCTAAATGCAACTATCTTGTTGAGTGATTTTTGTCATCCTTTTATTGTATCTTCGGCGTATGAGAGTAGGAGTAATAAATACTTCATTAGAACACTTGCATGAGATTTTGTGTCAAGTGTTTTAGAGATTATGTTAAAATTATGTATAGTTACTAAGAATCAGTGAATGTAAATCTTTTTGTTTGAGAAATTTTCACTACTTAATCACACGTTCCTTACTTTCTAGGATAGCATGATGTCATGGTAGTTGTTTATGCTTTGTTACAAGAAATCAATAATCATTTACTCCCCATATTTTACAAAATCAAACTTACTATAGATTTCCCCACACCATAAAACTTCCAAATATCCATTCACCATCTTGATTGCTCTATTTAAAGCATCATTGAAGACACTTCTTCATACCCATATTTCCATCAAAAGTGATGCAAGAACAATTGAACTCTTTTCTGATGCATTAAGTATGTATAACATTATTGTGAAAACTCTTGGGAGTGAGTGTTATATTCATGGCCATGCTTAGCTCATATTGACATGTCATTTATCAAGAGGAACTAAAATACAAATTATCCCCTCTGCACTCAGGTTACCCAATGGGTCCTCTCACCATGGTTTAAGGTAGAACCAAAATCAGCAAGATCATACCATCCCCTTTATACATGCCTCTCAATCATCCTACGAGCTTGGCTCTATTGAGAATTGTAGACCCCTCCCTGACTACAAATGACATGTATCATGTAGTATTTCATCCTTTAATCCTTCATATTCTTTGAAAGTTCTTTTTAGGTCCCAGAGGGGTGTAGAATTGGGAGCCAACAAAGACACATGTGGATCAGTGAACAAATGATAAATAAGTGTGATGAACAGCCTGATTTTCCCCAGCAAAGCATTTGGATTCCCCAACTAGTCTGGAATGATTTTCCCTAGTGAATAATTTGATGGCCTAGTGAGTCTTTATTATGCTAAGGGATTTCCCCTCAAGTAGATGGGTGACATGAAAAAATGGTGGAAAATGGATTGATAAGAGGAATAGGAGACTAGTTGAGGAGTGATATAATTATAGGCTCAGAAAACAAGAGATGAAAGGTAAAAGGTCAAAATTAGGATTTCAGACCTAAATAGAGGGTTGGGTGGAATCAAAAATCATTGATCATTTTTGCCATTATATTTTTGATGATGGTAGATGATACATGATAGACATACGATGATGTTTGTGATTAATTAATTTTGTTGATATGTTTTTTTTAAAATGAGATGCATGAATAAATGTAATGATGGTATGACTAACATTGCTAGTATCTTGAGCTTCCATTCATATTTTATAGTTTGGAGAAACCTTATTTTTTATTACACAATAGAGTTAGAACCATGATTATTGTATAACTATGATGATCAACCCATTATGTACATAAACACAAAAAAAAAAACAATAAAATAAAAACAAACTCAATATACAAAGTAAATGTATACACAATGGCTATAAATGAGCCAAGATGATAAGCAAAATACTTGTACTTGGTATATAGTAACTATCAATGAAAAAAAACTAAAAAATAAAGACAATTAACTATGCCCCTAATGTGTTCCACAATAATTCTTAATCGGATTAATTTACCCCTTGAGAAAGGATACATACAAGGGGTAAGATCAAACTAAAGAGTGGGGTCAATTAACACTCTTGTTGGATTCAGATGGAAAATTTATTTTATTGGGTTTCCCCCAAGAAAGGATACATGTAAATGGTAATATTTGATCAGTCTGAATATTGGGGTCAATTGGCACTATTTTTTGATCCACATTGAATATTGATTTGATTGATGGGGACATTTCCTCTAAGAAAGGATACATGCAAGGAAGAGAATGAGATCTAAGATTTCCCCAATTGAGGATGCATGCTAGGGTTTTGATTTATTATAATATAGTTGGAATGATCACTAGGATAGGACTTAAAATTTTGATTTTCATATGATTCTTGATTTGTTATTTTTGGTAATGTTTGGAAGAGTACCTCAATGGTTGATAGTTATGTGAATGTTTTGAAGTTTTTGGATAATGTGTTGGTGCTCAATCTAGTTCATTGGATTGAGATGGTATTTTTCATAGAATTTCCATAAGTGTAACTGTTATGTGTGCTTCATATTGTTCCCCATGCTTCAAATTTCATTCCGAGTAAGGGATAAGTATATATTTGTAATAAATTTTGTGCCTTGGTAAAATAAAATAAAGGATTCAGCTGAAATGTCAGAGGACTTATTAATCAAAGTATAAAAGCTTCAGGCTTGCGGGTGACCAAGACTATGTTTACATATTTTTCAAAGAACTTGCAATCAACACCAAATGATTCAAATTACTCCAAAAATATGAAACTCTGAAAGCCCAAAAGCATGCAAGATGACCATGAAGTATAATGTTGCAAGACTAGCACCAAATGACAAATTAAAAATGGACTTATCCATTTTAAAAATATTGGGACATTTAAATGGTCGTCAAAGATCTACATCATTAAGAAATTCAAATTCCTACAAATCAAAGGACATGTGGCAAGATTTCAGGCCTCCCCAACCCGTTAAAGTTTTATGGAGTTCAATTCTGTGGAACCAGCCAAGGTTGAAAGCATTTTGGTTCCGAATGGTCTGGAAGGTCAAGGGACAATACGTGGTAACATTTCAATGAAGCCAATGAAGAAATCTACCTAGATAAAAGTCACAATGTGAAAATCCAATACCACAACCAATAAAAGACAAACACGAAAGCAAGAGAGCTTGAAACTGTGAAATCTAAAGTAATATGGAGATTTCTCGTTTGTCTATGCTCCGCACCCTGACAAGGATAACACTGCAAGGTACGTGGAGCTTTCTGATTGGTTTATGCTTTGCACTTTAAAGGTCCTTATGAATAAATATGAATTACGAGAAGCATGGAGATTTCTCATTGGATTACGTTTTGTAGCAATCAGTCAAGCTTATCAAATAGTTTGAATTGTGAAGAGCATGGAGCTTTCCCATTGGCCCACATTTTGCAGCAATTACTCAAGGTTATCAACAGTTTAAAACTGCAAAGGAGCATGGATATTTTTCATTGGCACATGTTTCATGATAATAAATTAAGTAAAAGGATAGTCTGAATTGTGAAGCAATCATGGAGATTTTTTCATTGGCTTACTTTTCAAGGTGGCTAGTACAAGTAAAAGAAAATCTCGATACTGCGAAAAATCATGGAGCTTTTTCATTAGCTTACATTTCATGACAATCAGTTAGGTAAAAAAATAGTCTAAGAAGGAAAATATGTGTGGAATATTATTATTGGATCACATTTATAAGTAAATGAAATTCCTAAAGTTAATCAAAAGATATCATGTGTCACTCTCTTGTTCATCATGACATGCAAAACTTCAAATGGACATAACTTTTGATCCAGAGCTCCAAATAAAGCAAAATAAGTCTCATTGGAAAGGCCTCCTTGAGCTCTTCTAGTTGAAATCATATGACTTATGAATTGATAGTTTTTGGTAGTATAAAATGAGAAAATAAAAATCCATAGATGCACTTAGAAGTATCAGCAAACGTTTTTTGACGTATGTGGCATTGAAGGCATGAATTGATCCCAAAATGCTAACATAAAATTAGATATTTTCAGTTAGATAAGTTATATTCCTGATCTACTTAAAAATATATTTGTTTATGAACAAAGAGAAGATTCACTTGTTGTTTTGGGGGAACTAAATTTTAAAAATAGACCAAATTTGTATAAATATGGGGGATTTTCCTCATATCAAGGGGTGGGTTTTTCGATTAAGGAGTTAGTGTTGGTATTTTGATGAAAGAGGCTTATTCTTTCTATTTCTAAAAACTTCAAAGAGATATAATTGTGAATAATGCATGTTTCCTTTGTGAAATGCACATATATTTCCATTTCCCATACTTGTGTGTCAAAGTGGTTGCAATGTACATCCATTGGAAAACTTTGAGAGCATTCTCTTGATATTCCCTTGTTAAGAAAGTCAATATCTGAATGAAACATATCCTCTTTTGAGTTAAATTTATGTGTTTTGATTTCTGTATGTGAAATTATTGATTGATGAGTTATATTTTCTTCTCTAGTCTTGTGTTTATTGCTTCTATTTTTTGTACACTAGATCAGTCCTCAATGGTTGTTCTTTGGACATTAGTTTAATATTTTATTGTGAAAATTTACTCTACAATATTGGACTTAATTGTAAAATCCTTACTCTAACAATTTTGTTGAAGTTATTTTTGTTAGCCTTTGAGTGTATCTTTGGCATACTAAGTAGGAAGCAATAAAAACTTTATTAGAATGCTTGCATGAGCTCTTGTGTCAAGTATTTTAGATATTGTGTTGAAACTTTGCATCTGTTGAGTATTAATGAATGTAAATCTTTCTTTATAGAACCTTTATTTACTTAATCTATTTTTGTGTACTTTCTAGATTTGGGCTGCTCTAATTGTTAAATTCTCTGTTACAAGGAATCTTCCAGCCTATAATTCCCCCCTTTGTGAATTTAAAAATATCATAATTGATCCCTACCCCTCATATTAACTTCCATTCATTCCATTTACTACCTTATTACTATGAATAACACTGAAGGTGCCTTTTAGCCTTAATTCTATTATCTAGAGAATGCAAGAGCAACAAACTTTACTGCCTATAGTAACATGTTGCTGGTGTATTAAGCATATGCAACATCTTCTTTGATAACTAGTAAGAGTAAGTTTTGTATTCATTACCATGCTTATCTCAGATTCATCCATCATTTGACAAGTTAAGAGGAAAAAAGAATTCATCTCCCCCCTCTGCATCCAAGTTACACCGCGGGTCCACTCACCTAGTTCAAGGCAGGACCAAAAGTAGCAAGAAAAGGCCATCTACTTTGTGTGTGCCCCTCAATCATCCCAAGGATTGACCCCAAGGAAAGTGTTATACCCCTCCTAGTATTAAAAGAATGATATATTATCTAGTCTACCACCATTCTAAGCATCCCCCTTCGTAAACAATTTTTGTCATGCCACCAAGGGTGTAGAATTGAGGACCAACACAATGTTTGTATGTTTTTTTACTAATTGTAGATTTTTTTAATTTTGGGACAAAAATATTTGTTGTTTTTTTGGGTTTTTTAGGATTTTTTACTTGGTAAAGGATGCACTGAGATAGTGATGTGTAAATGAAGATGATGGATTTAAAGACACAAGGTTAGCTATGGTCCATTTGGGAAAATGTGACTCATCTCCAATTAAGATTATCTAACTGATTTTGAGAAGAATTCACTTTATAGGTCGTGACTAGACTTATACCCACATGTTGCCTACTGTTGGAAAGATCTGGTGTAAGGAATGGTTTTCTATATTAACATGAACAACTAAACTTATTCTTTGGATTTTGTATGATTAATCACTTTTGATTCTGTTTTTTGTTGCTTAATTTTTTTTAAATGACCCCTACATTTTCCCCCATACCACTAATAAGAGGTAAGTGTTCTCCACTAAAGACAATACGTAGATAATTAAGGGTACCTTTCTCTTTTCCCAATCTCACACTACTAGTAAGAAGCATTGGATCATCACCAAATATTTTGAAGGATGAAAGGTGTAAAAATTTTGGTTTTTTGTATTTTTGATTGATTTTACCTTGTTTGTGTATTGTGATTATTTTGGAAAGACAAGTTTTCCCCAAATATCAGCCCCACGCGACTAATAGGATGCAATGGCTCATAACCTTAGAATAAGATGGGAAAACAAAAGATACATGTAAAGAATTTTAGTGCTTTCTTGTTAAGGAGAGATCTTCTTTGAAAGGAGGATTTTCCATCAGTAAGATTTTAGACAAGATTGTATGTAAAAACATAGGGAATAGAAGAATCTTGAGTAGGGATGAGATAGACAATAATGCACATGAATAAGAATGGAAGAATCGAGAAAAGGGATGAGATACACAATACCCCATAATAAAATATTAACATTTGTCTTATAGGTGAAGAGTGTGAATATATGATAATGAAATGATAGATATATCTACCAATGGATGAAACAATTAAAATTGTTTTTACAAGTAGCCTCCTCTAGTGTGAAGAGTACCTATGAATAAGAAGTTTTTACTTCTTCACTTTTTCTTTTCAAATAGCATTGTGATGAGGGGTTTGTTATTTCAAATCTTTTTTCTCTTTTTGTTTTTCACAAATTAGGGTTTGTATATATATATATATATATATATATATATATATATATATTGTGGAAGAGGTCTATGTTTTTGGATTTTCATTGGTCCTGACTTATAATATCTAGGTGGAAGATGTCCAAGTCAATAGTGTGGATGGAAAGGTTTTCAATTAGTAGGTTTTTATTGGCTAGATCAGCAAAGAGGCGTGTGGATAAAGGTAATGTGTAATTTGTATTTCATACTTTGTAATACCTTTATCAATGATATACAGTGTAGGTGGAGTAGAATATGTTGATGGAGTAGAATATATAGATGGTTGGAGTTTGAAAAGAATATCAACATCAATGTTTTCCTCATCCATGAATGGAATGACGTGGGGAGTGAAGGATTGATCTATAAATGGGCCTTTAAGGAATCTTAATGATTTTGCAGAACAAATATCCAATGTTGCTCAGGTTTCTATAAACATTTTTTTGATTTTATGATTAGTGAGGAATGCTTTAATGCATAATAAATTGTTGTTTATGATGTTAGATTTCAAAATGTCATGAGGACCAAATGATAGGCTTACATTATTTAATGAAAGATTCACAATTAAATCTTGAAATTGTTGTGTATTGATACACTTAGGAATAAACACATTATGGAATGCAAAAGTATGGATATCATGAAGCATAGGTGTTATTTTGGGAAAATCCATGGGAGGGATTTACGTAGATTCCTTCTTTAACTATTTGATTATGTCATGAGAAACAAACAAAGAATTTGCATTGAATGACTATTGTGAAATAACCATAGAATTAGGATTGGATGTTTGAGGTGCCATGGACAATGTCTAAACCTATTTTTATAGTGTTTCTACAGAAAATCTAGGGGTGTTGTTTTTAATGGTATCTATGGTGTTAAACATAGGATATATCAATGAAAGGATAGAGTCAAGCTCAACAGTGTTTGATGATTGACCCTTATCTTTAGATTTTTCATTAGTACTATGAGTTAGAAAAGGGTCTTGAAATACCTCCACTTGCTCATTTAAAAATGTGCTATTATAGGTGTTTCTAAATTTAATTTCTTTGTTATCAAGTAAATATTAGATGTAATGGTGGATATTTGAACAATGTTATGTTGTAATTCCATTGATATAATGGTATTCACAATATTTTGATTCTTTATACCATATGGGTTTTGGTTTCCCTTCTTCGAAGGGTATTATGAATGGATATGTGACCATTATAACACTTACTAACTGAAGGAGTACACTAGAAATACTTTCTCTAAGAGGTGTGAATTGTCTTCATTTGACTTCACGTGGAGTAGTTTATGTACAAGAGATTATGATTGGCTATTTTATTTTATTTTTCATTGACTTTGGAAGCCATATGAGAGATTTGTTTTGACATCTCATGAATCTTTTCTAATAAAGCTTCATTTGATGTTTCATTTGAATGAAACATGGTTTGATTTTTTTATATCCTCATCTAAGCTCAAGGAGTGTTTGATTTGATGTCCAATTGCAAGGAAGAAGAGATTCTATTTTAGATTGAATAGATTGATATTTTTATTTTGATTCGATTTGGTAGGGATTGATGTGATTTTAGAGTCTATTGAGGACTGATTTTCTCAAACTTATATAAATTGAATATCCAAAAGTATAATACTTTTATTTTTTAGGATTGATTTTAGAGTCCATTAAGTCTTATATGTATTTTCTTAGCTTCTGATAAAGTGAATATCCAAAGTTGATCTGAAAATGGTACTAATTTTTTTTTGAAGTAGTACTTAGAAAATTCTCAAGATTTAAAAAAACTTGATAATTGACTAAGAGTATTAGCAATTTTGGGAATTCTTAAAACCCAAATCCTTGAACTCTTCCAGATAAATCAATTATCCTTAATTTTCAACTTAAGTGAATATAATGAATCTATTACAAATCCATTTAAAAATTCATAATTGATTTTAGAATGCACTCAAATTGAATTCTTGATTCCAAATCTGAAATGATGCAATTCCCTTTCTGTTGTGGGTTATGGATACTGAAAATGTGACTTCAATCCAAATAATCCAATTTTATGCTTGCTTAAATAATTAATCAAATAAACTAACTTGAATGTTTTTCTATCTATCAAAATCTTCTAAACAAAATGAAATCAAATCCACAACACAAGAACTTGATACATGGAGTTCGGCAGAATTCCTACGTCTCCAGATCCACGTAATCATGAATCAATCTATTAATCATTTAATGAAGTACAATATCCCTTCACTATTGACTTAACATACCTTTATACCTGTAATTGATTTGATTCAGACCTCTTGGAACTCTGCAATTTCCTAGAAACGTTCCCAAGTCCATTTGTGGCTCCTACAATACTTTTTTCTGTTTGTTTCCTGTGCAATTACGTCTGAAAAAAATCTACAAATTTAAATGTAAAACACCTAAATAAAATAAGTTTACATTTATGGAAACTAGAGGAAATATTGAAAAACTTCCCTTTTTACTCCATGGCCTGATTCAAACCATAAGTGGTTGGAAAATACAGATCTCTTCCTGCTCCTCGTGCCTGATCTCTGAAACTACGATGGAAAAATGCCACATAGGAAAATATACAAAACTTCCTATAAAAAGTTCTTTTATATTTTTGGAAATCTCTCAGAATTATAAACGAATTTTATTTTTACACCATTGCAAAATTCAGATTGTAAGTGCCTTGAAAATGTCGATCTCTACAAATTCGTCCTTCGTTGTCCATTCACAAACCTACCAAAAGGTCCCTTTAAATAGAAGTGATCTCATATTCTACCAATTGCTAAAAAGTGGCAGGTTGGTAAGGCTGATAAGTATTTTGGCATAGGTCAAGGGTTCAAATCCCCTTTCCATAGGTTTAGGTGCCCAATTTAACCATTGAGCCCCACATTTGGTGGGAAATGGATAAGATAAGCCTTTAAATAGCTTTTTGGCCACAAAATCCTCCTTATCCCATGGGATTTAGGATTATTCATATGGAATGGATTAAATAAACTTATTATTTTTATTATTGATCAATCCAAATCCACTACAAACCTACTAGGTGTCATGCCCATAATATGCCATTTGTCCATGTCAAAGTGTGCCACGTCATCATTTGACCACAACTTTGAGTATGCATATCTTTCGCATACAAACTCAGATTTGGTCTGTTCAAAATGCATCGGAAAGCTTGTGAAGAGATCTATACCATGGAACTGATTTTGAAACATTAAAAGACCATAAATTTTTCCTTTTTTCCATGTGTCATAGTGCCATTGGTCCATTATTGACTTGTTGACTAGAGTTGACTTTCTCGTTGACTAAACTTTGACCGAACATAACTAGAGCTCCCAATGTCCATTTGTCGCGTTCTCATAGTCGATGGAAATCTCTCAAAATGATATTCTACACTGACACAATTTAGGGATTTTTAGGGAAATTTTGATATAAAAAATGATCCCCTGATCACACCTCCCCAATGAGAAAGGATTTTTGTCCCAAAAAGCTTATATTGGAACATTTTGCCATCCTGTCCTAAATCTAGAAACTCTGCTGCCACCTTGGAAGTGTTCTATAGTAGACCCTTTGGTCTCTACTCCCTTGTAACCTTCTCACTTCCATGAATTTTCTCTTATCCTGACCTATGGGTTATGGGCCCACGATGCTTCTGTTGCGTCACTTTGATATCCGAAGAAGACCTCCATGCCTCACTATATGGTGCTAAGTTTCTGAATGAAACCTCAATGCTCCTACTATGTGGTGCTAAGCTTAGATATCTGATAACAAGGATCTTCTTTTACTCTATAACACAGCTCCTGGCTCCGAGTTGATTCCACATAATCCAAACTAGTTTGAAGGAACTCCATGTTACTTAGAGCTATGATTGATCTGATGTCATGATGGACAATGACTTGTCCCTTTTCAGACCTCAATGCCTCCGTTGTGCAGTGCTAAGTCTCTTGTAGACCTCAATGCCTGCGTAATGCTAGTGTAGTGCTAAGTCTCTTAAAGACCTCAACGCCTCCCATGTGTCAGTGTTAAATGTCAGAACTTGAAGATCTCAACCTCTAAGTGATCTTGTAGACCTCTGCCTCTACACATGGAGTGCTAAGTTCTGATGATCAACCTACCATTCAAATGTGTGTTTGTAATGCCTTGACTCTGAATGACATTCTGAGCTAATCTTTTGAGAGCTCCTTTTGTTGACAAGCAATATCAGGTACCATTCTACTAGATGCCCATGATGGCCTCTTCACAGAATGAAGTTCTGACCTGAATGTCAATGCCAATGGTGATTCAACTACCATTTTCTACACATGGTCATGATGCCTCTACATAGAATGAAGTTTCAAGATGACTCCTGTGAGCTCTACTGTCTGCACAAATGGTAGATCAATCTCCAAGCTTTGTATGAGTTAAATCTTGTATCCAAGCTGTAACGGGTACTCACAAGTTGATTAGGAGATATGTTTGGAGTATTAATCAAATTTTCTAAGTAAGAAAATCCACTGAGTATGGTAAACCTTTCTCTCAGCATTTTCTCACAAAATATGATCTCCAAAAAAATACTGCATACTATTCATCAATCTAAATTATGCAATATATAATTGAAAAATTGTTGACTTACCCATTTTAAAGGACTTTCACTTTCAGGTATTACCTGGTCTTGGGTTGAATTGTCAACTGGATGGTGGAGTAGAAAACACTCCTTTGCCTTTGCAATAGGCCTCCATTCCATCTTTGGCTTGCCATTACCCTGATGGCGAGATGGATGCAGTTTCCAACAATTGTCCACCTGATGCCCATTCCTTTGGAAATGAGCACAAAAATTCCTCTTAAAATCCTTTTTCTGGGATGAGGAACTCTTTCTGCCATTTCTTGACTCTGCATGACGAGATTGGTCTTTCTGATTTTCCTTGTTCCTGACGAACGACATCAACTTCTTCATCAATGTCCTTCTCTTCCAGCATCTGGCCACAAAATGATTATGCAATCCAAAAAAAGTACATGGAAAGGAATTCCACATCTTCTTAAAATCATAACCATACTTCTTAAGCTGAAAAAGTGGATCATAAGTTTTACTGTGCTTATGATTATGGTAAGAAATTGGAGGTGGAATCTCATTACCTCTTCGCTGATTTCTCTTACCACATCTTCCTGTGACGATGAAGCACAACTTTCTTGCTCAGAATCTTCTTGCAGGACTAGTGGGGTATTCACTTTTACTTTTGGAAGCTTGTCTCTCCATCAGTGTTCTTGGAGCATTCTCCAATATCCATTCCCGCACTAGGAAAACCCAAACCTATAAAATGAGGATGATCCTCGACCTGTATTGGGTTAGATATGCCTTGGCCATTTTTACCAAGGCCTCTTCCATCAAATCCCATTTTATCTAATAATTTGGATCCAATGCCTCTAGTATGCTTTTCAAACAAACCAAAGACTTCAATTACCTGAATCCGAAACTGAATGGGAGGAAGAAGATTCATTCGTGGTGAAAAACTTACAGTGCAATCATCTGTCATGGTCACTACATCTGAAGTTGAAGGTATTTCCTTTCTCTGATCACCACACTACAACCTTGCCAAGAGCTCATCCTTGGTTTGCAATTCTAATTTCAAACAAGCATTCTCCTCTTCCAAGGAGTAATACATGTAATCACAGGAGAGAGTTCTCTTCCTGGATCTAGTGATTATAAGCTTCAACCTCATCGAGCTTCATCTTGTTTAGACATCTTGCCCATAGTGCACTTATACCTTGTTCACACAAACTGAACCAACTGCACCAATCTTGAAGCAATCACTCTTGTTAATCAGATTTACTGAAAAAGAAAATATGGAGCTAAACCAACTCTAATACCAAACTTGATAAATTGAAAATGGTAATAATTGTTTTTTTCAAAGTAGTACTTAGAAAATTCTCATATTTAAAAAAACTTGATAACTGACTAAGAGTATTAGCAATTTTGGGAATTCTTAAAACCCAAATCCTTGAACTCTTCAAGATAAATCAATTATCCTTAATTTTCAACTTAAGTGAATATATTGAATCTATTACAAATCCATTTAAAAATTCACAGTTGATTTTAGAATGCACTCAAATTGAATTCTTGATTCCAAATCTGAAATGTGCAATTCCCTTTCTGTTGTGGGTTATGGATACTGAAAATGTGACTTCAATCCAAATAATCCAATTTTATGCTTGCTTAAATAATTAATCAAATAAACTAACTTGAATGTTTTTATCTAATCAAAAGCTTCTAAACAAACTGAAATCAAATCCACAACACAAGAACTTGATAACGGAGTTTGGTAAATGCCTACGTCTCTAGATCCACGTAATCATGAATCGATCTATTAACATCCAATGAAGTACAATATCCCTTCACTATTGACTTAACAGACCTTTATACCTACAATTGAGCTGATTCAGACCTCTTGGAACTCTTTAATTTCCCAAAAACGTTCCCAAGTCCATCTGTGGCTCCTATAATACTTTTTTCTGTTTGTTTCATGTAGCAATTATGTATGAAAAATATCTAAAAATTTAAATGTATAACACATACATAAAATAGTTTACATTTATGGAAACTATAGTAAATTATGAAAAACTTCCCTTTTTACTCCATGGCCTGATTTGAACCAGAAGTGGTTGGAAAATACAGATCTCTGTCTGCTCCCCGTGCCTAATATGTGAAACTGTGATTGAAAAATGCCTACACAAGAAAATATAAAGAACTTCCTATAAAAAAATTTACATTTCTATAAATTTATCAGAATTATGAACAAACTTTTCTTTTTACACCATTGCAAAATTCTAGATGTAAGTGCCTCGAAAATGGTGATCTCTGCAAATTGTCCTGTCGTCTGTCCATTCACAAACCTACCTATTTAAAGGTCCCTTTAAATAGAAGTGATCTCATATTTTACCACTTGCTAAAAAGTGGCTTTTGGCGTTGTTGGTAAGTGGGATATCCCATATTTTGGCATGAGGGTCAAGGGTTTAAATCCCCCTTCCATACGTGGTTTAGGCCACACACCCAATTTAGCCATTGACCCCACATTTGGTGGGAAAGGGATAAGATAAGTCTTTAAATAGCTTTTTGGCCACAAAATCCTCCTTATCCCATGGGATCTTAGGCATTATTCACTATGGAATCGAGATTCAAATACTATTATTTTGCCAAGTTATTATTTTAAATCCAAATACACTAGTCCCAAACCTGTTGAAGTGTCATGCCCATAATATGCCATTTGATCCATATAATAGAGTGTGATCACTCGGTCATCATTTGACCATAGAACTTTGACCATGCATATCTTTCGCATACTTGAACTCGATGTGGTGATTTGGTCCACGTTCAAAATGCTCTCATGGAGTCGGGCTCCCTTGTGACAAAAGTTGAGCCTCTTATACCATGGAACTTCTCATTTTGAAACTATTACAAGACCATCCAATTTTTCCTTTTCGCCATGTGTCACAGTGTCATTGGTCCACTATTGACATGTTGACTAGAGTTGACTTTCCCGTTGATTGAACTTTGACCGGACATAACTAGAGCTCCTAATGTTTGGTTTGTCACATTCTCATAGTTGATGGAAAGATCTCAAAAATATATTCTGCACTGCTAACACAATTTAGGGATTTTTAGGGAAATTTTGATATAAAAAATTATCCCCTGATCAAAAGTATAAGGCTTTTATTTATTGGATAGGATTGAGTTTAGAGCATGCTTAGATTGATTTAGATGTTGATGTGCTTATATTTGGATAAAGTGAATATCCAAATAATAAGAATTTTGATTTGATGTACTTAAACTTGGACTTAGTGAATCTAAAGGATAAGACTTAGATGTGGTTTTATTTTGACTTGGATTGGATATCCAAAGGGTAAGATTTCGATTTAGATTTGATATAACACAACTTCTGAGTTGATTGGATAGAATGTAATTTTTGATTGGATTGGGATAAATTTTTATTGGATGTGGATTTTTAATATCCTATGAATGGGATCCTAAATAATATTTTGGTAATTTTAATTGTGACTTGAATAGGTTAGATGTGAGTATCCAAGGGATAAGAATTTTATCTTTGATTTTTTTGGATTGGGTTGATATGTGATATGGAACAAAAAACTGTTTTAATCTAACAATATGAACACTAATGGATTTGGGATATTCTCTCACCAATGTGTATCTGAATGAGTACACACACTAGAAAAATTCTTGTTACAAAATTTACCCCTTAATCAATCAGAATGGGGGTTATTACCATGGAAAAATTTTGGTTTTCGTCACGTTTAAAACTACTCAATCATGATGGGGTGCTACCTTTTTCATCGGCCAAGCCTCTCAATGTGTCAACTCCTTTGGGGTTCTTGTGGTACTCCAAATAATGAGTTTTAGGTCTTATTCCCAAGTACTTCCCATATTTATATGGACGCGTATTTACCCTTATCCGCACCTAAAATGAAATTAAACCAAGGAAACATACATGCAAGGTGTTTGTAGTTTGTTGCTTGATTTTGGGAAAATGAATATCCTCTTAAGTGAAGTAGTCTTGCATAAGAAATATTAGTAGTTATCCTGTAAACACAATGTTAAAAGAAAATAACTACAAAATATCATGGCCATTTCTGATTTTCAAGATTGCTCAAGAGCGCGAGAAAAGAGCATACGTGGATTTTGATCGAAATAAAAATGAAGGGAGATAAATGTAATTTTAAAAGGTTATCCCTATTTTAGCTTACAGATCAAAGACAAAAATACAAAAAAAAAATAGAAGAATAAAAAAGAAAAGGCTAGAAAATTGATAATTAAATTGGAATTGAAATAGAATGCTAGCGCACCTAGTTTAACTCTAGCACATCCAAAGAAATGGTAGCACATGAAGATGAACGTAGGCACAAGTCATGGAAATTCATGTAATAGCATGATAGCATGACCAAGGCAATGGTAGCGTAGATCTCACTATAGTAGTGAATTTTTTTAAAACAAATAAAATTAAATGAGAAATGTCAGCACACAAATAATAATGCAAACACGCCTTTATCAACGCTTACGCATATATACAAATAGAGACACACTTTATGTGCAACTCTAGTGAACAAAGGGGAATAGAGATGCAAGTCACCTGTAGTTGCATATAAAAAGTTAAAACATATCTAATTTGACTATTTTTGAAACTTCTCACAATTTACTCCATGAAAATCCTTAAAAATTGGTTAGTGATTTCTACATAACAACAAGAACAAAAAAATAAGATTAAATTTACAAAAAATGATGAAGAAACACAAAATATGTGGGTTCATCCCACTGGGTGTATCAGATTGTATACAAGATAAATACTACACAATAGAAAAAACAAAACAATAAATTGAAAACCTGGCATATTCCTTTGTATCTCCTTGTAACCTCAGATGAGACTATTGAAGCTTAGAATAAAGTATCAAGCTTGTTGAATCTCTTGATTAAATTATATGGATGCTCCAAGAATGTTCTGAATGGAAGTGGATTCAAGATACAAGCAACATGATTGAATAACCATTTTGATTATTGATTCATGATCAATTAGACAACGTAACGAAATGTGATAATGAATGAAAATTCAACACAACAATGATGCAAAATTCAAATCTTCCAAAGATGAAAAATGAAGAGGAATGAGTGTTTATTTATAGATGAGGAAAAATAATCCCAAATCCTTACTTTGTGTGATTGATTTTTTGATATGAAGCTAACTAAAGCATGATTGGAGAGATTTGTTTGAGTTTTCAACTTGATTGGCAAGATAAGTTGTTTTGACCTTGATTGAATGAGTTATCATTGAGTTGAAAAAGGTGGTAGGTCTTTTGAATATTTTTAGCTTTTACATTGAAATATTAATTCTATGTCTTCTATTTTATTCACACAAAAAGTTACATGATGTTTAGCTTTAGAGATATTTTCTTTAATTTTGGAATGTCATGCTTTATGGGATATGTTTAGTTAACTCAAATGCATGATTTATTTTAATCTAAACTTGTCCTCCTATATATATTTAATAATTGAACCTTTAATTGATTCGATTTTCTCTAGTTAACTTGAGATGTTAATTAGTGAAGTGAAAGTTAATAAGAGGCAAGGTGGAAATGGATATATGTAGGATTTATTAAATTATTTTAATATGAAATTAGCTAATGGGATAGGGGATGACTAATAAGAGTGATAGGATTATGGGATATGAGTGTAATAAGGTCCATAGTGTGAATATTTAACAATTCGAGACCATGTGTGAGTGATAGGAATGATATAAGATTATTTGGGACAATATCATAGAATATCGTCAAAGGTCATAAAATAATGAAATATATCAAAGGTGATAAAAAATGGTTGAAAACAGATGTAATGTACTATGAGTTAATTACGGGGTGATTTTGGAGGTTTAGAATGTATAATGTGATATTTTAAGGTGTCTACAGAAAGAAACAATAATAGTTAAAATAAATCTAATAGAATGTAACTTAGCAATAGGAGAAAAATATCACAAAAAATAAATTCCCTCTACATGTGAGAACCTTTTTGCTACAAAGTGAGATTCTACATTTTACTTTTTCTTAAATAATGATTCACATCAAACCAATTTTCTTCTATGAGGTAGTTTCACCAAGTACCATGTATGCTATTTGTTTAAGGAATCCTTTTCTTCCTCCATATCCTTCTTTTGATCCAAATTCCTCCTTTTAATATTTAGGTCATCATAAAAAACTAATAAAATAAGTTCATAATGGAAATCAAGAGGGCTATACCTATGAGTTTCCCCTATCACTGAACATGATATTTTTTAAGACTCAAGTTTCTGGTTCTACATCATATGGTTCCTCCTCCTTTGCTTCATATGAATCTTCCTCTTATAACTCTCTCTCGGATTAATATTTTATAGTTGCATTGTCCTAATACATAGATTCACCCTCTTCTAGTTCAACATAATCTTTCTCATTATCATCCTTTGGTTTTACTTCCTTATAAGGAATCCCCTTAACTTCTCTGAAGATTACATTACAAATTTAAACAACCTTATGTTTTTCTAGATTCCATTGCTTGTATCCTTTTACACCATTAGAGTATCCAATAAATATACACTTAGCATATTTATCATCTATTTTTTCCATTTTTCTTTCAGGATATACATATAAGCAATATGACCAAATACCCTTAAATATTGAATAGATATTTTCTTACTATTCCCTTATTCCTTTATATTTTTATCTCCAAGGGTGGATGTGAGTAGTCTATTGATTAGGTAGGAAGTAGTTGTCACTACTTCTACCCATAATTTCTTATCCAAACCTATACCATTGAGCATACTCTTGCCATTATCCAATAGAGTTATTATCATTCTATCTATAACTCAATTTTTTTGTGGTGCATATGGAGTTGTATTTTTCCTTTCTATTAAAAAATATTTACAAAATTGATTATAGGAATTAAAGAAATATTACCCACTATTATCACTTCTCAAAATATTTATCTTATTTTCTAATGATTTCCCACAAGAGCCTTAAACTCTTTGAGCTTATTGAAAATCTCATATTTGATCCACATATAATATACCTAGGTATTCCTTGAGAATCCATTTATAAACATGAAAAAATATAGATATTTTCCCAATGATGGAAATTTCACATGCCCAAACACATCATTATGTATTAAATGTAGAATCCCTTATGACCTTGTAGCACTACTAGGAAACTTTACCCTACTTTTCTTTCCAAACAAATAATACTCACATAAATAAAAATATAAAGGAAAATTAAAAAATTCCATGAACCATACCTTTGGTTTTTAATACACAAATGCCTTTCTCTCCAATATTTCACATCCTTTGATGTCACATCATCATCTTCTTTACAGGATATGTAGGAGTGAGATATGCATATTTATTATCCTTTAAAACCACAAATTATGGCACTCATTAATTATACTACTTTCCTCAAGCTTAAACATTGTTCCTATATGGAATCCCCTTGTTAGTACCATTTCTCCTTAAACCATCTTACAAAAATCCTTAGCAAAGACTACCTGTACACCCACATCATTCAACTTAATTATAGATATCATGTTTCTGGTCAAACCTAGAATGTGTAGAACACCAGGAAGGGTTTTAACCCTTCAATATTTAAACCCCAACATGAATCTCTCATGACCTATGATATTTTAAGTCAGGTTTTATCCCAAAAATAATTTATCTCCGTTGATATTTTTATATTAACAAAATCAATCTCAACAATGGGATGTATGAAAATATGCACTCGAATCAATCAATCATGAACTATCACATGCATGCGAGCTAGAAACCATTAAGAAAAAATACCACGAGTCTTAATTAGATGGATTTATATATGAAGATATAGAATCATCACATGAGTTACCTTTTTCCACCTTTTTAGATCTAGAGTCTTTCTTGAAATGCCCTATTTTACCACACATCTAACATTTCCTCTTATCTTTTTATGTAGTCTTCAGTTTACTTATGGACTTTGATTTTCCTTGTTTCTTCTTACTTTTTCCTTGGGTACGACCTGTCAAATTAAAAAAATCCTTGTATTGATAATCCTAACTGAATTTATACCTCATTTATTTTGATAATAAATTCAAAAATACATCTTCAACTAATAATTCTTTATAGTACTAGTTATATCCATAACTAGATTATCCCAAGATTATGTAAAGAATACAACAAAGTAATACACTTATCCTCTTATTCCATTGTAATATAAACAAAAATTAACTAAATTACCACATTATTAAAAACATTAATATGTTCTACAACATATTCACTATCAACCATTCTTAGTGTATATAACATCTTTTAGAGAAATAATTTGTTCCCCAAAAACTATTTGATATAGAGTCCTCTTTTCCCATAGCACATGAGTGGTTTTATCATTTGCTACATTAAAAAATATGGAATTTGACAAACACACTTTGATTGAACTCTTTTTTCCTATCGATATTTTCCCAATCCTCTACATTCATACCCACAGGCATGAATCTAGAAACAATAATCCACTGATCTCTATCTACAATAAGATCTTCCATCTTTAGCTTCCATAACTCACAATTTTGGTCATTAAATTTTTCAATCTCAATTTTTGTACTTTCACTCATTTTCCTCTACTTAAATAGATTTACACATGCAAAACTCACACTTGAAGAAAATCTTATCAACAAGGTTCAGAAACCCAACTCTTCATACAAAGTTATAGATTATCTCTGATACCAAATGAAGAGAGTTGATCTAATAAAAAAAAAAAAAATCGAAGTAATACTTCACAAAATATTTTAGATAATAAAAATAGATAAATGACATTAAAAAATTAATGTAGTACAAAAGACATGTCTTGGGAAACCCTTTCAAGAAAAAAACCCAATGCAATAACTTATCACCTTATTATATTAACTCATTTATTTTACTATACAATATTTTACTTCCTTACAAGGCTCTATCCTAATGCATGTCCATATATATGTAAGAATATAAGTAGGTAGCCATCATAGTGGTATCACAATATAATGGGTACCAAACCATGGGCCAAGAATATAACCCATAATGGTTCCCCATAATTATGAGTTATATTACCATCTATGATAACATAGGTTAAAATTACCTATATGGGACCAAAATATTATAAAAGAGACAAGGCTTAGAGTGAATTTTCTCTTTACTAAGACATGGCTCTATGGCCTTTACATTCTTATAAATGAAGTAAGATAGAAACTTTAAATTGGTTGAGTTTTTAAGAATTATATTAGGGTCTTATTTAATTGATGTGCAACTAATTTGAGTAGATTTAAGAGACCATTGAGTGATTTTGGAATTAAATTTTTAATATTAGCTTGTAATAATGTTAGATGAGTTATAAAGTGGCATCAACTTGCTTAAATAGCCTTCCATATGTGAAATATTTCTAGGGAGTTCTATGTTCCATATATAGGGATAGGTACCCCTTATTTATATAGGGGATAGTTCAGGGGCATGTCTATATAGAGGGGAGCATAAATTCCCTCGGCCTCCTCCCCCATTAGGGGGAGATCTAAAGAACCTCCCCCACCTCAGATATAACTATAGATGGAAGCCCCCCCTCCCTATATATTTCATATATATGACAAGTACCCCATATCTTGACCTTATGAAGATGAAACTATGAAATAAATATATTCATATTGAAAATATAGTTGAAGAATACAAAGGGACAAGACCATATAGGCTAGGAAAAGCTGGACCCCACAACTTAACATTTTGTATGGTCATAGATAAGAGATATTTATAGTGAAAAATAAAGTTTTGGCATGAATTACATAAAATTTTTTCTACTTTAGATTAATAATATTATTTAAATAGATGGAAAAAAGAGTGTAAAGATAAACAAATCATGGAAGAACTATAGAGAAATTAATTGGATTACGAATGTGAGAATTTATCTTAGGTAGGAAGCATGGTAAATTGAAAAGGAAAAATTACTAAATTTTAGTGTCTACATTGGGAAGCTAATTAGAAATTTTTTAAAATTAAGATCTCAAAAATTTATAAGCTATCATAACTTTTTCTAACTGACTACGAACATTTTTGATAATTTTTCAAGATGAAATCAATCATCTAAGGGCCAAAAATTACAATTTAGTTTAATTTTCCATATCTTATAAATTTAAAGAGTTAATATTTTTATATGTAGGGATGAAATTGAGTTAATATTTACTTGGAGGATTAATTTATATGTGTATAAAATAAGGATTGTTATAAGGCCCAGTTGAGCTTACATGAAAGAGTGTAAACACTCAAATTTGGAAAATTATCTTTTTGATATTATTGGTTGTGACTATGCTTCTTGGTGAATACAAACACCTACATCTTATCCCCACTCAATATATCTTTCTATCTCTCTCCCGAATTGTTTGTTCTTACACATTGATGTGTTGAAAATTTATGAATATAATTCCATAAAATCAATGAATAATATTTTTCCATCATGATGCAAATTCCATATTTCATTCACCATCTCCCTACCTAAAATTATATAGTAAGGTCAATATTTTGAATTCAGTCTTGGATGACCTATATGGTTTTGGAATGACACATCCTATAGCTTTGTTTTCCCTTACATTATATTTGTTGTGTCTTTTCATCATCCTTGATCGAAATTTACATGAAAATTTACCTTTTGATCCCTATATAAATAATTTTATATCACCTCACTCAAACACATGGAAATAAGTCAGCACTATCATGCGATATCATTACAAAAACTAGTACAAAAGGCAACCAATGCTCCCTTAATCTTCCCAAAGTTAATGAAAATACACTAGGGAAGCCACTACTATAGTTATGAACCACTCAGCCAACTCAAGGATTTTATCTTCTCTCAATTACAAGAACTCAAAGAGCCCTACTCAATTTCTTAACAAGAGCACAATCATCTCAAACATGGTCAAAGTGATTCAAGTTTTCAACTAGCCACATCCATCTAGATATCACTTGCTAGGTGGAGAACTACATGTGGTTTGAGGCCTCTTTAAAGTAATTCTAATGTATATAGTGCATGGATTACACTTAAAACTAACTACTAACCTTCTTACAGGGTCTTCCACCCATGATTATGGTTTGAGTTCCATTCAATTGATTTTATATGGTTTCAGGATTGTGTGAAACTTAGGGTTTAATAGTAAGACATATTTCTAAACCACCAAAGGGCACAACAAGTTACATTACCTAACTCCCTACAACTCCAAGGTTGTAAAGAGGCCCAATAATGTATAAGAGGTAAATGACCATATAAATAATCATAGAAGTTATGTACATTTTTGTAGCAATGTAATTTCAAGTCACAATTTTCAAAATAAAGCATCTATAGATGCATTACTCCTAGTTTTTTCATTCTATACACCTAGATCTCTCATGTACCATTATGTGTAGCTAAGTAAATCTTCCCTCTTATATAAGTGAGATTATATCATGTTGCAAATACTATTTGCAAGTACCAATATGTCATTTTGATATTGTATGGTTAATGTTGGAAGATAATTAACCAGAATGACTCTTAGTATCAAACCTTACATTCATTTTAAGTAGTTATGAATTCCATAAAAATAATATACATATTAAAAATGGTGTAAACATTTGGTGAACCTATATCTTTCATCAAACATCTTGGATCAAACCCTAGCTACCATAGGGTTCATTTTTGTATGCTCTTCTCATTCATTCTTGGTGTTGTCTTTGTCCTTCTATATATAAACATGATTAAACCATAAATATTCTATCATATTTTCCTTAATCTTAGGGGACATTGTTCTCTTTTTAGTATGAGATACTACTCCCCTCATGTCACTACGCAATGTAACACTATGGTACCTCCTCTTAGATCCCATTCTACTCTTGATATCGTTACTAATTCTATTTTTGCTATTCTCACCGACCATGTACAGGGTGAAGGCTTTAATAATAACTATGATAACCAATCTCATGGCCTTCTCGAGGATGAGGACTAACATATTGCAAGTTACTATAAGAAAATACTACTAATAATTATATTCTCCTATATATTGCATGAGAACAACACAAGTCTTCTTCACAATCCAATACTGAGACATCTATTATTACCACTTCTACAATTCCCACATCCATGTGGGCATCTCATATATTAACACCTAATGTATCTTTCTACATTCCTACATTTACCACTATCCATACATGATATCATAGTGGCTCACACATTTCTTCTTCTAGCACACAAGCTCTTGAAACCCTAGTTCACGTTTACAAGATCAAATATTACAATTGTAACATGGTCCATACATTTTTTTTAAGATAATGGAGTAAAAATGGGTTTTTTCAGGGACCTAACCCTATTACAAAAAATTATATTTTATCTAAATATACCAATTAACATCACAAGGATAAAAAAAGTTCACAAAACCAACACTACTGTAAATACCATAATAAAACCAACCCAAGTGCAGAAAATTTACAACTCTAGTGTAACACAAAAACAATAATAAAAAAAACAACTAGTACATCATTTTTTATTATGCATTTTGGTAGAAATCTCCATAATATATTTCATGTATTGGTCTATTTTTTATTCTTCTTTCTTCCTTTCTTCCTTTCATCTTTTTTTTCCTTTTCCTTTAATGTATTTATTATTAAGTTCCTTCATAATGGATTTGATGATGACAACTTGAAAGACAAATTCATCTGCTAAGAGAGAGCACTTGTTGATTTCATCCAATTTACTATCCAACTCCTTCCACTTTCGGGTTGTATTTTTCATTCTAAGAGTTACTAATGTCCTTCACATTCCCCCTTAAAGTGTGAATATCCATTGTAATCCATATTATCACATCCTTATGATATTCCACTTCAGTTTGAATTTGGTCCTTCTGTTTGGTTTTTCTTGGGCTAAGTAAGCAACTAGCAACAATATTCCCCTCTTCCATTTCCTGTTAAGGATTTTCCTATGTAGAACTAGGTCTAGTAACATTTTCCCCCTTGGTATTACTATGAAGAACCATTTTGGAATTGATGTTATCTCCCTACCTCTTTTTTGAGGGAAGGGAAGGATTAGGGTTCCTCTTGGGTGTTTGATTGATGAAATGTACATAAATTAACAAAATAATAGCTTGATGCAAGGAGTGCATTCTTTTACCCTATTGAACTTCTTTAAAATAAATTTCAATTGACATAACAAGATGGAAGGGAAGGATTACTAGTTGATTTCTTCTAAATTAGTTCAAGAACACCAAGTGGTAGGTGTTTATATAGTGCACCCTCCCTTACAGATTCAAATATTTTATGATGATTCTGGCAATCTCATCATGCGGGCTAGATAGGAACATGCAAAGAAACCCCCCTGCTATTTTTTGAAGTTTCGCTCCATCGTCTAATAAAATTGCTTGCTACTCATTTCTATCACATTTTTTTGTAGATTTTATTTCCTTTAGTGCTCATTCTAGTTATACGAGTGATGAGGCCTTATGATATTAACCACTTTTGACATTGAAATTGAAAATCTAGTCTTTCCAGGAAACTACAAAGTCGATGGAAATATGAGGGTCATGCCCTTGAACCCTTTCCAATAATGCATTCAAATTTCCGACACCAAAAATGACCCACATATTCTCATCATCCTTCCACCATTTTTTGAAAGGTGGTTCCTCCTGACATATATCACCTCCCATCCTTTGATCTAATTTTTTCTCTCTAAAACTTGGCTACAAAACAGGGTGAAAACTTAGAAAACACTTAATCTCCCACAACTTGGACTTTCTTAACAAAAAAATACATGAGTGGTCCAAGTGTGGCTATCATAATTAGTACTTGTCATTATATTCCTAGCTAAATCAAGAAATATTTTTGATATTTTCATTATTAACCATATTTATTATCTCATTTGGGGCATTCAAGTTCCTAACCCACTAATGGAGACTAGAAGAGGAGACCTCTGTATTAGTACATAAATCCACCACATTATTACCTTCCCTATAAGTACATGAAAAGTGGACTTGTGGGAAGGTGTTTAAAATAAGGATGGAATCCTTGATAATCATGTTAATATTCCAACTTGGGTTAGACTTGTTTTGCATATTATTTATGATGTTCAGTGAATCCCCCTCAACCCAAAATTTTCTAATTCCCAACTTGTTGGCTAAATTGATTCCCCAAAGTGCTGACATTGCTTCAACGAAATTGTTATTTTAGGTCCCTAAGTTCTTAGCATAGGCCACCACTAATTCCCCTAAACTATTTCTAATAACTCCTCTACCCCCAAATTTTCCCGAGTTGCCTTTTTCTACACCATCGAATTTTAGTTTTACCCAGTCCTCAGGAGGGGAAATCTAAATTGTGTCTTGTCAGGAAGTCCTGATGATCTCCTGAGAATAGGCCTGAAAAATCTAAGGGTTCCATTTTATGAGGAAGGAAGTATCAAAATCCTTCAATCTATATTTTCTAGGATAGATTGAGGATTTAAAATTTTCAATAATCATCAACACTATCCTACATTTATTATCATTCTATGAATTATACTCAATTGCTTCATAACTTATTTACATCAAAAGTGAATTCTTATCCCTTTTCTAATAGTTTCATTATTCCTAATCTCCCTATCAATGATGGTAAGAGTGAACTTGTAGAATACCTCTGATAATTCTATGTGGCATGTTTTAACTATGCATCTAATAATATTTCACTTACAAATCATTTCCCTAGAAGCCTCAAGGACTTCACATTACAACATTTATAAGATCTCCCCACACATATTGTGTGATATTTTACTACTTTGGAAAATAGGTTTCTTGGAAAATTCTCTATCAATATTGGTGAAAAAGTGTCATATGCTCAAACATCTAAAGTACAACAAAGATCTAATGAGCACTTCAGTGATTATGTTTTATGCTACAAGACTATTCTTACTAAAATGACTAATATTTAAATGATAGTGAGATTTAGGATCTCTTCACATAAGTCTTGTTTTACATTTTGTAAGAATCAATTCTATTTGATAAGTTCCCCTCATTTAAGCATCTATGTCACACTCTCAAAGAACATGAGGCCAAGTTATTACATTGGAATAATATTAATTACATTACTAGTTCTTCTACTACATCTAGTACATAATTCACAAGTAAAGATACATTTAAAGGAAATACTAATGACAATAAGCATACTACTAAAAACATTTCTATTGTCATATCCCAACTTACTAAGATACACTTACAACCTACACAAAGGAAATTTACATGTTTACCTTATTTGCCACATATTATGCTCAAATAATTACTTGAGTGAAATATTGTATTGCTCTCTCCACCACTTGAGATTAATGCAAGAAAGCCTCATTGTAAGAGTTTTGAAGTTAATGCCTATTGTAACTATCATATATGTGTTGTTCACCTCACTAATTGATGTATTAAGCTTAAACATGTTATACAAGATCTTATCAATATAAATTCAATTAAATGAGATGAGCCCACTAAATCCACAAAGACTACCAATATTCATCCAAAGCTAAAAATATTCAATGATCCAATTCATAACCATAACACTGAAAAATCTATTTCAGAAGTTTATAATTCTCATCATGCGATACCACCTCCACCTTCTTATGATCACCCATTAGATGAAATGATTGGCACTATAAATCCTATGAAACCTTCTCCCCCAGTTATTACATCTGATGACTCTTATTTGGATGATGCTCTTGTATTATATATTTTGTATATTCACACGTCTATTAACCAAGTACCCATACATAGTGTGTTGGTTGATCCACATAATAAGCATAATTTATGTACTTTTAAGCTACTTTACTCTCTTGGATATTATAAAAAATACATCCCACATGATTTAAATTATTTCTATGGACATATTATTCTACCTATCACTACCATATTCTTTACTACATAACTCCAATTTCTAGTGGACTCTACTCTTAGCTCAGGTGACACATATTTAGGAATTCCTTAGTTACATGATCTTAGGGGTCTCTTGTCTTTTAAAAACTGATGTTTCAAGTTTATTCATCAACAAAAAGTTGTCACAATTTGTAGTATACCTCTTGAGGATCCTCTTCCTATGTTTCCTCGTCATATTTTTATATTTCCTACTTTATGTGTAATATCTAATAGATCTTTCCTTTTTAGGTATATAAAAAGGACTTCTACATATTATATCTAGTGGCTCTTACCCTCATAGGTCACCAAATAGTCCTTCTATTTCATAAGTTATCTTTAGCAGCTCTCTCCCTCCTAGGTTCCATCATTGGTCTGCTAGTACACATATTATATATAGTGGCTCTCACCCTCCTAGGATTCCTCATTGGTCTTGTAGTGCACACATTATATCTAATGGATCTTAATTTTCCCATCCTCTTTGTAATTCTATCCTAGAACACACTACTTCTCATGGATCTAGTCCACCTAGTTATCCTCTTAGGAATTATATGGCACATATTTAATCCTCTATACCAATTGCACATGAGAATATTTATTTGGCATGATTAAGGTCTGAGCCTCCCATTTGTTCTGTTTCAGTGAGATTATTTTTTGAGGAAAAAATATGGGCTTTGTTAACACTCACATGACTAGGTCCCTCAGATACTAATTTGGAGTGGTTCCCATTTATTGAAAAGTATAAATTATAAACACTAATTATAACATTTTGGGGTGTTCGGAGACTAGATGATGTGTACAAACACCCTTGTTATAACTACAAAAATATATTAGGGAGGGAAAAATTTATGAGTAGAAGAGGAGAAAAATACAAGGAAAGAAGGGGAAAGTGAGGAGGGATTTATGCTAACATAGAATCCATTAACTAATAAATATGAATAATATTCCATCTCAATGAGAAAAAATAGGAAAACACATGCAATCATATAAGGATCATGAAACAATGAGATAGATTAACATAAAGTTCAATCAATTATTTTCATTCTAGTTTTGTAGGTACATGACCCTTGTTTCCTTACAAAAAATACCATATGATTAGATGAGGATCAAGATAATAATGAAGGAAAATATTTACTCAAGAAACAAAAGAATAAAACATGATAGGGAGAGAAAAAAATTGATGCTTTGGATTGAAGAGGTCATTCCAATATATAGTATTTTTACGTGACTCTTCATATTCCCATGTGATTTTTCATATTCCATATTTTTAAAAAAATATACTTTTCCTTATTTTAAGAAAATAAATTTTTATAGTGGAGGAATATAAATTCACTTAAGTGAATAAGATGAAATTAGAAAAGTACAACCCCAATGAAGAAATAGAAAATTTAAGTTACTTAAGTCACTTTTATGAAAGTTAGAGAAAGAAAATAAGAGAGGGGATGCATTCAAGTGATGGTGATAGAAGATGGAATTATGATATTCCTTCTCCATGGAGACAAATTTTCTAACAGAACATGAACTTCCTCAGTTTCTTCCATGATCAAAACATGTTCTCTCTTGGACTCAGAAATATGACCCCACATATTATTCAGAATGATCATATTTAGTCATGCCTTAGACGTTTTATTTAAAATATTAGGATTTTTAAATGAATATGTTATTCCACACAAAACATCTCCTATTGTAAACATGATCTCTTACATCTTTCTCAAGTTCTATGAATTATCATAAATGATTTTACCTCCTTTTTGGATGTTTTTAATGGTGTTTATGTCTGAAACATGAATGTGGTCACCATGGATGAAATAATCTCTCAAATCAAACAAGAATGGCTTAAAATAAAAGGTATAAAGTAATTAAATTGGTTCTATAAATTTGAGAGAGATCTACTACCATAATCAATGGGAAAATGCAAAATGATCTCTAGCTAACTGGGGAAAAATGATTTTTTTTAGATGAAAGTTTATTTTATGGATTAAAATAAATCAGTCCATGGGAACACGTAAAAATAGGATAATCTTGAATTATTTTTGGAGAGGAGAAATTGGTCAAAAATTGGTAGAGTTTCACCCACGGGATCAATGGGATTGAGCAAAAAAGTGTCTTGGAAAACTAGGGCATGGAGTTAAGAGTTTCTATTTAGCTTTTAGGAACAAAACATGGAGAAATTTTCCAAATGAATGTTCTAAAATGATGTTGGGAGGTTAATAATTACTTTAAGATATGTTAAACATACTTTTTGGGATGGAAAACCAAGTTACAAGTATGCCTTATGACCTAAAGTACATTTTGGAGTGTGTGTGGGAACTTAAGGTGAAAAGTGCACTTTGGATCATGGTTAGGTATAACTTAAAGTGAAAAATATCATTCCCAAAATACATTTAGAACATAAAAAGTGACTTCCTCACACTGGGAGAAAATTATGGAGCTTCATAGGGGTATAATAAATTATTTTTAATAAAAACACCTAAAAAATACATTCCCACCTTTAGTAATATCTTGAAGTGCTTTCATTTGAAGTTATTGGCCAAAACCCATAATTGAACAAAAATACCATAATGAGGTTGTAGGTGGTTTTTTATATTAAGAAAGATTAAATGACTAGGATTAAAGCTAGTTCTAAGGTCATGTGATGGAATCCATGATATTTCATTTAAATAATGTTATGGTTTCTGAATCCACTTAGAGCTCCCATAACCTTCCGTATAAGATTGCTTCTTCATGTGGATCAAGACACCTTAGCACTTGAAAGGTTTTCATTCCAAAAACATATCTAATGTTTCCAAAATATTACTCTGAGTGTACCAGTGTAGCATATGCTTCAATTAATTTTAGTTGACTATTCACAAGACATCTGAAACCACATAGAACTCTCATGTGGCCATCCATAAGTTAACACTCGTAAAGGGGGAAATTTGTAACTTTGTATAAATTTATCAAAGAAAAAAAAAAGTTTTATGGGTTGTTAATAAAAATAACTACATAAATTTTATATGTCAAAAATTGGATCTTACTTGGGGATATTTCTTAAATTAAGTGAAGCAAAAACATGGAAAACCATGAACACCAGAATCTCACAATTTTAAGAAGACCACTAACTTATCCATTGGGAAAAATAGAATCAATGGAAATGGGCATAAAATGAGACCAAAACACATCACATAACTAGAAATAAAACACACACACACAAAAAAACCTAACTCACATATGGTACATGTAAGAGATAACCTGCTTTCACTACAATAATTGTTCTACTTTAGATGTTACTTTTGTATGGGTAGCACTAAATGATGTTTATTTGAAAATCCATTGACTGGTTCAATGAAGTAAGACCCATTTTTCAATTATTTCATAAATATAGGTACTACAAGAGGTCTCCATACACTTGTGAAATATAATGTTGCATGCTTCTTCTTGATAAATTTTATAGGATTCCTCTTACAAGTGAAGATCCATTTAGATAGCTCATTGACTTCACTAATCTAAAATTTCATCTCCAACTAGAAATCCATTTTCAAATTCATCCATGCTTATGATTTCCTATTTTTCATTTTACCATTGTTACAAAGTTGATTCTAAGTCATACTATGCTCACAATGTTCACAACTAGGCTTGTACTTTTCGATAGGAATTTTCTCTTTATTTTTCATGATCTCCATGACCATTATTTCCATGAATTGATTCTCAGTATATATTTTTAGGTTTTCAATACCATAACAAACTTAATTCTACTTCATGTTTCTTAGTTTCTCTAGATGAAACTCCTTCACACACACTATCTCATTTTCAAATTAATGCTCACTATGGTAAAATTCACATGGTGTTTCATCCTCTTGAAAAGATAAAGAACACAAGGTTGGTACCAAATTAGAGAAATAATCACTCTCCTCATTACCTTTTGCAATGTAATAGTCATCTTTGTGATGAAGGTATTTTCTTCTTGAGTAGAATCATACTTGATAGACTCAAACACCTTCATATCTCTTATTTCATCATTCATAAGGTCCTCTTATCTAAACAGAAAAGAGAAAGCTTCATGTTCGTAATCATATTCATGGGGTAAGTCCTCATGTTGTATTTTGAGAAGATGATTAGAAAATTGGGGCTCACATTGCTAGAACTCATTAGATGCCACTTTTTACTCATGGTCTGCATTGTTTATCATCTCAGGATTATTTTCTAGAAATTCAAGATATCTATTATTCTCATCTTCATCAAGAAAAGAACCTATATCCAAAATCAATGGAAAGCACACACTGTAAAATTTAGGGTCCATCAAATCATCCTTGTGTTTCATAACTAACTCAATCAAATATGTGTACTTCTCCATCAATATGGTATTCTCAACATCTTCCTCCAAAGTTATGAAATATCTACCATATCTTGAATCTTGGTATAAAATATTCCTCTTGGCTAGAATTCTCTTCATTTTTCCTATTGAATCGTATGGTGGCATAGGAAGAGGTAGACATTTGGAATATTAATAATCATATCTAAAATAATGAAGAGGTAGACACTTCAGGAAAAAATGAAGATCTGACAGGAGTAGGAGTTATATTATTAGGAACAATATGAGTAGAAGTAGAGATTGATTTGATAGGGGGAGAATAAAGAGACTTACTAGGATAAGGAGATGTGGCCTTGGATGAGGTGATCTCATTCTTCTTCTTGGATGACTTCATAAAAGTGGGAAGTAGTGATCCTCACTTTGTTATTGTTTTATGTATAGTCACCTTTTGAGGTTCCAATTTCTTCACTTGGGAAGTGGATGAAGAGGCATCCTTCTGTTCTTGTAAGTGAGTGAATATTTCACAAGAAAAACTAGTAATATCAGCCATAGACTACTCAAAATATTCATTGTGTGAGTATTCAAAATACCCAATGTTTTCATGTCCAAATTCCTTTTCTCCTTTATGTTTTAATTGAACAATTTCATTTTCTTCATCTTCTCAGATTGAACACCCCGCATTAACATGTGAATTTTCCAAGGAAAGCCTTTGGGGTAATCCAAAAATTTGATTTTAATTTTGGTTTCGATATGGGATATGCTAAGCCATTTTCTTCTTCAGAGTAGTCAGATCATTGACCAACTTCTATATCAATAAATTAGTGCCTTCATCCTTAGAATCTGGATTTGATTTTTCACTAAATGGTTCTTGATCTTTCCAAATATAATAAAATCATCCTCAAATTCTACTGAAATATCTTAAATATCCTCTAAATTGTTTAGTTGAACTCTTATAAAGATGAACCCAACTTTTGGTAATTGAACATTACTGAAGAATCTCAGTTGGTTGTCTTCAGTAGTCTTGGCAACTTCAAGAATATTGTTTATAAATCTATTTAATTTAGTTATGAAATATCTCATAGCCTCTTAAGGTTCCTTATTCAATTAGGAGGAATGGATAAGAAATTCATGAACATACTTGGATTGTTTAAATATGGCTTCAAATTCGGATTTTATCTAAGCCCAATTGGTGATTGATATTCTTGAAAAGTGATAAAACAAATAGGAAAAAAACATCTTGTAATGATTCAACAAACAATCAAATAGGCATGTATTTGTGCTCAAATCCCAACATACCACAAGATGTAATGCACATGGAGATGTTATCATCAAGATTTTTTCTTTCCATCTCCTCTAAACTTGGGAAAGTTCTTCCTTGACCCTCTAGGAAATTTATGAAGTGATGGAGTCAAATCCAATGCACTAGTGTATTGTCCATAAGGAACATGTGTAACCATCTCCGAAGGAAGAGATTTCAATGGTTATGGATATATGGTAGATACATCAAGGTTAACATTAAGACTTTTAAGTGGAATTTCAGCAGTTTGTCTTAGAATCCATATGGGAGAAAGTATGAAATAAAATTGTTGATATAGCTCAAATGAAATATCTAAAAAACAATTTTATTGATCTCTTATTATGTACCTTCTATCCACCAGTCTATACTTTATGCTCTTCTCTACCGATTCTATAACCTCTCAGATAATAGTCTTATTAATAAATCATCCTACACTTCTTCTTCATTTAAGATTTTTGAAGCAATATTAAAGTGGATGTTGTTTGTACGGTTCTCCAAGATAGAACACCTCAAATTTGTAACTTTATTTTCTTAAGTATATTTGAACAAGATGCCTTCCTATAATACCGGGACATTACCAGAGATGGTATTTTAAAATAAATATAGGAATATACTTGGGTATAGGCATCGAGAATATTTTTTATGATTTTGGGATTTTTTTAATTTTAAGGATTTTGTGGAACTATACAGTGCAGGACAACAAAATATTCCCCATTACGGGTTTCAAAAACCATTGGAAAAATATTTTTTCAAGGAAAAAATATGGGCTTCATCAATGCTCACAGGACTAGATTCCTCCGCTAATGAATTGGAGCAGCTCCCACTTATTGAAAACTAGACATTATATACATTGATTCTAACCTCAGCGTGTCTTCAGATACCATAGAATGTGCATAAACACTTTTATTAATTGTAAGAATAGATTAGAGTAAGAATAGATTAGAGAGGAAAAAAATTACAAGTTGGAGAGGAGAAAAGTATAGGGAAAGAAGGGGAAAGTGAGGAGGGAGTTATGCTAATGGGAGTAACACATAATCCATTAACCAATAACTCATAAAATAATTCCATCTCAATGAGAAGAAATATAAAAACACATGAAATTGTATAATGATCATGAAACAATGATACATATTAACACAAATTTTAATAATATATTATCATTCCATTTTAGTAGTTATAAAGACCTTGTTTCCTTACAAAAACTACCATATGCTTGACAAAGTTTCAATAGAGAGAATAGAAGAAAATATTTATACAATAAATATAAGAATATAACATGTTAGAGAGAGTAAAATTTTATGCTTTATGTAGACACCAAAATTAGGTTGTACCACCCTTATAGCCTCATTAATTAAATAAACCATACCATAGATATTCATATCCCATAGTGCACATGATTAATTGAATTAATTACTTTAATTTATTTAATTAATTCCTCACTTCACCACCTCACCTAGACACCTCATTATGGACCTATTCTTAGCATGTTCATTCTAACTAGAACGCAATCTCTACTTACCATAACTAACTGAGACTTATTCTAGCCCTAACACTAGATGCCTATTCTTTCTCTAATAGTATGCCCATTTACTTACGTAGAAAATACCATTTTAAACTCGAACCAATGGGAAAAAATAGTAAAAATATAGCCAAGATTTTTTGTTTTGGCAACCTAGGATTTCCTGCTGTAACCATTGTCGGTCAACCCTAAACCGACTCTAGTTAACCAAAACCGTCATCGGTTACCATATATTCATTTTTAGTAACCTTGTTCCATGGGATATAAGATTATTTGAGTTTGGAGAGAGTATATTTACATGTAAGCATGAACTAGAGCCTTCACACACATCCAAACACACACTAGCCAGCACCAAGACTGATATGAAGACATTGGCATTCACGAGAGCATTCCAGGAAGTATTGTCGTGGTACTGACCACCAGTTTCACAGATCAGCCATCACCTTCATCCAACCATCAAGTTTACAAATACAAGTAAGCACATTTTGATCTACATCATTCCATACTTATTTAGATCATCATTTCTTTAGTGTTCTCTTTTAAATCCTATTCTCCTTTACATCCCACTATTTCCCACATTCTTGTCCATCCATCCACCTAACTACCTATAACCTCCCAGCTCTCCATACCTGATTTTAGAAATCTTTGATTATTCCCAGCACTGTTACCAACCTCACCATTCTCCGTCTATTCCCTATGTAATCACAAAGAATCTCCCAAAACCAAATTTTATTGAGTTTTTTACCATTTCGACTCTACCGACGCTGGTTAGCCTAAACCGTCATTGGTTTCCCTCTTAACCAGAATTGGTCATACTAGACCAACATTAGTCTTTGTATCTGGTAATCCTTCCTACAACAGTGACCTAATAACCTTCACCTAATAACCAAAAACCACCCAAAAGCATGACCCTGACCTGTTATAATCACCTTGGCAACCTGCCCAACCTTAAGATCTGATCATAACCTAACCTGTTAGATTAGATTTTCTTATTGTATTAGAATGAGATACCTAAATCATATCAACTATAGCATGATTTTTTTTTGTTTACGCTATTTCTTGCATTAAATTGTATTAAACAGTAGATTGACAACCATCTAGGAAGTATCACACTTCCTGTATCTAGCATACGCTAGGAATTCCACTGGCATATATTGTTTAATATTCTTTTGATGGTCTTGTTTTACATTTTAGGTAGTTCCTCCTAGCCAAAAGGAATTTCTCACAATCAGCATTGGATCAGGAAATCAGAACACGCACACTCTACCTTCCACCTTCATCTCACAAGTATTCCTCCTCACCTTCACCTTATATGTTTTTCTCAGATGTACGCAAATTGATTGGTGAAAAACTTTAGACTAAAGATGTCATTCTAATATATAGTCTCTTTATGTGAATCTTCGTATTCCCATGTGAATTTTCATATTCCATATTTTTAAAGTAAGATGATTTTCCTTATTTTAAGGAAACCACTTTTACAATGGAGGACTATAAATTCATTAAGTTAATAATATGAAATTAGAAAAGTGTAACCCCCAATAAAGAAATAGAAAATCTAAGTGACTCAAGTCACTTTTATGAAAGTTAAAGAAAGAAAAGAAGAGAGGGGATGCATTCAAGTGACAGTGATCTGGGATGGATTTTTTCTCTTTATTCACCATGGAGATGAATATTGTAACTGAATATGATCTTCCTCAAATGCTTCCTTGATCAAAAGATTTCCTCTCTTGGACTTGGAAATAGTACTCAGCATATTATCCGAAATGATCATTTTTATCCATGCCTTAGAAGATTTCTTTCAAATATTTATCTATAAACAATAGTGAATATCTTAGTCCACACAAATCAACTCATGCCAAAAAACATGATCTCTTGTCTCTTTTTCAAGTGCTATGAAAGATTAGAAATGGTTTTCCCTCCTTTTTGGATATTTTCAATGTTTTTTCTAGATGAAACATGATTTTGATCATCACAGATGAAATAATCACTCAAATCAAATAAGAATATATTCAAATGAAATGTATATGGTAAATGCATTTTTGTTCCAAATTTGAGAGATATCTACTATTGTAATCAATGGGAAAATGAAAAATGATCCTTAGCTAACTGAGGCAAAAAATGGATTTTTTCAACTTAAATTTTATTTTGTGGATCCAAAATAAGTCAGTCTACAAGAGCATAAAAAATTAGGATTGTCTTGAAGGTGTTTTGGATAGGAAAACTTTGTTATTTGACAAAATCCCCATAATAAATATTAATGGGGTAAACTATTTTATTTTAATGTTACCCTTGTAAAGTCCAATAAAAATCTGCTACCACAGCTCAATTTCTCCAAATGTAAGCCAACATGGCTCAGTTAGTCAACCTCTCTATAACAGGCTCTTGGGGAACCAAACCCTCTCCTTTTCAAAATGGGCCTAATGGGGTTCCCATCACCCAACCCCTATCTAAAACAAAGTCTTGTTAGTAGTCCAAAAAGAGCCTTTAGCACCTTATATTGCTAGCATGGATAATGGTGGAATTTCTCCTTCTATCTCTTACGATGGGTTTACTGATCCCACTCTTCATATCAAGGCCTTTGGTAATCTTTACAAGAAGTGGATTGGAACCAATTCATATGCTTCCACTAAAATCCTAGCTAATATGCTTGTTGGGGATGCTTTAAATTGGTACCATACCTTACCTCCTAATTCTATAGTTGAGCTAGAGTCCCTAATGAAATACCTAGTAAACTAATTCCAATATCATGATACCTAAAAAACATATATGATTTCATCAAATGTAAGAGATATAAGAATGAATCATCACAAAATTTCATCAAGCATTGGAAGACCCTATCCACATGGGAATAGCATAATATTCCCAATGATATCCTCTTCTAAATTTTCTTATGAGATTTTGAACCTTACCTTTAATACAAGGTAAGGTCATTTTTTCCCACTTCCCTAGAAGAAACCTTTGAACAATCCTCATGAGATAATTCAATAAATCTCCTCTTAAGGTAAAAACTAACAAGAAATTCTGAATCCTCAAACATTCTAAGAATAAGAATGCAATAGACGATAGAGTATCAAATACTCTTCCTCTTATTGCTTCTTCAAATAGGAATTTTTTCAACATTGACCAACAACCTACTAACAACAAAAATCAACCTAACTATCATCAACCTTTGAGTAAGGAAGAGCTGAAAATTTTCCTACCCAAGCCATTTACCATGATCTTAGATCCTTCTTAACCTATTCCTCACTGGCATGATGAGAGATATTTTTTTGTGGTATGTCAATTAGGGTCACTCCCATGAAAATTATCATGCACTCTTAATGGCTTGCATCAACTTATTCTTAGGACCCAACTTTCACTATGATTCCATCACCCGTGAGTGTTTGACCAAAGCATTCAAAGATCACAATGTGAATAAAAAAAATATTGTTATGAGGCCATCAACCAGAACAATGAGAAATAAAATATATTCTCTAATCTTATGCCTAATCATATATTGCTGAAAGTTATAAGAAGCAAGAAAATGCTATGACTAATGAGGTTGACACGGATTACCCTCGTGAAAATATAGTTACAATCAATGATGTAAAATGTGTAATATCATATGTAGAACCATAATACCCTGTAGTATTCCAACCCTCATACTCACAGGTTCATATATCCCTCTATACCCCAAAAATAATCTCCTTAAAGCAAGAATTTTCCTCCTCCAGAAGCCATCAACCCCTATGGAAACTATCCTATATGGACGATTGTGTTTGAATATGTATCCCTCTCGACAGACACCATCAACCTCTTTGTAAATAAAAATTATAGGGATCAATGACATATAAAATTTGAGAAAAAACCAGTCTCATAGAAGTCTCCATAGTCACCCCTAATCCTTATGGATCTTATTTATGATGACTCCCAACACTCTCATCCTACTACATAGTCCAGTCACAATGAGTGGGATCCTCTCATAGCACTGGCCCAAATTCTTGGTCCAGATTCCCTTCTTAGTAACTTACACGTACATCATCCTCACCATTATGAGATTCTTATAGCTGGCACTATTTTATATGAACATTCCCTTTCCTCCCTCTTTGGGGAAAATTTATACATTGCATGGCTCAGAAGAAATTATTTCTACATCAATGTGACAAACTATCCATTCATACTAATCTCACTTAAGGTTGCCCATTATTGCATTCATGTTTCCTATAACATCTATGATCTCAGCATGAGATCTTTCTTCATGTAGACAATCATTTCTCTCTTCATCTTAGTTCAAATTTGTCACAATAAAGTCAAACATGCTCTCATTAATGAAGGAGCAAGGAATGTGTGTGGCCTCAGTTAGATTTTATCAAGGATCTATTAAATATTTTATCGATAATCTTAAAATCCACATGAACCACTTGTCAAGGATACGACTACTGCCATCAGATGCCACATGTGGGGTGTAGTTTGATTACCCATCAGTGTTCCCCCTAGGAACATCCACGTCAAAAGTCATGGTATTCCATTTTCCTCTATCTTATAATATTATCTTAGGGTGGCCTTGAATTCACCGTATGCACGCCATTTCTTCTTTTGCATGTCAATGTGTGAAGTTCACTCACAAAAGAGCTATTTATAAGATTCAAATGGATAAAATAACCCTTGGAGCTAATGATACCACTTTAGCAAAAATTGGCATATACAAGCTCCCCACACTCAAATGAACTATCTCCATATCCCCTTTCATGGGAGTATCCATGAGTTAACTACCCTATAGATACTATTCCCTATTAATGTCTAGTCGTATCCTAAGTTAGTTTGGGTGCACATGTATCCCAATCTATTAGCAGTCGAATGATGATGAGCCCGATGAATTCACTCTTAGAATCAATACCTATGACCTTTCTGAACTCATCGTATCTTACATCTACCTCCTTCCTTGCAACCTCACAAGAAGGAACCTTCGTAGTTCCTGCATAGTCCTATCTCAAGTACACTGCAACCCCCACTAGAATAGCATGTGGTCCAACTCGAGATAATGGTTGATTCTTATGTGCATTGATGCTGGCACATCATATTATGATGATGGTTACTCTTTATATGACCCTTATCTATTTGGATAGCTATGCCTAGATTCATGATCAAGACGTATTGTGTTACCAAGAACACCCTTCACACTCAAGTTCACTCCACGTCATAAATGTCATCATGAGTACAAGAGGAATACTTTGAGATAGTAGTTAACACTTCTTCCATGCTGGTATTGTATGAGACTCAGATTGTTCCATTGAACAAACTTCCAAATACTACTATTGACTTAGCCAACCCATTTTCCCTAAGAAAATTAGATGATCAGGTCACTACTTTTTACTATGAATTTCATTGATCTCATGGGTGATGAATCCTATTTAATTGTTCCTCGATGACTGGGTGACACACTTCTCCATCGAGTGCCATCTTCACTTATTAAATCGATTTCCCTTAGTCAGATACTCTCACTAGATCTCTATATTCTACCTGTGAGACCTCATTCCCTATCTATTTCAATTATTTTTCCTTAGTATTCTATGACCAAGCCATAATTGCACATGACACAAATCTCTAGGGCATGATGTTTCTAACTGTATAGCATATTTATGCAACATGAAGAAGCTCTAAGATGAGGTCGAATGATGACCAAACCAAAAAGGCTACACAATTCTTATGCTTCAGCTCCCTTATTTTTCTTTCATTAACGGGTATTGCATACGGACACTGACAGGCCAAAATGTCGGGTTCAAGCATAGCAAGCGTCTCATTCCCGAAACCTCCTCTTGCAAATTTGAACGTGTGGAATTAATTCCTCTTGGAACCCGCCACCTTCCCATAGACCAACTACACCATATCCTACCTATTTACAGACCACCACCTCACCCTAATCCTCATCCAAATATAGATGTCCATTTAGTGCATGATATTCTCACATAGATTTGAGGATTAGAATATATGAAACCTTACGTTCCACCACATGATTTAAAGTTCATTGGTAAGTCACTATTACACAACATGTCCATCAAGGACCTCATGATTTTTGTTAAAAGCCAAATTCTGAAACAATTTGATGATATTATCACTAAAAAATTGTGATCCTTTGCGCCATTATGGCTAGTTATATTTAGTTTACCTTTATTCCATCTTATTCTCCTTCCTTAGTCCTGACCCCTCGCATGTCCTCTTAAGCTCTTCGACCCCCACTTTGGTTGTGACACAACACCACAGTCTACCTTCACTTTGGGCTCTCAAAACCCCTTCGGTTTTATCACACTATATCAAATGCCTCATTACATTCCTTGTTTGGGATATTCTCTTCTACTTGAATTTATCACCATCTATGCACTTTGGTTACTCCCTACCATTGGAGTGTCTTGGTCTCCGAAACTTCACTTATTTTGGATCTTATTCACCCTAATCTTTCCTATTGGATCACTGCGGTAGTACTTTTTGCATCCTTTCTTAGGCCTATGGCCACTTGCTTGGCTTTATATAAATAATCATGCCTTGCCATCCTATCTATTGGATGTCTTGGCATTGGATACACCTATTGGATTTTTCACATCATGTGTGGATTGGGCTATCTTACTTGATCCCCTTCTCCATTGATTTTACCTACCTACTCACAGTTATTATTATTCCTAATTACTGTGGTATTATCACATACATACATGCAGAAAGAAATAAATTGATAAGAAAATCATCACACCAGCACACATACACAAATAAAAAATAACCAAGTACTGTAATATATATATATCGAATCAAGTTTTATACATCAAAAAAATCATACAATATGGCTTTGGACCATCTATAAAATGGATCAAGAACCCTTGCCTTATGTGGGGGGTCTCTGGATGATTTATGTTGATGGGGCCATTTTGGTTGCTCTCATTATTGTAATGCCCAGCCTCGGGACACGGGAAAACCATACCAAAATCAACTAAAATTTTAGGTAAATTTTTTTTTTAAAGGTGAACAGTCAATACTAATGTTTGCTTAACTTTTTCCCGCTAATATTTAATTTTATTATAAATTTATTTACCTAAAATTTAAGTAAAAATTATTCCATTAATGACTTAATTATTTATTCTTCTTAAGTTAACTAGAGTCACGAATTAATAGTCTACAACCCCCTTGTTATAATTAATTAGTCTCCCCTTTTAGTTTATTTTCCCACACCCCTTTTTAAATTAATTCTCATTCCCACAATATTTCCCATATCCAAAAAGTGTGTAGGATTTTACTTGAGCCCTAGGATCAAACAAATCTAGTCCCTATATTTTGGAGTTACCCTAAAGTTTGCCCTAAATTTCTCTATGTGATTTCCCTTTCTTTTCTTTACCATATTCTCTCCTTTTGATTTTGTTTTTGTTTCCATTGGAATGTACAGGTTATGGAGGAAC
Source organism: Taxus chinensis (assembly GCA_019776745.2). NCBI lineage: Eukaryota > Viridiplantae > Streptophyta > Pinopsida > Cupressales > Taxaceae > Taxus > Taxus chinensis. The sequence continues at coordinate 642,415,218 of CM034147.1, forward strand.
AAAGGGAGAGAAGATTCATGAGATATCTCCTTTGATGAGTAGGATACTAACCATATTTCATTATTGTTTCTTTTGTATGTCTTCCCAAATGTGGATCTCCTCAGATTGGGCATCTCTTCCATACCCTCATGGTTAATTTATTTATTTGTTTTATTACACAGCCCTATTTTCCTGATTTTTATATATACACATATATTTATTTTGTTATTATTTGGTTTTTGTGGATAAGGGCAGTGGATCTGAAGAGAAGGGGAGTGTGGAGGGGGAAACGACACATGGGGGAAAACGGTGGTGGAGGTGGCGTGGCAGGGGCGGCGGCAGCAGGGAGTGGTGCTGGCGCGAGGGACAGGCAGTGGCGGGTTTGAAGCAGGCCATGGGTGCAGGTGTGGGGCAGGTTTGGGGGTGGCCGCAGCTGTGTGGGGGGAGGGATTCAACCCTCCCCCAACTCAAAACCATGCACAATAAAAAAACAGTGTATTTTTTTTGTTTATTATATATATATTTTGTTTATAAAATCTAAGTTTTAATTTAGTTTTATATATATATATATATATATATTTATGTTATTTTAATATAGCAATAATAATATTAACTAATTAATAAATATATAACTATGCTTAACATAATGTAGTTCTGTTATAATTGTAATCATATTTCAGATATATTTGTAGTATTTACAATGTAAGGACAATGTATTTCAAGTTGACAATAACATATTTTTTTCTTTAAGTATACAAGTATATATTGGATTTATTTGGTTGTAAAACAACATTACAAAATGATCATTTTCTTTCCCTTTATTTTTGTATTTGTAGAATTTACAATCCTCAATATTTAGCCTTAGCTTTGATTTATAAATCTATTTGTGTGTGGTTACTAATACAAATTGTCAAAATGATTTTGTAGGAAAAAGGAAAGAAAGAGAGACTTGATTTACACAATTCAGTGGAATACCTTCCAAGAAGTCTACAAATGTATTTATTTCATTTTAATAGAAGACAATAAGGAATTACCCTTTTCTAGTCACAAATTGAAAGAACCCCTTTTTGTATGAACACTAACCAGGTTTCCAAAGATTTAAATAAATAAGTAAACTTGAATCCAAATTGTAATGAATCCTTTCCTCCTTAATCCCTTACCATTCTACTAAGAAATGCAGAAATAACATTATTTTCTTGCAACAACATCTAATAGCAATCAAACTTTTATTTGCAAAGGAAAACTTCAATTTTCTAAACAAGATCTTAACAAGAATAAATCTTGACCAACTTCTTGTATTTCCTTACAAAGTTTAGGATTCTTACAACATTTACCATACAAATAGTTTACATTCCTATGTAGCTCCAGCTCACAATTACCATATTTCCAACAAACTATCTTTCTTAATTAAAATAACATTAAAAAAAAGTGCATGTTAAAGGAATATACATATATTCTATTAAATGCATTGTAAGGGGATATGAATATTTTACAAGCCTTAATTACAAGGATAAAAGAGATTGGTCAACTAATCCTTACTCAAGTTTACAAGTAATTTTAAAATACACAAAGAAAGAGAAATTACAATAAAGAAGAAGTTTCCACAAGCCATATCCAAAGGGATACAATGAGGTAATGTCCACAAATAAAATTAAGATGACAAGGAGCTCCAACCATCACCCAACTTCCATCTTGAGATCCAATTTCAAATGCCTTCAAGAAATCCATATAAGGAGAAGAATCTTGTTTTTCCACCCAACCATAGGCATCATTACATGCCTTTCCCAAGGTTGGGATGCATGCTAGCCTCCCCCAAGCCCATGGGAAAGAGGACAACTATCCACAACTATGCACAAGAGTGAGGGTGAACACACACAACATTACATCCACACAAAAATAAGGCAAATATCCAAAACAAGACTCCAAATTTGTAAAGATGAACAAGAGGAGAAACCATGTTCTACCTCTAAAATGGGGAAGAGAAAAGAGGAGTTCTGTAAAATTTACAACCAACATTAGTTACAAAAAGCCAAGGTATCCTTACCCTCCTTATTTCTCCAATTTCATTCAAGCCCTCCTTATTTCTCCACCCTTTCACCAATCCTTCTTGGAAGTATTTTCAAACTCCAAAGGGGTTTCCTCACCAAGAATGGGGAAGGAGGTTCAAGCCAAATGAACCACCTTCCCCACCTCAAAACATTTGAGGGGGGTAACTAAATCCTACAAGGCTTTCCCATCAAGCCTATGAGGATTGAGAGGGAAAAATCCCTCTCTTCCCCCACAACTCCAAAACTCCATCATGCCATATGATGGAGGGAGCAAAATCAAGAAAACAACAAATAAATTCTACATGCAACAACAACATTTCCAAGTAGAAAACTAATATCTATCATGATATAACACATACAATAGATATCAAGAAACCTACATCAAAGAAATCTCTCCAAAATTCAATCTCTTCCAGTTCTTGACCCAAGCAAACTCTAGCTCCAAATCCACAAGACTCCAAGCAAAAGCTCCCAAAAAAAAGTTCTCTTCTTTTCCCATGAGGGGGAATTTGAAGAGGAGCAAGAAAAAATCCTCACAAATGATGGGGTGACATGTTTCACCCCTCTCTTCCTTAAAGGTCAAAAATGCAAAAGATAAATGAGAGAAAGGATAAAATGACTTTTAGCCCTCTTCTCCCAAATTACTCAAAATCATAACAAAACAATCTTGTGCAAATTTTAACAAAGCACACTTATCCATACCCCTTACATGGATGTGACCAAAGGGGAGGTAAAAAGTGAGGGAAACTCCCTCTAAGCCTTGGAAATAAGCCCCCTACCTATTAGGTAGGGTCCAAGGGCCCATTTTCATGCGAAGGGAACTCCCAAACTCAAAAGGGGTCCCTAAAAATTCCTAAAATAACCCAATTTCGGGTTTGGAAAATTTGGCACAAGGGTAGAGGGTGTGGGGCCCACCCAAGGGTTCACATGTGACCCTAAACCCTTTTGATTAAGTACATCACTAAACAAATTCAAAACTTAATGTAAGTGGGGCCATTAGTTCCCCAAAACAAGTTTACAACACAAACTAAACACCCTAAGAAAAATTAATAACACAAGACATATTACATTGCAAATGAGGGTCACCCATGGTGCCCAAAACAATAATTCTACTATTAAGGCCTCATTCAATAAACACAACTAGGACTTAGCCCGTGGGCTGCTTGTGTAAAGTTACGTAGTTGGCTTGAATCCCACGTTCTCTTGTGACCTGCCACCTGCACACTCATTACACACATTAAATGCACCTGTCCGATAAAATGTGAATTAACTACTAAATAAGATATCAATGAATTCTAAACTAACATATCATCTCTCTGGAATCAGAAATGTGACAACGTGCACAATTATACACAATTCACCATAGGTTAGACATAATAATAAAGTGACATGTATCCATAGAATTCCAACATGCAACAAACTGAGTATCCCTCAATATAATTACATTCCAAAACAACATCGCATTAATTAGTATCCATGACATCATAAGATAATGTGACAACATAATAATCAAGCTAAATTGGCGTTATACAAATAAATCTCCATATATGTTTAATAAGATCAAATCTCCTAATGTAATGTCCAACATATATCAAATCCCTACCAAAACTTGTCTAAGAGTAAATGAACAACAAGTAACTAAGCTATAAAAGTGTGGGCACTACACTTATGCAGGCTAGGGATGCAACCCTAGATCAGGCTCTACAGGTCTATCCTTGTGCTCTTGTCATCTGTGTCTCTAGTGACATGATTTGTGTAGAAAATATTTGGCTATCTACCAGGCGAGCTGGATACTCTTGTACCAAGGCTTATTTTTCTTGCAAAAGACTCTATAGCATTACATATTTGTTGACATTACTTTTCATCACCTGTGCATCTTGATATCTCTGTAATGTCCTAGATGCCTCGCCCACTAGATGAAATGACCTCACTAAATCTCCAGCTAAAAGTGTTACTGGATCCACCATCACTATAGTATCTTGAATGTGCAACACTAGATCCAAGATTTGATGGTGAGAACTCTCAATCAAGGAGTGTCACTCCTCCACTGTTCACTCTATAAAGACCAAAAACCAACACATATGACTCACAATATCACATACATTTATCAAAAATCATCCAAATAACATACCATCAATCATACCTGGTTTCTTGGTTCTTTCCACAAAAGTCTCGTTGCCTCCTCAACCACCCAAAACCTCCTCCTCCTCATCATCATGGTGAGGTTTGGATCCTACATGTTGTGCACACCTATCTTGCGGCACCAATATCATATGTCCTTTATGTTTTGGTATGATCCTCTATCTTAGATGCATAACCATTTGTACCCTGATCAACATCAAATATCCTCCTCTAGGTCATCACATCTTATGCTCTCTAAGCCATGTGATGTTTTTCCTAATCCATCCATGATACTTGAACTCGCTCCACCAGCTCCAACTTGCAGTTCTATATCCATGGATCTTCCATCAGATCCCTCCTCTAAACCACTAACCGTAATGATTTGTGGTGGGCCTTAAACATCCCCACCACACCCACGTTGTCTCTGACCATCTACTCTTAATTCTTGTATCCTGCGGGGTCATAATTTTGGTACCTTGACCTCTTCTCTTGTAGTTTCTCTAGCATGACATTGCTAGTAAGGAGGAAATGGTGGTATCACCGCTGACGTCAATCACCCAAACTATCTCGGGACCTGACTCACCACATGAGTATCCACCCAATAAACATAATACATTGTCACATTTGTCATAGCCTCCAAGAAATCTACTTTGGGCTAGCTATGTCACTAATCCGCATTCCCTATGTAGGGCTACCATACCACATCACCTAGATCCACCTATGTTAGTGTTTGGTATGTTCTAAGTGGTCTTATTATCGGCCCCTGTACCCACTAAGGTAATCTCATGGAATCTACTTCTACTACTTGTGTTTTCCCTTCCATCCTATATATAAGAACCTCTCATATATCTAGGTTTTCAATAATATCATTGGTCTCATGACCTACTGGCCTCTTCACCTCGCCCTATATAAATCATCAACTAATTGTAGCCATATGGTTATGCCTCACCTGAATAACACCCTGTGATCAACTATATATCTGCATACTAATACTAGAAACACCATGATGGCTTCATTTACCTTTTGGCACACTATTTGTGCCACCATAATTCCCATCACTACCTTATGTACATTCATAATACCTACTATGTATACTATGTTGAGGTAGATGCATAACATTATTTGGTCATATGTACTTATCCCAATAGCCCATATGGCTAATGTTCTCTTCTCAGTGGCATCTAAACTCAAATCATAATACATATGCATGTCGTTAATTAGTAACCCAAAAATTTCATGTACATCCTCTAAATTCAGTGACATCTCCTTGGTCTCCTATATTTTCCACCACCAGAAGGTGTTGGACCTAGTCTCCCATGTGGCCAAAATCATCTATAGGAAATCTATATCCAATGGTATGTTTGGCATTTGCATGATGCCCCTAAAACCCCAATTCTACAATTGGGTAACCTCTACCTATGATACTCCAAAAACCATCCCACTGATTCATTATAAATCTATGATCTGCTATAGGTGGATCCTACGCTCTACCTCCATCCACAAAATGATGACAAGAAAACACCATAAATCTACAAAAATCAATTTTGAAGTGAAAAATCAAAGCATATATCTTATTATAACAACATATTTATGCCATCAACCCCCTGGTAGATACCATTGGCACAAGAAAGCTTCCTTGACACCATCTACCCTCTTGTAGACACCATTATCCTTCCAGTTACAAAGGGGTCGATGGCGTCTGGCCAAATTGTGACTGTGACCTCCTAAAATTTGACTTTAAAAAATATACAAAACATAAGAAATGAAATTCAAATCCCCTCAAACCCACTTGTATTTTTTCCTAACATACTCGATGATGCAAGTTTGACTAAGTTTGACACTTTAACAAATCCAAAATTGATAAATAACTAAATTACACATAATCTACTCAATGGAATTAAATACAACGACTTACCCATGGTCGAGCGTTGCCACATGATTTTCCTCATAATACCCCATCACCATCTCCTCCTCGTACCATAACATCATAACACACCTCAATTTTTGAACTATCAAGCTTAGTTCTCTTAAATCCAAAAATAGCAATAAGTAAATAAAAAACAATTTCACTATATAAAACTTAATTTTCAATTCAAATTTGATCATTCTCAACCCAAATCTTTAATTGACCATCATTTTTTCTCTCTAACTCCACAACACGCATCATTTGTTGCATCCTAACCATAATCTCATGTAATTTATTTTGACTTATTACACACATACTTTCGAAGATCTTTGGTTTTTATATATTTTATGACACCCTATTATCTTTACAACATTCTGACATTATAACATCACCAGACTATGATACGACATCCATCCATGGGCGCCTAGCTAGGTGATTTATGTCATATTTTAGTAATGATCCTCTAGTGTTTCCTTTGATTTTGTATTCTTCATGGTTCTTGCAGCATTTCACTTACACGTGGTAGGATTACCGACACTATCAAGTACACATTAGTGGGCATATTTCATTTCAGCTAGTCTTTTCAATATTTTTGTATGTACTTACTTTAAGTATATAATTTCAGTAGCAGTGTTATGTACTATATTTTTCCATTAACCATGACATGTTTCTCTATTGCAACATGTGGTGATCAATGGCTGGGGCATATATATACTATTGGCATGCATTTTTACAATCACAAAAATTCAAAACTTCAACCATGCTAACTACACCAAATGTTAAAACATGCTTCCAAATCCTCCTAAACCCTCCCATGGTCAGTTTGTCTTCCATGTCATTATCATCCCATCCTTGGATATCATTTTAAAATGCTGAATAATCATGTGTAAGATTTTAAAATTTATGTGACAAGGTAAATTCTTTCATCAGATAAATTACAATTGAAGACTAGTTCTCTGGTAGGCTTAGAAAGGCCAATTTTGGCCATTTCAAGGTAGGTGTGCATCCTCCAAGAAGATTCCAAAGTATCATAATCATCTAGAGGTGGTATTGGAGAGAGAAGAAGGTGTTTGAATTTTTTTAGGAATATTTAGGGAATATTTCATGGTTTAGGGGCAGTTTGTGCAAAAATGGGGTTTTCAGGTGTGAGTGAGTAATAAAAATTTGAACTTGAACTTCTTCAGATGAATCTGAGAGATCCATAAGGAATTAGAAAGAAAAAAATAGTAAATTGAAATATTTGATAATCCTCTACATGGTGAAAGAATCATATTTTATGTAAGACTTGATAGTTTCTTGAAACATTTCAATCTTTGCAGACACACCCTATTGTCCTGAAGAAAAAGGAGATAGTTTTTGGATTTTCAAGAAGAAACAAGTTTTGAAACCTATTCCATTAAAATTATAATGTATCTTGGATTCCAAATCATACAAAAATTCATGTCAAGATACCTTTTGAAGCTCTAGAAGTGAATTTTTCAAGTCCTCTTTAGTGCAGAGTGAGTTGATCCCACACTTACCCAAAGTTTTGACTGCCATAAGTCATATTTTTTCTCAAAGCACACAATTTTTTGCATCTTTCCACTTTCCTAAGGGGACATATGGGAAACAAATGTTCCCATAAGAAATCCAACTCTTTGGTCCCTCATGTGACCCTTTGTAGCTCCATAAGGTGTTTAACTAGTTAAACACCTCATTTGAACACTACACTGAATCTTGTCACTTGTCACCATCTTTCTCAAAGTGAAATTTTATGTCCCACTTATCCATTTTTCGAAGGGGACATAGGGGACAAAAATAATCACCCGGAGAAAACCCCTTATGAGGTTCTTCATGCGACCATTTTTTAGCCCTGGGGTGCTCAAAAAACTTTTCCAATCTCCCTCACATTGCACCTCATGATGAAACTTGTCATGATCTTGCTCAAAGCACACTTTTTTTCCCTCTTGTACCTTTTCCCAAGAGGATAGAGGGAATGGAAAATTATGCCCATGAACATCTCATTAAACGCTAGTTTTTAAACCACACTTAGATATCATTCAATTGGGGGTTATATTGCATTTACCAGGAAGACATAAAACATCACTTAAATTTTTTTAATGTGGTTTTACTTGCATAGGTAAATCCATACTCCATGTTATCTATTTAATACCTATAAAAAAATAAAAAAATACACCATTAATGCTACCAAAATAATTCCAGAACAAACATGACCTTGGAAACTGAATGTTTTTCATAACTTTCCAAATATAAACTGGATTCAACTTGGGATTTTCACAAAATATCATTCTCTGATGTAATTTTTATCCATTTTTTCCCTGATGAAAAATGGACAATAGGGAGGGATCAGACCCAAGCACTAGATAGGTCCTTTGCAAGAGAATCTAGGGTTTACAAGAAACTTTTCATATTTAGGGAGCATTTGCAGTGTCTTGGAAAGATTGGGATCATTGAGGAATTTTTTCCTCTTTTGGGTTTTGAAAGGCTAAAATTTTTCCTAAGAAAATAAAATGGCCTCTGGTGGGCCCACATTCAGCAAAAACAAGCAAAAAATGGATAAAAATCCCAAGATTCATTTTACACAGTCTCCATGGGCCTTCTAGTTTGAGAAAATTCCAAAAAAAATCAAAGATCAGGGTGAAAGATGCAACAAATGGACCAAAACGGCCCCAAGATAAAAAGCAACTCACTGAGTTACTCGGTGAGCTAATGTGCATGAAATGGTTGAGCTCCGAAGTAGCTCAAGTGAGCTACTTGGATTGTAGGTTGAGCGGCTTAGGGTTTGAAATTAGGCTGCTTCAGAGTGAAAGCTGAGCAACTCGGTGAGTTACTCAGTGAGGTTCCAAGTTGGAATTGCATAAAATCTTGACAGAGATCTCATGTATGGGTCAAGTCATTGAGGGCATCAAGTCAGGCTGGAGATCAAGGAACATTGGCAAATCAACTTGGCGGCATAGCTCATAGAGCTATGTGGAAAGTAGTGGATCACCGCAGAACATGGAAGAAATCGTCAGGGTCAAACGGAATGCGGGGTCGTTAAGGCACTCGGTAGCGAGCTTGGCAGAATATCATAGGATGGTGTAGATGAAGGGGAGGTTTGAAACATTTGAGCCAACAAGAATGATTCCACATTAGGAAGGAGGGAGAAGGTCTTATAATTGAAGGAAAACTCATAAGGGGAATTTTTTGAGGTGGCCCAGAGAGTTAAGTGGTAGAGCTTGGTGCGAGTGCAAGGTTAACGAGGCATGTGAGTTCAGGATGAGGTACTCAAGTACAGTAAGGAGGCATATAATATTTTGAGTTGTTTGGACTTTAGATGTGTGGGAATTCATAACTCGGTGGGGTGAGTGCGTGAACGATGGGGTGGAAAACTTGAAACACTAAAAACCCAAAGTTTGACGTGCTTAGGATGATCAACACATAATTTGGAGATCAACAATCTTATGCATTGGAATTCAGGTGAGTGGTGATTCAGATTTGGGGAGATGGAATTTCAGACAATTTTTGATCTTGAAGTCCAAAACAGATAGCTCGTCAGGGAGTTTGAACTTCAGAGGTAGAGGTGATTGGGTTTTGAGGAAGCCAATGTCCAATACAAGGGGGAGTTAAACTCTGAGATACACCTAACTCAAAGTCCAAAATGAACTTGCTGAGTCAATTTTTAGAGAAGCGAGTTGTGTTGGATAGCGATTTTTTGGTAGATTACAAGTTAACGGGGTATGGAGCTTAGGTAGGTGGAGAAATGGAACAAGAAGTGACCCTAAAATTAAAACTGGCATAACTTTAACCCTATTTATCCAAATTCAACAAAATTATACTTGTTGGAAAGAGAATTAAGAGGCCTATATAATGGAGGGACTAATTATTAGAGATTAGGGAGTTAGGTAGTAGAAAAATGAAGGTGAAGTTATAAGACATAGAGGTCATACCCAGGTACCTAGAATGGTGAAAATTAAGACATAAAGGTCATTCCTTCTTCCACAAAACTAAGTATAATGAAGCATGGAAATGTTGGTCCACCCATACCCATTATAAGAAAATAAAATATTTTTCTAGGTTTTGGAGCCAATTTCATAACTCTCCTCTCTCCCCTCTCTTAATCTTTTCTTCCTATAAATTATGAGGGCCATTTTTACAAAGGTTGGACATTTTTCCTCCAATGCAGCTCTCTCTTATCCTCCTTTGCAGGGTAGTTATAGGGATTCAAACATTCTCATCTGAGAAATGTAATAGAACTTCATACCTTCCTCCTATCAAATGATGTGATGTGCAAAATCTATGAGAAATAAATTTGATTTTTCTAATAATTTTCCCTATCCTAGGTTAATTTTAATTATTCTTTCTTACCTCTCATCATTATATAGGTTCTTCGTGAATTTTTTATGGTTTCATTGCAGGGTTTTAGGTGATATTGTGTTTATCTAAATATGGTATTAGATGTAGTTCTTTTCTGTGATGCTTTTCCACCCTCTCCATACTCATTCTCCTTGATTTTCATGCATTATGGAATGTCCAACATACCCTTCTCTTAGTGCTATTACCACCTCTGAGTGTAGGAATTCCCTTCTTTCTCTCTCTCTATGTCTCCCTGGAAATATTAGGATAGGATTAGTTAGGTGTTTTCTTACATTAGGAGTAGTTAAAGAAATAGGATTAGGAAGAGGAATTCATCCTTCTCTGAAGGTGCATCTCAAGACTAAAATTCCCAGATCTTGAGAGATGGTACCCATGTTACCTATTCACACTAAATTCCTTAGTCAATAAAGCTAGTAATTTGGGGGGTGTTGTGATTTGGTGATAAAATTTTGGGTACACTCTATGGGACATAAATTTGAAGTCAGAATATTTAACACGAGTGCATTTCAAAACACCATAGCCACCAAGCTACCTCCATTACTTCATAATAGTTATTACACACCTGGTGGGACAATAAGAGGTCAATACTTTAAAGGATATTTATTGGAATATCTTAGCCATTGTGTTGCATCCTAAATTTCAAATTTCAGAGGTTTCACTGCATGGTTCAACTTCCAAAATGAATTGTTTGGGATTTGACGTATGTAAAATAGATACCAATTTCTACTAAGAGTAGATTGGGGGTCGAAGGTTGCAAAGGTGGTCTTAAGTTCCAAAAATTTCATTTTAGATTTTGGAGGTCCCTTTGCTTTTCAGATTTTAGAGGTCCCATTGCATTTTAGATTTTGGAGGTTGCACTACATTTCAGATTTCAGAGGTCCCTTTTCATTTCAGATTTTGGAGTTTGCAGTGCATATTTCATTTCAGAATTTTAGATTTCAGAGGTTCCACTACACTTTGCATTTTAGATTTCAGAGGTTGTTGTGCATGAGCCAAGTTCCAAATTTTGGATTTTGGAGACTTATAGCTACAAAACAAGGTCCAAATTCTGAAGTTAGGTTTTGGTCCCTTCAAGTTATTATTTGCATTTTATCAAATTTTTATGTTATTGATGAAATCTCAGCCTTTGGAGGCACATGCAAAGCACAACTGATGACTCCATTGGTCCAAAAAAAATTCTCTGAGTTATAGATCATTTCTTCCACCCATTTACATTCATTTTTTCCTTCCATCCATGAATTTTTGCAATCATGACTTCATTCCCCTCTTATAATTCACACTTACAGCAACACCAATACCAGTTCAACCCGCATCCTAATTTGTAAAATTCATCTCCAAGCTATTTTTACACCCATCCAAATCTATTTCATGATGAAAACCAACATTATACATATCCTCATGAACAAAATCAAAACCCATTTTATTACCCATCAGATTGTGCAACTATTCAAGAGAAAGGATATACATGTTTCAAAAGCCATTCCGCATATAGAGATGATGAGTTACAACTAAAGATTCAAAATACGGAGGCAAGTAGATAAGGGTAATGGGCATAGGAGGAATACCTATGAATAGTTGGGAGAAGTTTATGCACGTGTTGTAGATGTTGATCAGAATGAATGTGAGAGATTCCTTTTGGCTAGGAAGAACTACCTATAAAGCACAATAAGACCACAAGAGAGAGTTAAATAGTATATGGTAGTGGACTGCCTAGAAAATGCTAGTTCCAGGAAGTGTGATACTTCCTAGATGGCTATCAATCCACTATTTTATCAAATTAATGAAAATAAATGCGAGAAGTAAATGTCATATTGCTAACACTTTGATTTAGGTGTCTCAAAACATTATCAATACACTAGATTAAGAAAAGTACTAAAATACAAACTAATATAGTACTAGGAAAGGTGTGGTTCAGGTTGGGGAAGGTCACTGATGTGTTAGACAAGGTCTAGGCAAGGTTTTGGGTGATTTTGGGTTGTTTGGTGAAAGTTATGAGCTCATTGTTGTTAAAATAAATTACCAGTCATAGAGACCGGTATCGGTTAGGTGACCTGATGTCGGTACTGGAAAATGACCGATGCCAGTTGGGTGATGATGTCAATAGGGGAAATATGGTCAAATATTAAAAATAGGTGTTTTGGGTCTCTCTGTGATTGCACAGAGAGTTGAGGGGGTTTAGGGAGGATGATATGATTTTTGTTAAGGCTCAACAAGGGTGGTAGAGGTGTTAGGATGGGTGAAATGGTTCAGGTTGATGGAATAGGTGGTAAACAGGTGAAAGGTGGTATTCAGGATAGAGAGGGATTGGATGAAAGAAGTAAATGAAAGACTTAAGATCAAAACAAAATCTTAACAAATAAGAATGAATTACTTATTTGGTAACCTGTAGATCTGAAGGTGGTTTATGATTGATGAGCATTCGTGGGAGATACGGGAATTTGTCTAGTGTCCATGGAAATGAAGCCTGTGTGCTCTATTGTGACGATCCAAAGCTGTGGATGAGATGACTGGATGTTGGTGAAGATCTGATGGGCTTTGGTTTTCATCTGGTAGCTTGATTTCTTGAGAGTTATAATGCCAAATCTTAAGTCAATGAATGAATTGAAGAACCCGTGCAAAGAGTTAGAAACTCTTATTTAAGGGTAACCAATGGTGGTTAGGGAACTGGCGCTGGCCAAGGGATAACCAGTGTCGGTTAAGGAGAATTGGTCTAATTTTCCAAAAATAGGGTGATTTTCTCCCAAATTTGGCATGGTCTTTGGCTTAGTCTGGGTCTGGAGTGTTGAATGGTCATAAATTAGAGTGTGGAATTAGTTAGAGGATTAATAGGTCATGAATAGTTAGGGTTGGAAAGAGTCCCAGTTGGTTAGGATAAGTGGGGACTTGGTCTAGGGTAATTAATAGGTTTAGAATGGGTCTAGGGTTAGGTGGAAAGGTGAGGTGGATAAGTGATGTAGCTAGGTAATTAATTAACTTAATTGTGATAATTAAATTAATTAAAATGTGTGCAAGTGGGCATGGTGGGGGAATAATATTAAATTAATTAATCAAAAGGTGGTTTAGAGGGTTGCGACCCAATTTTGGGTGTCTACATTTGCTCCTTTTTGTTGCATATCTTGTATTGATAAGTGATACTAACAAAAATAGGAGTGGTTTCCCTAGGTATGGGTTGATGTGATCCCCCTCAAACTCGGATCTGATGAAGGAGCAGGTGGAATTGGTGATGAGTTTGATAAAATGGTAGGTGAAGAAGAAAAATAAGGTAAGGTTTAGGCATGGGAAATGGTTATTTTGGGTGCAGGTAATAGGCGGGGGAATTCAAATGCATGCACACGTATAGAATGTAACAAGCACTAGGCTGAAGAGCTCACAAACTCTACATCGTCAAAGGTCGATAGTTTATCCAAACAAGGTTGATGTGATCCAGGTATCCAAGGTATAGGATACGGTCCTGAAACACAACTAGGCTAGGTGTAGGAATGGGCATTAGGTGGGTTCCATAGCACCAATAGGTTTGGGCTGGTCAAGATAAACATCACGGCATTAGGCAAGGAAAGGTTGGTAGGCTAAACAATACGAGTAGTGTCGTCACAAGGTATAACGAGTAGGTGAATTTGAGTGTCAAATAGGCGTGGTAGGTTGGGTAAATAGGTAAGGTCGTAGGAAAGGATGAGGTAGAGGTAAAAACATGCCCCAAATGATAGTGTGGTCAGGTGTGAGGTAATAAGGCAATTAGGTGGGGTTATAAGGCTAGGTGGAGGCTTAGGTAGCAAGAAAATGGTTTCAGGTAGCAAAATTGAGGGTAAATTAGGTATAAGTTGGTTGGAAAGGTGATTGATACCGGTTACAGGCTAACTGACACCAGTAAAGGATAACCGATGTCGGTCTATTAGGGCACAAGACCTGATGTTGGTCAAGTCAGATTGGGGGTAAAAAAAGTAAAATCCACGTATATTATGGATTCATTTGTAACTTTCTACTTTTGGAAAAATGAAAGAGAGATTTTGGACGGGAGAAAGTACAAGGTGTGGTGGAAGGCTGAGTTAGCGAGTGAGTAGCAACTGATAGGAGTTCAGTTTGACAGGCCCACAAGATTGATACGAGTGATTGGATTGGTCAAGAGTTGAGGAGTGGATTTAGGCATGGCTGAGGCCAGAGAGGGAGCGGGAGGACCACCAGTTTCAGAGACTGGAGATCCCACCACAGTGATGGAGGTGAGTAGAGGTAGGATCTAAAATCCATTTGGTGTTTTTGATTAAAACAAAAATAGAAGAATGTTGAATTTGGGTTTTTAAAATGAATTTGAATTTTTTTATTGAAAATGGGGGAAAATCGGGTATGGGGAGGGTGAAATCTAGGTTAATTAGGTGGTAAACTGAATGTGGGTGGAATTTGGGTAGTTTGGGGTAGGTTTTAGAGGGTTTTTGTTAATTTTTGGAAAAATAGGGATTGTCAAGGTTGGCCACTCGGCCAGAACCAGATGATTTCGATTGACTTGGAAACATTAGTGGGGTAAAAAGGTGACTGTACCAGTTAGGGTGACCAGCGTGTGGGTCACTGTAAAAAGTGACTAAGGCCTAAAAAGGAGGTTTTAGTAACAAAAATAGAGAAAGATAGAATGGTAAGATAGATAGTTGGGTGAGGAGGTATGAAAAGATAGAATTAGGTTAGATTTGAGGATGATTATATGAATGAATGGGTAAGTAGAGAAAACTAGGGTAATTTGGGTAAAGAAGGAAAGTAGTGAATCAGAATAGGTGTGAGTGTTTAGGTAAGATAGAGTATAGGGTAGGCGAGTGAATTAGGTAGAAAATAGATAGGCTAGGAAAAGTGTGTGTGGGATGGGACTGGGTAGGTGTGAATAGATGATTAAAAAGAGGTAAGTGCTTGACAATTTTAATTGGTAATGATGCAGGCACGTCACCAGTTGACTATGTGGGATAGGGTTCCACCTTTGTTGGTACGGATGTGAGGTAGTCATCACTGAGGATGAGTGGGACCATATGAGAGATGTTGGGCTTGTCGGTGTGAGGTGATACCGGCATATGTACGAGATCATAGTTTGATGGTCACTCTCATCGATAGATGGGACTCAATGACCAATACCTTCCATTTTCCACCATGAGATGACTATCATGCTGGAGGATGTGTATAGGATTTGTGGCTGCCGATTGTGGGGGAGCCAATATATCATATTTCATCAGATGAGGCATTTGAGCCTATGGTCATAGTATTTGGTGAGGTGGTGGGTGACCTAAGTGAGCACAGTGCCAACATTAGTTATGGAGACATGTACGTTGCACATCCTTAGGAGACTAGGTTGGCAGTATTGATGATGGTGGCGGTGGGATGTTATGCACTCCCAGATTCAGAGGGTGGTAGATTTCCCAAGCATTGATGGGGGTTTTACAAGACATGATTGAGGAGCGGGTTTGTTTCACATGGGCATCGACCTACTTGGTACAACTTGTATAGGGAGCTATGGGCATATCAGAGGATTCAGTGGTATGGTATCTATTGTATGTATCTACTACATTGTTAGGCATATGAGCACATAGTTATTCTATGCCCATAGGGACTAATGAGACAGGATTGGCATCAAGGCGTCACTAGAGTTGGTTACAGGAGATGGGTTCCTATAGGGGCTCATCCACAGATAGAGGAGGTGTCACACAATGTGACTTATTAAAAAAATGGATGCTAGAGGGATTATATGCTATGGATATTATATGGTGCCATATGTGGATTTCCCATCTTATGGAGGTATGTCAGAGGAGCTGGTGGGCCTACAGTTTGGTCAGATGGATACAGGGGAGATGTGTCAGTGAGCATGAGATGATTCCAGTGGATATAATACAATGTATTTCAAGCTCCATCAGGATGTACCTCCACCATTTCCTCAGTATCACAGAGATGATGTGGAGAGACCTTTATCTCCACCACATCCAATGGATCCTATAGGTAGGAGGAGAGAAGTACTCTTGATAAGGATTGATGATGTAGAAACCATCAAATGCATACAAACATTGGTGGGTAACCTAGTTACAGGAAGTACCTCCTAGACCAAGGGAAGCCAGATTTGGCTATGTGATAGTGTAGAGGGATGCACTACAAGGTCAGGTGTTACTTTCCTATACACTATACTCAGGTAAAGCATGAGCACAGGGGCCACCCTCTAGGGACAAGTGACTAGGGTTACAGGACACAGGTAGCCAAGTTATAGGCTCAGGTTCCTAGCATAGGCCACCAAGGGGATGGGGGACAGGTAGCAAATTTCAAGTGCATGTGATAGGTTACAGGCCCAGATAGTCACATTACAGGGGTAATTAGCACATCACAGGCACATAGTGACTACATTACAGGTGTAGGTAGCTGCACAGGCACCAAGCACCATCATAAGTAGCAGTAGTACAAGCACTAGTATCAGGGAACAGTACAGGGACCACTTTTATTGGGACAGGGTCCACAGGTTGGGGCAAGAGTGATGGCTCCTCCCCAGGTTATATCTATGGCCACTTACAGAGATGCAGTATCAGAGGTGAGGTATTATCAGGACCGGTTGTTGGAGGCTGGTATACATGTTCCATCTTACGCTGAGAATAGAGCACATCAGGTAGCCAGTGTCAGGACCAGCTCATAGACACATAGTTCGAGTAGCTCAGAGATTCGTTGGCCACATAGGCAGGGTGAGCGAGAGGTTACTAGTTCACGGTGATAGAGGCCAGGTGAGGGTACTGGAGAGATGATGAGTGGGCGGAGACCAAGACCAGATGAGGGTACAGGCGAGATCAGCAGGGGAGTTGGGCCTTTATGATGGATGATAGACATGGATGATATCTGACATTATATTTTGATTTTTGACATATATATCAGCCTATGTGCCAAAGATGCGAGATTGTATATGAGATTTTTTGAGATACTTGTATTTATATTTGTATATTCATTGTATTGATATACAGACCTTCGATGTATAGATTGATGATGATATTTATATATGATGCACTTGGTTTATTTCCATTGTATGTTTTCATGGAAACTAGATGTGTAGGCATGGCTTTATAATGATGTATGGTTAGTTTCATTTCCATTATATTGATGTTATGGAAAGTAGACAGTAGGCATGGTTGAGTCAACATTTTATATGGTTGAATGAGTCAATTTCCACAATTGTGATGTTATGGAAACTAGATGTTTAGGCATGGTTGAGTCAGATGTAGGCATGGTGGAGTCAGATGTAGGCATGGTGGAGTCAGTATGGATTTTCATTGTATTGGCATCATGAAAAATAGATGGTTTAGGCATGGTTGAGTTGAAAATTTCCAAGTTATTGTTTTTATGGAAATTAAATGATTTAGGCATGATTTGGTTGATGTTATTTGTGAAATGAAATGATGTTATGGTGAATTATTTAAATTTCCAATGTATTGATATTATGGAAACTAGAGGATCAAGTATGGTTGAGTTTAATTTTGTTTTGATTTAATTTCCAAGTTATTGGTTGTATGGAAAGTAAATGATGATGTACATAGGTGATGTATATTTTTGGTTTAAGTTAACTTCCAAATTATTGTTTTTATGGAAACTAACTAATTTTTTGTTTGATGGGGGAAAATATGATGGGGTAAAAGAGTGGCCAAGCTAACCTCAAAGGGCCCCATGCCCTAAGAGTGTTTCCTACATAGCCCTTGCAAAAGGGGCCTCAGGATGATGTAGTTATCCCACCAGATAGGGAAGAATAAGATGAGGTAGGTGAGTAGGTTGGTGATTTTATGTATGGTTAAATGGGAAAGGTAAGTTAGGCATGGTTATGTCTAGGTTGATTAGGCATGGTTGACATGGTTGTTTGATGGGGGGAAAAGATGATCTAGGTTTTGATTAGGCATGGTTGTGTCTAGGTTATTTAGGCATGGTTGTGTCTAGGTTGTTTAGGTAAGATAGAATGTGTAAGATGAGTTGATTGAAGTAGATGATGAATGTAAATGTAGGTGAAAGGAGAAAAAATCCTAGAAACTAAGTGTCAAAGGTATTTTCCTATGTAGAAGAATCAATAAGTAAGAAAAGGGGTGAATGTTAGAAGATGAAAATGCTCCATAAGTGGCAAGAACCAATTATGAGCATACCAAAGACTGGCTTATAAACTTAATCCCCTAAATTTATTGCATGATTGAACTTTCTAGGGGTGAAAGAAGTGGTGTGATCACTATGTGTGAAGTACATGCATCGTCCCTTAAATAGGTAGTAGAGAATAAAAAGAGGTAAGGTGGAGGATTTGTGTTTAGTGTAACCTTGTTGTGAGACAGCATGCCCCTTCTTCAAGATACCCAAAACTAGAATAGGCAAGTCCATGACCAAATTTTTTTTATTTTTCTTGATTTTTATTTTCTTTTGCTTTCATAGACTGATCGATGTGGCACAAGAAGTCTATGTTGGGATAAATAGGTTCTCCTTGAGGTCTTCGTGAATTTGATCGATGTGGGAAGCTTCAGGATAATTTTTATTTTTCTTTTTTCAGAAATAGTCATCTTTTTGGATAGACTTTGTACAATATGGCTAACTTTTTATAGTTTTCCTTTGAGGGAGCACATTCTACTTATAGCAGCAAGAAAGAGAGGTAGATGTAATTTTGAGGGATTCATCTATTTATGAGAATTTTGACTCAAGGAGTTGAGTTTTTGGTTATCCCATGTATATTTTTTGTTTTTTATGTTTTGAACTTTAAGTCATGGACAAGACTATAAAGGAGTATAAGCCTCTTGTATGAAGGAAAAACCATAGCACGAAAGAGGTTAGCTATGCAAGAGAGGTTTCAAGTGACGAAATTACCATGGGATTCCATCCTGAAAAGGATGAAAATTATCCATGAGAATCATGCCATGAGTAGAGCCATGATACTCATATTGAAGATAAGGTTGAACGGTGATGGATAATCACATAATTTTGTTTGAGTCATTGGTCCTTGAAATAGGTAGTGGAAGGAGAGATTCGCTCAAGGGACAAGCATGTAAGTGACATAAAGTGATGTAGTACTTTATTCAACAATATAATGGTCAAAGATGCAAGGCATTAAGGGGCTCAAGTTTAGGTTTACCTTCAAGAGAAGATAAATGATAAGCACCTGATCCATAGGTATGGGTGACAATATAGGGTCCAAGCCAATTAGGAGCAAAATTGCCTCATTTACTTTTCTCAGCTTTAGTTACATGTTGATTTTATTTTAGGAAAAGGTCACCAACCTTGAAAGTTTGTTCATGAACACATTTTTCATAGGCACGTTTGATACATTTTTGGTAGATTTGAAGGTGATCGAGAGCATTTAAACAACGTTCATCTAATAACTCAAGTTATGCCAAATGGTCTTGGTGAAATTCATCATCATTGAGCATATCTTTAAGTGAGATATGAAGAGATGGAATTTGGACTTCAAGAGGTAGGATGACCTCTGTACCGTAGACCAAAGAGAAAGGTGTGGCAGCAGTTGAGGTGTGAATACTGGTGCAATAAGCCCATAAGGTGAAAGGAATGTGCGTATGCCAATCCTTACCAGTATCATTGATGACTTTCATGAGAATTTTGTTAAGAGTTTTGTTAGTTGATTTGGCTTGACCATTTATTTGAGGATAATAAGGTGAAGAAAAACTAAGTTGAATGCTAAAGGTATCACAGATTTTACGTAGGGTCTTGTTTTTTAATTTTTTACCATTGTCAGTGATGAGGCGATGAGGAACACCAAAGTGAAAAATGATGTGATGGTTAATGAATTCACATATTTTCTTGGCTTTGGTAGAAATGAGAGGGACGAATTCCACCCATTTATTGTAGTATTCGGTTGTTGTGATGATCCATTGGTGACATTGAGAAGAATGAGGGTTAATCTCTCTAATGAGATCTAAACCCCATTGAGAGAAAGGAAAAAAGTCCCTGTGACTTGTAAGGCATGACTTGGGGTGTGGTGAAGGTTAGAGTGTTCCTGACACTTCACACAACATTTGACATAGTCACAACAATATTGGTTAAGGGTTGGCCAATAATAGCCAAGTTGAAAAGAATATGTTTGGAAACAATGTGACCATTAAATGTCCACCACAAATCCCGTCATGGATTTCTTTAATGGTGTACAAAATTTCAGAACTAGTGAGGCACCGTAAGAGGATACCATCAAATCCATGCTTGTAAAGAAGACCCCCCATGACGATGTAATGAGAGACCTTTTGGAGGAAGGCTTCACTTACCATTGTGAGTGAGATCTGGAGGTAGAATTGATTGGGAAAGATAATCAATGTACTGCTTATACCAAATGTCACATGTGGGTTGGTTTCAATTCTTCCCACAAAATTTATGTCATGGATGAGATAAAAAGGTGACTGCAATCATTGTACTGTGACAAATATTTTAGATTCTGAAGGTGAAGGCAGGTATTTGTGAGGTGAGGAAATCCATGGTATCACAAATTTGTTAGTGGATCACAGAACAGTTTGAATGTCATAATTATCAAAGGTAGTCAAAAGCATGTTGATGTGATGCTTATACTTTTGAAGTATTTTGTTATCGACACTGGTATAAACCATTGACTTGGTTAACAACTAGTTAAGAATCACCAAAGATATTAATGGTCTTAACATCTAGGGAAATGGAAGTTTGGAGACCTAACATGAGTGCTTTGTATTCAGCCATGTTATTGGTACAATCAAAGTCAAGTTTGAAAGATAAAGGCATAGGTTCACCATCAAGAGGAATGAGGATAACCCCTACACCACCCCCATGTTGACATTTAGAACCGTCAAAGAATAGGGTCATCTGATATATGGTGTCATCTAGAGAGAGGGTAGCAATGGATTCATCAGGAAAATTGAAGTTAGAAGATTGAGTTCTGAAAAGAGGTGCGTCGGCAAGCTGATCTGTAATGGTTTGTCCCTTAACATGGAATTTTGATGGATGAATTCAAGGTCGAGGTCTGTAAGGAACATTATCCAATGTGTGGCACGTTGGTGTTTAGTAAGGTTTAGTATACATGTAATGCAAGGGTTCAGTGTTGTGACGATGAAGGTTTTGTGGTTGAGTAGGTAATGACGAATTTTGGTGGCGATGAAGACTAGGGCTAAGAAAATTTTTTGATGTGGGTATATCTAGTCTCATAGTCTAAAAGAGTATGACTTATATAATAAACCACTTTCTCCCTATGTTTCTCATTGCGATGAGCGAGCATGGCACCCAAGGAATGATCAGTGGAAGAAATATAGAGGTAAAATGGTTGGTCATCCTTTAGGTGGGATGAGCATAGGTGGCTGAAGGAGGTATTCCTTCAATGCTTCAAATATTTTTGGCACTTGTCATCCCAATTGAAGGAAACATCCTTTTTAAGAAGATGATGAAAAGGGTGACATCGGTCGAAAAGTTGGGAAATAAAAGCATCGAATAGATTACAACTTTCCTTGCAAACTACGAAGTTTTCAAAGGTTAGTAGGTGGAGGCATCTCAAGAATAGCCTTGATTTTAGCAGGATCAACTTCAATACCATGTAAAGAGATGATGAAACCAATGAAAAAGAGTTTTCTAGAGAGAATGGTCAAAGATGACATTGATTTTGAGAACTGGGAGGTATTTGATGAGATGATTATTTTGAGACTTGGCAAGAAGACTTTCATTGAGAAGGTTTTCAATAATCTTCCAATATGTGATGCATGATGTCATGGAAGATATAGGTCATAACATGTTGATATGTGGCACTAATGTTTTTAAGGCCAAAGGGAATTACATGATAACAGAAGGTCCCCCAAGGGGTGATGAAGGAGGTTTTGTGTTAATCTTCAAGAGCGAGTAATATTTGATTATAACCCAAAAACCCATCCATGAGTGATAACATCTCATGGCCGGCTGTAAGATCAACAAGTTGATCGATACTAGGCAAAGGAAAATCATCCTTGGGTTAAGCAAGGTTAAGGTCATGGAAATCCATGCAAATGCGGAGTCCCCTGTTGCTTTGGTGATAGGAACAATGTTAGAAATCCACTAGGGATAGTCAATGGGTAGAATAAAAGAAATAGAAAGAGGCATTGGAGTTCTTCTTTCACAAGAAGGGAAATGTGGGGATGCATTTTTTATAGCTTCTGTTTCACAGGTTTAATGTCAGGAATAGTTATGATATTGTGGACCATGATATTTGGGTCAATACCGGGCATATCGGCATAAGACCAAGCAAAATCATTGTTATGATCTTGAAGGAAAGAGGTGAAGGCTTCTTGTTCAATGGGATCTAAAGATTGTCCTATCTTTAGAATTTGGGGTCATCCTGAGTGTGAATGTTGATCTCTATGGTTGATTCATTCAGCATGGTTTGTGTCTCAGAAGGTAATGACTAGTGAATGTAAGAATCCTCTGCAACTAGATAGGTGAGAATAGAATCATCATCCTGACATTGAATGACATTTATAGAAGGTTTGTCATCATCAATCATGTTAGGATACAGGAAGGGAAGGGAAGAAGGAACCTCGCCATCGCGTTGATAGGTCAGAGGTCCCAAGGAAACGGTGTTCATGAAAAAAAAAGTTAGGAGGGATGGATTCTAGATCCATGGACTCGTGGGGGAAGGTGGTGTAGTAGGTGAGTGAGGTGGGGAAGGTGTACCTTCCTCTACAAGGTTGATACGATATTTCTTAGAAGAAGGTTCCTCAGAAAATCCAAGACCGCTGTGGTCTTTGTGTTTCTGAGTGGTGCAAGGTATGACTGTGTGACGAACCTGTTTCATAAAGACCAAAGCCAAAGCCTTTCCAAGCACATCGATGAAGGAAAGTGTGAGTGAAGTGGTGATTGGTGAGGTATTGAAAATCAAATGAGAATGGATGGGTTTGGGTAGGTGGTTTAGGATTATATGAAGAAGCGTCAAGTTCCCCATATGTCAAGTTAGTGTGAAGGTGGGGTGGACCGTATGGAAATACCTCACCTACTTGATGGTTGTAATGTGGGTGTTGATGGAGGCTTATGTACTCTTGAGGAGTAAGGAAGGTGTTGATGTTGTAGAGGTGATACTCCCCTAAGGTAAGGCATTGAAAAACACCTACCAAAGGATCAGAAGTTGGTATTTGGTTAGTGGGAATGGAAGAATCACCAGAAGCTTGAGAAGGGAAGCATCAGGTGTTTGTGAAGTAGATGGGTTGGTTGATGGCTAGTTGCGGAAGTTTTGGCAGCAGTGGAATAGAGGAGTTGGTTATGGAAGGTGTAGCGGCAAAGTGGTGGATGAGGTAAGTGGCTGAAGAAGAAGCCGTAGTGGTGGTAGATGGGATAAAATGGCTGAAGAAGAAGTAGTAGTGGTGGTAGATGCCTTAACTGGTATAAGGACATCATTAGGTTGATAGAGCATATTGCAGGTTTTGAATGGTGAAGGATCTGTCAAAATGGTGTAGTTGTGCCCTTCATGTTCAAATTTTAAACAAAGGTGTAAGGTTGAAGGTACACAACCCATGGCACGAATCTAGGGTCATCCAAGTAGTATGTTGTATTGAATTCCTCCTCTAGACATAGAATAATTTAGGAATGGTATGGGGGCCCACACGAATGTGGAGAATGATGGTGCCAAGGGTGGAAGTCATGGCATCATTAAATGAACACAACATAACTAGGTTATTATGCATGCAATTGGTAGGGATGCACTTTTGTTTATATGCATGGGAAGAAATGATGTTGATACTGACACCTCCATCAATCATAACATGAAAAACATGTGTATTATCAATGTAGGTAGAAATGAATAGGGCAGGGTCATGATCATCGGACTGGAGAGGGAAAATCTCTTCATCAGAGAAACTAACAACATAGACTTGATGAAAGGTAATGAGAGTAGAAGATGAAGGTGGAGTAGTGAGGGCAGCCACATGATGTGGGTAATAATGGCAGCAATGGGTGTGGGGTCATTAGGTGGAACCTCAATAGATTGCAGGACCTCGATGAGGGCCTGACGATGAGACTCAGAGGTTTGGATGAGGTCATAAAGACATTTTGAGGGGGGATTGGTGAAGTTTTTTGATCATGGTACGATGTTTGACTCCATTAGAAATGGGATATGTCGGCCCACAGATGGTTACCTTGGGTGCAAGTGTAGATGGAATATTGGGTAAAGGTGTAGTGGATGGGTTGCCTGTCTTCTCTTTTTCCTTTGTATTTTTTTGCTCTAGTGGCAACTCGAACCATATTGATCTGAGGAAAAGAGGGAGATGTGTCATGAAAGGTATAATGGAATGAGGGACAAAAACCTAGTGCGGGATAAGAGCCTTGTGAAATGAGTATGGAGCACTAGCATTTTAGAGGGGGTTGGCTAGCTCCCTAATCTAGACCATATTGATCTCAAAGGTTAGGGGGAGGAAAAGAGGGTTGTGGAGGTGGAAGGTGAAGGCCACTGAATAGATATGGGGCAAGGCTATGTGGTGATAGGTGAAGGTGGAATGGGATCTTCATCCAAAAGGTCATCTTTTTCAAAGAGCTCTTTAGGAGAACACATTTGAAGAAGAATATTTTTAAGGGCCTTACAATTTTCAACATCATGCCCTAGCACATGATGATAGGCGTAAATATTGGTATCGTCAAACCCTTCTGGTTTAGGTTTGAGTGGGTTATAAGGCCTAAGAGGTGGCAATGTAATGGTGGGGAAGTTTCTAACAACCGAGTGAGGATGTTAGTGTAAGACCCTACCAAGGGATCATAATGAGAAGTGAGAGTAGGTTTGGGTGAGGTTTGGGTGACTTCTATGGAAGATGGGTTGTTATAGGTGGAGTTAGTTTGGATTGAGTGTGGGTGGCTTTGTGGAAGAGG
Organism: Taxus chinensis; assembly: GCA_019776745.2. Lineage (NCBI taxonomy): Eukaryota > Viridiplantae > Streptophyta > Pinopsida > Cupressales > Taxaceae > Taxus > Taxus chinensis. The sequence goes on from CM034147.1 coordinate 642,440,427, forward strand.
CACTACTAGAGGTGGAGTTGAGGTTGAGTAGGTTTAACTACCTTTTTTGGTAGGTAGTGTGGTTTTGGGCTTGGGTTGCACCTTCTTGGGTAAAGGTGTTGGGGTAGTGCATGAAGTAGAAGGTAATGTAGAAGATGGAAGTGGACAGGTCAACCAAGGTGAGAGTGGAGGTGTGGTGAAGATAGTAGTAGGAGGCAATACGGAAAGTGTAGGTTGAAGGGAAGGTAAAGGCATGGGTAGTGGAGCAGGCGTAGGTAATGTAGAAGGCTTGGGTGGAATGGGAGGTTGTGATAAGGATGTGGGTTGCTTCATTTTAGTTTTACCTTGGGTAGGAGGCTACTTGACCAAGGTATGATGGATGGGGGCCTAAGATGGATGGAAGTGGCGAAGGTGAAAGAGGAGAAGTGGGAGAAACTGGGGTACAAGGCCTAAGAGGTTGGGTCTTCCTCTTAGGTAGGGGATAGGCCTGGTGATAGTTTGGGAAGAGGTGACTAAATCGATCTTCATGGGAGGATGGACTAGACTTGGTGTTGGCATAACCCCTAATGTGGTGATATGTTTGGGCACAGGTGAAGGTATGGGTGTAGGTAGAAGTTTGGGTCTAGGTGGTTGTTGGGGTAGTTATAAAGGTTTGGGTGTAGATGAGGATGATGTAGAAGAGGCTACCATAACTAGATCAGGTGTGATGGAGCTAGTTGTCTTGAACACTTTAGGATAAATCATTGAGGTTTCTGTAGGAAACATTTACATTTGAGTTGATATGGGAATATGAAGGTGTCCCCAAAGCATGGCATAGTCAACATATTCCAAGAGATCAGACAAATGTGAGAATGGCCTAGAAGTGGAGGGGGATGATGATTATTTGTTAGTAATCCATGTAAATAAATCTGGCATCTATGAGATAAGGAAATGGTTGGCTTCAGACTCTATGGGTAAAAGAGACGATAACAAATAGACATGATCTTTAAAAGATATTATGGAGTTGTTTCTAATAGGAGAGATGCTAAAAGTGGATCTTTAATGGGAAGATGAGGGGGCAAGGTGGATGGTGTAGGATCTTCAATTGGTGAAGAAAAGGGTAAGTTGGGATCCTCTTTGGGTAGAAGAGTGAGTGATGTGGGTTACTCAATAGGTAGTGAGACGAGTGGGGTAGATGCCTCCATAGATGAAGGGATAGATGAAGTGGGATGCTTGGTAGATGAAAAAGTAGATAAGGTTGACTCATCTATGGGTAGAGGAGAGGATAATGTGGACTCCTTCATGGGTGGAAGAACTCACACAAGGATTTCCTCAACTGATGGGATAGAAGGAAATTTAGTAGAAGGGGCTAGTATGATATCAAAAACAACATGAACCTTTCGAACGTTGGTATCATTGGTTGAGGTTTCGTTGGCTTGGTTGGATTATGGAGTGTGATTTGGAAATGTATTCTTAAAGATGTGGAGGTTTTGGTTAGCTGGTGCATTGGGATTATCTAAGACAAGATCTCCATTATCCAACATTTCTTGGATTATATTTTTAAACGTTTTCCAATTACCCTCAATATGACCTCTGACACAGTGATAATTGTAGTAATCATTCTTCTTGTAGCATGCAAGAATAGGATGGGAAGGGTCAAAAGTAGTATGTGGTTTGATGAGTGGAAGAGTTATGACTCCTGCATTTAGAATTATTTCCAAAGCCAAGGAGTAAGGTTCTTTTATGGGAGTTTATCATTGTTGTTCATGATTGTATTGAAAGTTCTAAATAGGAGAAATATTAGAAGATGGTTTTGGTTGGTTGGATGGATGAGACGAACCATATTTCAAGACCACCATGTTGGCAGATCCTTTGGGTTTTGAATGACTGGTATTTGGTTTGGAAGAAGAAGAGACATTTGATTTGAATGGGGAACTCTTTTTGTGAAATTATAATTTCTTCTCTTCAATAAAATGGATTTCTAACTTCCAAGCCATGGTGAATGCCTTGTAAAATGTTTGAAAGGTTTTAACTTGGAGATTTGGAGAGATGTGCTTGGCACAAGCCCTAGTGAAAAACTCTATCAGCTCATTTTGTGGAAGTTGAAAGGTGAGATGATTGGTAAGGCTCCGCCAATATGTGATAAAATATGTGATATATTCATCTTTGTATTGGCGCATTGAATACAAATCATTCATGGTGACCTTTTTAGTTATGTTGATGGAGAAATGATCAATAAATTCCTGGGCTAATTGATTGAATGAAAATGTAAAGTTCTTAGGTAAAGCACTATACTAGTCTAAGGCAGGTCCTGTCAAGGAAATTGGGAAATTTTGAAGAATCAAGGCATCATCATGGGTAATCAAATAACATACGTGTTTAAAAGATCACAAATTTTGTTGCAGATCATCCTTGTTATTAAATCTGTTAAACTTTGGTATCTCCCAATGCAGGGGATAATAATGAATGGGTATGGATGGATAAATAGGCTCATTAAAAATTTCTTCATAATTCATATTAGATTGAGGCACACCTCCTGCGGTATAAGGAGGTGGATATGATGATTAGGAAATAGAAGGTACACCAGTATATGGAGGTGCTGAGTAAGAAAATTCTGAAGGTGGGATATAAGTAATGGAATATGATGATGACATATACCCTGAATGGGAAGAGCATAGGGGACAGGTGGTGGTTGCGACAATGTATAGGTAGGCGGGACATGTGTAGAGACCCTCATAGCAATAGGTGGCAGAGGAGTAGGTATAGACATGACCAAACTCTGAAAAGAGGTCGACTCAACTAGAGGTTGTGAGGTAATAATGATTAATGATGTGGGAATCCCTAAACTAAAATTCGTAGATGATGTTGAGGTGGATGTCAAAGGTGCAATAGATGTTGTAGGTGTGAAAAATATTAAAGATGTGGGGGTGATCTGAGAAATGATAGGTGGTAAGGTGGAAGTAGGTAACACTGCACTAGTGGTGGCCAATATGGAAGTGGGAGCAAGGGCCAAAGGAATAGAGATAGAAATCTCGTATAAGGTTTGTTCTAATGAGTCACGGATGGAGGAATTAGCAAGATAATATTGTAAGGCTATGAGATTGTGATCAGGGAGTTTTGCAAACTCCTCGTCACCTATAGATATATCGATATAATAAGTTGGGTTCATGGGTGAAGAAATAGAAGGTGGTGAGGGATTGGAGGTATTGGTTGATGGATAACATGAAAGAATAGGGTGTTGAATTGTCTACGAGTCAAAACCATGTGATTAGTGGTAGTATAGGTGGTCTGAGCTCTACAGATGGTACATAAACATAGGAAAAGAAGATATAAGAAATATAGAAAATAACAATTGGTTATTGTTTTGATAGAGAAATCAAAACACAGAAACCAACATCGGTAGGGTAACTGATGCCAGTATGATGGGGTAACTGATGTCGGTCTCTAGACCGATGTCGGTTACTATGAATAAATGGCATATTTATAAATTTAGAGATGAAGAATGTAAATTGGGTGGACCTGAAATATGTTAATGGTAACAGAGGCTCAAAAATGTGATAAATGAAAAAAAAGGTCACAAAAATTATCTGGACGTGAATTGAATTGAATATTATCCGGAGAAATAACCAACACAATAGGGAACCAATGTCTTCTAGTCAACTGATACCGGTTGCTAGACCAATGTCGGTTACTTTGGAATCTGAGAGGATGATGAAAATTTGAATTTTAGGTGATTAAGTTAAATGAAAACACCAACCCAGGAACTGAGTATGGTAGTGATGAGTCCTAACACACCCAAAAGGAACTAGAACACACCAGTTATGATGGTGGGGCATGAAGGTTAAGAAAAATAAGAAGAAAGGACCTCACTCATCAGAACACAATTTAACAGTCAAAAGATAACAAAACATGTCAATCCTATGCTTCATATTTTAATGTTATGTGGCTTATGCCATTCAAAATTGACTATGAGTATAATAGAATTTTTGGTCAACAAGGGTTCCCTATAAGAAATCTATGGCTAGTTTCAGGTATATTTTGGCTAAATTTCCCCAATATATACTTATTGGACCCTTAAAAGTAACTAAGTACCTAGGGTGTGAAGCCTTGTTTCACATGGCGAAAGGGCATGAAGGCACGCACAAAATTAGTTCTCAAAGAGGTGCAAAGGGTTGCGCTAGGATAGATTGGAGTTGGGATTTAGTAAATTTTGGGATGATATAGAAAAAGACGTGCATAAGGAGTGAACGAAAAAGTGTCCGGATATAGATGTGGATAAGCTATGAATACTTTCGGTCCAAGTAAAGGATATTCCAAGGAATAATTATAGTTATCATGGAAGGATAAGGTGTCGAGGTTGTTAAATAATAGTTGGCATAAGCACGCTAAAGACGCTCAAAGGAAACACATGGTGACACCTAGCAGGTTCCTAGGTAGTGGTATAAAAAACATGAGAAGATTCTAGTAGGCCTTCACAAGTGATGATGAATGATTAGGAGAAGATTCCTTTGACTGCTTGATATAGAGGATCATTCCTTGAAGAAGGTGTGTGGGTGAGGAGTAAGGAAAAGAGAGCAGAATGGGAGAGAATAATGAAGTGTGCATAATAGAGAGCTCTAGAATGTAAAGAAATATTTTTCTATTATGAACTTTGTCATGGATGGGACCTCTAAATGTAATCTTATTTACTGTATTTGAATCATCAAAATAATGAAGAAATTATGTAATACCTTAACAATGAGTCATGATGTATTTTCCCATTTGTTTATGTGGGTGTTACTAGTTTCCTAAATGTTGATTCGTGACTGTTTCTACTTTTAATTGATCATGTTAAAAAAAAATTTAGAGTATATCTTCTAGGAGTATAAACTTAAATATAAAATACTATGGATAAATGCACTCATTTTCTAGTTATAGTTTATCATCGTGTTAACAAAACACATTCTCATGAAGCTCACATAAAGGATGGGCTTGACGCCTGTGTGCACCTCGGATTGGTTACTGAAGTAGGATATAGTATTAGAGGCTACAATAATTCATAGTATGTGAGGCCCAAATGTGATATAAAGACTAGCCAGAACACCAGCTGGATCTAGCACCAATCAGATTGTTAATTTTTGATGGAAATTACCGAGAAGGAAGATGTTTGAGAAGTGAGTAAATTGTTCAAGTGATTTGGATAGGGAGGTGTATACACAAAGTGTGAACTAGGATTAATTCCTTCCAATCATCAACTAGTCATGACCTTCAGTATATAGATTGAAAATAAATTTAGGTGATCTAATACAACATACAAAGGATGAAATGAAAATATTTTAAATCCCATATTGAAAGTGAAATTGGATGTAGAAAATAAAGAATAGGTCAAGAGGATGATCTCCAACTAAATGCAAGTGTAAAATAAAGTAAGAAGAATTATTTTTAAATACCAAATCATGAATTTCCTTTAGACAAGTAGAAGAAGAGAATATTGACTAGAGAGAAACTTAATGTGAAACTTTTAGAAAATAAAGAAACACACAATTCCCTATATGAAGAAAATGCAAAGAACCCATAAGAAGGGGTCCCACCGGGCATGCCAAAATGTATCACCTCAAATTAATGCAATAAAATAGATAAGGGTAATGGGCATAAGAGGAATACTTGTGAATAGTCATGAGAAGGTTGTGCATTTTGTAGATGTTGATCAGACTGAATGTGAGATTTTCCTTTTGGCTGGGAGGAACTACCTGTAAAGAACAACAAGACCAAAATAGAGAGTTAAAAAATATATGGTAATGGAATGCCTATTGAATGCTAGTTTTGGGAAGTGTGATACTTCCTAGATGGCTATCAATCCATTTTTTTAAATCAAATTAATGAAAAATAATACGAGAAGTAAACGTCCTATTTCTAACACTTTGATTTAGGTTTCTCAAAACATTATCAGTAACATAGATTAAACAAAGTACTAAAATGCAAACTAATCTAGTATTGGGCAAGGTGTAGTTCAAGTTGGGGAAGGTCACTAAGGTGTTAGGAAAGATCTAGGCAAGGTTTTGGGTGATTTTGGGTTGTTTGGTGAAATTTATGAGCTCATTGTTATAAACAAAATTACCAGTCATAGAGACCAATATCGGTTAGGTGACCGATGTTGGTACTGGAAAATGACGTATGTCGGCTAGGTGATGATGTCAATGGGGTAAATATGGTGGAAATATTAAAAATGGGTGTTTTGGATCTCTCTGTGATAACACAGAGGGTTGAGGGGGTTTTGGGGAGGATGATATGATTTTTGTTGAGGCTCAACAAGGGTGGTAGAGGTGCTAGGATGGGTGAAATGGTTCAGGTTGATGGAATAGGTGTTAAACAAGTGAAAGGTGGTATTCAAGATAGAGAGGGATTGGATGAAAGAAGTAAATGAAAGACTTAAGATAAAAAAAAAAGCTTATCTAATAAGAATGACTTAATTATATGGTAAACTGTAGATATAATGGTGGTCAATGATGGATGGGCATTCATGGGAGATACAGAAATGTGTCCAGTTTCATGGAAATGGAGTGTGTGTGCTCTTCTATGATGATCTATAGCTGTGGATGAGATGACTGGATACTGATGAAGACTTGATGGGATGTGGTTCATCGTCATGTAACTTGATTGCTCAAGAGATAGAATGCCAAAGCTGAAGTAAATGAAATGATTGGATAACTTGTGCAAATAGTTAAAAAATATTATTTAAGGGTAGCCGATGATGGTTAGGGAACCGGTGCCAGCCGAGGGATAACTAGCATTGGTTAAGGAGAATTAATCTAATTTTAAAAAAATAGGGTTTTTTCCCAAATTTTATATGGTCTTTAGCTTAGTCTGGGTCTAGAGTGTTGAATGGCATAAATTAGAGTGTGGAATTAGTTAGAGGATTAATAGTTCATGAATAGTTAGGGTTGGAAAGAGTCCCAGTTGGTTAGGATAAGTGGGGACTTGGTCTAGGGTAATTAATAGGTTTGGAATGGGTCTAGGTTGAGGTTGATAAGTGAGGAGGTGTAGTCATTTTTATCCCCTTTACAAAATAGTAAAATCCCATGCACACCGGCCTATCACCCAGTAAATGTTGGGCGCTCTCCCGAGGCATGCGTGGGCATCGAGTCTCTCCTTTATGTGAGTTTTTTGAGAATGCATCATCTTAGAATAGAGAATCAAATTCAGGATAGAAAAGAACAAACCACATTCTTGGGAACTTAGGAGTTATCATCTCATTGTATGAAGGTGAAAGAAATAACAAATAACACATGTAGATGATTCATACCAAAAGGAAATGCATAAGTATTGAACACAGCTGATTTAAAACAGAGCATTATATTCATACTATCAAAGTTAATAATCCACATTATATCCCTTGAGGCCATAAAAAATCCTCATATAATTATGCAGAGTCAAATCATGTATCAGAGCCATACTATGCCCATCATATTACAAAAAAGAATGAGAACATATCCCCTTCTATATGTTATTTCTCACAGATCTCTCCTAATCCCTAACCATAACACCCTCCATTTTTTTTTCTGCAGGGCTTCACCTCTTTTCTACTATATGTATCTCTCCAAGTATATATCCCTCAGTATCTCTATATCTTTCTTCTAACGAGTGCTTCTATAGATAGCCTTAGTACCCACTGCCATGCCTTCCAAAAGTTACAGATCAGTTGCCAAGTGTAAAAGTGGTCCTCCATGGAAGCATGCCTTTCCAAATATGATATCTCCATTCCTAGCAATGATATTTTCTAGAAACTTCTATCACATGCCTAGAATATTCCCTTTTTGATCCACAGTCGTCAGGATAGCACCTTACCCATAAGGGTCATGGTTTTCTCATCTGATGTCTAGGATGTCGAATGTGGCTAAGTACAAAACCCATTTTTCCTCATGCACATGCACCATATGTTCTGTAAAACCCTTCCAAAACCCTTTCCCTACACACTTTCAGCCCATGCACCCTTCTTCAGCTAGATCTCGCATACTCACACACCTTTTTCTACTTATATGATATTTTGGGGCCCAACATCACCCTGCACTATGCCTATTCTCCATCCTTAGAAACACTCTTCAATAAATAATTAAAGAATGTTGGATCCTTACAAATGGTTGGAATGGAAGAATGAAGGAATGAAGAAATGGGGAAAAGAATGAAACAATGGGGAACTTTATTTACTTCTTGAGGAGGAGAGGGAAATCCTTTCTTAAATCAGCTTCTAATTTCCCCCAAGTGTAGACCTCATTCTGCGCTTGCTAACAAAGGTCACCCACCAAGGTGCTCACCTCTTCAAAAATAATCTCCTCTCCTTTAGCACTCATTGTCTCCAAAATTTCCTCTAGTTTATTACCCAAATATTTGAGTGCATCCATCCTCCGAGTTATTTGAGGGTACAATTCCTTTAGCTGGTTCTTGATTGAGCCCCACAAGGTCTCAATGGCCTCTGATTCCTTTTCTACTTCGGCTAGGATCTTGACTTGTTGCACCCTATTCCCTTTTTTATTTTCCTGAACTCCTTGAGTTTTTATTTATGGGTGGAAACTAAGATACTGGCCACTCTATCTCTATCTACGTAGTTGTCATAGGTAGCCTCAGCAGCTTGCGTGGTGGACTTTACATCGGCGAGGATCTTGTTGTACTATGAAGCAATCTCCACAACCTTCACTTTATTTTATTTCTCTTGGTGTGAAAATGCCTCTTATGTGTATTCTAGGGCAAGTAATTTCCTCTCCATAGTGAGTATGTGGGTCAAGTCCTCTAGGAATTGTAAGGATGGCCCATACTTTTGCGCAGGTGGCATTATGTCTGGATGTTTTAGGACAATGGCATATGTGATCATATCTATAGTATTGTATGCCTCATTCACCCTTTCCTTCTCATATTTTAATTCACACCTTAATTGAGTGTTGATTAGTTCATCCTGATTTAGGTCCTTGGTTTTATCTAGGAGCTCCTCTTTCCTTTTCTCCAACTCTTCCTCTAGGAACTTTACCCTGTCATTTCTCTCAAAGACCCTAGCTTCAACCTCAACTGAGACTTTGTTGAGTGAGTTACAGATCTGTTCATCTGATAAATGTTGAGCATTCACCAAGGGGTTCATCCCTTTGTTTTTTGGCACTTGCATCAATGCCCCTTGGCTCACTTCAAATTCTAGCTCATCAATGTGGGACTCAAATGCCCATGACAACATTTTCCTTGTCTGAGGGTATCCACCTTCTTCATCAAATGAAGTCATAACTAAGATTTTTTCCATTGGAATGGTTCTCTAGAAGCGTGTTCATAACACCTTGTTCAGATCATCAATGTAGCCCATACCCTGAACTTGTGATGCTTCTATGCTCTTTCTCCCCATGCGTGTGGCCTTAGGAAAACTTACAGCCAGACTGGGATCTTCTCCCATGCTGTCATATTTTTTTTCTATGCTCTCCTCCCCAACTTCCTTCATCACCACATATGCGTTGTGTTTCACCTCTTTTTACACTAGGTCCTTGATGATATTTGCCACTTATTTCTCTACAGATTTGTCTACCTCTTCCTTCATGAGGCTTGAGGTCCTTTTCTCTTTTGTGACTTCTTCCCCGCCTACCCCCTTGCCTTGGGTTTCAACTTCTTCTCCATCCTCCTCATCTTCTTAGTTATATTCCTCATACCTTTCTTCTTTAGAATCATGTATCTCATGGATGGGATGGTCTTCACCTCTTGGTTCATCTTCATCATCCAATTTAGGCATCTAGGTCTTTTGTTTCTTCTGAACTGGCCTCATCTGTCACCTTTTACTTCTTCCTTACTAGGGATTCTAGTATAGGGGATTCTTCTCTTTCTCTTTCTTTGATAGGTGATGTCTTTCTTGGTGATTCCTCCCTAGTTAGGGGCCCTCGTACTCTGGCACCTCTTCTTCTAGGGTTTTTTCCTTGACTAGGGAATTCTTCCTCCACGCGTAAGTACTAGGCTTAGCACTTGTCTCCGGTGCACTTACCATTTGTGTAGTTTTAACACTTGGTGCCTTCTGCACCTCTTCTCTTTCTCTTTTTCTACGTGTGGCCTTATTCTTTCCTGTAGGGTCTTAAGTTATGGAAACATCATTATCCAAGTAAGAGCACTTTTCAAATTTAGGCCTTATGCGTAGATACACCCTTGTTGTGGTCCTTACTACAATTGAAAGCATCAAAGGCTTCATTATTTGTATCTCGTGGGAGACATATCTCTCCACATACGTGCACTTCTTTGGGTAGACTAGCTTCTGACGCACCTTGCAGTGGTCTACAACTACCTCACTAAGGTTGAACCTTAGTTTCTTGGCCTCTTTGAACTGATTTACTCTGGCTTGGAAGTATAACGCGGTGAAGGAGAAGGGTATTTTGCACCATGGGCTGATGTTCCCATCTATCATCATAAATATTCCAATGAATAAGTGTTGTTATACTGCAAACTTTTCCTCTCCACTTACAAGTGTGAGTGACTAATCTGGGATCCTCCACTCATCCCCAAATGCATCACGCATTCACTTATACCACTTCTCTAGGCGTGCTTTGTGAGTGGCCATCATGGTTTCACAAGTATATTTTTAAAACTTGTTTGTACTTCTAGATATTCCCAAATAATTTTTTTGGCCCGTCGGGCACTCCAATCTCCAAGAAAACAATTGTGAGGAGGAAATTACCAAAGAGTATCTTCTCTCCCTCCTACGCGCTACTTATAATTTCATCCGCAATGAAAGCAGATAAGTTATAGATGGTCCCTTCTGATATCTTCTATCATATATTCAGCCATGCCTTATTTACTTGTGTCCACCTTTCTTGATCATTGAGCTTGGTGACTAAGTGTATGGCCATCCTCATCACTGGGTCTGGTATTTATGAGATGTCAAAGTATCTCAAACCCTTCTTGTAGTCATACATGGCTATAGTCTCCTTGATAGCTTCCTTGTCACTTAGATCATCATCAATACTATCTCCTTCACAATTGAGGCCTGTGAACTTAGAAATCAGTTGTGGTGTGATGTACATCTTGCACCTCACAAAATAAAAATGATCCTCATGCACACCTGACATCATCTATTGATAAAGACTCTCAGGTTTTCCAAAGTAGGGTAGCTCATATAATTGTAATAGTCTTTCCTTCTCAAATTTTACCTTTACCTCATCATTGTAAATGGGCATTCCTTTTGACATCCTACTGTTAGTTAGTCGGCCTAACTCTAGTGCCATTTTATTTTCCATTGTGCTCATGTGATGATTATAATCACTTACGACCATATTCCACATATGTGACTCCCATTTGTTTCCTATCAACACCCCATCTAGGTACTACATTTCCATGTAACATTCTTCGTTGGTGCTCGTGACAATAGTGATATGTTTTCCCTTTCCCTTAACCTTTCTTTTCTTTGGTGAGAAGGTTGGTTTCCTTGGTTCCATTCTTTTAGTCGGTGCTAAAACTTAAATCTTCTTCCCCTTGCACTTTTCTACTACTCTGTCCAATCAAAAAGCTCAACCTTGTGAAGAAACCCTTCTAACTTTGTGCCCTAGCTGTCAAACCCTAACTAGAAAAATCCTTCCAAAAGATGGCACTTCTTTAAAAAAATTCCATGTTCCTATGTAATCCTTCCAAACTGGTTTGAGGATCTACCCTATTTACACACTTTAGATTTCTTGGATTTTCCTTTCGTCGTACAAATTTCTCTGGATGCTTTAGTTCACAAGAGCTTTTTCTTCTTCATAAACGCAAGGTAAAATAATGATGTGCTTGACTTCTTATTGATAGTTTTTCCTTCTTTCCAACATTAAATGGTATACAACCTACCATTGTACTTAACACTAAATGTAGATTTTTCCACCAAGCCATCCTTAAACACCTTCACTCACGCACCTAATCTTGCGCAAAAAATTCTACAACCTTCTGGCATGTAAACAATCCATCTGAAAGAAGAATATTATGCACACATCAAAAACATCGAAGGCACTTCTTCTGTCCACCTGATTTTTTATTTTTCCTACCTCATGTTGTTATTGTGCTTCTTCCTCATTTGTACGTGGTATTTCTGAAGCCTTATCCTGAAACCAACCCATTGATGTCCATCTTCCTTTTTATGCGATTTCTTAGGATTATGTGCATCCTTTCTCTTCCAACTGGGCCATTCACCACAGCTCCCACTTCCATTTCAACTTTGTATTAAAGGCCTATACTTCGTATCACTCCACCCCACACTAAAAAAGTGTGTGGTCCTCTGTGCATACACAACTTAGAGAAATAATGTGGTTACCAATGCACAAGGTAAAAAATGAGATAAAAGGAAATGAAAGGAACAAGCAATGAGAAATGGAAACACAAGAAAATAAAAGGTATAAAGGGAAATTCTAAGCTAACTGGTAATAATACCTTATTACAAACACCAAGAAGAATTATTTATAGTAGGGTTTTAGCCTACTCCCATTGAAGTAACCTAGTAACCTCATCCCATCCAGTGTTTGTAAGTGGAAAGTTCCCGAATCAAGAATGTAAGGTCCCAAACAATGGACTTTCAACTTCCCAGGATGACATAGATACTTAGAATCATACAAGAACACCAACTACCCAACCTTAAACTTCTTTTTCTTGATATGATGATCATGCCATGCCTTTTGTATTTATTTTTCTATCTTCTGAATCCATCTTGCAAGTGATCACCTTTCGTCCCACTACATCAACTTATCAATTCTTTCTTCCAACACTTGCTCATTAGCTAACCCTCCTGCGTACGCTATACATAGCAAAGGTAACATGAATTCCACTGGTAAAACAGCCTCTACGCCAAACAAAAATTGTAATGGTGTGGCCTTGTTCAATATTTTGTAGGTTGTCCTATATGCCCATAGAGTGGCTAATACCTTATCATCCCATTCTTTTCTTCCAACGTGTGACTTAAGATTCTGTTAAATGCCTCAGCAATTCCATTTGCTTGAGGTTGATATGGGGTAGTCTTATGATGGGCCACCATAAAGTATCTAACAGATTCTTGAATATTTCATTGAGAAAGTGTGTACCCCTATCACTTGTTAAACTTAAGGGACAATCATACCTACTGATTATATTTTCCCATAAAAATATAGCAGTTGTCGCTACAGTGCAATCCTTTGTAGGTGTTGCCTCTACCCACCATGTCAAGTAATCAGAGAAAGTGATGATATACCACGAATCAATCCTTCATGTGGCTGGTGCAATTGGTCCTACAAAGTCAATTTCCATTTTTCAAATGATTCAGTGTTGGCTATTAGTCGCAAGGGCATTTCATCCCTCTTTCTAGGTTTTCTAAGGCACTGGCAATGGTTATAGGCCTTGAAAAAATCAATACAATCTTTGTAGATGGTTTCCCACCAAATCCCTGCTAATTAAATCTTCTGCGTGATAGCATTTTTTGCATAGTGTCCTCCTGCAATCCTACCATGTGCTTATTCCATAATGGCTATGCACTCATGTTCCAATACACATCGGCACAAAACCTCATCATGACCTAACTTATATAAATCCCCACTAATCAACATGTCAGGTACAACACATATTGCTAACTACTTTCTTTCCAGGGCCTTCATTCCTTCCGGTTCCACACCTATTTTTAAGAACACTGCGATATCTTCCAAGCCTGAGGGCATGCACCATAACCTAAATAGTTTCACATCTAACATAGTATCCTCAATGCTTTGCACTTCCTCTCCTAAATTAATCCTTGATAAGTGGTTAGGTCCTGAATTTCTTTTTCCTAGTTTCACGACCATGATGAACTCAAATACTTAAAATAGTAGGACCCAATGACATATGCGTCCTTGTAGAATGGGGTTTTTTACCAATTACTTCAATGCCATATGGTTCATGTATAATATAAATGGTTTTTCCAACAGATACAACCTAAAATTATGCAACACGTAGATCATAGACAATGCTTCACGCTCAGTAGTTGGGAAATTCTACTCTATTAGTGTCAACTTTCTACTTGCAAAGCACAAGGGATGATCAACAATTCCCTCTCCAGGTTTTGCTATTACTGCTCCCATAGCTGTTCTTGAGGCATCAACATGCACATGGAAAGGCTTATCCCAAGAAGGAAAATGTAGTATGGGCATTGTGACAAGCCTATCCTTCAAAGTTTCAAATGCCTTCTGTTGCGCCTCTCCCCAATGAAAGGCACTCTTATGTTTCAATAATTCTTCTAAGGGCATGGCTATCTTGGCATATCCCTTGATGAACCTCCTATAATACCCCATATTCCAAAGGAATCCATGCACTGCACTTTGACTAGTAGGCTCCCCTAATCCTATAATAACTGTAACTTTAGAAGATCTACTAGCAAACCTTCTTTGCATTTAATGTGTCCTAACAGGGTTCCAAATAGAGTAGCAAAGACACATTTCTTAATGTTGATGGATATCATCTATTACTGACATCTCTCAATCATTAGCCTTAAGTCATCACAATGGTATTTCACCCATCCATACACAATCCATTCATCTAGGTAAAATTGAAATATCTTATGGATGAAGTTTTGAAATACTTGTACCACAATGCACAAGAACACAATAGACAAATTCTTTAATCAAAAAGGCATAACCATGTAGCCAAAACTTCCCCATTCAGTGGTGAATTTTTTTTTACTCTAGTCTTCCTTTGCAATCTTGACTTGATGTTACCTTGAGAACCCATCTGTGAAAGAGTATACTTTGTACCCAGCTACTCCCTCCAAGATTTCTTCAGTAAAGGGGGTTGGGAAATGATCGATGACATAGAATGCATTCAAGTCCTTGTAGTCAACACAAATCCTTATCCTCCCATCCTTCTTGATACTGATGACCATTGAGCTTATCTACTCTAATTCTTATACTGCCTCACTGATATCAAATGCTATAATCTTATTTATTTCTTCCTTGACCTGTACGCACAAGTTTGGATTCATCCGATAAGGCCTCTTCTGAATCAGGACCACACCTTCCTTCAACTTGATCTTCATCTGCCCCAAGGAATGGTGAAAACCTTTGAGTTCATGGTACCCATGAGGGAACAAATCTTGGATTTTGTGCAATAGATAAATGATCTTTGAAACCTCCCTTTCTGACCAATATTCACCAATGATATCTTCCTTACGTTTTTCCTTCATTCCAATGTTAACCTTATTTGTTTTTAAGGGCTCATGGTAGGAGTGTGATCATTCATCAGTGTTTTCTTTGACTTCATGCATACCCTCCAAATGGTTAGCATCCAAAGTGTCCATCTGTTTTGCATCTATTACATAGACCATTTTTCCTTTTTCTTTTTCCATGCACGCACACTCAAACTGTACCTCCTCTGATTCTTCCTCATTGAGGTGTGTCTCCAAAGAAGGCTTACCTAGCAATTCTAGTAGCCTATCTTCTGCCATAGCACTATCCCCCATTATAAGCCACTTGATTACTTGCAACGCCTTATCCACTGATGGTTTGGTACTCCTATACGTGGGAGCTTGAATGAGATCGGCCACCAACTCTTGCCAATTACCCTTCTGGTGACGCATCTCTGAATGAATGTACCAAATGTGTGCATAACCTTGTAAGGTGGAATACGACTTATACACCCATAATGAAGGTGGCAACACTTCTTCACTTCCCATCCAGGCCTTCACACAATCTTTGATATGAAATGAAGTGTAACATCTTTGACAAACTGTTATCTTTCCCTTTTTCATTGCCATTGACATGTGATTTGTCTTGATAAGGTGTATTCTTTTGATTGTTATAAATCATGCTTTCTATGGATAAGTTATTTTTGCTCCTAGATTCATTAGGATAAAATGTTGTTGCTTGCAAAGAATCCATTTTTTCTTCTAATAGATAAGTTGTAATCTGGTATTGTTGGTTGCAAACTTGTCTTAATTCGATAATGAAATCCTTGGATAAATTCCATTGATTCAAGGAATGTTTTAATCCTTCTTACCTAGACTGTATGGTAAATTGACATTCAGAGGTTGAAGGAAGTAAAGAACTGAAATTTTGTATGTATACAATTTATTTTATCTTCTTAGAAGATCGTGCATGCATTTTTCTGTATGTTGTTGCTCGGATATTCTTGTTGATTTCTCCATGATATTAAAAGGAGTAAAGTGGAAAAATGTCTACTTCAGGACTGTTGAAGGTAAAACCTAAGTCCTAGGTCTATAAGATCTATCCTAATGGATTCTAAGCTAAGGTAAAATGTACTTACTTTATACCTATGTCTACTTTAATCTGGTTGCATCCTAACCTAAGTTGCATTTTTTCTAAATTGGGATGTGGAAATAACCTAAGGAGATGTTAGGTTTATTACTAACCTATTACCTAATATTAAAGTGGTATGAAGTATGGCCTACCCTAAGATGGAAATTTACCTAATGCAATGTTTAAAGACCTAAGGTAAATACTTCTAAACTAACCTATGGTCATACCCTAATCTAATGATACCTATTCTAAACTAATTAAATGATGGAAGGGGACCTAAGGGGTCATATGGAAAGTTGGAGGCTTGGCGACAGTTCCTAAGTTATTAATGTGATTTGATTTTTGAATTAAAGAGGAGAAGTACTACCAGTTTAGGTAGGGGCATGGAAGTTTAGTGGGATCCTACATGGAGTCATCACTAATATTTAGTGATGCATGTGGAAGTGGAACTTTGACTCACCAATGTTGGATGGAGGTGGCATGGAGAAATAGGTGGAAGTTTGGAAATTAATGATATTTATGAACCTTGGGTTTGGCGAGCACACCACCTTGGAAACCCTGCGGTAAGATTTGTTGGAGGTTGTTTGGTCATTCATACTTTCCAATTTTTTTCTTTGCATGCAGCAGTTCTATTTTCATATGGTTGTTATTTTTAACTCCCTAGGTCTATTTTCGATCCAATGGAAATATTTGGGGCATTTGAGAAGGAAGTATTTGGTTTTTGATCTCGTTTGGAGAAGAATTTTTGGAGGCTTGGCTAGAAATCTTCTTCAAACTGACAGAAGCACTATTAGGCATAATAGGCTCTGTAGTGCCCACTTCCCTTTGACACCTTCTGGATACCTATTTTGATATTATGACTAAATTATAGAAATTATTATGTTTTGATTTAGTATGTTGTTAGACATTTGATAATGGATTATTGTTGATCTTGATTGGTTATGATGCATGATGATTATTAGAGACACTCATATGTGGATGATGATATACTATTTGACATGGATGTTTTATGGATGTTGTTCAGACTTGTGATTTTGTATATTATGAGTAGATCTAGAAATGGATATTTTATAATGATGATATAGTTGTTGATTTAAAATGTAAATAATGTAGCTGTTACTTCGATATTGTTGTGATTCATTTATATAGTTGGTTTTGTAATTTCATTTATATCATGTTGGATGTTTTGATATGGCCATGAGGCTGAAGGAGGTATTTGTATTTTTCAGGTTAAAAAAATCACAACAAAAACATCGGGGGATCGGAGACCAACCACAATGGAATTCTAGGTGAATTCAATAAGGTCACCATGACAACTCATTTTAATGTGTTATGTGTTGTATTTTGTTAGGGATTCCCATGGGGGGATTTCCTTTATATGTGACCATGGGTATTGTGTATTTATAAATCTGGTTAATTTTGCATCATTGTTGTATGTATTTTATTAGTAATGTGTTCTTTTCTTTTAATTAATTAAAATTGTGATAGATTAATGTGAGGAAACATATGGTTAAAATTTAAATAAATCAAATTTGGGATATGGGAAAGTAATAATGGAAGTTGTTGGTTTTTTGTATTAAATTTCTAAGGGATGTGTAAGTTGTGTAAGAGCTTGTTTAATTCAGATTTTGGAGTATGAAATACTCCACCTCCATGAAAAAATCGAATTTGTCCTTGGGGGCTGTTTTTGGAGGCTTGTGGGACAAGTAAAACTTGTCCCATGCCTCTAAATTTAATTTACCAACCATACTTATGGTTGGAGAAGTGATTTGTGACTTTTATAATGAATTTTATTAATCATCTTGCATGTTTTTAATTGGACTTTCTTACATTTTATTTAGTTTGATGTCCCCTGAGGTGTGGGCTTTTTGGAGTGTGCAAGTAACTTGTCATATTTTCACCAGCCTCTTTATTGTGCTTGGGAGAATGCACTTTGTTTTTTGTGTTTGAATTTGAGGATGTGTGATGTGGCATCCTATATGGATCCACATCATCCTCTCTTCTTCCCTCTTCTATATAATTCAAACTCCTTGCTTGTTTTGGGTTGTTGAACCTTTTCACATTCTTCCTTGGGGGTACATTTTTAGTTGTTTGGAGCTCTTGTGGATTGTGGAAGAATTTGGAGATAACTTCATACTTGGCATTGCTGTTTTGAACAGTGTTCTTGGCATTTGAAGCTTGTTGTTGGAAATAAAAGTAGCCATGGAGAGGTAGGAATTTAACTCTCCTTTTTTTATGCTATCATTTTCTTGATTGTGTTGTGTGAATGGTGCATGATTTGATTTAATTGTTGGCTGGTTGGGTAGACTGCCTTAGGGATGGTGTAAAGAAGGCTATGGGGAATCCATGTGGGGAGCATAAGGAATGCCATTGGCATCAAATTTTGTGGAGGGAGTTTGGGTTTGGGATCTACCATGGAAAATAAATAGCTTGCATTTCTTACTTTGGGGTGGGCATAAGGAAATTTGTGGGGGGGGGCATAAGGAGTGTTTTGTGGGGGGGGGGGCGCATAAGGATGTGTGTGGGATGAATTATTTTGATAGGTTGTTATGGTGGAGGCCCAATTCCCTATTGGGAGGCATAAGTAGCTTCCCCCATAGACCTTGCTCCTTTGGCTTGCTTGATCAAGCCTGAGTGTTGATTGGAATGTTTTCAATTACAGTTGTGAACTGTTGTTTTGTGTTGAACCATGTTTTATATTGAAATGTGCATGTTTGAAAGAATTTTGTGTGTTGTGGAAACCAGTTATTACCATGGGTTGAATTACATCTATTATTGTATTTTGGTTGGGGCTTAGGGGCCAATGATGAATGAAGGCTTCTCCTTTCATTGGATGTCTTGTTTTGGTGGAGTGCGTTGCCTTTCCCCCTCTTTTGTTGTGATCAACTTGGAGAAAGAGAAAATGTGCATGTTGCTGTCCTGGAGCAAAGAAAAAATGCAGTTTGACAGTCCCTTGTGAAAACATATTTATTTTTAATCCTTTCCCACTTGTTTTGGATGAAATTGTAACATGTATTTTATGAAGAAAGATGTATGTAATTTGATTATGAAGTTAGATATTTGAATTGTGAAAGATATGTACATTCTGTATTGTTATTGTAAAGAAAAAAAACTTTGTTAATTGCATTCAAGGAATGGAACATGTAAAGATGTATTCCTTTTTGGATTAATAAAGAATTATGATTTCATCTCTCTTATACATTATTAGGATGAAGTTGGAAATATCAAATAGTGATCGGAATCTCTGTTTAATTGCAAAGGAAAGAAAATACATATGAGGGAATTATTTTCCTTGTCTTCTTTTGATAAATATATAAAATTAAAATCAAAGTTACATTTTGGGTATATAATAGTTTAATTTAAGTCATTTAAATGTATCAGATTAGACAATAAATGAAGTGCCATATTTGAAGGATGAATTTGATTAAAAAATATCTAGAAATGGGATTTCTGTTACAAACTTAAAACTAGCAATTAATTTTAATAAAAATGCATAGTTCAGACCTGCAATTAATAATCAACTTGGAATTGACATAGTTTAGCATGCTAAGCCATAAAGGAACTCAAATTGACAATGAAAACTTAAGAAAACAATTTAACCACTGAAAAATTGAATTCAATCCCTCTAACAGTCATTTTCTCTGTCAATTATTTGAAAAATGCAACTTGAAATCAATTGAACAAATCAACTTCCTGAAACTACTTTAAATCCTTCCTAGATAAATTCTCCATGTCTATTTGATATGTTGAGTGAAGGAGGAGATACAATTAAATCAATTTTGAAAGTTAGAAATTACCAGTTGGCTTTTTAAAATTATGTAGATCTTTTTTACAAAATTGACCCCTTAAACTTTACTAAAAAGTAAAATTTTTGTTTTCTGTGCAACGAGGGCATCAAGAGATTTCTAGAAAGTCCTCGTTTGCCCAAAATTGAGATTTCTAGAAAAATTTATGGCACTTTGAAGTTTTTCTACCTTGGCAAGAAAATTTGGAAAAATTTTCCTTGGCGGGTCCACGGCCCAATAAAATCCCATTAAAAATCCTTAGAAATTTTTTTTTGAAAAATTTTGGTTCAGGAAAATTTTCATCTTTTCCTCCACCGGCCCGTAGCCAATCAGAGGCTACCACATGTCCTCATAGGGCAGCAGTGGAGGTGCAGCATTTTCTTTTTCCCTTAGACCTTTTTAAAATTTTGGAAAAAAATTACATCTCCCCGCCGGCTTGCAGCCTATCACAGACTGCCACGTGGCAGATTTGGGTGCTATTGAGGGGGGGGAGGACCCTTTGTTGTTTTTTTTAAATTTCTTTGGAATTTTTTGAAAATTTCCCTACAGCCCCACATGCTCGCCCTCACTTTCGGAGATCCCTTCCGCAGGCGCGCGGACCCGCGTGTCCAACTCTTCCCCTTTCTCCCCTTTGGTGAAATTTGCCATATAACCTTGTTACTCCATCTTTCCCTCTCTCTTCCTCCCCGCGTTAGCTCTTTGAATTCCACATGTCCCTGGGGACCCACGGGCATCTGGGCACTATTTATTTCTTTCTCCCTTTGGCATATTTGCCACCAAACTCCCGCCGCCCCGCCCTTCCTTTCTTCTTTTTCGGTAGCAACTCAGAGGCCGCCACGTGTCCCTAGAGGACTCGCAGAGGCACGGGCACAAATGGGAAATTTATCCCATGCAAGGAAAATTTACAAACGCTGGCCCGCAACCCGCCATCCCAAAATTTTCCTTTCACCCCTGCTTGACACGTGTCCCTTTGGAGAAAATTTGACCCCTAAAGTCCACTTGCTCACATCTTGTGTTTCTGAAGGAATTAGGAGGACTTATTTATATCACCAAAAAGGTGAGAAAATTTCCTATCCAATGGGAATGATTTAGGGAAATTTTGGAAGCGTTAAGTATGAGAAAAATTAATTTGAAACTCTAAGCCTATTAGAGAGTGGGTATGGGGGTAAATTACTCCTTGAACCTAGTTGAGACTTCTAACCCCATAAAATGAACCATGTGAACTTGATATTTGTTGATGAAGGAAAAAGTATGTTCTAGTAATTTAGATTTTTTCTAGAACCTAATAGGGTCAACTATTGTCTTGCAACTTGGTTGTGGACACTTCTAATAAAAAAAAAATCCATAACTTTCTAACTAACCCTAGGTTGTTTATTGGGTCTCAAGTGGGTTATTTTAAACAGGCATCACACTAGGTATCAGAGAAAGGTTCAAAAGCTTAGATCATTGGGCACACTAGAAAACTTTGGGCATGAAACTTAAACCTAGCACACTTTTAAACCTAGAAAACAACTTCGCTAGAATTTGTATATTTTAGTAAACATGGAAGTTGTGTAAAACTTAGCAAAATAAACTAACTCTCGCTTTGGTCTATGCAGGAGGATCAGACTGAGCAAGAGGAACCTTCACAGAGACTCAAACTCACCACCACCACCACCACCACTGGATTAGGGTGTAGCAGCCATCCTACCTCAGATTCTATAGACCCTTTAGAGTGTTAATGTCATGCTACACGGAGGATTAGGAGGAGGACATGCATCCAGTCATGATAGAGCCCCTTTCATCGAGGGTCAAGTATCTCCTCGACTCAGTGAGGAGCATAGAGGAGAGAACTCCCATGTGGAGTCATCCAGAGCAGAGTCACCACCTAGGAGATAGGGTGACAGAGTTCCAGAGCGTAGAGAGAGGTCTCGGAGCCCTAGGCTTAGGGATGAGCATGCAGAGAGACTTAGAGGCCACCAGACCATAGCAACAGACCACATCAGGGAGATCCTGAAGCTTCACTCATCACATTACTCAGGTGACATGGGTGGATTTTAGGTAGAGGTCTGGATAGTGAGCTTGAATGGTTGCTTCAAGCTTTGTCATTGTTCTAGCAACATGAAATCTTGTGTTGCGATCCATCTACTGAGGGATGGAGTAGAAGTATGGTAGAGGAAAAAGGAGTAGAAGATCCATGTAGATTCAGAGACAATGACCTGGGAGATTTTTAAGGAGAGATTTAGGAGCATGTATTTTTCACGAAGGTTCATACAGCAGAGGATTGATGCGTTCGATGACCTCTGAAAAGCATCTATTTCTGTAGCAGAGTATGAGAGTATATTTATGGATCTACCCCAGTATGTTTTGTATATGCAGGATGAGTAAGTGCAAATTCATATGTTCATCTGGGGCCTGAATTTAGATATTGGAGGTGATGTGCAGATCCACTACCCACAAATATTAGCAGAGGCCATTGAGAAGGCCTATATTGCAGATGAGACTTGGGGAAAGACCCAGCAAGCTAGAGACCGAGTCCGGACCCGCATACAACAAATGCAAGATGGTAGATCAAGGGTGTCAGTACCCCTTCCTCATGGTGGCTAGGGTACAACACAGTAGTACTTTAGGCCACAACAACAACAGAAGTCCTGCCCACCTCATAGACCTCCAAAGAGAGCTGATGCATAGAGAGGTCAAAGTATGGGGCCTCCTCCTAGGGGTCCCATCAGGACACAGGGTGGACCTAGAGCTTAGTCAGTAGGAGCTCGCCAGCAAAGACCTCAACAGACCATAGTTGGATCATCAGGGTCCACACCACAGGATTTTAGAGCACCTACTGGAGGTGCTACTCATTGGGGAGGATGTTTTGGTTGTGGAGTTGCTAGACATTTTTGGAGGTATTGCCCACAAAACCCTAACAACAAGGGTAAGGCACATATTTCAAAGATGACTATTGGTGACATGGGATGCAGCCACAAGATTTATGCAGCAATTGAGAACCGCCAGGTAGAGCATTAGAACACATTCATTGAGACCACAGGTAGCATTGGTGGTATTCCTACCTCTGTATTGTTTGATTCAGGTTCTTTTGATTCTTTCATTGCACCATCTTTAGTAGAGTGATGCACGCTGGTGGAAATTAGGAAGGGTCTTAGTTGGGATGTCAAGATGGCTTATAGAGCCAAGATCTTTATAGACTCCTTAGTTAAGGAGTGTGTAGTGGATTTAGGACCTTTTACCACTACCTCAGATCTCCGTATCCTTCCTTTGGGCTCGTATGGAGTCATTTTGGGTATGGATTGGTTATCTACACACAGAGCCATGATGGATTGTTACCACAAGACTATATCTTGTGTAGATGATTTGGGAGTTGAGTCGGTGATCTCGGGGGTCATGAGACCCGTTTCTATTTGCACTATCTCCACTATGTAGCTTAAGCAGTGTGTGTGATGGGGTTGTCAGATGTACATTGTTATAGTTAGTGATAGATCAGAGTATGGGTCTAGTGGACCATTGCTAGATGATCATCCCATTTTGAGAGAGTTTACAGATGTCATTCCAGGGGAGCTACCGGGGTTACCACCCCCATGTGAGATTGATTTTCATATATATTTAGTTCCTGGAGCATAGCCTATCTCACGGGAACCTTATCGAATGACCACCCTAGAGCTCTGTGAGCTCAAGTTTCAGTTTGAGGGAATTTTAGAGAAGGGCCTTATCCATCCTAGTGTATTCCCTTGGGGTGCACCAGTGATATTTATGAATAAGAAGGATGGATCCTTGTGGTTGTGTATTGATTACCACTAGCTGAACAAGGTAACGATAAAAAGTCATTATCCTCTTCCTCGTATTGATGACTTGTTTGATTAGATGAATGGAGCCACAATTTTCTCTAAGATTGATCTTAAGCCAGGGTACCATCAGTTGAGGATTTCAGAGGTAGACATTCATAAGACCATCTTCCATATGAGATATGGGCACTATGAGTTCACAGTGGTGCCTTTTGGTTTAACTAATTCCACTGTAGTGTTCATGAGTTTGATGAATGGGGTATTCAGGACCTTTTTAGATCATTTCATGCTCATCTTCCTAGATGACATTTTGATATACTCACGTATGCATGAGGAGTACGAGGGGCACCTTCACTAGGTTCTTTAGTGTCTTCGGGAGTAGTAGCTTTATAGGAACTTGGAGAAGTGTGCTTTCTTTCAGACAGAGGTGCAGTATTTGGGTCATATGATTTCTAGGGAAGGTATTGTAGTCAATCCTTCCAAGATTAGAGCCATTATGGATTGGCCAGCACCCACTATAGTGACCAAGGTGCACAAGTTCATGGGATTAGTAGGTTACTACCGAAGATTTGTTTAGGAATTTTCTCAGATTGTGCACCCTATCACTTCCCTTCAGAGGAAAGGGAAGAATTTTGTTTGGTCAGATAGATGCGAGCAGGCCTTCTAGGACACTGAAGGAGTGTCTCACCACAACACCTATTCTTGCAGTGCCGGATCCATAGGGTGAATTCTTTGTTTACACGGATGCTTTGTTAGTAGGCCTTGGAGGTGTGTTGATGTAGGAGGGCAGAGTAGTAGCTTTTGAGTCTCGAAAACTCAAATATCACGAGATTAATTATCTAAATCATGATCTTGAGCTTACAGAAGTTATGCATGCTTTGGTTAGATGGATACATTTTCTTCTTGGCAAGAGATTCACACTCAGGACATATCATTTGAGTCTTCACCACCTCTTCACGTATCCCAATCTCAACGCTTGTCAGCAGCATTGGATGGATTTTATTTTTGAGTATTAAATGGAGATCGAGCATTTAAAGGGGAAGGAGAATGTGGTAGTAGATGCTCTCACCAGATGAAGACATGTGGCTATGGCCACTACAGTGAGCACATATTTGTGGAGTAGGATTCTTCAGCAGCTTCCTCTTGACAGCTTCTACATTGCAGTACGAGCAGAGATCAAGTCACAGAGACCCCTTGAGGGGAAGTTTGATGGTTTTTCCTTAGAGGTATATGGTCTTCTTAGGCACAGAGGCCGGATATATGTTCCCAGAGATGGAGGCTTGAGGCAGGACATATTGATAGAAGCACATCATGTACCCTATTCAACCCATCCCACGGTGAAGAAGATACACACCACCTTGCGATAGTTATATCATTGGAGAGGACTTCGAAGAGATGTGGCCCAGTTTGTATCATGATGTTTGGAGTGCCAGAGGGTTAAGGCTGAGCATCAGCATCCAGCAGGCCTTCTTAATCCTCATGCTATATTGGAATGGAAGTGGGACACCATTTCCATGGATTTCATTGTTGGTCTATCGATGTCGAGATATCACCACGACGCCATTATGGTCACAGTTGATAAATTGAAAAAAGTCTCACTTTTCTCCAATGAACACCACTTACACAGCTAGATTAGTGGCACGAGTATATTTGGATGAGATTGTCAGGTTACACGGGATTCCATGGAAGATCATTTGTGATTGCGATCCTTTGTACACTTCACATTTTTGGACTACCATGTAGTATGTCCTTGGGATGAGAATCAACATCAACACAACATATCATCATGAGATAGATGGATAGACTTTTCAGGTGAATCATATTTTAGAGGACATGCTTAGGATGTATGGATGGATCAGAAGTCTAAGTGGGAGGAGTACCTCTACTTAGTGGAGTTTTCCTACAATAACAGTTTTCAGAGTTCTATAGGCATGGCTCCTTTTCAGGCTTTGTATGGTAGAGAGTGCAGGAAACCTCTTAGCTAGGACAGGTTAGAGGACATGGTATCCCTTGGACCAGCTCTTCTACAGGACATGGAGCAGAAGGTGGTGTTGATCAGGTTGAGATTACAGGAGGCATAGGACAAGCAGAAGAAGTATGCAGATCAACATAGGGTCAATCATAGTTTTGATGTGGGCATAAAGGTGTTCCTTCATGTTAGGCCACACAAGAGCCCTATCCATTATGAAAAAGGTTGTAAGTTAGCTCTTATATTTGTTGGTCCTTTTGATATCTTGGAGCGTATAAGCCCTTTGGCCTACCATCTAGCATTGCCACCTAGCTTGTCTCGCATACATGATGTTTTTCATGTTTCAATACTCAAGAGATATATTGCAGATCCTTCTCAAGTGTTAGATTAGACATCTTTGTAGGTGCAAGGTCAGGGGAAGGTGATGGTGGAGCCCATTCGCATATTAGATCATAGAACCTTGGGCCTTTGAGGAAGAGAGGTTGATCAGGTCCGGGTGCAATGGGAAAGATATGATGAGACTGCAGCTACATGGGAGGATGCTACTTCATTACGAGTTTAGTTTTCACATTTGTTCCAGTGAATTCCAAGAGGAAGTTGAGTCTAAGGGGAGGGGGATGTAGTACCCATTTCCCTTTGACACCTTTTGGAAACCTATTTTGATATTGTGATTACATTATAGACATTATTATGTTTTGATTTAGTATGTTGTTAGACGTTTGATCATGGATTATTGTTGATCTTGATTAGTTATGATGCATGATGATTATTAGAGACACTCATATGTGGATGATGATATACTATTTGACATGGATGTTTTATGGATGTTTTTCAGACATGTGATTTTGTATATTATGAGTAGATCTAGAAATGGATATTTTATAATGATGATATAGTTGTTGATTTAAAATGAAAATAATGTAGTTGTTACTTTGATATTGTTGTGATTCATTTATATAGTTGGTTGTGTAATTTCATTTATATCATGTTGGATGTTTTGATATGGCCATGCGGCTGAAGGAGGTATTTGTATTTTTCAGGTTAAAAATATCACAAAAAAAACATCGGGGGATCGGAGACCAACCACAATGGAATTCTAGGTGAATTTAATAAGGTCACCATGACAACTCATTTTATGTGTGTATGTGTTGTATTTTGTTAGGGATTCCCATGGGGGGATTTCCTTTATATGTGACCATGGGTATTGTGTATTTATAAATATGGTTAATTTTACATCATTGTTATATGTATTTTATTAGTAATGTGTTCTTTTCTTTTAATTAATTAAAATTGTGATAGATTAATGTGAGGAAACATATGGTTAAAATTTAAATAAATCAAATTTGGGATATGGGAAAGTAATAATGGAAGTTGTTGGTTGTTTGTATTAAATTTGTAAGGGATGTGTAAGTTGTGTAAGATTTTGTTTAAGTTAGATTTTGGAGTATGAACTACTCCACCTCCATGAAAAATTCAAATTTGTCCTTAGGGGTTGTTTTTAGGAGGCTTGTGGGACAAGTAAAATTTGTCCCATGCCTCTAAATTTAATTTACCAACCATACTTGGGGTTGTGAGAAGTGATTACGTGAGTAATTATATGAAGTAAATATAATGTAATTTTATTGTAAATGAGTTGTTAAAAACAACTCTTGTGGGACAAGTAAAACTTGTCCCATGCCTCTAAATTTAATTTACCAACCACACTTATGGTTGGAGAAGTGATTTGTGACTTTTATAATGAATTTTATTAATCATGTTGCATGTTTTTAATTGCACTTTCTTACATTTTATTAATTTTGTTGTCCCTTGAGATGTGGGATTTTTGGAGTCTGCAAGTAACTTGTCATATTTTCACCCACCTCTTTATTGTGCTTGGGAGAATGCACTTTGTCTTTTGTGTTTGAATTTTAGGGATGTGTGATGTGGCATCCTACATGGATCCATGTCATCCTCTCTTCTTCCCTCTTCTATATAATTCAAACTCCTTACTTGTTTTGGGTTGTTGAACCTTTTCACATTCTTCCTTGGGGGTACATTTTTAGTTGTTTGGAGCTCTTGTGGATTGTGGAAGAATTTAGAGATAACTTCATACTTGGCATTTCTGTTTTGAACAGTGTTCTTGGCATTTGAAGCTTGTTGTTGGAAATAAAAGTAGCCATGGAGAGGTAGGAATTTAACTCTCCTTTTTTTATGCTGTCATTTTCTTGATTATGTTGTGTGAATGGTGCATTCTTTGATTTAATTGTTGACTAGTTGAGTAGACTGCCTTAGGGATGGTATAGAAGAAGGCTATGTGGAATCCATGTGGGGGGGTGTAGTGCCCATTTAAATAACCACTTAAGACCAAGAAACAACCGAGGGCTAGATAGAAAAAAAAAATTATGGAATAATTTATTTTTTTGTTTAAGGGATCAACTACTAGGTTACAAGATCACAGGTACCACAAACAAGATAAGGATTAACAATTAAGACTGACTTAAAAAAATGCTTCTAGCAACAATTAGCAACAAGCACAAAGTCAAACAAGAGGTTTAAATTCATCACTTAGGTTAGAAGGTAAATTCTCTCTCGCCCATGCTTTAAAAGGCTTATAGGGTTCAACTTGATTTTTCATGAAATTATAGTCATCAAAACTTTCCTAAATCATGCTCATTGAATAGAAAATTTTCTCACCTTTCTAGCCATATAAATAAGTCCTCCTAACTTCTCATAATTTGCAAGATATGGGCCGGCAAATTTTAGGGGAGAAATTTTCCCTTGGGAGTCCACGGGCTTAGGGAGAAAAATTTTCCCTTGAGTGGGTCGGCTGGGCGAGGAGGAAAATTGTGAATTTTCCCTCCTTGGGTGCCAAAGCACAAAACACCACTATGCACCCGCAGGTATGACGAGGGAGACACGTGGCACTTCCTGATTAGCATGGGAAAAGGTGGGCTGGCGGAGCATTCTGGGAAATGGAAATTTTAGGCCAAAAGCCCAAGGCCAAAATTTTCGCACACCTCTGCCAACGAGACAACTCCTGCCATGTGTAAAAATCTTATAGGTCATTGGGAGGAGAGGACCAGTAGAGTGAAAAAGGAAATTGATATTTTAGGAGTTAAAATCTCAAAGGAGAAAATAACTTTGCGCTCCCGCCGAGGTCCGATCTACCACATGTCATCATGTGATTGGATGCAACTTGGCAGGCCACAAGAAAAACTTGAGAATTTTTCCCAAAGCTAAAACCAAATTTTCCAAAGGAAAATTTTCCTTCCCTCCTCCGCAATTGTCAAAATGCTACATGGCGTCCTGTGATTAGACGCGAGTCGGCGGGGCCAAAACATAAATTTTTCCCCAAAAAAATTATAAAGGCAAAGGGTTTTACAAGAACCCACACCTCCATCATAGCCACAGGGGAACATGTGGCGCCATCTAATTGGCTGTAGGTTGGTGGAGGGAAAAGTGAAAATCTTCCAAAAAATTTCAAAAAGTTTAAGGGGATAAAATTTATCTGTGCCTCTGCCTCAGCCCCTGGAGGACACGTGGAAACCTTTGATTAGCTGTGGGATAGCAGAAGGAAAAGTGAAAATTTTCCCGAGCCCAAAATTTTGAAAATTTTCTAAGGGAAATTTCGATGGGAAATTTTTTGGTTATGGGCTCATCAGGGAAAATTTTCCCACCAAGGCACAAAAACTTCAAAGTGTCATAACTTGAGCTAGAAAGCTCGGTTTTGGGTAAACGAGGACTTTTCAGAAAGCTCTCAAAGCCCTCTTTGTACAGGGAATATAAGATTTACTTTTTTTTTTATCTATAGGCCTTTGTTTGGCAAACTGGAAATTCCCAACTTATAATTTTGATAAAATTTGAACTCATCCTTCACTTAACATGTCAAACATACATGAAGGATCAATATAGGGAGGGTTTAGAGTGTTTTAGTGAAGTAGATTTATCTAATTTTTTCAAGGTTGCATTTTTCTGGCAATAGACGGAAAAAAAGACTATGCAAGCTCCGAATTGAAATTCATTAAGTTTTAGAGATTAATTCTCAACTGTTTTAGTGAATTTGAGTTTCTTAAGTTTTCCTAAATGTGAATTTCAAATTTTCATAACTTATTGTTTAATGCAAGCATGAACTGTTCATTTCTATTAAAATGTGATTTTCCAGAATGAAGTATATTACAATGAACTATTTCTTTAAATTGAAATCTCCATTTTGTCATTTAAATGTGCATATGATTCCTAACTTAGTCAAATACATTGCTTATTAAATCATCCATCTAATTATAAATGAAACTACATTTTTGATTTCATTTTTAATATACATTTTGCAAGGAAAATAAGATTGACTTTCATTCCATATGAATTCTTCTATCAACATTCCAAACAAAAAATTATTATCTTTAACAACAATTTCAAATCCAATACATCATACAATTCAAAAGAAGTAATGCCATCCTTTATTGATAATCCAAATAACTTTACAACTCTCTCTTTTGCAACTAATTTGGTTTAAAAATATAAAATACAAAGTATGAAACATCATTCACATTTTCTTTCCAAAGAAAAATAGAGAAGTATAATTCTTCTTGTACATTCCTCAATACAACTACAACTTCCATTAACAATGCAATGCTTCACATCACAACATTTATACATTCATCGACTCGAAGTGGGAGAAGTTACATTGAATTACTCCAAGGGAAATGACTGTCAAAATGTGAAGTTTCTTCTCTACATAACAACATGCTTATTTCTTCTTCTTTCATCTTGATCACAACAAGGAAGGGGGAAAGATAATGCTCTCCACCCAACCAAGACATCCAATGAGAAAATAGAATCCATCCTTCCCCATTAGCCCCCAAGCCCCAACCATATTGAAATGGAGCATGAATATCAACACATGGCAACAAAGGCTTCTATCACATACAAGAAACATTCACATTGCATAAAAACAATAAAATACACAGTCCAAGGAAAATGATAAATTCATTAAGTTTAAGAGATTCATAAGTCTTACAAATAAAGTACATAAAATAATAATAAAAAAGGAAAACATAAATAAAACACTTATCCCATGGTCACATATATTGGAAATATCCCCCATGGTAATTCCTATCAAAACACAACACACAACACAGTTTCCATCATGACTTTGTTGATTTCACCCGTAATTTTAATATGGCTAGTCTCTAGTCCCCTAACATTGTTGTGATTTTTAACTTGCAAAATGTAAATACCTTCTTCAGCCTTGTGGCCATATCAGAACATCCACAATGATATAAACAACATTTCAAGATCATTTAAACACATGAATCACAACAATATCAAGAATTCAACATTATCATTTTTATTTCATAATTCAACTATATCATCATCAAGAATAAACCATACTAGGTCTACTCCAAATATCAAGTGTCACAAGTGAAAATCAATATCCATAATATGTCCCCATCAAATAGTATATCATCAACCACATATAGAAATTGTCTCTAGTAACCATTATGCATAACAACTAAATTCAGATCAATAATAATCCATGATCTAACATCTAACCATCATACTAAAACAAAACATAATAGTGTCCATAATATGGTCAATAATATCAAAATCAGTATCTAAAAGTGTCAAAGGGAAGTGGGCACTATAGGGGGAATAATGAATGTCATTGACATAAGATTTTGTGGAAGGAGGTTTTGGGTTTGGGATCCACCATGGAAAAGAAATAGCTTGCATTTCTTACTTTACGGTGGGCATAAGGAGAGTTTTGTGGGGGGGGGCCATAAGGATGTGTGTGGGATGAATTATTTTGGTTGGTTGTTCTTGTGGAGGCTAATTCCCAATTAGGAGGCATACATAGCTTCCCCCATAGACCTTGCTCCTTTGGCTTGCTTGACCAAGCATGAGTTTTGATTGGAATATTTTCAATTGCAGTTGTGAACTGTTGTTTTGTCTTGGACTATATTTTATATTGAATTATGCATGTTGAAAGAATTTTGTGTGTTGTGGAAGCCAAGTTGTTGCCATGGGTTGAATCACACCTCTGATTGTGTTTTGGTTAGGGCTTAGGGGCCAATGATGAAAGAAGGCTTCTCCTTTCATTGGATGTCTTGGTTGGGTGGAGAGCATTGTCTTTCCCCCTCTTTTGTTATGATCATCTTAGAGAAAGAGAAAATGTGCATGTTGTTGTCCCTGGAGCAAAGGAAAAATGTAGTTTAGATAGTCCCTTGTGAAAACATATTTATTTGTAATCCTTTCCCACTTGATGTGGATGAAAATTGTAATATTTATATTGTGAGGAAAAGACATATGTAACTCTGATTATTAAAGTTGGATAGTCGAATTATGAAAGACATTTACATTCTGCTCTATACATTAAAAAGAAAGAAATAGAATTCATTTTGTTACAGTCAAGGACTGGAATATGTAAAGATGTATTCCTATGTTGAAATTAATAAAAGAATTGCAAGTCCATTTCTCTTTTGCATTGTTGGGTTGAAGTTGGAAATATCAAATTGTGATTGGAATCTCTGTTTAATTGTAAAGGAAAGAAAATACGTATGAGGGTATTATTTGTCTTGTCTTGTTTTTGATAATATATATAAAGTGGAAATCAGATTTGCAATTTAGCTTTGATAATGGTTTAATTTATAAACAACTATAATGTATTAGATTAGTTTAGAAATGAAATGCCACACTTGAATGGATAAAAGTGATAAATACAGATTTAAAAGAAATAGATCACTGTTATAAACTTGAAACTGGTAATAAATTTAAATAAAAATGCACAATTTGGACCTGCACTTAATAATCAAATTGGAAAGGATATAATTTAGCATGCTAAGATATCAAGGAACTCAAATTGACAAAGAAAACTTAAGAAAGCTATTTAGAACATTGCAAAATCGAAGCCAATCCTTTCCTAACAGTACGTTTTTCTGTCAATTGTTGGAAAAATATGCAACTTGAAAATCAATTGAGCAAATTGACCTTCCTAAAACCACTTTAAACCCTCCCTAGATAAATCCTCCATGTCTTTTTGGCATGTTGAGTGAAGGAGGAGATCCAATTTAATCATATTTGAAAGTTGGAAATTACCAGTTGGCCTTTTAAAATCCTACAGATCGCTTTTGTACAAAATTGACCACTTAAACTTTATCAAAATGTAAAATTTATGATTCTTGTGCAAAGAGGGCATTGAGAGCTTTCCAGAAAGTCCTCATGTTTTCCAAAAATTGAGCTTCCTAAGAAAAAGTTATGGCCCTCTGAAGTTTTCTCTGCCTTGGCGGGAAAATTTGGAAAAAAATTCCGTGGCGGGGCCTATGGCCCGAAAATTTCCCGTCGAAAAGTCCTTAGAATTTTTTTTTTTCAAAATTTTGGCTTGGGAAATTTTTTTGATCTTTTCCTCTGCCAGCCCACAACCAATCATAGGCTGACTACGTGTCCTCACGAGGGTAGCTGGCGGAGGCGCGACATTTTCATTTTTGCCCTTAGACCTTTTTAAAATTTTGGAAAAAATTTCCATTTCTCCCCCGCCGGCCCGCGACCTATCACAGGATGCCATGTGGTAGCTTTGGGTGCTAGCGAAGGGGGCAGAACCCTCGTGACCCCCTTTTTCCTTTGAAAATTTTGGTCTTTGGAAATTTTTTGAAAAATTTCCTCCCACGGCTCCGCACTCCCCGCCCTCACCATGGGAAATTCCATTCGCAGGCATGCACGTGAACCTACACGTGTCCAACTCTTCCCCTTATCCCCCCTTTGGCGAAAATTTCCAAATAACCCCGCTGCTCCGCCTTTCCCTCTCTCTTCCTCCCCATGTTAGCTTGTTGAGTACCACATGTCCCTAGGGACCCATAGGTGCATAGGCACTATTTTTTTCTTTCTCCATTTGGTGTATTTGCCACCAGACTGCCCGTCGCCCCGCCCTTCCTTTCTTCTTTTTCGACGATCGAATTTGAGGCCCACCACGTGTCCCCTGGAGGACCCACAGAGGCACGGGTGTAAATGGGAATTTTCTCCCCCACGGGGAAAAATTGCTATTGTCATCCCACATGACCTGCCAACCCGTCAAAGATTTGGTTTTCACCCCTGCTTGCCACATGTCCCCTTGGGGAAAATTTGACTTCTAAAGTCTGTTTGCCCATATCTTGAGTTTCTGAAGGAGTTAAGAGGACTTCTTTATATCACCAGAAAGGTGAGAAAATTTCCTATCCAATGGGAATGATTCAGGGAAATTAAGGAAATTTTGGATGCTTTAAGTATGAGAAAAATCAAGTTGAAACTTTAAGCCTGTTAGAGAGTGGGTATGGTGATATTTTACCCCCTGAACCTAACTGAAACTTCTAACCCCATAAAATGTGAACCTTGTGACCTTTGATAATTATTGTTGAATTAGGAAAAGTATGTTCTTAGTAATTTTAAACTTGTTCTCAGAACTTGATAGTGTCAACTGCTGTCTTGCAACTTGGTTATAGACACTTCTAATAAAAAAAATTTATCCCATAATTTTCTAACTAACCCTAGGTTGTTACTTGGGTCTCAAGTGGGTTGTTTATAACCGGGCATCACAAATTGTGCTGCATATCCTTTGAAGATTGCTTGATTTTCTCTAAACTGACTTTCCTTTCTATCAAGAGCTATAATACCACTCTTGCTCTCCATAACAAATGGGTCAGCTGTTTGTGCATGGATGCTCAACATTCATGCCTCCATAATTTTCTATACTTTGGCAAGTGAATGGAGACATCTTTGCTTAAAGTAATACTTGTCAATGGTGTTTGTCTCCCTGAGTGGGTTGTTGAGGTGGTAAAACACACCATGAGGCTGATTTTTGAATGAGTCAAGTTGAACTTGTGTGTTCCGGACTTGTCTACCCTGAAAGGTTAGGACTAGACCTATGATCCAAAATCTCCATAAGGATTTCCTCTGCGTTGTTGTGGCTGCTCTGTAGCCTCCCACTGCGACATGTGGTCATTTAGATGAACTCCCTTCATGTCTCCAGTTATCGTGACTAAACTGAACACCCAGCTTTCTCTGTTGTAGCATACACATATAGGATTAATTCCAATTTTTATGTGATGCCATACACTCTGTCATGATGACTGCGCATGTAAGCAAGGACTCCCCAAAAGTACTTCCAAACACATGTGCCTATGTCCACCTTCTATGTGCACATTCCTAGTCTAGATGCCCTTCTTGATTGTTAAAATTAGAAGGTATATCTACATGAATACCCTTCTATATCATATATCATTTTGTTGAAGTTTAAATTCTCCTTTTTGGGACTGTATTAGTATACTGTGATTTAAAGTGTGAACTCGAACTGGTGTTAAAAACAGTTAATGGGTGATTAAGGAGTTATGGATTTTTCTGTATTCTCGTACTCAACTTGTCTAAAAACCATAAAGGAATAACTTGTTCTCATTCTAAACTATATAAACCTCCACTGCTTTGAACCTTGTATTTAATGAAGCTGAGTAAGTAATGGTGTTTGGGATTACTGTTTACGGTTCAAGCTCGTGAGGAAACAAGAAGGAAAGTTTTACTTAAGCCTTGTCGTTTGATAATGGTTTTTTCTCTCTTCCGAAACTATGTGAAATGACTTCTGGGTTGTTTGGTTTTGGAATTTTATTGTGGAAACGGTATTAGATGAAGTCTTATCTTCTGATCTCTTTTGTTTTGATCCTTCCTCTAAGATTTTGGAAGTTGAGATGTTGGTATATAGTTGAACTCTACTTCCTCTGGAAAATAATATGTAGAAATTAAGTACTCTAAAGTATAAATACACAATAGACCTTCCCACCAATGATCCATAGCTCTAGTCCACATATCAGTTGAATTAAAAAGAGTTTGGTAGTCTTCCTACATCCAAACTCTCTTCACTTGGGTGGAAAACTCTATTTGCATTACGTGGGTTAGAAAAAACATTACATGGCACAACTCAACTGGGAATGAATTTGAAGAACGTCTCGTACGGGTTATCTTCCACCCCCTTTTGCACATTAAAGTTAGGTCCAGTGTTATATCTTTGTGCAAACACATACTATGTCATCTTGTACCTATGTATCTCAATACATATTGCAAAGATAGTCGATACACCATTTTTCATGCTAACATACACTGGGTATTGAGTGATCTGTTTCAATGAACATATTTGAATATCTGGAACCAATACTCATTTGATCTCACGTTGTTTTACCCAACTAGAGCTATGACATGCTGCCACTTCATACTAGACCAGTCTAGATACTTACCCAGAGCGCACGCCAACCAGATTTATAACCTCCTTTGCTTTTCCACTACTAGAATGATAACATGACATGTTCGTCATGTTGGAATAGCCAAGACATTCACCTCATGCATAATAATAATCATAAACATTGGAAGTTTACTGACTAACATTAGTCCACTTAATCCAGGTTTAACAAATCAGCCCAAGATAGAAAAATAACACTGATATATCCTGAACACCATGCTGAACATAAGGCATATTAGGGTAACAATTAGCATGACTCATAATAACCTCAGTACATTTGAATGTGCACAACGTACATGTGTGCTCTCATACAAGCTCCAAGATCCTATGACTACATATGCTCCTATCCAGACCCTCAAGAGAGCTTTAACTTACATACACATATCAAGTCTGATCCTTTAACAAATATGTGCTAGACCTATATGATCAAAGTAGAAGGGTGACTTGCCACATGTCACCACTTCAATGTTTTATTCTTGAGATATACCCAGGCATGCGTACGAAAGTACAACCTACATGCATTTTTACATTTTGTGCTAATAATAGATTAACCTAAATATACTGACTTACTTTAGATCCTATTATTAGCTCAAGGATGATTGTATGATCCATTTCTTAGTCTCTAAATGTGCTTTCCTGATTACAGCAACATATAGCAATCCTTTGTGTGCATCACTCAATAAGTTCTTTCCTTGATTTTCCACATTTAGCCCATTAATAACTTCATTATTTTCATGGTCACTTTTAATATTTGATCACATAGTTAAACAGTCAATTAACTATAACTGTACAACGTTATAATATGTCTTATTTAAAAAGTACAATAAATTTTTAGAAAATTTAAACGCCAGAATAAATATCCAATATAAAGTAGA
Source organism: Taxus chinensis (assembly GCA_019776745.2). Lineage (NCBI taxonomy): Eukaryota > Viridiplantae > Streptophyta > Pinopsida > Cupressales > Taxaceae > Taxus > Taxus chinensis. The sequence continues at coordinate 642,477,217 of CM034147.1, forward strand.
CTTCATACAAAATGAAGTCTAATAAATTGTAGTCATACTTCCAACCCTTTTTGGTTTATGAGCAATTAAGAAAGAGAAAGAGTCTTAGTCTAAATCTTAAGTGTTACGGATTATCCTACCCAATGTCCACATTTCTTAGTGTATGTTCATCACACATTACATTACTATGTTATATAGTGTAGATAACGAATATCATATTATGCAACTTAACAAGTTGCATCACAAGTAGGGAGATTGAACTAAATCCCTCAATCCAACTTATTAAAAGATAATCAATTAACATATAAATAATATGAAGAATATCAAAAAGATAGAATCCATCTCTTCCATACAATTACAAAATAATTTACACAACCAATACATGTAAACTCTCAACTTTCAATTTATCTTTATAACTTATACATTTACAACACTTATGCATTTAGGTATACTACATAACAACCATCTTCTTTATAAAAGAATACTACTTTTCTTTTCTGTTACAATCTCAAGAACGAATCAAAATTCTTCACAAGGAATCATATTTAAATCAACCAATGCATCATATAAGTTTTGCCTTCTTTTATCACTCGTGAAGTCCATCTGAAAAAATTTCTAGCACGGGTTAGTTCAATGAACTGAGCATGATAAGCACTAAGCCTTAAAATGAGGTGCATTCCAATAATTGTTCCATTAAAAAAAATTGATTTAATGAGACAATTATTACATCATAAATATCAATATAAGAAATAAAAAATAGAAAAGAAGTACATTTAACCAATTGAATTCACTTCCAAGAGAAGAATGGAATATAATCCACTATATCTGCCTTATAAAATTAAAGTTTAATTGATCCTATCAATTATCCTTAAGAAAACAACAAATCATATCATAATAGAATACTACATTTATCTTTGCTTTAAGCCAAAAGAAGGGTTTACAACATGGTTCTCATTAGGATGATTCCTCTAACTCCTAAGAAAAAGAAGAAGAAGAACCATTACAAACTATGCCCAAACACATGACATCTGAAAAACTGAAACAGATTCATAACATGAATTAACAATTTCATTTAAAGGACAACTACCTCAAAATTTGACATTTAAGATATTCATCAGAACAAAATCCCTTTTCAATCCAGGAAGGAATAGGGAATCAAATAGTCTACCTACAAGTCTAAATCTACTTCCACATATTAGAAGTTAATATTTATAGATCTGAAACCAACGTTCACAAATCAAAATAGACTCATACAGGAGTTAATCTCTACTCGATTCCATCCAAGGAGGATCCATAAAAAGATAGTGCAAGAGACAAAACTTACTCATCTCAAACCAAACAAAGCAAATCCTTGTCAAACAAACAATCTTCCAAACAAGCTTACATTTTTTGTTCAACAAAACTGAATCATCTAATCTCTTCCTACATCATTTCGACAAATGATTTGAACAAGGAAGACCAAACAACTCATAAAGAAATCTCCATTTCATAAGAGAATCAAAACAGAAAATTTAAACCAATGAACTTACCCCAACAATAGAAAGAAAGGGATCTTAATTAGAAAATGATCTAAGTAATAATTCATTTTATTTTACTAACAAATGAATTTCCACTTTTAATTCAAACATAGAAATTCATAAGCTAGTTCCCAGAAGAGAGAAAAATATTGACTCACAGTAAGAAGAAAGCACACTACCATTTTCCTTACAATTATTTACCTTCAATAAACATGAGTTTCAATTCTAATCTCAGAATGAAATATGCATAACAGTCCTAAAAACAACATTCTATTATAAAGGAATCACATTCCTTTTTTTTACAAAGACACAAGGTTTATTTACTATATCCAACAAGAGATAGAAAAAAAAACCGATCAGTAAGTTAAACATGTTCAAAAGAATCAACGAACTCAAAGATTGAAATCCCATTATTAGGTTTCAATATTGCATTACAAAAGAGTAATTAGTTCTCAATTCAATAACTACTATAATACAAAAATAATCTAAACAGAGATAAAGTAATCCCACCATAACAATTCAGAGCACTAAAGTAAAAAAAACTCTTCTTTTAAATGAAACCCAGAACTTATTTTAATAGATCTGAAGATGCGGGTTTCCACAAAATAGAGGGGAAAAGAATAGCCACTGATAAAATTCCATTACCATCTCAGAAAATATGAAACAGTTATCAGAAAAGAATTACCAAATCCATCCATCAAACAAATACGTTTTTAGTTAAGATCTCGAAGAGTCTACCCAACAACTCAGCCAACTATTCTCCCAGTTTTCTTTGAGCAATAGTTTGACAAAAGAGTTATAAGTTTTTAAAATTTTAATACAAGTAAAACCCAACTCAAAATACCATAACAGAGTCGAACACGAAGTCTAGTTTTAAACTTTTAATACAAGTAAAACCCAACTAAAAATACCAGAATAGAGTCAAACACAAAGTCTCAACAAAATTTTAGAACTACACAAGTATTTAAATATGAGGGAAGTATAAAAATATGAACTTCCAATAACAGTTTAGAGCTACACAAGTCTCTAATCATAGTTCAAGGTAACATGAAGTTCTCATTGCAATTTATATTTTAAACAAGAATCCCTAATATCTAGCTCAAAACGAAACACGAGCTTCAAACAAGAGTTCAGAACTATACAAGTAACAAAATATGAGTGCGGTGTAAAACACGAACCTCTAATAACAGTTCAAAGAAACACAAGTAATAAAATACGAGTACAGAGCCATATACAAACTTTGAACAACAGTCCAGAGCTACCCAGGATTCCAAACACTGGTCCAAAACAACAAGAAGCTCTAGCACAAGTTCATATCAAAACACGGAGCCCAAATACAAGCTCAAATGGAACTCAAGGTTACCATATAGTTCAGAATCCACATATTACAATGAAGGTTAGTTCCAACACAACAACCTTGAATACAAATTTTAGAAATGGAAAGTAGAGCTACTAAAACAAGCTTCACATGCATGCTTCATTATTAAACTAACATAAAGAAAGTTTCCAAACCAACATTATTTTTGCCATGGATTCATATCCAAGATAATAGAGATTATAAAACCTAGCAAGCAAGTAACCAAATACAACATGCAAGCCAAGAATCTCAAAAGAGTAGACTCATTTTAATGAAACATTTAGAAGAAAGAAAGAGATCTTAAATATTAGAGCCTATCATGCCTAATAGTTCTTCTGCCAAATCGAAGGAGACCTCCAACCGAGCTCACAACTTCTCTTGTTCTCCACGAAATATCAAACAACCATATTCTTTTTCCACAATGCCTCTGATACATCCCACGAACCGAAAACAGGTCTAAGACTTCAAAAATAGCCATTAAGTGTAGTTCAATCTACTGGTTCAAAAAACTAGAGAGCATGCAGAGAAAAAATAGTTAAACATGCAAAGTGAAACAACCCCAAATAAACCCATTTGCATGCCTTCCAAGATGGTTTGTGCACGAAAACCAAAAACAATAAGTTTCATTAATTCCAATTTTCCTGCCTATCCTTCCTTACCACCACCTTCCAAGTCTAGAGAATGCTAAATAAAAAATTAACATGAAATTCCATTTTAGTGACACTTTCACATAAGCCTCCACCAAGTCAACTAGCCCCTACCAAAACTGGCAGTACCCTATGCATTCAAAACCTTATCAATAACATAAATGTCATAGGAACTGTAACACCCTGAACTGTTATTACTTCCTCCTAAGCATACAAGTGTTGATATGTGATTTCTATGTAAAAGGATGTGTTCCTTGATTGAGAAGTCATGCTTTATATGTATTGTATCTTCTTTGCAGATCTTTGACTGAGTCGGATTATGATTGGACTCTTTTATTTATTTCATTTTGCATCTGAGTTTAATCTGATCTCGGAACGAATTATGAAGTTGTTCATCTTTAATACCTAGCCTTGGATCAGTGGTATTGATCCAAGTGGTGCTTTAAGTTATTCGTGATGAATTAAAAAAAATTATAAACCTTTCACAGGTTGCAAGGTCTGAATTCATTGAATAAAGCCAATCCCGAGTCTAACTCAGGTTGATCGTGTGAAATGGAATGGTTCCCGATATCGAAGTATATCTGGAAGGTCTTGGTCGTGGACCAGGTAATAATTTTGTTGCATATAATTCTGTAGCCTAATGGCAGTACAGGAGTGAACCCTGTTCGAGAATGCATGTTGTAGGTATTTTTCTGAGTATATGAAATGTTAGACCTAACTGGAATTATTAATGTTAGTAACCTAAAACTAAACTTAACCTAGGGGTTAGATTAGTGTTAATCTAACCTAGACCTAGGCTAAGAGCTAATGTTCTAAGTTAGTATCTATGTGCTAAGTGGTTAAACTAGGTGTAATCCTAAATCCTAACCTAAGTTACTAGCCTAACTATTGAGCAAAGAATAAGGGGACCTATGGAAGGGGTGCGAACCATGGGCGGTAGTTTCTATGTTATTAAATGCGTGGATAAGTATGAAAGACAGGTAATTTGGTGGAGGTTTTTATAACGGCTATCTTGAGCCGACGTGGCAGGTCGCCAAAATTGGAAATGGTCTTGGAATTTTATTTGTCTATCACCAACTATGGCGGTCGGGTGGCAGTGGAGTTTGAGCGGGAAACTGGGAATTAATGTAATCAATGCACTCGATCTTCGAGCTCGGATTTCTTGGGGAAGCATGCAAAATGGAAAGTTGATTTTTTGTTTGGTTTTGCATGCGCTGCCGGTTTTCCTTTTGTCTGTTCACTGGTTCTTCGCACCAGTCTTCTTGGTGTTGCATGGCAAGTATGAGCGTAACTAGCTCTTTCCTCTGGCAAGGAAAATATGTAAGTCATGGAAATAGTAAATTTATGTTGGTGGATCTAACTTGGAAAAGAAGGAGAAGGTTTGAGCTCTTTCAGTGGTCTGCTTCGAAATTTTAAGCAAATATCCAGGCATGTTAGGCCCTAACCTTTAAAAATCTTGCTGTCTTTCAAGTGATTTCATTAGAACAACTCTGTTCAGATGATTTTTGGAATTGGTTGGTTTCTATGGTAATCTTGTGTGATTTTTGGCACTGTATCTTCATACTGGTTCGGTTTTTCAATTTAACCCTTGATGGGTGTTTATTGTATCTCAAACTGTGGCTATATTTCCTTGTGTTTTGCATTCCGGCTTTAAGTTTGTGAAATATATGAAATGAATGTATGCTAGACCTGCTCTGTGAGAACCCATGGATTGTTCTCGTGATGTGTACAGGCTACTGTGATGCTTGTTGATTTATACTTGTCATCGATGCTTGTTTTTTATACTCGTTGGAGGGAATACAGGATGGACAGTTGTTTGATTGTTTGGTTTTATTGAACTTTTTGTTAGCTTCTGTCGTGGTTACTATTAGTGGTGGTTATTGATTCTTGTTGGGTTTCGTTTTGTCTTTTAAAGTTATTTGTTAATAAATAACTTGCTGTGTTATTGTATCTCATCGCGACCCTATTGAGGTTGTTTTTCCTTGTGTTGTGGTTATGGGTTTCAACCCGTTGACAATATGCAATATGTATATATTTATGTTTGTTGTAATCGAAACGACTCTGTAGAGTCCTTTGAATGATTCATATATTTTGGGACCACTGTGGAAACTATATATATATGGAATCTTGGTAATTTGTTTTGCCTTAGTCTTAAAGGAGTAACAGGTAATGCGACTTCTGTTATTTTGTTAACGAATACCTTTGTTTTACAAGGAATTGTGGTTCAGACTCAGTTGGGTACTTATTATGTTCCACTATGTAAGCTTGAGCAAATATTGATATAAGGGTTCAGTCGGATTCCTTGTTTTTGAAATCAGTATTTAGATTTGCTTACCTGATTGTGAATATCGACCATTTTTGGCATGATTGGAATCTTTAACTTGTATTTATCTTGTATTTCATTTTCTGTAGAAGCTTATTTATGAATACTGATATACGGATTTTAGTTTTAAATCTTTGATAAGTAATCAGTGTCACTGCTTCTGTATAAGCCTGATTTTGAACATGTAATGTTTTTGGCTTGGTTGGACTTCTTTAAACAGTTTAACATTATGTAATTTGGCTTTTTATTTAGTGAGTCGTGAATACCTTACTTCAAACTCTGAACACGTTCAGATGTGAATACAGAATATTATGTTTCTTTTCTGTTTATCCCAATTTGATGAGGTTGTGCATGTTAAGGGGATTTTGTATGATTATCTCTGCATAATTCTTAGTGAAACATCAATTTACTTAATGTCAAAGAGTCTTTTATTGACTGCGATAAATTGAAGCTCCTTGATTTCGACCTTGGGTCCCAAATCCTTGTAGTGTTTATTATGGACTAGAAGGGGGATTGTAGGTTGATGTATGGGATTGTAACCATGTTTACGTATTCTATTGCATGGACTATCCTGCCTTGAGCTTGACTGAACTTTGAGCCGTCGACTGCTCCTCGACAGGCGATGTGGGGAATATCTTCTTGTTTGTTGTTTCATGTGAAGGTCATGTGGAGTCTGTTTGGTAGATAGTCATCACTGTTGGCGTGATAGCTACTGTACAGAAGTTTTGTTATATTTGATGTTAACAAAACAGTGATTCTTCTTGTGGCTCGTGCTGACTTATTCGTATGCATGTAAGGTGAATGTTTTCCATTTAAGGAGATGGTACAGTCACGAACGTGATGAAGGGAAATATGAATGACTTGCTTTCTTTCTCTTCTATTATGAAAATATATGTTGATATTTTTATCTAACCGTTTGGAATTGTTTTGATCCTTTTTATGGAATCATGATTTGTAATGATATTCCTTTTACTGTTGAATGAAATGATCTGTTTGAAGTTTGATGTTTTAGGAATTCAGATGGATAATTGATTTGGATACTTTCGTTCTTCTTGATTTCTAATATTGTGATGAAATATTTGGGAAGTATTTAGGACTATTCTGTAACAATAATAGAGTTACGCGTTTGTAGTCATTTTTGTATTACATCAGCATAGTCTGAAATATGTATACTTGTTTGGTGAATTGATCTCATTTAAACAGGTTGTTTAATGAAAACAGTTGGTGGATTGCAATTGATTTAAGAGCTAGTGCTTATCATGCTCAGGTTCATCGAACTGACCCATGTTGACTATTTTTGCAGATGGTTGCCGTAAGTGGTAAAAGCATGCAGATCTGATAGGATGATCAGATTGTTTAGATTTGATTTTAAGTAGAATTTCAGTTTGAATTTATTTAAATGTACTATAAGAGGAAAGATGTTCTTCTTCCGTTGAGTATTGTATCAAGTATGCTGAATGTATAAAATGTATTTGATTAGTTCTGAAAGGAATGGAAATTGATATTGTTACTTATGTGTTTGTATTCTTTTCTTGATAGTTTGACCTTCTTCGGTTCAAATGATCTAAAGAGCATTGTTATTATTATATAATTTGGAGACTTTGGTGATTATCAATGCAAGCTTTACAAGAATATGTGATTGAATTCTTATGATTGTTTAGCAGTTCCAATATGTTCTATCAGAAGCTAAATGGAAATTTAGGTAACTGTCCTTTTGGAAGATAGGGTTAAAATATACCTAAGCAGAACGCTAAACAAACTGAATTAAATTATTAATCCCTAGTCCTGATTATGACAGGACAACATTTAATTGGATTCTGAATCATTTATATTTGATACTAATAAGTATGATATAAATTAAGTTATGAGAACTGATATAAACCTAATGGGGTTCAGATGGCAATCTCATGTGAAGTTTATGAGATATTGTCCAATTCCATTGTTTTAGAATTATGTGTATTCTATGAACTCCTTGATGAGACCTTGGCCTTAATAACTCCTCTGTGTAATGGGTTTTATTGAGAAAGGTCATCCTAGGAAGAAGAATCTAGGGATCGGGAAAGGCTAACCTTAGGGGGAACGTCTTTTAATATAATTTAACTCTATGTGCGTAATGCTTATTAATACGTAGATCTTTTTGAGGCGGATTTAAAGGTTGACAGCATAAGACAACTGCAGGGTTGTACCTTCGAGAAGATTAGGATCTTCTCAAAGATACCACAATGCAGGTGACTTATGACGACACCCTTTGCATTGATCGTCAAGATTTACACCTTTAACTCGTACAAGTTACTTTGGGACCGATTAGGTATGGGGTCACATTATATGGCTGCCTAGGAGACTCGGGGTATCATGACACACTGGTTTAATTAGGATTGACCCAGTATGTCATCTTATCCCTAGTCCTCAGTGAGCATCCATATAACGTGGTCACCTTACTAATCCGTTCCCAAGTGATTAACTTGGGATAATAGGGACTGATAGAAGTCGGTATAAGACATTCTACATAACATAAGAATGGGTGGTGAAGGACGTATTCCAGATTGACGAGTATGCCGTTAAGGAATACGAGACATAAGCAGTATGTTTCAAATCTTTGGCCAAAGTATCGCAAGCTGCTGATTGCGTTGTCCTGAGTCACCTGGTCTAAGGGATGAGATGCCGATGAATAATGGTAACAATTATTCAGTTAGGTTCCTTGGACAGAGCATTCTGAATCCCAGAATAGGGAAGAGAACCGCAAGAGTGATGTGTTAAATAATAACGCCAACTCTTATTACTCATGAATAGATCGGTAGATTACCGAGTCATGGAATGAATAGATCGGAGGTACTCCGAGTCATTACAGCTGCATATGGTTATCTGTTATATGAATGGTTATTTGATTTGTGAGTTCTAAATTTTTGTATTTAGAACCAGGAAGCATTTATTCAAAAAAAGAAAAAATTGACTTGTTCTATTGTCTAAAATGAGGATGTTACAGGAACCGTTGCCCTTAATGCATGTGACCACCTAATTCCCCTTTCATACCCATTAGTTTAGGATAGATAAAATTTCTTAGGTTATAACTTAGGTAGTTTATAATATATACCTTAGGATATAACCCTAACAACAAATTTCCACCATAGGTCTTAACACATAGCCTTAGGTAGTTTCCACATAGGTTAGATTAATTCACAACATAATAGTTTTAAGCATTAGGTTATATCATCATAAAACCTTATAGTATTAGGTTCTAGGTTAATTTTAATAGCCTAGTAACCTTTCCATATCCTTTAGCATAGAGCTTAAGTTAGGATGCCAATCAACTAACAAAGTAGAATAGGAAGCTTTAGGTTAGAATAATAATTCTATTAAGTGACATAGCTTAGGTAGCAAATATTCTTACCTAGCTTAGGATTTCGTAGGATAGTCCTTTTTAGGATCCCAAATCCTTCCTATGCCATGACTAGGCTATATTTTCGTGTTCATCAACAACGTCCTACCATGATCGATATCCAAAGACCCAAGCACAACATACAACTGAATGGAAATACGTTCATACAAAAATCAAAGAACTTGTAACAACAAAGTTCAGTCAATATGTCTCTTAATTCATGGAATTTCAATTTACCATTTGTTCCATAAAGTAGATTTAAAACATTCCTTGGATCACTGAAATTGATCCAAGGATGAGTCAGATTAATAGATAAGTTTACAACACTTAAACTAGATTGCAATTCATCTAAAATAAGTGAAAAATGGATTAAAGGAAGCCATTCCATTTCATTCTAATGATCTTAAGAGTAGAAATGATTTATCCATATCAAGCATGATCTCCATCAATCAAAAGAACACATCTTTAAAAGAAAATCACCTGTCAACACTTGAAATGCAAAGGAGGAATATAACAATTGTCAAGGGTGTTACACTTAAGGTCAATATTTTCTGTACTTTTCACTTTTAAGACCTGGGTTGGTTGATCTAAACCTACTCGCTCCCAAGTTGGGAAACTACTTGGTAAATTATTAGTATAACATGCTATGATCTGACTGTTGTAACTCCATGGAGATTCGTTAAATGGATAATTGAGTCTTAGATTGTTAGTTTTGATAAATGTTCATTTTATGCTTGTTTCACATATCCTTCTTGGAATGAATTAAGCATATCGATAACTGTTGTTGTTCTTGAAAGGTGAATCTATTTGTAGGCTGACTTGAATGATACAGTTATATATGTATTCAGTTATGTATCTTTTGTACCTAATTTCTATCTCTTGAAAGAATTGTGGGTATTGTGAATGGTCTTTATTGGTCCTTTTACTACCTTTATACTTTGGAATGAATATTGGAAATCCCTTCTAATGCATAACTCCTTCCTCTGTCACTCTCGGAGGTAAGTTTCTCCATTGTCCTTTTTGGAAATTGTAGGAGCTAGGTGTTGATTCTTCTTTTCTGATGAGTACGGGAATGCGGATTAACCGAAAGGTACATGATGTTTTAGATTGTTTATTTTTTAGTTGTTATTCATTCCTTTATATAAAAGTAATTGGGTAGTTGTCTAATTTACTCAATTTCATTACTTTTATTAAAGTAATTGGGTAGTAGTTGTTACTACTTACTTCTCCGCTTATCTTGTATTTAACGAATTTAATATTGTTGTAGTTGATTGAAGTGAAACACTGTTACAAGGTGAATAATTTTCTAATGTTAATATGAGGCCTAATCTATGAACGTAGGAAATGTATTGGACCTAGAATTAGGATGACACATCTAAAATGTGATTATATTAATTGTTTAAGATAGATGATTCATCCTAAAACCTTTATAATGCTGTAATAAACTTGATTGTAAATGTATTTTCATGAAACTTGGTAAGCAGAGATAGAAAGTCCTTGCTTTTGAAATTAACTCTCTTTGTTTATATAGTGAAGTTAACTCTGCATTTCAAATTTAGATAGAATTATGAAAGAATTAATTGGTAGGAAATTTTATTTGGCATAGATAAGTAATTGTATGGGATATTACTTATCTGATATGATGTTGTAGTTTGCGGATTATGTTAAGATCTTTTCTTATAATTTAATTCAGATTGATTAATTGTGCTTCTTTTATAGTTGTTATTACTTATGATCGATTTTCCTACTTACTCTTGTTGTTTCATAAAAGCAGATTTGTTTTAATGAAATAATTATTTGAAGACACTTCGTTTTAATGCATAGTGCTTATCATGCTCAGTTCAAAGAACTGACCTGTGCTAGCAATTTTTGCAGATGGACTTTGTAAGTGATAAAGGAAGGCAATAACTAATATGATGTATTGGTTTCTTAAAATTTTGGATATTTGATAAGGGAATTATGATTCATTGTTGAGATATATTGAAAGAAGAAAATTTGTATTCATTAATGATCTTGATGTTGTTTGACATACAATATGTCTGAAATGCGTAGTCTTGTAAAAGGTGTATTTTATCATGATGAATTGAAAGTCTAGAAGTTACTTCGACTTGTTGTCTAAATTCTCTTGTTCATTACTAGAAGGAAATTTGTAATCATATCTTGTTGTTATTGTTCTTATCTGATTGGATCCTTATTCTGTTGTCATTTAATAAATTGAATGAATGGGAAATAGTGCAATTTCCCTTACTGGAATGCAACTTGATAAGTTGTATATATTGATGTTATTTTCCTAAACTAGTATGGTTTATTAAGGGATGTTAAATGAGCATGCATTTAAAATTTATAAGGAGTGTGAAAGGTAAAAGGGCATATGAACCCTAACACTTAACCGTAAAGAGGAATATTATTCTCCTCTCAAAATAATGTAAGGCAAATGAATGGTGTTTGTTTGCATAAATAATTTAGACTTCATTCCTTGAAGTCTATTTTAATAGAACCTGTTTTGGTTCATGTTATCCGAAATGTACCCCTTACTCATTTTTGTGGCTAACTCCTTTCATTCTTCCCTCTCTTGTGCCTCAGTCATAATTTTTTGCTTTTAAGGCACTCAAAACTTTCTGGAAATGACACCATTGGATAGATCACTTTCTCAGCTTTCCAGAAAGGTAAAGTTTTCCTCCTAACTCCATGTAATTTTGAAGTTATGGCGCGGCAATTTTTGTGGAAAATTTTCCCCTGGAAGGCCCGCAGCCAATGAGATGCCACCACATGTCCAAGGAAGTGGCAGGGGTCGGAGGAAAACTTGGTTTTTTACCAAGTGTTTTGGTGAAATTTCAAAAAGGAAGATTTTCCCCGTAGGCCCGCCGACGAATCAGATGATGCCACATGTCCAGGGGAAAAATTTGAAAAAATGACTAAGTGTTGGCACAAGGAGAATTTTTATGAAGAAGGCCCGCGCCCAATCATATTGTGCCATGTGTCCTATGTCATGGGCCGGTGGAGTGCAGAGGGGAAATTAGAATTTTGGTGAAGTGTTTTTGTCAAATTTCAAAAGGAATTTTTTGGCCCGTGGCCCCCGCCACCCAATCATGTTATGCCACGTGTCCCCAGGGGTCAGAGCTATGGAACGCGGGAGGAGATTGGGATTTTTTCCCAAAATATTGCGCACAAAGGAAAAAATGTTTACAGAGGGCCCGTGGCGAATGAAATTTTTCCACGTGTCTCGAACCGGCAGAAGGCGGGGAGAATTTGGGAAATTTTCCCAGGGAAAAAAAGGAAAATTCGAAGGGGCAAGCCCGCATCCAATCATGTTATGCCATGTGTCTAGGTTGAAAATGGTCAAAATGGTGACAGAGAAAATTCAGGAAGGAAAGGTCCGCGCCCAATCACGTGACACCACGTGTCCTCATGTCATCAACCCGGCGGAGTTTTTTGGGAATTTTTTCCAAAGGGTAAAAACAAAGGGAAATGAAGCACGGGGGGCCCACATCCAATCAAAGCATGCCACATGGCACCCGGAATGGTGGATCATAGGGATTTTTTGGGAAATTTTCCCAAATGCAAAAAAGGTGAAAAAATTCAAATTTTCGCTCGCCAATCCGATTTGGCCCTATTTTACCCTAAAACTTCAAACGGCCATATCTTTCGATCCAGAGCTCAGTTTTTCACGTTCTTTATATCAATGGAAAGATAGTGAAATTATCTACAATATTTTGGGCTATTTTTGCATTTTGATGGAGTTTGGAGAGAGAAAATCAAAAAAATGCCTCTAGCATGTGGTCATGGACAGAAATGACGTTTCAACCACCATTTTTAATGAAGAATGGCTCGCATTCTTTCCCAGCATGGTGAAAAATGTCAGGAGATGGGCCTGTAAGGATGCCCATGCTTTTTTACTATGTTTTTGTTCAGTGGTTGAAGCTCTCCCAAGTTTTCCTGTGTTTCTCTCTCATGGGGTCATGGTTTTGCATTGTAAAACCCAGATTTGGCTCTTTTTTTTTCAAGGGTGGAACATTTTTTTTTCATGTATTGTAGGCTCCCTCTGTCACTTTAAAAAGTGATTTTTTGGAAAACCAGACCTTTTCCAAGATTGTAACCTGTTTTTCCTCTCAGATGTTGTAATGCAAGTGGTTTTTTGATGTAGAAATGACAATACAGGCTCTGTGAATGAGTTTTAATCCTTTGTTTGTGTTGTTTGATTCATTTCTAACCCTCCATTATAGTTACCAGTTTGTGCATGAAGTTTTTGTTACATTTTTGTGAACTGTGTCAATTTGTAGAAGTAAAAAATGCTCACCACTCCTTTGGTGTATCACCTTATTAGCACTAGTTTCAGTTTTTTTTTTTTTACATTCTCCATCTCTGTCCACTTTGGAATTTAGAGTAGGATTTTGAGTTTGAAACCTCTGTATAACTTGCAAGTAATACATCTGGTCAGAGGAGTTGAGGAACCAGCCTCTAATCTAGAGATTCCTTTCCCATTTTACAAGTCCCACACTTGGGGAAAGGATTTAATGTTGTGCAATCACACTGGATGTCTAAGATGTCAAACTAGAAGTTTGATCAACATCCAGGGGTGCTGCTGATTTGCAACAACAGTTCCTACACCTCCTACGAATGATGGAATTACATTAAATAAACCTTATGATGTATGTTGTTCTATTTTGAATAACTACTTGTTAAGCTAAAGTTAATGAACATTAAGGAAATCATGAGATATTGAAGTTCTTTAATATATAAACAACCCAAATATGGATAAATAACTTAAGGAATGTTGGATTTAGGGTTTTGAAAGTTTGTTGTAATTTAAATCTTAATTCTAAGTTAATTAAGGGAAATGACCTCCTTGAGGTATGTACATCATGATGAAGTAGTTCTGTCAGATTTTGGCACACGCCAATTACAGAACTGTAACTTTGTGAAGACTTGGGTCTTCACGAGGATACAATGTTACAATTTACATGTTGCAACACCCTTCACCATTGGTTCATCTAGATCTACTCAAATATGGACTTGAACTTAGTTCCCTCTAGGTCAGGATTAGCAATATGATTTAGCATATGAGGTAATGCACTATGACTTAGGGTAACTAGGAACAATCATTCGACTTAGGTCAAATGAGTATTCCCATATACCCTAAGTCATCGTGAGTGGCTCCCTATACTAAATTATGTCATTAATCTGGGATAGGGTCAAACCTTAGACAAGTGGACTGAAAGAAGTCATTAAAGACCATTCTAGATAATAGATGAGTGGGTTGACGGACATATTCCAATTAGATGAGTATGTCATCTAGGAATAGTAACATGAACAATATGCTGGAAATATTTGGCCAAAGTATCGCAAGCTATTGGTTGTGTTTTCCTATGTCACCTAGTTTGAGAAATGAGATTCAGATGGATATTGGTAAAAAATATTTAGATATATTTCTTAAACAGAACACTTAGTACCCAGAACAGGGTAAGCAAACCAAGTATACTTAATATACATTAAGTATTCAATACTTCAAGTTAACATGACAGATCGGTAGTTCATCGAGTCATGAAATGATAGATCGGTAGATCACCGAGTCATTTATAGTTGCATATGGTTTTCTGTTATGAGAATTGATTGGCATGGATTGTGTTTTCTAAATTATGTTTATTTAGAACAAAACACATTATGTAAATAAAAAATCCCTTGTTTCTAAAGTCTTAAAATGGGAATGTTATATGAAATGACCTGTTTACCATGGTAGTCTTGTATGACTGTGGGCAGGTTGCTCTTTGAAAATCTTACAGAAAATGTGATCCTTACCTCCCACCACTCCAAGAGGTTCTCCTGATGGGTATCCCACTAGTGCGCTACAGTCTCGAGTAGGTTATATCAAAGCATTCCTATTCTATCATCTTCATTTTTCCAATGAGCTTCCATGCCCCATTAGAAAATTTCATGGTATGCCCCTCTAAAGTAACTTGGTAGCTTTCCTAGGTGCTTGACTAAGTGTGCCTTTGTAACCTTTATCACAGATCCTCTTAGTTATCACCCAATTAACTCATAAGTCCCATGCACCCAATTTTTGTATGCTACACTAGTGGTATCACTCACGAACTAAGTATCTTCAAATTAGATAACTCCTTCCATGGGGTGAATTATCTCAGGATCTCTGACAAAGCATACATAGATTCTATCAAGGAATTTTTCTCCTAAGGTCTCAATATAGGGTGCCAACTTCCCATCTGTCAAAGGAATGACCACCCTTTCCTCCTTGTTCTCAAAAAGGATATAACCTTTGTTAAATCATAGGTCACCATTGTTCTTATAACACCATGGGCACCCAAGCAATGCAGTAAAATTTTCAGCCCTCGGTGAGCACCAAGAATTTGAAGTCTCCCATGAACTTTGCTCCTTGAATGGTGATAAATGCATCCTTGAGGACTCCAATGGGCATTGCCTTAGTATTGTTTTCCATATACAACACATTTGAAGATAGTTGTAATGCGGGCCTCCCCATTTTATGCCAGACATCTAAGGTAAGAACATTGACCTTTACTCATGTGTCGATGATGATATTGCTCAGAATCCACCCATCAAAAACTGCATTCAAAGTAATCTCCTTGTCATAGTCAAGGTTGTGAGGAGGAAGGTTTAAGTGGAAGACCTGTATTTCACACTCTACTCTATTGCATGGAACCTTCTCTCTCAACCACTCTCCTAGTAAGGGAATAATATTATGTTGCCTTAACATTTTGCACACTTCTTTGAATTCATCCAGATCCTTCTACGAAGCCTCAACATTCCTTCTTTACTCCTGCTACATAAACTAATCCTTTAGACAATGGATCTCTCCTGGTAAACTCCAAATGACATCCATAGTCTCTTGATACACTTATTTCTAGTGATCAGGGTCTAGATACTTTCCATGCAATACTTCCTCTCTTAAAACTAGTGTCCTTGGTCTTGGCATCTCCCTTACGCATGCATCCTCTACTTGTGTCATCTCCAACATAGGTTCTAGTCTTGACTCACGCGACACTCTTGACATCCACCGTGAATCATTCTTCTTGATGCTTACCATCCCAGTGCCTTTGTCCTTTTGGTGTTGTTACTTCATATTCTCATAAAGTTATGAACACTCTTTGTACTTATGTTTCTTTCCAAACCATGAGCATTGTAATAATTCAGGACACTCCACGTTTGTAATGCTCTGTAGATCCACAATTATAACAAGTTCCTCATGGGAACTCACTTCACCCCTCCTTCGTGTGTTATAGTGACAATGAAATTCTCTACAAAAACCTCTTCCACGTGCCCCTCCATCTACGCACCCTTCATAAAAATGGTCATCATCTTTAGAACTACTTGTAAGGCTAGTCTGGTAAAAACCCAGAAAAATAGGATCATGGATTTGATCAATCAGTCTACAATCCTTAGTATCATAGGGTTGTAGAGGTGCATATCTTATAGTAGTAAGAAAACATTCTTATGGATTACATGCTAGAGTAGAGGGGCATCTACTTGCATCATGATCCCCATGGAAAATCTCACAGTCTTAGCACCATGGAATGCATCATCTTTTAAGGGAAACTATCCATTGCATGCCCCTCCACTTCATAGTCTTTACACCAAAGACCACTACGAACCTCATACACTGAGTTTGTAGATATTTTTTTCCAACTGCTTGGCCATTGCAACAATTTGGAATTTTAGAAAAGGACTAACACTAGTATCAATACTCTCAATAGCTTCAGTGCATATGGCATCTTCCAATGCATCACGCAGGGCTGTGAAAGTCTTGTGTGACAGAGCTCTTCTAAATAGTGTTATCAATCCTACAAAAAACCATTGAGCATGTTGAGAAGGATGAATGCCATAAGATAAATTTGACAAAATATTCTTAAAACGTGTTTCATACTCCCATACACTCTCTACCATTCCCTGCTAGATCTCCTTCAGAGTGTTAATGCTCTTCTACTTAAACTTTGGAATTTGGAACTCTGCTAGAAAGGTGTTCTTCAATGCAATGTAGTCTACCACCATCTAATGGGGATCATAATTCCTATACCAACCATGTGCATGCCCTTGCAATGTTTTTGTCAACCGAATTGCCTTCCATTCTAGGGTAGTGATCCCCTTCACGTGCCATAGTAACTCACATTTGTGCACATGCTCTGCAGCATCTTCAATGCCCCTATAGTCTGGTAGGTGTAAAGACATCTCTAAACAAACATGGGGAGGTAGTTAGGGTCCTTGTCCCCCTGATCTAGATCCTTGGTTCCCTCTGGTGTTTCCCCCTAACCCACTAGATCCACTAGGTCATGTTCCTCCTGAACCACCAGATCTACCTCCTACAGTCAGAAAAGGACCAGAAGTGGTCATGCCTAGTGTTCCCAGTGTCCCATTAAACTATGCGCCGATGGTTTGTGATATTATCCCACTACTAGTTATATGTCCCACACCACTCCTAGACACAATACCCAAAGCTTGCATACTTTCACCTTGTCTGAAGATTCCTCCAAATATAGGAATGGATTATGCATCCATGGATGTTCCAAACAAAAAATTATATCTCCTAGGCACCGATCGGTCACTCCCACTGATACCAACTAGGTTAACAATAATTCTCCCTTGATTTGGAAAAAAAACACCAGGGGTTGGTTGCCAGGTGGGTTCAGATGCACGCCAATGACTCTTCTTTCTTCATGTGACGAACTCTCATCAGAAGATGAAGAGAGGCCTCTTCTCCCATGCTTTCCAAGATGGGGTAGCATAGACTACTCAATCTCCACATACTCCGTGTGAGCCTCAACTCCTTCCCGCAACATCTACCTTCATAAATCCAACACACTTACAACCTCGTGTTGTCTAGTCATCTCCCTTTTATGAGATTTTTTATATTTGAGTCATCTCTCCTCCCTTTCCTTTTCAAACCGTAATTTCCACCATCTTCCTCCACCCTAGCTTCCTCTCCCAGAACTTAAAGAAGTTTAGCCGGCCATAGGGGAATGCTTCTAAACTCAAAGTAACGAACAATATCTTCATATATAGAGGAATAACACTCAAAAATGATCCTCTAATCTCCCTCAGAAACTCAAACTCAACAACTTATAGGAAAGAATACGTCAAAATGACATATTCTAAAGTATATATGGTCAGCACCCTCTTCCACCAGTGATCAATAGCATGAATCTTGCAGCCTCTAATATTCATCTTGGGTCCACATGCATGATCTATAGTACCAGCTTGATCTGGATGCATATGCTGAAATCCATTCATATATTTCTACTGGGAAGTAACCAAAGAATGTCTCATATAACTCATGGTACAGATTCTCTTCTACCCATTTACGCGCATTGAACTTGGGTCTAATGTTGAATATTTGAGAAAACTCATCCTCTGTGCTCTTTAACCACGTCTCAACACTTTCTAAGGTTAGGAAATCTTTCATCACACATCACAAGGACAAAGATGCATGTCATTTCTCACAACTTTGAAAAGAGGTCCTGAAAATAGAACCAAGATGTAGTCATTTTTATCCCCTTTATAGAATAGGAAATCCCATGGGCGTTGGGTGCTCACCCGAGGCACGCACGGGTGTTGAGTCTCTCCTTTATGTGAGTTTTATGATAATGCATCATGTTAGAACACAAAAATCAAATGTAGGACAAAAAAGGAACTTAACCACATTCTTGTGAACTTAGGAGTTATCATCTCATTGTATGTAAGTGAGAGAAATAACAAGTAGAACATGCAGATGATTCATACCAAAAGGAAATGCATAAGTATTGAACATAGATGATTTATAACAGAGCATTATATTCATACTATCAAAGTTAATAATCCACATTACATCCCTTGAGGCTAGAACAGATCCTCATATAATTATTGTAACACTCTGATTTTGTATGTTAACTTGGTAAATTTTTTACCTACTGTTATAACTACTGAAATGAAGGCAAACATGTTAAGATAAGTTCTGATCTCAAGAGAATGAGTTGCTAACTTGGATTCTTGTATGCTATGATTTATTGCATGGGACAACAAATATTGTACTTGTGTGTTTGCTGATGTGACAACAAATTGTTGTATACTTGCTAAACTCTCTTTGCTGATTGACAGCATACCTTGAATCAATTCCATTGATCCAAATATGTTGTGGTCCTCTTGAGATTTCTGTGTCGATTCACACTTGAACCAAACCCGAGATTGTTATGAACATGCAGTGCCTGATTGCAGGTGTGAACAGCTAGCACGTAGATGCCAACGACAGGGGTTCGATTCTTGAACCCTTGTACTATCGAACTAGGGACCTCGTGAGGCAAGAAATGCCTGGACACGTGTGGCCCTTGGCACGTAATCTGAGGGACGGAACGTCCTACTCTACATTAACGTGAATGTTAGTAGGGAGGCTGGATGGAATTTGTTAGTGTTAGTGGTTAGTGTGAATTAAAAACCTAAGCTAATCCTAAGTCCTAACATGGCATCCTACACTACTACCCTAAGTGGATTTTTTAAATTAAAAAAAAAAGGGGGGGAAAATAAACCTAGGTTCTAAAACCTAAGGTTAAACTAAGACCTAGGTTGAATACTATATGCAACCTAAACTAATCCTAATCTAAGAGGTGCGCAGACCCTTGGGAGGAAAGAGATAAGGATGAAGGAAGGGCATTCATCTGGCATTTAATAAAACAGTCCATACGGTGGACAGCGCCAGTTTTGGCAGGGCAGGTAGAAAATTAGAGGCATCTATTTAGAAATAGAGCCAAATTCAGTTTTGCATGGAAATTTGAAATCTAAAAGCTCACCAACTCAAGTGGCGGGTGGCGTGGGAAGTAAGGAAAAAGGCAAAGCCTTTATTACATTAATTGTTTTCGGGTCCCCGCGACCAGTCCGCCTTGGAAAGCGTATGAGGGAATTTGATTTTTCATTGTTTCGATTTGGTTTTCACAAAGTTGCTCTGCATTTGGTTTTCTGGCCTGGTTCAGATCAAACCAACTCTTGACATTTGACATTTTCTTGGGATATTTCGAGGCTGTTGCCTAAGCCTGAAGAAGAAAGAAGTGTTGGGGAGTCTGTGTTGTCGCTGTGGAAGGAAAAAACGCGGCAAACAAATTTTTCTTCGAGTTCAGGAGAAGAGAAGAGATTACAGGCATGTTAAGCCCCTTCTCTTTAAAAACTCTTGCTTTGTTTAAGTGTCTCATTAAACAACCCTGCTCTTGGGTTTTGATTCTGTGACTGTTGTCGAGTCGATTTGATTTGGATTTTGTTGGTTCTTGCTTTTCTTTTCTTTGGGAAATGATAAGAAAAATGGCTTCTAGTTGCTTGGCCTTGATGCGTTTTTGCACGAATTGAGTTAAAATGTGAATTACTGTAGTGATTGTAGATAGTATTGTGGAATGAAATAGACAATCTCTTTCTCTGTACAATGTTGTGTGGGAAATTAGAACAGGTTGTGTGATCGTTCGCCTTTCTGTGGAATCATCTCCATGTTGCTGTGTTGGAACTGTCTTGCATGTAAATGGAAGTAGAATACAGTTGAGAAGTGTTGCTAGTGAGTTGGGTTCGTCAACCCTTTGCTGATATTTTTGGAATAATAGGAAAATTGTTCCCTGTTGCTGTGTTTATTTGTCTTGCACTTCTTGAATGGAATACCTCCATGCTATGCTGGTTTTTGATGTTAGATGGAGTCGAACTGATTTTTCTTAAAAATAAAAAGGGGTTGATAAGGAACTGTGTAGGTAGTATTGGTCATCTTATTGCTGTATGATTGTCTTTGTCACATGAACTTTGGTGATAAGATAGTGAATGTTGTGTGCACGGCTTGATGTCGTTTTTGTGTTAAAACTTCATTGAGGAAACAAGATCTTTTGTTGTTTACCATCTGTTGTCTCAGGATTTAAAGGCATGGCATTTCCTTTCGAATTCTAAGGAATGATTACTTCACTGTTTATGTTATTACATAAGGATCTGGTAGACAGTGTGGGTTGTTTTCACTACTGTGTGAATGTTCTTTGTTATACGGGCTTTCGTGATATGGTGGGTACAGGATGTATGAGATGTTTAAGGTCATTCTATACTGAAACTTCATTTGGAAAGGAAATAGTTCCTTTTTTCTCTCTGCTGTGTTGATTATTATGAATACAAAATTGTTTTCTTTATGAGTATACGAATGGCCTTGGGGAAAGAAAAGATAACACGTTTTGGTTGTTCTTTTCCTTTCTTGCTTAAAAGAGATGAAATGGTATTTTATATTTTAAAGGAATGGACATTAAAATTTTATATGAACGTTCGTGAGAGTTGGAAAAAGGGAATAGTTTTTTCCTTCTGAACTCATAGAGAAACATACTGTTTCTTGCTAGGAAGGTATGATGATTAGTTGTGTTTATTAATGCTGATCGGTCCTTTATGATCGAATTGTTTTGGTGATTATGTCTTAATCTTGGATTGTTGTACAAAGAATAAATGCATAGAAAGTTAGTCTTGTTGTGTGGGATGTCTTGACTGTACTAGATTCATGTAATGACACCCTGTACGGTTTACCTTGCTAAAGGTAATGACATCTTATTTTGCATTCTGGAGTTTTGCATACTATTACGATCTTGGAAAATGGATTGGGTAGAATCATTTGTTGGAAGGGAATCCTTCTTCTACCTGCTGTTCTAACTTGGTGAAATTCATAGTCATGTGAATATTGGACTTGTTGTAGGTAATAGCAATGAATAAATGTTATTCTGAACGGGATACGTTCATAGAATTAGGAAATCATGTGATTAATTGACTGCATGATTGAATTACTGTTTGTCTGTTTAGCATACAGTGAAAGAAATATAGTTTCTTTTAGTATGATAAAAATATGGTTTGCATCCTTGTACTGTTTAATCTTGGATGAACATAATTTTGTACTAACCTGTTTCAGATTTTCATATGAGTCTGATTCAAATGAAGTATGGATATGGATGATGAATTCTTCCCTGTTTTCATTTTAAGCGGATTATAAATGAAATTATTCTTGCTGCCGGAAAGTGAATTCCGAATGGATTTTGTAAGTTTCACTCTGAACTGTTATCTTGAATTGTCTTTCATTTGGATTTAACTGTTAGGATAGACATGTGGAAAGAAGTAGAGATATGAATGAATGACTTGGAAAAATGATCTTTTCTTCTTTCATTCAGTTGGAAATCTGGAATTCGTGAATAATGAATTTTTATAGTGCTTAGATGGGAGCAACTATATGCATTGTTGTTCGCTTTCTTGTCTGTACTTGATTGCTTTGGATTTAATACACGAACTGAAAGGAAAGTAATGAGTTACATTTCAGTTAGTTTCATCCTTTGCATTTATTATTAATGAAAGGCGTGGAAAGGATAACAGTATGTTTAAAATTATGTGGAAACAGGACAGCAGTCTTATTGCTGATTGTGATAATATTTTGATAGTTCAGTTGTTATGCTGATATTTCTTTTGTGCCTATTTTTTTGATTGATGTTTAACTGTCATTTCATAAAAGCAGGGTTCTTTTATTGAGACAGTTAGTTGAAGCACCTTATTTTAAGGATAAGTGCTTAATATGCTTAGTTCATTGAACTGCCCCGTGTAATTCATTTTGCAGATGGAATTTGATTAGAATGAAGACTTGGCTGTTTTCTGATGCTTTTGATTTGATGATGTATTGAAATTGTTGCTTTATTTCCTCCTCAAGGAATTGTGAAAAGAAGAAAATATATTCTTCTGTCCATGAGTTGTATGGATGTTTTGTATAAACTATGCCCAATCAGCTGGATTGGCAAATGTACAGATTATGACATGAAATATTGAATACAATTACAAGTGTGATATTTTCAATAGTTATATCAGTTTGATTTTGTTGTTTAATCTGGAAATATAATGTTATTTCTTGATTTGGAATTGTTATTTGTCCTTGGATGGATGCTAAATGGAAACTGATAACTAATCTTACCTAAACGCAACTTTTAAGTTAAAAAATGCAATTAGTTCATACTTGGGTAAAGATGAATTTTTAAGTGACATTAAAAAGGATTAAGAAGAATATGATTCCATAATCGGAAGGTATTCAGGATTAGCTTAGGAGCTAAGGAATATCAATCAACTTCGGGGTAATCAAACTTCGCTTTCGAACTCCATTAATGATCCCGTTTGATAAATTCAGAATAATGGATATAGGTTAAGTATATCCATAACTAATGGACCTTAACCATATAACGTTAAGGAGAACAAATGAATACTGTTCTTGGGAATTAGACCTCGTTTAAATGACGTCTAATAAGTTAAAATTCTGAATTTAGTTGCAGTTGAGAACATCTTGGTTAAGTTTAATAGGTTAAACTTATCACGTCCGTCGGAACGGAGTGCTTAATCCAATGATTAAGAAGTGAACCAAGTAAGGAAATGCAGCCCTTTGACACGAAGGAGAAGATGCATTACAAGACAATGGACGGATTTAGTCCCTCTTAGCCCTATACAACTGTAACGGAAACGAGGATCAAGAGATCAGCGTGGATGCTGAAAGTTGATTTTAATTATTAAAATCATATCTGAAGCACTTGAGCAGGATGTGTATTCTCGATGGGAGAATTCCGTAGGACATTGGCATACGCCAGCTACAGCAAGGTGTCTCCATGAAGACGGGGTCTTCATGACGACACACTGTTGCAGCTGACATATTGCAATGCCCTCCTGAATTAAAACATTTAGAATACATAGGCTGAATGTGTAACTCTTAGCAGGGGATAGAGTATGATCAGATATACGGAGTGACTCCGGAATACTAAAGATAATTAGACACATGGAGTCATGGGGTAATGACACCGTATGTCTGTGTATCTTTAGTTATCAGGAGTGCCTTCTTATATTCGTTCATATTCTAATTGGTTAAATTGAAAGTTTAAAACTGACCTTAAACGAAAAGGACTGGTAGGAACCAGGAAAGACCATTCTAGATAACAGGTGAAGTGAGGTGAAGAACATATTCCGTAGATGTGTATCACATCCAAGAATATGATCATGCAAAGCATGTGAAAATCTTTGGCCAAAGTATCACAATTGCTGGTTGTGTTGTCCTTATCACTTAATTTAAGATGCAGGATGTCAGATGAATATCAGTAACAGATATTCAGATAGGCTTCTTAAATGGATCACTTCGATAACTAGGAAAGGTTATGAGAACAGGTATATATAATAAACTATGCATAAACAAACATGAAGGATCAGTTGTTGCCGAGTCATGAACATGAAGGATCGGTTGTTGCCGAGTCATGAAATGAAGGATCGTTGAAACTTCGAGCCATGAAAATGGAAGATCGGTAGTTCCTCGAGTCATTTACAGCAGCATATAGAATCTGTTATAAGATTGAATGGCATTGAATGTGTGTTCCATATTGTAAATATGCGAACAGGGAACATTCGTTTTAAAAAGAAATTGTGTGATCCAAACTGTGTTGTTTGGGCAGAGAACAATTATTAAAACTTGAACATGTGTTTGAATTTTATAATTCATTACAGTGAACATTATCAAAAAAAAAAAAAATCCCTTGTTCTGGTATTTTGAAATGAGGATGTTACAATTATGCAGAGTCAAATCATGCATCAGAGCCATATTATGCCCATCATATTACAAAGAAGAATGAGAACCCATCCCCTTCTATATGTTATTTCTCATAGAGCTCTCCTAATCCCTAACCATAACATCCTCCATTTTTTTTTCCGTAGGAATTCACCTCTCTTCTACTATATGTATCTCTCTGGGTATATATCCCTCAGTATCTCTATATCTTTCTTCTACCGGTTGCTTGTATATATAGCTTTAGCACCCACTTCCATGCCTTCCAAAAGTTATAGATCAGTTTCCATGTGTCGAAGTGGTCCTCCATGGAAGAATTCATTTCCAGATTCAAGCTCTCTATTCCTTGCAATGATTTCTTTTGGAAACTTCTATTGCATTCCTAAAATATTCACTTTTTGATCCACAATCACCAGAATGGCATCTTATCCATAAGGGTCATGTTTTTCTCATGTTCTACCTAGGATTCCAAATGTGGCTAAGTACAAAACCCATTTTTTCCTCATGCGCACATGTTGTATGTTCTACAAAACCCTACTATAACCCTTTCCTTGTGTGCATTCAACCCACATGCCCTTCTTCAACTAGATCCCTCGTGCCCATGCACCTTTTTTGTACTTAGCTGATAATTTACAACCCAATAGGTGGCTAGGTGATTTAGATAATTAACTTGATTATGATAATTAAATTAATTAAAATGTGTGAAAGTTGGCATGGTGGGGGAATAATATTAAATTAATTAATCGAATTTGGTTTAGAGGGTTGCGACCTAATTTTTGGGTGTCTAAAATTAGATTCAGGGTACCTTTTCCATGGGTGGGGCCCTATTCCAAGACATTACAGCCTACAACAGAAGCTATATTTTATAGTTGAAATGTTTCCCCAACTTGAAAGATGGATTGAGGAAATTGAGGCCTATGAGTATGATGTTAGGTATTCCTGTCAATCAGAAAAAAATTCATTACCATCTTATATTCCTTTCCCCATTCCCCAACCAGTGTCATTTTAACCTGAAACTCAATTCCCAAGTTTCTTACCTATTGCCCCCATTGTGGAGTTCACATCTCCACCTCTTATTATTCCACCCCATATTGATTTTCCTTCCCTATTCCCTTGTAAGATTCGATCCCCTCCATAGAAATAAGAGACTGAAATTTCCCTCCCACCACCAATAAAGCTTAAAATAGTTTAATCCAAACCCACCCCTCCTCTTACATTCCCAAAACCATGTTGGGAAGGGACTCAAGAAACCAGTCAAGAGATAAAGCAAAGAAAAGTGCCCAACAAAGAAGAAATGAGAATAATTTTGAAGAATTGGGCATCAAGGTTTGGAATAGAAAAAATCCCCTTACTGGTTAAGCCTTTAAAAGAGGTCAAGGTTGGAGAAAAAGTGGATAAAAATAATTTTTATGACAGCAGAAGAATAAGAACAAAAAAATGATGATCAACAATCTACTTGCTCCGAGTGTAGTGTTCACATCGACACTATATTTTCATAAGTTTTTGACTCATTACCGGTTGCAGAATCATTAAGGGAAGAAAAATAAACTTAAAACCCAAAATGAGAGGAGAAAAAAAATGGATTTAGATGTCTCAAGTAGATAACATGCCATACAAGAGGTTTCAAACCCTTCTCCCATTCCATCCCTTCCAAATTATGATTTGGGGAATGATTTTTAGCTGTTAAGTTTTATGTTTGAAGATGAGGAGATCCCTGAGGAATAGTTTACAAATCTAGAAGACACCATGAAGGATTTAAAACCCTTGGCATAGTAATCCATATGGATCTAAAATGAATCTACTTCATCAAAATAGTCAACACGAAGAAGGAAAAATGAAAACACAGAGGTTCTATCTTTTTAGTAATATGACCACCGCTCTATGCAGAGTAGTGGTTACAGAACTACTACCTAGCTAGGGTGGCGGTCTTGGGACTTCCAGTCTACATTGGATGGTGGTCCTAGCTCTTTCGGATAGAAAATGAAAAATATGAAATGAACAGCCCAAAATTTGAGTAGTTTTTCATATCTCTTCTCCTCCATGACCTTTCCCATTCTCTAGTGCACGGGAGGACATGGGAGAGGCTATAAATACATGTTTGTAGAGGATAATATGATCATCAAAGCATGAAATCAAATGAGTAAGAAGTTCTTAGTGTTGGAATTGTGTTTTGTAGAAGAAAGGAGTGTTGAGACAGAGAAAGCAAGTATTTGGGAGGAAGTGTGAGATATTATCTACTTCTCTTTCATACATATTGTAACTTTTGTACTTGTTATTTTGAATTGGCCAATAAAAGTGGGAAGAAAGAGAAATTTCCCTTCCCGACTGGTTTTTTCCTCCTCTAGATATTTCTAGGATAAAATTTATTGTTGTTTATGAGCTTAAATTATTTCCTTTCCTGCAATTGTGGATTCTAAGCATAAGCATAATTCATTCACTAGCTATCTCCATCATTTTCTAATAGAAAGTATAACAACAGTGTTTATTTGTGTTTCTATGGATAATTCTAGAGTTGAAGAGGTTATAGATCACACAGGAGGAAAATGAAGAAGATGATTCATATTTTAAGGAGTGTTTTGATGGGGAAGATCCTATGGAATTGGTTACTTTTGTTATCCCAACTCCCATCCTCCAAGACAAAAATCCTATTAACATGGAAAAGAGACATTCAAGAGTATCCTGCTTCTTTAAATATCCCTCTTGAATCAAGGCTGGAGGAATTGAATATTCTAAGCTCCACACTGGCCAAAGAAGAGAAAGGAAAAAAGGATGACTCTACTTACATACCAGCCATCAATGTAGAAGATCAATTGTCTCCAGATTAGCAACGAAGAGAAATTTAGCTCACAGATAGTCACCTTTTCCAGGAAGGTCTGCAAGAAGACTTCCTTAGTGAAGTTAAGGCTCAGGGAATGGGAAAATCCATCATATCAGACCTTGTCCCATCGGGTATTTGGCTTCATTAGAGCTAAAGGAGAATCCACATCCGGTCATGTTCACTTCCAAACATGAGGATAATCTTTAAAGCATCAATGATCATCTCAAACACATCCATGAGTCTAATGAAAGATAGTTTGAGGAGGTAATTTTATTATTTATGCCGGTACTCTATATTTTGATATGGAAAAACAATTCCAGGATAGCTTTCCATGGTTATCCATAGTCATGTTTAATGCCAAATCATCTACATGGCTATAAATTTCGAGAACCAGAAGCTACTTTTCCTTGCTAATGTTAGGGTTTGTTTGAGGTCTTCCATGCTTCTGGTTAGCGTAGGGTAGGGGTAGGTTTATTTCTAGCATAAGAAGTTCTTGTGGAAACTTTACACGTCCCACTTGGGGTATGTATGATTTTGTATTTGTACATATTATTTGTTTTCTCTAGTATAGTGCACCATGTTTCTAGGAAAGAAAGAATATCATAACAGAAGGTTCAAAATTACAGGGAATAATTACAATATTTAAGAAATTCCAAATACAAAGTAACTAAATCAGATTAGGGATAGGTTTCAATTACTTCCATTCTCTTGTTCCTTTAGGTTGATCAAACTTGAGCTTCCAGTGCCCCATGCAAATCAGCCGAATTAGAGAAAATAAGAAGGGCCTCCTCAAGTTATTCAATGTTCCCCAGGTTTGAAAGAAGAAGATAAACCTCAACTCCTTTTTCAGTTCATTTTAGTTGTAGATGTTATGGATTTTTAGGAGATGCAACCTTCAAATTTTCTTGAGAAACATATAAAAGATGAAAAATTTTAGTTTTAACAGGCAGTCCCAATTTACTTCTAAGATAAACATAGTTCCTAATATCTACAGTGTCCATAATTTCTAAGAAATAATCCTTCATTGATGCTTGGTAATAACCATATTTCTCGAGGAAGGTTCCAGGTCTTCATTTTCACCCCAACAAGTCAATTTTTAGAGATGAAGAAGGAAAGAATTTTCATATCAAAACCATTTTCCACTCACACAAATTTCAATATTTTGTTATAAAGATTGGAAAGTGGAAGCAATGGATCAACTCCGAGTCAGCAAAGTTTCAAGTGGATTTCAGGGGCAAGGTTTAAGTTTTTTGAATTATTTCAAGCTACCAAAGATGAATCCATGCCTAATAGAGGCTTCAGGATACTGGTCAACTACATCTAGCAGGCAGATGTCCCTGTGAGTCATAAAAATTATTATCCATTTTTTACCCCAGGAAAAATAGACAACAAGGAAGGATCAAACCCAAGCACTGGACAGGGCCTTGGTAGGACAATCTGGGGTTTACATGAAAAATTTAATGTTTAGGGAGCATTTGCAGTGTCTTCAAAAGATTAGGATCATTGAGGAATTTTTTCCTCTTCTAGGTTTTGAAAGGCTCAAAATTTGCCTAAGAAAAGAAAATAGGCTCCAACGGGCCCACTTTTAGCAAAAATGAGAAAAAAATGGAAAAAATGGATGATGACCCAAAGAGTCATTTTACTCAGTCTCAATGGGCCTTCTGGTTTGAGAAAAATACAAAACATTCAAAGGTCAGGGTGAAAGATGCAAATAATGGCCCAAAAGGGCCCCAAGCTAGAAAACAACTCACTGAGTTGCTCGGTGAAATAACGTGCATGGAAAGGATTGAGCTCCAAAGTAGTTCAGGTAAGCTAATCGGATTGTAGGATGAGAGGATCAAGGTTTGAAATCAGGCCACATCAGATTAAAATCTGAGAAACTTGGCAAGTTGCTCGAAGAGGTGTCAGGTTGGAGTTATGGTGAGTCTAGGCAGAGGGCTTGTGCATGGGCCAAGTTGTTGAGGGCATCGAGTTGGGTAAGAGATAGGGGCACATTGGTGAATCAACTCAGTGGTATATATTTTTGAGTTATGCAGGAAGAGGTGGATTTCCATAGAACATGGAAGGAACTTTCCTGGGTCAAACAGAATGCGGGGTCGTGAAGGCACTCAACAACGTGCACGGAAAAGTGTTGTAGGATGCTCTAGGAAAAAGTAGATCTGTTATTTAGGAATATAGGATAGCCTACAAGATTTTAAATAAAGCCACACCATTCCAATTAGTTTCTTAGCATGGAGGATGTCCTACCAGTTGAATTCATGTTAACTTCTCTGTGTATAGCGCACGCAGGAGGATTAGATTATGAACAATCACTAGAGGAAAGAATAGACAAATTAATATAGTTGGATGAGAGATTAGCCAGGTGGAGCCAGATAATTGAAAAATAAATAAAAAAGGCATGGCATGATCGTCACATTAATAATAAGAACTTTAAGGTTGGGCAGATGGTCTTGCTTTATGATTCCAAGTTTATGCGCCATCCTAGGAAGTTGAAATTCCATTGGGTGGGCCCCTACATCATCTTGTACATCCTTGATTTAGGTGCGTTCCAGTTACAAGCACAGGATGGGATGAGGTTTCCAGGACACTTCAATGGAAGTAGGCTAAAGCCCTATGATAAATAAGTCTTCTTGGTGTTTGTAAATAAGGTAGTGTTTCCAGTTAGTTTAGAATTTCCTTTAGTGCATTTTCTTTTCTTTTGTTTCCCTTTCTCGTTGTTGTTTTGTGTTATGCCTTGGGCTCTGGTAACCTATTTAATTTTTTAAGGTTTTGAATGCACAGAGGACCACACATCATTTTAGTGTGGGGTAGAATAATGTAGAGGAAATTTGAAGGTGGGAAGAACTAGGAAGGATTGTGTTAGAAAGCTAGTTGGATGGCCCTTGGAAAGGAAGTGCATGGAAGGAAAGGTGAAAAAGGATGGTTGGTGTCATGGTAAGGCTACTTTGTGGATACACGTACAAGAGATAAATAAGTGTAAAAGAAAACATGAGGTAGGTGAGAGCCAAAATCATGATAGAAATACCTTTGGTGTTGATGACATGCATGGAAGATTCTCCTATCAAGATGGGTTGGTTGCATGCCAGAAGGTTGGGGGATTGTCCACGCAAGGAATGGGTGTGTGAATTAAATTGATAAAGTCAATTTTTTTTGAAAAATATGCATTAAGTGTTGAAGGACAATGGTAGGTAAGGTAGCATTTAATGTTAAAAGTGGGAAAACTATAAATATAAGGTTGGACACTTCATTATTTACATTACAAATATGAAGAAGAAAGAGATTTTGTGAACTAGGGTTTCCAGATTTGATCCATGTGAAGAAAAATTGGAGAAATTTAACCTTGAGTGACTATTTTGGATCTACAAACTAGGAGGGAAATAGTTCACGGGCGTAGAGAGAGTTGTGAAGAATTTTCGTCTTGTGAAAGGGATATTCCATTGAGGGTTTGGTAGCTAGGGCACGGGTTGAAAAGGAGTTTCTTAGCAAGTTTGAGATCTAAGCTTGGAAAGGGTAGAGAAGTAGAGCAAGAGAAGTTGAAATGCAAAGATAACCTACACAATGGCACCCAAGAAACCAGTTGTAACACCTAATAAGGGAAAAGGCAAGGGTAAGGGAAAACAACAAGAAACCACCGCAAGTACTAATGAAGAATGGTATGCAGAAATGTAGTACCCAGATGGGGTTTTAATTGGAAAGGAGTGGGAGTCCCATTTAAGAAACATGATGTTAAATGATTATAACCATCACACAAACATGAATGAAAAATAAATGGCACTCAAGCTAGTGTGCCCAAAAAACAAGAGGACACTAGAAGGGTTACCCATTTATAGTGACGAACTAAAAGTGAAGTTAGAGAAGGCAGGATTTTTGCAACTCTATGAGTTTCCCTACTTTGGGAAGCCTGGGTGCCTCTATGAGTGCCTGATATCCTGCGTATATGAAGATCACTTTTACTTTGCGGGGTGTAAGATGCGCATAACTCATATGATTTCAAAATTCACAGGTCTCGTCTGTGAAGGAGAAGATATAAAGGACGACCTATGCGATAAAGAAGCCATCAAATAAATCGTCACCACATATGCATACAAGATGGGGTTAAGGTACTTTGATATTGCAGATATCCAAGACCCGGTGATGAGAATGTTCACACACCTGGTAACCAAACTTAATGACCAAGAGAGGTGGATGCAAGTGAACAAGTCATGGTTCAATGTTTTCAGAAGGATATCAAAGGGCACCATTTACAACTTATCCACATACATCGTGGATGAAATCATTAGTAGCA
This sequence comes from Taxus chinensis, assembly GCA_019776745.2. Classification (NCBI taxonomy): domain Eukaryota; kingdom Viridiplantae; phylum Streptophyta; class Pinopsida; order Cupressales; family Taxaceae; genus Taxus; species Taxus chinensis. The sequence goes on from CM034147.1 coordinate 642,509,075, forward strand.
TGCAGGAGGGTGATAAGATACTTTTCAACAATGTCCTCTTAACTATTGTGTTTTTAGAGATCGGAGTGCCAGATGCGATAGATAAGTTTATATGGGATTACCTAGAGGAAGACCCCTCACCCGCAAAAATATTTGAAAAATAAACTTGCGATAGCATGAAGGCGTTCACAAGGCGCATCTTGAGAAATGGTATATGCACTTGAGGAATGCATTAGGGGTAGAGTGGAGGATCCCACAACAACTACCAAAGCTTACAGAGGGATAGGCTGAATTCATAGTACACCAACACTTCTACATTGGTAGATTTAGGTTGGTTGATGAAAGCATGAGCCCATGGTGTAAAATTCCATTTTCCTTCACTGCTCAGTACTTCCAGGTGGGAGTAAACAGGTTCAAGGAATCCACAAATCTAAAATTTGACCTTGGAAGTATGGATCGGGACCATAGGAAGATGCACAAGACATTGGTCTACCCCAACAAGCATGCGTATGTGGAAAATTACATGTCACATGAAGTTCAAATGATGAAACCCCTAAATCTACCTATTATAGGGAGGTCTTCGGTATGTGTATACCTTTGCATAAGGCCCATGTTTGAGAAGGGCACTTATCTTGAGAATGAGATAACTATACTTGAAGACTTAATAGGTAGAAGGAATACCCTACCCAAGAAAAAGGAGACAGAAGAGATAAAGAAAAAGGAACCAAGTGTCAAAGATAATCAAGTGATGTGCACCCCAGGAAAAAGTGCTAGACCAAGTACTTACACATGCAGGAAGAGGTCCCCAATCAAATAGGAGGTGCCATAACAAGGAAATATTATCGCAGAGGAGAAATCACCAGAGGAGCAAGAAGAAAAAACAAAATCTCCTATACTTGAGTCCCTAATTAGGAAGAAACAGAAGGTGATGGAGGAAGCTGATTTAGAGGAAACAAATAGCTTGGAGAAGTATAGGGGTGATAGGGATGACGATGATGAAGATGAACTTGAGGGAGACCAAGAACCACTTGTTTTTAGCATGCACGATTCAGAAGAATATGTATCAAACGAGCACTAAAATTTCCATAAACAGAAATGGAAAATTCAAATGGAAAATTTGAGAGAGGTTTTTGTTCATATAAATGTTTTAAAAAAAATAATCATTTAGATTTGCTACAAAGTTTTACCAGTGAACATAAATCTAAATTTTAGTGACCTGTAGTCCAAGGAAAAGTGTATCAAACGAGCACTAAAAGTTTCATAAAAAGAAAAAGAAAATTCAAACAAAAAATCTAAGAGAGTTTTATTTTCATAGTAATGTGTTTAACAAAAACCTCATTCAATTTGCTACACATTTTACCAATGAAGATAAATCTAACTTTTAGTGAACAACAGATCGAGGAAAAAGCATATCAGACAAGCGTTAAAAGTTCCACAATAAAAAAACAACAAAGTCAAATGGAAAATATGGGAAAGGTATTTGGTCAAAATCATCTTTTGAGGAAAATCCTCCTTCCAATAATGTATAAGAATAAGATCATTTTGATTCTTGTTACCAAAAAGCAAGGAGAATATTTGGGAGAAAATCTTCCTGAAATAAGTAAGATAAGATTTGACTCCAATAATTTGCATGTCCCATTTCCGATCTCTATCTTTAAGTTAATATCATAGATGATGTTTCCCACTAAAATCACATAAAGAAAAGACTTGGTGCCCACGTGCGTGCCTTGGGTGAGCCCCCAACACCTGTTGGATGATAGGCCGATGCGCATGGGGTTCCCTTATTCTTTGGTGGGTGTAAAAATGACTACATCTTGGTTCCGGTGCCTAGACCTCTTTTTTAAGCTATAGTGGGAAATAAAATACATCGTGATCTGTGTAATGAGTGATGATAAAGTGTTTAACTTTGGAAAGTCTTGAATCATGGTTTAAGAGCACAGAGGAAAAAATTTCTTAGAGATTCAGCACTGGACCTAAGTTTTATACACGTAGATGGGTAGAAGAGAACCTCTACCATAATTTGTATGAAACTTTTTTCTATTACTTCCCAGTAGAGTTATATGAATGGCTCTTGGCATATGTGTCTAGATCACGCTGGTATTATAGATCATGTACGTGGACCCAAGAAGAGTACTTAAGGCTGCAAGATGCAGATCTGATGTGGACTCATGTTGTGGATCATTAGCGGAAAGTAGTGCTGACTAGCTACACACTAGAATACACTATTTCTGTAACACCCTGAACTGTTGTTACTTTCTCCTGGACATACAAGTGTTGATATGTGATTTCTTGTATAAGGATGTGTTCCTCGATTTAGAAATCATGCTTGATATGTATTGTAATTTCCTTGCAGATTGCAGATCTTGACTGAGTCAGAATATGATTAGACTCTTTTATTTATTTCATTTTGTGTCTGAGTATTAATCTGATCTCGGAATGAATTATAGAATTATTCATCTATAATGATCTAGTCTTGGATCAGTGGAATTGATCCAAGTAATGCTTTAAGTTTGTTTGTGATGAATTAGATCACAGACCTTGAACAGGTTGCAAGGTATGGAAGCATTGATTTAGCTGGTCAGGAGTATGACTCAGGCTGATCTTGTGAAATAAAATTGGTTCCCGATATGGAAGTATATCTGGAAGGTCTCGATTGTGGACCGGGTAATATTTCGTTACATACAATTCTGCAGCAGAACTGGAGCTAACTCTGTTCGAGAAGGTATGATACAGGTCTTTCTGAGTTTACAGGATGAAGACCTAACTGGAATTATTATTGGTTAGTAACCTAAAACTAAAACCTAACCTAGGGGTTAGATTATTGTTAATCTAACCTAGACCAAGGCTATGTGTTGATATCCTAAGTTAGTAACTACGTTGTAAATTGGTTAGTATGGGTATTACCCTAAATTCTAACCTAAGTTACTAACCTAACTATTGAGGAGGATGTAAAGGGGCCTATGGAGGGGTGCGAACCATGGGCGGTGTTTTCTATGGCAATTAATGTTGGGGATAAGGATGAGGGACAGGTCATGGCGGAGGCTTTAAGCGACGGCTAACCTGTGCAGACGTGGCAATTTGCTAAGTTTGGAAATGAACTTGAGTTTTAGTTGGACTGTCGCCAATTCTGGCGGTCGGTGGAAGTTGAGTTTAAGTGGGAAATTTGGGTTAATGGCATTCAATATTCTCGAAAGTCGAGCTCGGAACTCGCGAGAAGGCATGCAAACGGGAAATTTGTGGGTTTGTTTGGCTTGTCGCGATTTTCGGTCTTCTCTCTCTCTCTGCTTGTTTACCTTCGCACCAGTTCTCTTTGAGTTGCATGGCAAGTATGAACTGCTATAGCTCTTTTCTCTGTCATGGAGGATATATATGTGATGGAGACAACAAAATTTTGTTGGTCGCTTTATCGTGGAAAAAGAAAAGGAAGTTTGAGCTCTTCTTGTGGTCTGCTTCGGAAATTTGATCAAAAATACAGGCATGTTAGGCCCTAACCTTTAAATAGCTTGTTGTCTTTCAAGTGATTTCATTAGAACAACTATGTTCAAATGTTTTGAGAAAATGGATGATTTTCTATGGAGATCTTGTTTGATTTTGGTACTGTATCTCTTCTGGTTCGATTTTTCAATTTCCTCTAGATGGGTGTTTGTTAAATTCGAATTTCGGCTCTATTCCCTTGTGTATTCTTTCTGGTTTAAATATGTGATATATTTATATATTAAAGGTATGAACGCTCGGCCTGTTTGGCATGAACCCGTCGAATATACTTGTGTAGGGTATAGACCACTATTTTGTTGTCAATTTTTGATCGCCAATACTGTTGTGAAACAGTAGGGAAGGATACTGGTGTACCTGTTTGATTGTTCAGTGTTTTAGGAAATTTTGGAAACTCTGTCGTGGTTTTGTTGACAGTTTCTAATGATACTTTTGGGTTTCATTTGTTTTCTAATTTTTTTTGACTTGGGAACAGGCAACTGTTGTGTTACCGTAGTCTAAACGACCCAGTGGAAGTTGTTCTTCCTTGTTATTGTGGTAACGGGATTATTTGCTGACTGTGTACAATATTGATACATCTATACTTTATTTTTATGACTCAGTGGAGTCCATGAGTGAATCGTATATTACTATCTACTGCTGAGAATGTAGATTCATCTTAGAGTTTTATTATTTGATTTTCGTGGAAGCCTTGTAGAGAAAACAGGTCTTGAGGCCGCGGTTATTTGTAATAAATAATGAGTACAGATTTCCTAAGTATGCATTTGCATTCCTTTTGTGTAAGCTGTTCGAAAGCTTCGAAGCGGCTCAGTTGATTTCCTTGCTTTGAAATGGATATTCGATGGCTTACACTTGTTTAATTCTGATTGATTACCATGGATGGCATTGAAGGATTTATCAACCAAGTTTATCTTAAGATGTTGTTGGGTTCAGCGGTTATGGGTATTAAAATCGATGACAGTGCACAGTGTGAATATATAGATTTATAATTGTTGCGATTTGAATGACTCTGTGGAGTCGATTGAATGATTACGTGTTTAAGTCACTGTTCATGGTTGAAATTAGAGATTAATTTGTTGTCTGATTCTTTTTATGCTTCGTTGATGAATATCAGTATGAATTCATATGCAACTGTTGAATTGTTACCTCTGTTTGAATCATTTGAATTCTGGAAAGGTAACTGGTACTTCTGTCTCTTTCTGAACTTGACATTTGGACACTGTCTTTGTCATTGTTTGAGACCCCTGAGCATGAATATTTGTCTCATGTTCTAGCTTCTTCTGAAGTGAACCGTGAATATCAAACTTTAGATTTGCATGCGCCAAGGTAAGTATAGATTTGCTATATTCTATTCCGTTCACTCCTGTCTGATTGAGACTGAGCATGTTCGGAAATTTTGAGTGATTGTCTTGGCATAGTTTTGGGAAACATCAAATTGCCTAAGGCAATATAGTCTATTGCTGACCACAACTGGATTTCTTGATTTCAAATTCGGGCCGTAAAGCCTTGTTGTGTTCGAATTTTATCATGACAGTGATTCTTCCTGTTGTTTGAATGACTTGTTCGTATGCTTACTGGATGAATGTATTTCATTTGAGTAGACGGTACAGTAACGAACTTATGTGAAAGGAAGTATGATTGATTTGGTTCTTTCTCTTCTTTTGCTTATTAGATGATATTTGTCTAACAGTGGGAATTTGTTTGTAACATATTGGTGGAATTCCGAATTGTTATGTTATTTCCCTTTTGGAAGAATGAAACAATCTGACCAATGTTGTGATTTTGGATTCAATGATTGTTTGGGTGCATTCGTTCCTTGTTTCTTATATTTGATGAAATATTAGAAAGTGATTAAGACTATTTTGTAACAATGACAGAGTTACATATTTGTAATCATTTTGTATTACAAGGGCATAGTCTGATATGTTTACTTATGTGAATATTTGACCTCATTTAAACAGGGTGTTTAATGAAAACAATTGATGGATTGCAATTGTTTTAAAAGTTAGTGCTTATCATGCTCAGTTCATTGAACTGACTCATGTTGACTATTTTTGCAGATGGTTGCCGTAAGAGGTAAAAGCAATGCAGATCTGACAAGCTGATCAGATTGTTTATTTGATTTATAATGAATTACAGCTTGATTTTATAGATGTACTATATGTGAAAAGATGTTTCTTTTCCGTTGAGAATTGTATCAAGTATGCTGTTGCATAAAATGTAATTGTATAGTTTTGGAAGGAATGGAAATAAGTGTTTGACACTTATATATAGTATTCTATTTCTGAAAGTTGACCTTCTTTGGTTTATGTAATGGAGGGGCATTGTTATCATTGTATAATATGGATGCTTTTGTGATTGACAATGAAAGCTTGCAAGGAAATGAGATTGAATTCTTATGAGTGTTTAGTAGTTCTAACTTGTTCTAGCAAAAGTAATATTGGATTTAAATAATTGTCTTTCTAGAAGATAGGTTAAAAATGAGCCTAAGGAGAACACTAAACAAGCTGGATTAAATTACTAATCCCTAGTCCTAAGTATTACAGGACAATATTAAATTGGATTCTTAATCATTTATATCTTTAAACTAAAAAGTATGATATAAATTCAGTTAAGAGAACTGATGTTCAATCAAATGGAGTTCAGATGGCAATCTCAAGCAAAGGTTATGAGGTATTGTCCGATTCTGTTACTTTAGAATCAGGTGTATTCTAATGACTCCTTGATGAAGAACTTGACCTTAATATCTCTACCAAGTAATGGGTTTTATAGAGGAGGGTCGTCTTAAGACGAAGAATCCAGGGATCGGAAAGGCTAACCTTAGGGTAAGGTCTTTAAAGTAATTTAAACTCAAATGTGTAACGCTTGTTATTGAGTAGATTTTTTCGAGGCGGATTTAAACGTTGACGACATAAGTCAACTGCAGGGCTGTATCTCCGAGAAGATTAGGATCTTCTCGAAGTTACAACAATGCAGATGACTTATGGCGACACCCTTTGCATTGATCACTAAGATTTACACTTGATTTCACACGAGTTACCCTGGGACCGATTAAGAACGTGGTCATGTTATAAGGCTGCCTAGGAGATTCGGGGTATCGTGACACACTGGTTGAACTGCAAGGTTGAACCAGTATGTCATCATATCCCTAATCCTTGTGGGCATCCATATAACATTATCACCTTGTTATTCTGCCTCCGAGTGATTCAGTTGTGAAAGGAAGGACTGACAGTAGTCAGTGTAAGACATTCTATATAACATATGAATGGGGTGAAGGACGTATTCCAGATTGACGAGTATGCCATTAAGGAACTTTTATAAACTTGTCGGAGGTGTTGGAAGCTTCCCTGCATGCTAAAGCTATTAGGAGCATTGAAATTGGTGTTATCCCATTTCTAGAAGCTCAAATCGCTACTATGGCTAAGCATCTGGAAAAGTTGTCTACGGACTTAGTTCATGAGAATCGCAGTGGAATGTGGTGTATAGATTATGAAGTAGAGGGACATGCCAAGGATAGTTTCCCGTGGAAGATAGTACACTCTGTCACAGTAAAATGTGAGATTTTTCATGGGGACCATGATGCGAGTAGATGTCCCTTGCTACAACATACAATTAGGGAGAATGTATCTTACTACTATAATATCTACACCTCTACAACCTATGATACCAAGGATTGCCATCTTATTGACCAAATCCATGAGGCCATTGATCATGGTGTGTGCTAGACCAACATTGACAGTAGTTCTAAGGGTGATGATCACCATTATGAGGATTGCACAGATGGAGGTGTGCACGGAAGGGGATTTTATAAAGGATTTCGTGGTCGTGGTAACCATGGAGGAAGAAGTGAGTTCCCATATGGAACCTGTTTTAATTGTGGATCTACAGGTGACTACAAGTGCGAGTGCCTAGACTTATTACAGTTCTCATGGTGCAGGAAGAAGCACAAGTATGAGGAGTGCCCTCAATTGTTTGAGCACATGAGTTATCAGCACTGGAAAGACAAGGGCATTGAAATTGTAAGCATTAAGAAGGATCACACACAATGGATGCCACATGTGACACGCGATGTAGGTCTGGAACCTGTTATGGTAACAACAAGAGAAGATGTCATGGGAAGAAAGGGAATGCCAAGGTAGAAGAATCTGTTTTCAAGGGAAGAAGTGTTACATGGGAAGTACCCAAACCCTGTGCATCAAAAGGAGGTATATCAAAAAACCATGGACGTCATTTAGAGTTTACAAGGAGAAATCTAGTGTCTAAAGGATCTGTCTAGGAGGGAGGAGCAAAGAAGGAAGGTCAGGGTGCCAAAAGATGACTTGGATGAGGTCAAGGAAGTATTTAAAATGCTAATGCAAGAGAATATTATTCCCTTGCTAGGAGCATGGTTGAGAGAAAAGGTACCACACACCAGAGATGAGCACAAGAGGTAGGTCTTGCATGCAAACATTTCTCCTCACAACCTTGACTATGATAAGGAGATCACATTAAATGTTTTCATGAATGGATGGATCCTTAGTAATATCCTCATTAACATAGGTGTTGAGGTAAATGTTCTCACCTTGGATGCATGGCATCAGATGGGAAGACCTGCATTACAGCCATCTTCAAATGTTTTGTATATGGTGAACAAAATGAAGGCAATGCCCATCGATGTCTTAAAGGATGAAGCTATCATCATTCAGGGGGATAAGTTTATTGGGGACTTCAAATTCTTGGGGCTCGCCGAGGTAGATAGTTTCCCAGCATTACTTGGGCACCCATGGTGCTATAACAAGAATGTGGATCTTCAGTTCAAAAAGGGATACATAAGATTTTAAAATAAGGAGGAATGGGTCATCATACCCCTAGCTAATGGAAAATAAACACCCCATACTAAACCTTTGGGAGAAGATGTCTTGGATACAATATATGTGCACTCAATCATGAATCTAGAGATAATCCATCCCAGAGAAGGAGTTATCTAGTTTGAATATGCTTGGTCCTTAAGTGACACCACTAGTATATTGTTTGATAATTGGGTGCATGGGACCTATGAGTTAATCAGATGGCATTTGAGAGGATCGATGACAAAGGTGACAAATTCAAGTATGGTCTGGTGCCTAGGCAGAAAGAAGCTATCTAAGTATTCAGGAGGAGCCTTCCCTGAGATCTTTTTGTAGGAGATGGAAGCTCAGTGGAAGAAGGAGAATGAATGAAGAGGGATGTTAAGCTATGTCCTACTCGGAACTATTGCATGCTAGTGGATGACACATCAGGATAACCTCTTGGAATGGTGTGAGGTGAGCATTTCCTTCTCCATAAGGTTTTGCAAGAGAAATGTGCCCATGGCTATAAAAAACTACCGTGGTAAAGAGATCGCTTCCTTCCATATCCAAGCATGTGAGATAGCCTAGATGGGAAGTGCAAAAGCATTTCCACCTTCATTATGGGTTCAAAAGTTATATTCCACCCTACAAGGTTGTGCACATGTATGGTACATTCACATTGAGACATGCCACCAGACAGGAAATTTGCAAGATTTGGCGGCTGATCTCATTCAAACATTCAAGTATCGGAGTAGAAAACCCTTGGTGGATAAGGTGTTACAGGTTGTCAAGCATCTTACCATTGGGGATAGTGCCATGGTAGAAGATAGGACACTGGAATTGCTAGGTGAACCTGGCCTGGAGGCTTGCTTTGAGGAAGAAGAAACATAAGAGATACAGTTTGAGCACCTATGTATAGAGAAAGAAAAAGGAAATATGGTTTATATTATTGATGGGGAAGAGGTGGAAAACTTAGATGTTGACTATTCTGTAGGGATGCATGAGGTGCTAGATAGTTCTAATGAATGGGTGTCATCATATCATGAACCTTTAAATAAAAAGAAGGTTAACATCAGCTCAAGAGAAGAACCTAAGGAGGAAATCATTGGATACTATTGGTTGGAGAAAGAAGTCTCTAAGGTCATTAATCTTTTACGTGAGTTTGAGGATTTATTTCCACACAGGTATCATAAACTAAAAGGCGTTCATCATTCCTTGGGGAAAATGATAATTAAGTTGAAGGAGGGTGCACGCCCGGTCCAGAAAGATACCATATCTAGATGAATCCTAACCTACGCGTGAAGTTCAAGGAGGAAATAGATAAGATGATAGCATCGGGCATCATTAAAGTTGTTGAAGAGTTAAAGTGGATAAGTCCAATGGTAATTAGCATCAAGAAGGACAGAAGGATAAGGATCTATGTTGATTACAAGGACCTGAATGCAATCTGTAACATTGATCCTTTCCTAAACCCATTTACTAAAGAGATCTTAGAAGGAGTGACAGGATGCGAGGTCTACTCCTTCACAGATAGATTCTCAGGCTATCACCAAGTAAGGATCACAAAGGAGGACCAGAGGAAGATGAATTTTTCCACTGAGTGGGGAAGTTTTTCCTATACAATTCATGCCTTTTGGGTTGAAGAATGCACCTGCTGTGTTCTCATGCATTGTGGTACAAGCTTTCTAGAACTTCATCCATAAATTTCTTCAAGTCTACCTGGATTATTGGATAGTATATGGGCTAGTGAGGGACCATTATGACAACTTAAGGTTAATGTTTAAAATATGTCGAGTAGCTGAGGATATCCCTCAATATTAAAAAATGTGTCTTTGCTAGCCTCATTTGGAACATTATTGGGACACGTCATATGTAAGGAAGGCCTACTAGTAGATCCTGCAAAAGTTACAGTAATTATGGGATTGAGGGAGCCTACCAGTCAAAGCATAGTGCGTATATTTCTTGGGCATATATGGTACTACAAGAAGTTCATCAAGGGATATGCCTAGATCTTTACCGCACCTTTAGAAGATTTTCTTAGATAGAAAAGTGCCCTTCATTTTGGGAGAGGTGTAATAGAAGGCATTTGACACTTTAAAGGATAGGCTTGTCACTGTGCCCATACTATGATTCCCCTCATGTTGATATGCCCTTCCACATTCATGTTGATACCTCAGGGACTGCCATTGGAGTCAGTACTTACACAACCTGGTGAAGGGATTATTGATCATCCTTTGTGCTTTACAAGCTGGAAGATAACATCAGCGAAGTAGAATTATACTACAACTAAGCGCGAGGCATTTTCAATGATCCATGCGCATTTCACAAGTTCATACAATATTTACTAGCAACTTTATTTATATTTTACACTGACCATATGGCATTGAAATATTTAGTGAACAAGCCCATTATACAAGGGCACATGTGTTAGCGGGTACTATTGTTCCAAGACTTCGAGTGTCACGGTGGTTGTCAAACGAGGAAAAATTAATTTCAAACCTGATCATTTATCTAGAATCGATTCAAGGGAGGACACATAAAGCATTGAGGATACCATGCCAGATGCATAACTATTTAGGTTGCGGTGTGCACCCTTAGACTTAGAAAATATTGTAGTATTTCTGAAGACAGGTGTAACACTAGAAAGGGATGAAGGAATTGGATAAAAAGCGGTTAGTTATACGCTTTGTACCATACATGTTGATTAGCGGGGATTTATACAAACTAGGTTGTGATGAGATTCTGTGCACTGGTGTGTGCTAGAACATGAGCACCTAGACATAATAGAAGAAGTGCACAGAAGGTAGTGCATGGAGGATGCTATATAGGCGACACCACTGCACGTAAGATATTAATGGCCAGATTATGATGAGAGACCCTATATCAAGACTGTAAGGAATATTGCAAGGCATGTGACCATTGTCAGTGCATTGGAAAACTAGGGCAAAGAGATGAAATGCCTTTGCACCCTATTCCCAGCATTGAGCCATTTGAAAAATGGGCTATATACTTTGTAGGCCCTATTACACTAGCCACACATAGAACTAGATCATGGTATATAATTCACTTGCATAGATTACTTGACAAGGTGGGATAGAAGCAACACCCACTAAGGATTGAACAACAGCTACTGTAATAAGGTTCATATGGGAAAACATTATTACAAGGTATAGATGCCCTTTGAGTTTGACTATTGATAGGGGTACAAATATCTTGAATGAGATAATATGGATTCTATTAGTAGAATTCATGGTGGTTCATCACAAGACTACCCCTTACCATCCAAAAGAAAATGGAACCACAGAGGCATTTAACAAAATACTTAGCCATTCGTTGACGAAGATCTTTGATCTTGGTAGATAGGATTGGGATGATAAAGGTATCATCCACTCTTTGGGCATATATAACAACCTACAAGAAGTTGAATAAATCCACACCATTCTAGTTGGTGTTTGGCATAGAAGGCTGTCTTACCAGTTGAATTCATGTTACCTTCTCTACATATAGTGTATGCAGGAGGATTAGATGATGAACAAGCGCTGGAGGAAAGAAAAGAAAAATTAATGTAGTTGGATGAGAGACGATCATTAGATAGGTGGAGCCAGATAGGACTTGAAAAGATCAAAATAAAAAGGCATGACATGATCATCACATCAAGAACAAGAAGTTTTGAAGTTGGGTATATGGTATTTCTTTATGATTCCAAGTTTCTATGCCATCCTGGGAATTTGAAAGTCCATTGGTTGGGACCCTACATCATCTCATACATCCTTTATTTAGGTCCGTGTCAGTTGCAAGCACTGAATGGGATGAGATTACCAAGACACTTCAATGGGAGTAGGATGAAGCCCTACTATAAATAAGCCTTCTTGGTGTTTGTAAATAAGGAAGTGTTGCGAGTTAGTTTAGGATTTTATTTAGTATGTTTTCTTTTCTTGTGTTTCCCTTGCTCATTTTATTTTTTGCGTTGCACCTTGGGTGCCTGGTAACCTCTTTACTTTTTGAAGGTTATGAATGTACACAGAGGACCACACATCATTTTAGTGTGGGGTATAATAATGTAGAGGAAAGTGCAGGGTGGGAAGAACAAGGAAAGATTACATTGGAAAGCCGGTTGAATGGCCCTAGGAAAGGAAGTGCATGGAAGGAAATGTGAAAAAGGATGGTTGGTGTCAGGGTAAGGCTACATTGTGAATCCGCATACAAGAGAGGAAGAAGCGTAAAATAAAACATGAGGTAGATGAGAGAAAAAATCATGATAGAAGTACCTTCGGCGCTGGTGACATGCACATGGAAGATTTTATTATCAACACGGGTTGGTTGTGCGCTAGAAGGTTGGGGGATTCTCCGCATAAGGATTGGGCGCGTGAGTTAAAGCACTAAAGTTAGGTTTTGTTGAAAAATATGCATTTAGTGTTGAAGTATGGCGGTAGGTAAGGTAGCATTTAATGTTGAAAAGTGGGAAAAACTATAAATAGAAGGTTGAACACTTCATTAGTTACATTGTGAATATGAAGAAGGAAGAGATTTTGTGAACTAGGGTTTCTAGAGTTGATCCGTGTGAAGAAAATTTAGAGAAATTTAACACTGAGTGACTATTTTGGATCTGCAAAGTAGGAGGGAAATAGTTCATGGGCATAGAGAGAGTTATGGAGAAGCATCATATTGTGAAGGGGATATTCCATCGAGGGTTTGGTAGTTAGGGCATAGGTTGAAAAGGAGTTTCTTCACAAGTTCAAGATCTAAAATTGGAAAGGGTATAGAAGCAGAGCAAGAGAAGTTGAAGTGCAAAGATAACCTACACAATGGCACCCAAGAAACTAGTTGTAACACCTAAGAAGGGAAAAGGCAAGGGTAAGGGAAAACAACAAAAAACCACTGCAAGTACTAATGAAGAATGGTATGCACAAATGTAGTACCCATATGGGGTTTTGCTTGGAAAGGAGTGGGATTCCCATTTAAGAAACATAATATTAAACAATTATAACCATCACACAAACACAAATGAAAAAGAAATGGTTCTCAAGTTAGTGCACCCGACAAACAAGAGGACACCAGAAGGGTTACCCATTTCTAGTGGACAAAGTAAAATTGAAGTTGGAGAAGGCGGGATTGTTACAAATCTATGAGTTTCCTTACTTTGGGAATCTTGAGTGCCTCTATCAGTGGCTAATGTCGTGTGTACACAAATATCACTTTCACTTTGTGGGGTACAAGAAGCGCATAAATCCTTAGCTGACTTTAAAAATTCACAGGTCTCATATGTGAAGGAGAAGATATAAAGGATGACCTACGTGATAAAGAGATCCATCAAAGAAATTGTCTCCACATATACATACAAGAAGGGGTCAAGGTACTTTGATATTGTAAATATCCAAGACCTGGTGATGAGAATGGTCATGCACGCCTAGTAACCAAAATTAATGACCAAGAGAGGTGGACCCAAGTAAAAAATTCATGGCTCGATGTTTGGACAAGGAATATCAGAGGGTTCCACTTATACAATTTTATCCACGTACATCACAGATGAGATCACCAGTAGCGCATAGGAGGGTGATAAGATACTTTTTGGCAATGTCCTCTTTACTATTGTGTTTTCAAAGATCAGAGTGCCAGATGCATCAGATAAGTTTGTATGGGAGTACCCATAGGAAGACCCCTCACCCATAAAGAGATTCAAAAAAAATACACTTGTGATAGCATGAAGGTCGTCCACAAGGTGCGTCTTGAGAACTGGTATACGCGCTTGAGGAATGCATTTGGGGCAGAGTGGAAGATCCCAAAACAACTGCCAAAGCTCACAGAGGGAGAAGCTAAATTCATAGTATGATCAACACTTATGCATTGGTAGATTTAGGTTGGTTGATGAAAGCATGAGCCCATGTTGTATACTTCCATTTTCCTTCACCGTTGAGTACTTCCAGGTGGGAATAAACATGTTCAAGGAATCCAAGAAGCTGAAATTTGACCTTAGAAAGTATGGATCGGGACCACAGGGAGATGCGCAGGACAATGGTCTACCCTAAAAAGTGGTGTGTATGTGGAAATTTACGTGTCATGTGAAGTTCAGAGGATGAAACCCCTGAATCTTCCTATTGCAGGGAGGTTCGTGGTGCATGTATACCTTCACATAAGGCCCAAGTTTGAGAAGGGTGCTTATCTTGAGAACGAGATAACTATACCTGAAGACTTGATAGGTAGAAGGAAGACTGCACCCAAGAAAAAGGAGATGAAAAAAATAAAGAAAAAGGTCACCAAGTTTCCAAGATACTCAAGCGGTGGGAGCCCCAAGAACAAGTAATTACATGCCTAGGAATAGGTCCCTAATCAGAGAGGAGGTGCCAGAACAAGAAAATATTATCGCAAAAGGAGAAATCATCGGAGGAGAAAGAAGAGAAAGTAGAATCTCCTATACTGGAGTCCTCAATTAGGAAGAAACAAAAGGTGATGGAGGAAGCTGATTTGGAGGAAACAAAGAGCTTGGAAAAGTACAGGGGTGAGAGGGATGACAATGAAGAAGATGAACCTGAGGGAGACAAAGAACCACTTGTTTTTTAGTGTGCACAATTTGGAAGAAGAAGGATGAAGGGGAGAATAATGACTATTGATTTGTGTGAAGGAAGGGAATCCAGGAGGAGGAGGGCTGCCCAGGACATGGAAGGAGGTGAATGAGGTTTAGTACATGAAGGGTTAGAGGACTCCAAGCCTCACTAAGGATGAAGTAAATAAAGGCGGTAGAAGGAGAAGCAATGAAAATCATTGAAGCCTTAGTAGAAACAAGAATTGGAGCTAAGAGCACTGATATGGTGATTTAATGAAGGTAGGGAAGAAAGTATAGGGAAAGATCAAGGTAGTGCAGGAGACCCTAGTCTATCAGTAACTATTCCTAAAGGGAAAACACGTGACATAGGAGGAATGTGCATGGAAATCCAAGTGGCCCAAGAATGAGCTACATTGATGATCTAAACAAGGTGTTGTGCATGTGCACTTCCAAAGCATAGTCCCAATAGATCAACTCTTGGAAATGAAGTCATTTGATGAATAAGGTGCATACCACATCGGACAAGGAAAATGCTTTCAGTGGAAGATTGATTCCCACATCGATGAGCCAGAGTTTGAGGTAAGCTAAGGGGCACTAATGAATATGCTTGAGTCAAAAGGAGACAACCCTTTGGTAAGCACTCAGACATCTTTAAGATGAATAAGTATGTAATGCATTGAATACGGTCTCGGTTGAATTGGAATACCAGGTTATTTGGAAGGAATGACAAGGTAAAATTTCTATAGGTAGAGCTAGAAAAGAGGGAAGAAGTGACTAGAAGATAGAACCAAGAACTTGAATCAGGAGGAACTAATTAGCACGCAGCTACAGTGTGAACTAAGGGAATAAAAGGAAAGAGTGTGTGAAGTATATAAGAAGGTATAATCCAGTCACAAATGCCATTGTTTTGAAGCATTCAGACCTAACACAAACCGTAAAAAATTATGGATCTTCCCTTGAGTTCCTTGAAGACTTAACACACATCCTCACCATGGAAAGGAAACCTCTAGCCTTAGAATTCGCAGAAGATATGTAGCAACGTGCCTGGAGAAGGATGAAAAATTGAAGGTTATAGCAATCATTTCCAAGTACAACAAGGTTCTTGCTGATGTGAAAAATGCTACCCATACTAATGAGGCTACGTATGAAAATTGCGTAGATAAAGATAAAGTGGTGAGTATTCTAGTCACCACTCATGAGGTACGAACCTCAATGAATACCAAGATAAGAAACAAAGGAAACAGATCAAGAGTGGGAGAGGATCCTCGCTAATGTCGAGAAGACGTCAGAAGCTATTGAAACCTTACGAGGTTCACTTAAAAACTGGTTGAAGGAGTTATACCCATAGATTACAAGAAGCATGGATGCATGCTTGAGGAAATAGGTAAGGAATTGGAAGGAATGGTTGAAACATTAAACACTTGAGGAAATGGACTGGGTTTTGAGGAGGTAAGCACCCTAGTTGGTGACCTATGCTAGAGAGGCAGAAAATAAATTCGATACCTAGAACAAGTTGGAGGTTGATTTGCAAAGATTATTTTCCTATCGTGCTATACATTAATGACAACACTTCCCCATTCTTTCATTTTTCCCAATCCTTCATTCCCTTATTCTTTTTCCAAAGATGCCTTAAGTCTATTGTAATTCTTTCTTTGAATAAGTGTTCCTGAGGGTGGAGAACAAGTAAAGTGTGGGGTGATGTTGGGCCCCCTTAAATTATTGACCAAGTACAAAAAGGCACATGGGCGCGCAAGGCCTAAGTTGAGGGGTTGGCGTGCAAGAAGAACGATCACAGAGGTCAGGGTTCTAGGAGGGTTTTAGAAGGACTATGTTACATGCTAGAAGAACAAGGTCTTGGGACTCAGCCATATTTGGTGTATCAAGAAGGACATGAGAAAAGCGTGACCCGACTGCACATGATGGATTGGATAAGGTGATCAGCCTGGTGATAGGTTGGCCTAGGAAGGAATATGCCAAGCAATGGAAGCTTCTAGAAAACCCATTATGGAAAGGAGTGGAGAGATTAGAATCTTAGAGGAGCATGCTCCCATGGAGGACCACATCTGGACACTTGGCAATGAGATTTGAAGCCTTCAGAAAGAAGAGTTTGGAAATTCAAGAGGCCTATAAATACAAGCACCCATAATGAGAGAAAAGAGGAGGAAAGAGGAATGGAGAGATCAGAGATCTGCAGAAACACCGGGAGGAGTTATCATTGGGTTGGGTAGATACAATATAAGACAAGGATGCATCAATGGGCCTTGGGATTGTAAATTTTATTCTGAGAAGCTAAGGAATGTAGATCTAGTTATGATGTATGACTTTGGTCTGCCATATTGTGTTGTTCTGTAATAGAATCTAATGGATGTAATGAGGTTACCAACTTATTTGAATATGATCATTAATTATTCTGGTCCATCCTCATATCTTCATAGTTCTTTTTCATGTATTTTTATGAAATAAGTATGAATCCTTATACATTTTCCTTTCTATTTTGATTTCAGTTCTATATTCTTTTAAAATATCTTTCTATCTGGATTGACTGCATTGGTTTAGAAGTCCGTTCTAAGCTCTATGATGATTGCATGTCTCATTTCTGCTCACAACCCTTAAGTTCCTATCATTGGTGATGTTTCCCACTAAAATCACATAAAGGAGATAATCGATGCACCCGTGCATGCCTCGAGTGAGAACACCTAGCACCTATTGGGTGATAGGCTCGGAACACATGGGGTTCCCTTGTTCTGTGGTGGGTGTAAAATGACTACAATCTTTTTGGGTTATGCGGGAAGAGGTGGATTTCCACATAACATGGAAGGAACTTTCCTAGGTCAAACCGAATGCGGGGTCATGAAGTCACTCAATAGTGAGGCTCGGAGAAGTGTTGTAGGATGGTCTAGGAGAAAGGGAACTTGGAAAAAAGCTGAGCTGAAAAGAATGAGTCCATAGTGGGAAGGAGGCCAAGGGGTCTTGGCATTGAAATAAAACTTGCAGGGGAATTAATTGAGATGACATGGAGAGTTAAGTGGTGGAGCTCAGTGCGAGTGTAAGGTTGGTAGGACCTGTAAGTTTAGGCTGAGGTACTCAGGCACAATGAGGAGGAACATTGGATTTTGAGTTATTCAAACTTTAGATGTGTGGGAATTAAGAACTTGGTGGGCTGAGTGCATACATGGTGGGGTGGAAAACTTGAAGTCTAATGGGCTCATGCTGGTCAACATATAATTTGTAGGTCAATGGGTGTGTGCATCGAAAGTCAATTGAGAATTAATTCAGAGTATAGGAGACAGAATGTCTGATGAATTCAAATCCCCAAGTCCAAATCAAATAGCTCACCAAGGATTTCAGACTTCAGAGGTGGAGGTGATCAGATTTTGAGGCGGCCAATGTCTGATGTAAGGGGGAGTTAAACTATGAGATCTACCCAACATGAAGTGCAAAATTATCTCATTGAGTTGGTTTCTAGGGAAGTGAGCTATATTGGGTAGCGATTTTTTTGGTAGGTGGAAATTTAAGGGGGTATGGAGCTTGGGTAGGTGGAGAAATGGAATAGGAAGTGACCCTAAAATTCAAACTAACATAACTTTAACTATGTTTATCTAAATTTAAACAAATTATACTTGGAAAGATAATTTAGAGGCCCAAATAATGGAGGGATTAATTTTTAGAGATCATGGAGTTAGGTGGGATAAAAATGAAGGTGAAGTTCCAAAGACATGGAGGCCATACCCAAGTACCCAGAATGGTGAAAATGAAGACATGGGGGCCATTCCTTCTTCCACAAGCCTAAGTACAATGAAGCATGGCCGTGCAGGTCTGCTCATACCCATTGCAAGAAAAATAAATATTTTGTGGTTTTTGGAGCAAATTTCGGAAGTTTCCTCTCTCTCATCTCTTCATCTTTTCTTCTTATAAATTATGAGGGGAATTTTTACAAAGGTTAGCCATTTTTCCTCCAATGCAACTCTCTCTTCTCCTCCTTTACAAGGTAGTTGTAGGGATTCAAACCTTCTCATCTGAGAAATGTAATGGAGCTTCATGCCTTCCTCCTATCAAATGACGTAATGTGAAAAATCTATGAGCAATAAAATTTATTTTATCTAATAATTTTCCTTGAACGGTTAGTTAATCTTACTAATTGGTAGGTCTTGCCTAACTCACCAAAATTATACTAGCATTTTTCTAAGTGCATGTTTGTGGTGCAAGTTATAGAGTTTTAGATCGAGGAATATGTTTATCCCACTATGGTATTGGGTGTATTGAAAGTAACCCATGATGTTTCCTTCTCTTCTCAATGGAAACATAATCTCCATCTTATTTAGTAGCATTTATTGTGGAAATTTATATATCAACTAACACATCTTGCTTGGTGCTATCACCAAATCTTAGGTATACATAGGATATATACAAAGGTGTTCATGCTCTCTCTCTCACTCTTTCTCAAAGTCTCTCTCTTAGTGCTCTCATACTCTACTCAAACTCACACTCAATAGGAATAATCTCAAAAAATACTCTACAAACTCAAAATCTGATATCTCACTCTCTACAACTCTCATAGCCCAAAATCCAATTGGAAAAACCTCATGATAGGCCCAGTTAGGTTTCAACTTGCTAAAACTCAAGGAGTATGTAGCAGTATGATTGGGTAGGAAAAATGTACCTTCTTCAGAGGTCACTTATTTACATGCATGTATATGTCCACTTATGCCAGTTTAGATGAATATTCATGTTATCCAATTATGATACTTTAGAGTGCATAAGTTCAAACCATCTAAGCATTTGGGGTTGCTATGGAAATTTGATGATAATAGTTATGGAACATCACTGGTGGGACAATACATCCAACACTTAACAAGGTTTCCAGGATATAAATGTGAACCCTATCATAACAAAACCCATTCTACTCTCCACTACTTGACAAAAAATTTATAGAATGCCCACTGGGAACTTACAGGTTAAGAGGTGATATTATCTTTCAAAGGATCTTGATTTCAAAATCTTATCTTGCTATGGTACATTCCCAATTATCATATATTTTTCTTTTGTACAACTATACCATCATCAACTTCCAAAAGGGGAAAATATATGCATGGTTGTATGTATGCATACATAGGTCTACTAAGTTCCACTGATTGAATTTTTTTAGGCTTGGATACTTCTACAAGGGAAGACAAGTTGACATTCCAAAAATTAAATATGGATTTCAGTTGTCCCTTTACATATTAGGATTCTCTTAAGGTGCCATTGCAATATGGATTTGGAGGTACACATTTGCATATAGCAAGATTATCAGAGGTTGCACTGTCTATTGCATATTCAGATTGGAAATGTTCAACAAAACATTTTTATCTTCCATATTCTCATAATGAAATTATATGTGCATGATGCCTAGTTATGAGTTACATAATACTAATATTCTAACTACACTACATTGAAACAGATGAAAGTCCAATTGTCTTTTAATTTGGGATATGGAGTTCAATTTAAATTAAATTATTTCCAAAATGATTATCATGTATTTATTTGATCATAAATAGAATTAATTTCTCATCTCTTCTTTCAGAAGCAGATGAAATTATATCTAATATAAGAAGACTCCAGTTGTAGTAAGAGGCCAATCAACCTCATTCTAGTGTTTTGCATATTCAGTTATGTATGCACAATCCCATCTCCATATACATTTTGAGACAAAACACATGAGATTTCTATTCCATTTCCTCAATTGGAACACTTAAACTTCCTACAATGGTTGTACTGTCATTACTACTATGAAGATATGAATAATGAAACACCATACATTATTTTAAATTATAATGGTACTATATTTGTTTGAATCATTACTCATCCCAATCTTTACAACATTCATCTCAAATCTAGTTTTCATCAATCTTCCCCACATCAAAAAAGTGCAAGGTTTCAATAGATGAAGGATTAAGGAATATAAATACTCCCCTATGAACAAAATAAGATACTGATTTGGTTACACTTCAGATTGTGCTTATGTTATCCATTTTTAGTTAATGATATATAAGTTTTGAATTTCTATTCCACATTTTTCTATTTTTAGTTCTAACTCCCTATTCACAATATGGAGGAAAGTATGGCGCCACCACCACCATCCAAAAAAGTCTCAGACTAGGGGGAAATTAAATATATTAGATTCCAGTTATTTTCCAAAAGTGGTGGGCCATAGTGCATTTGACAATAACAACCCATAATATTTAATCTATCTCTTGGTGGTTTCCCTAGTGTAATGGGAACCACCAATTTTACAACATGGATTGAGATCTTGATGCCTATGAGTTTTTTGGGTAATTGAGTCCTGTACTCCATGTGAAAGTTATGCATTAATCCACCTGATATGATTCAGGGTTCATAAGTTCCCCAATCAAAGAGCCTATTTCAACCTGATACTTCAGCTCCCAAGCATCCTAGCTATTGCCCCCATTGTGGACGTCCACTGCTCCATCTACCTAAAAATCCACACCATCTTGATTTGTCATATTTTATTGCCTTAGAGAGATGTTCATGCTCTGAATATTAATAAGATGTTTTTTTGTATGATATAGAAACTTTCACCAACAATGGGAATTCTAGGCTAAAGTATTTGATTAGTCCCAATACAATACTCATTTTGAAAACCATTCCCAAAGACCATGGTTGGGATATCCATTAGGTTACAAATCATTCAAGAGAGATAGCATTGATGTATTAGCTGAATAGACAAGATCTATCATATGTTGTTATTGTAAGCAATTGAGCTAAAATGATATTGGAATAGAAAAATGTCATATTAAATAGGTTAGAGAATTTAGAACAGTGAATCCCAAGCTTACTATAACAAATGTGCTAGAGACAAAAACCTTGTTGTCATTACAAGATTCAAGAAAAAGATAAGTTTTGGTCAACAATTTACTCTTATCCTAATGTTGTGTTCAAATTTTACACTATTTTATGTTTAGCTAATAAGTATGTTCACTCATTACCGCTTTCCAAATGCGGTCAAGGGAATTTGAAGAATCAACTCTAATTGGTTTTGAAGATCTTCACCTCAAGAATGAGACTTAAATGTATTCAAAGGTCTCAATTAGTTAGTATGCCATTCAAGCAGGTTTCAACTCATTCTCCCTAATCCACCCCTAGAAAATTATCATTAAAGAAAATGAATTAAGGAGTTGTAACATGATCCAAAAATATTGCTCAACAAAAAATATGATCTATGATGAAAAAGTTTTCTTTTAATCCAGGTGATGCGACTGTACGTACCCAAAATTGTAAGGTACTGTACTACCAGAACAACGTGACAAGTTCCCCAATGATGATACAGGTCTCCTCGCAAGGTGTTCGGGATCCGGAAAAGCCCTCGGAGTATGCATTAACATCCCGCATGCCCCGCTTAGCCCCCATGTCCTTTGTTTTCCCCTCTTTCCCTCTTTTCTTGGCCTTTTGATCTTCAGTGACGAAACCGCCGCCCTGCTCAGGGCGGCGGTCCTGTAACCGCCGCCCTGCTCAGAGCGGCGGTCCTGCACGCGTTTTCCAGAAAGTTTTTTGACGCGACTCACGTAAAAGATCAACATTTCACCAGCTTTCCTTACCGACTTGGGCATGCATTTATGTTTTTGGTCCCCTGGAATAGTGTTTGGCCATTGTTTATGGTTTTTAGAGTTCAGTTTGGTTTTGATCTTTGGGTGAATGAAAGCTATAAATAAATGGTTTGTGCACAAACAAAAAGTCTGATCTTTTGCTCTCATCCTCTCATTTTCCATAGTTTAGTTTATCTTTTTTCTTAGAGGCCATAGTTTCAGTTCATTTGCAGGCTTAGTTAGTATTGTGCAGCTGTTGGTAAGCCACATATCCATCTTGTGCAAGTGCTGTCTGCCAGGTCTGCCCCTCATTCACTTTCAAGCTCTCATTTTCATAGTTCAGTCTTTTGTTTTGCTTAGAGCCATAGTTTTAATTCTTTGCATGCTTATTAGCATTATCCAGCTGTTGGTAAGCCACATATCCAGCTTGTGCAAACAGTGTTGTTGTTTTATCCATTCCATTGGAGAAGAATAGCTTAGGAAGCCATTAAAGTTGCAGGTTTTTGCTCTTCAAACAGGGTAGTTTCAGGTTCTGGTCACTTTATGTTGCATGACTCGCAATAAAATCCCGCTAGGAATTGCATAAGCCAAGCTCTGTACTCTTGTGCTATCCCTCTCCTACTCGCATTTTCAGTCTGTATTCTGAGCTGTCCTTGTCCCAATATCTATTTCTGTCGATGCTAGCATTACATGCTTTTCTGGATCCACGTGAACACGAAAGAACAAGGAGATCACACTGAGGGGACAAGATCACACACACCATCGGATTCATCACTGTTCTGCGTAATCCAGGTTTTAACTTTCAAAGTTCTAGTTAGAATCATATCAAATAAGGTAGTTAATTGTTTCATTTCAGTAATTTCTATTCTCGATATTGCCAGGGAAGCTGTGAGGATTGATAGTTTTTGAGAAACTATGATTCACTCCTCACTTCTGAGGTAGGATCGAGAATCTTGCAAATAGATTAGGAAAGTTATTGCATTATTTAGAATAAATCTACAAATTACACAGACAAATAACTACACTCGGTTATTTTGTTTGTTTTAAGTTGTTATTTAGTTGTTATTTCTAGATACGTTTAAAAATAGCTGCTTTCCTTAAACTCTTAAAAGGTTAAATGCAAAAATAGAAGTTATATATGTTTTAGTTTTATTCCACGTAGTTAGAATTTGCTTTATTACAGTTAGATTTTAAATTTCACTTTGTATGACAATCACGGGACCTCAGGAGCCCAGGGAATACATATTTGAGCCAATCGTGCCTCAACCAAACCTCGTCACAGCAATAGTTGACATAGACCAAAACCTCAGAATACAAGTATTCCAAACAACAACAGATTTACAACTGATCAGTTCTCAGTTGAGAGGGTTAAACATAGAAGACGACCAAGCATACACGTTTTGGTCAAATCAACCGAATTACAGATTACCCTAGATAAACATTCACATGACTGTAGAAGGGTTCGAAAGAGAACAAACCTTTGGTTGTGATCCTTTGGTCCCACAGCCAGGTGCAGGAGATACTCTCACAGACATAGATACTAGTCTAAGGATCCAGGTTGCACGAACGCCTGTGAGATATTCTGAGAAAATCACGCAGTTGTTGGTCCTAAACATAGAAGCTGAGAAAGCATATGATTACTAGATACTAGGAATCAGGACTTGATTTCGTATATGACCATAACAGAACCGCAACAACCAAGAGTCTACGGTTGTGACCCACAAGTCCCACAGCCTAACGAATCCATAAGTCAATCAGATATAAACATTGGCCTACGCACACTAGTATTCCAATCCACTCCACTTCCACCCATCATCATCGAACAATTTTCCTTACTAGATATAGCGGCTAACGAAGCTAGAGAATTCTGGACTAGGCCAGAGAATCATCCGTAGAGTCAATTGTTTCCACCATCCACCATATGACCTTGTCTGGGGACGTACACGAAACTATCCCAGGCCATTTTCCACGTATTCCACAACCCATAGATCGAATCACGCTAGAGCTCGATATTGATTGGAGCCTTCGAGCAGTCATCCTTGCTGATCGATCTATCACACCAGTCCAAGTTAGAAGGGCTTTCTTCGCCTTAGATTCACAAATTCCATTAGTGCGTGTCGAAGACATTAGATTGCCTAACTAGTTTGTCTGCATCCCACGCATATTCCATCCCCACCGGCTGTCTCGGCACGACCTCGGGAGGTCGGGTACGCGGAAGAGTTACTTGTAGATTCCCACGCTCGCTTGTCGCTTTTCTCGGCGTACAAAATTGGTGAACCCGACGTGAACAAACAAAATTAGTGAAGCTGATGTAAACTTCCTACTTTCTCGTTCGGAGTCATAGTATCACGTGTTCTTTCACAAATCACCTTCGCTCCTTCCCATTATTCTGCGGGTATTCATATACCCCCCGAATATGTCGGGATTCGATGCGTATGGCAGACCCCTCTTGGGTCTTGAGGCATACTACGCCCAACAGAATGGACAATCATCACCCTCACTCTCAGTATGGGGTGACAACTATTCAACTAATCAGTTGTCAACACAAACCCCAAGAAACAGATATAACTCGTCTTTTCAAACAGGGGAGTTAGATCAACCCCCTCGAACGCAACAAACAGAGCCTTCAGGCTCGAACAATATGACGCTTACCAGAGAATCTGGTTCGTCTCCTCAGATGCTACTTAGACCACAAATTAGTAGACAATCTGACCCATACCTGGTCTTAGATGATGAACAGTCAATACGTTATCCTAGGGGTGAACAACGCTCCTGGGGTATGTACCCACCTATAGGAGGTTTACAAATACAACCCGAGATCTCTTTTCAAGAAAATACCTCTATGCCACTGCATATAGGAAATACTCTCAGAGAAACTTGGCAAGATAGCGATCAGTTTATAGCAGGATATCACATGCCTATACAACACCATGGTATACAACAAACGCCGCTCAGGAAAAGCACCATGACTTCACCAAATGAAGTCATTTCAACATTAGTAGAAAAGGTGAGAGGGTTAGAACTTGCTCAAGCAAGTCAAAATCCTCAGTTCATGCAAGCAGGAAGTTCCAATCCTCCATATCACTCTGGCCAAGTAGATCTCCTCACAGGAGTAGGCACGTTAGGCATGCCTCCTCAGTATCCACAACAAACGCCAACAAGGCCTATCATCTCTAACATTATTTCTCCCGGTCTAGTATCAAACAACCCATTACTAGACAATATCCCGTCATACTTAAACATGTACTCCAAATCACCACAGGGAGATATGTTCTCCTCTCCCGCCCCTTTTGCCCAAACGCAGGGACTTCCCTATGCCCCTGCCAATGCATACGCTGTGCCATACCAACAACCCATCCCACCACCACTCCCTCAATGACCACCATCAATGGTCGAAACCTATGCGATAGGGACTTATTCAGAATATCTGAAGGAACCCTTAGACTTCACCATACGAAGCGTCATGCTTCCAAGACCCCTTCCCAATTTACCCAAGTACAAAGGTGAGGGAGATCCAAACGCACATATCAAAGCTTACGCTACAGCCATACGTGAATTACTCCCTTGGGATGGGGTTGTTGCTAAAATATTCCCCAAAACCTTGGAAGGCATTGCTCTTGACTGGTATTATAGAATACCTGAAGCCTCCATCCATTCATTTAAACAGCTCGTATCAGAATTCATTAAGGCGTTCGACATGAACAAACTGTTGAGAACAGGAATCAGGGAATTCTTGCACATCAAACAAGAACACAATGAATCTGTCACCCATTTCATCCAGAGGTGGCGTACAGTTCTTTATTCTTCAGCAAGTGCTCCAAACATGGATCAGATGGAACTATGCGATTTATTCCTTCATTCTCTCAGCAAAGAGGTGAAGGAAGAAGTCCAGAAGTTCCCACTAAGAACTTACGATGAAGTACTTGAGAGCGCTCTTCGAATAGACCAAGCAGCGATAGATAGTGGCCGTAAAACATATGGTGCAAATGGGAGGTTAATCACCCCCAATCAAAACACTACAAATTATCCCACTACCACAAACGTTAATCAAGGACCCAAAATCCTTAACAAAAATCGGGGTGTAACAACGGATGGAGTAACCGACCAGCCCAAGAAGGTAAATGTTGTCAATACTCCATCACAAACAAACAACCAACGAAACAACAACTTTACCCCGACAATCAATACAGTGGATTTTAACCATCCACAACAACAACAACAATGGTGAAATCCTATACAAGGGCCAAAACAAAACTCATTTGGTTATCAAAACCAAAGCCAGAAACAACAAATGCAAAATTTTAATCCTAATAGGCAACAGTTTGATCAGAATTTTAGGCCACAATATACACCAAACCAACAAAACAGGAATTACAATCCCAATTCTTATTGTGGTTTCCACAAAATTCGGGGTCATGATACTAGAACGTGCCGTGACTACAATAAATTCATGCAACGTTTACCAGAAGAACAAAGACAGTTCTTCACAGATTTGTTTTTGGCAGATCCCGTGTCATCACCACCAAACACGCTAGCAGGAGCAGTTTCCCCTCAGAATGCTCCCCTTAAGATCTTTAACGATCCACTCCCAAATCATGATAGCAATAGGCTGAATCCAACTGGAACAAACAAAAGTGCAATGACCAGGAAACAATGATCACGAAGCCTCGACTTCACTAAATCCATCAGTTGCGCCACAGTTGGGAAGTCAACCGAGACCCAAGATAGTCAGTTTGGTAGAGCTAGACACTGAGCTACCTATCGAAGCTATAACAAGAACACGAGAGTATTTCTCTCAACCAAGCCCAAGTCATCTGCCAGAAACAGATAGGAGTCAGCAAATAGTAGAAAAACCCATCGGTGCCTATGATTTAATTAGTGACCTAACAAAGACCTTCTCACACATTTCATTTTTAGATTTACTAAAGAACTCTCCTCCTCACAGAGCTGCTCTTTTAGAAGCATTAGGTCTAGGTCATCTAATTAACATCACTCCACCTCCTGAAACACAAGTAAATCACGTAGATTTTGATATCCACCCTCCGGGGCAGCCGGACAAGGATGTCGAATTCATATTCAAAATAAGTAAAATGCCCACAGATGTTGAGATCGCACGCCGAGGTGATCCAGCCTTACACTTACAAGTATGGATTTATAATAACTATGTAAAACGGGCAATGGTTGACGATGGGGTTGCAGTTAACATAGTCCCTTTCTCTTTCCTCCAAAAACTAGGATATGGGGAAACAAACTGTTCCACCACTCGAAATACATTGAGAGGCTATGATAGCCTTAAAGCCACTTCGATAGGAACTATAATACTTCCGGTCACCTTAGGACCCAAAACAATCCTGACTGAGTTTTATATTATAGATCGGGAAACTAATTATAATATGATACTCGGCCGACCATGGATACACCGAATGAAGGCAATCCCTTCTACGTTATTTCAAGAAGTAAGATTTTTGCATCTAGGAAAGGTATTTGTAGCCAAAGGCGATCCAAAACCTTTCGATTTGCACCTAGCTGATTTAAAGAAAAGACCAGGTGTACACTCAGAATTTGAACTTCCAACAAACCAACTTAATAAACCCACTGACCCAAAACCAGAGGAGAAGTTGGTACCTACAACGGATCTTGAAACTATCAGCATAGCCAAAACAACCCCAACCCCTAACGATAAAGCTAAAGAAATGGTATCATTAGGGACTACTGCAAAAATCGTTGAGTTAATAGAACAAGATTCACCAATGTTCTTACCATTTGATTTGGTAGGCATAGGATATTCCCTAGGTGTTGGTTCCCTTCTAGCAGAGGACCTCTGTATGGTAGAAGTAGAGTGTGCAAATGCAGCAGATGCCCCAACATCTATACTCCCGACTAAGTATTGGACTCTCCATTTCGATGGAGCTAAATGTCGTTATGGAGCGGGGGCAGGTATAATTCTTACTTCACCCGAGGAGAAAGTCCTCCCATTCACCTTTAAGTTAAACTTTGAATGCACAAACAACGGCACTGAGTACGAAGCCCTCCTCCTTGGCCTCACTTTAGCCAAGAGAATTGGTGTTGATAACATCAAAGTCTTAGGAGACTCGCAATTAGTGGCAAACCAAGTTTCTGAGGTATACGAAACCAAAGCCGAGCACTTGCAGCTTTACAAAAATGTTGTATTAAATTTAAGCAAGGCATTTAACTTCATATCCATTGAAACAATCCCGCGAGAGAAAAATCTTCTCACCGATTCAATAGCAACTTCAGCATCACGTTTTACTCCAAGCAATGAGTTAGAAGATACCCAGTTCACGGTGTCCATTCGTGATGAATCATTGATAAAAATAATGACAAATCCCCTTTCAAGCGAAAGTAAATCTACCGTCCTAGACCGTATTGATAGTGATGTGGCTACCTTGGATTACTTAAATGCCTATGCGGCATTACATCTCTCCTATCATATGCTAGATTTGTCCTTAATTCCACATTCGTCTTCCTATTTCGGAAATCCCATGATGGATCTCCCCTCACAAATGGAACCTAGCATATACGCAGTAGAAAATGGGGATGATTTGGATTTACCTCCAGCACCACCTGAGTTCGAAGAGGGTAACGCCTCTTTGATCGAAGAGACAATCGATGTCAACATCGGGACAGATGACAAACCAAAAATCTTGAAATTAGGATCATCCTTAACCCAGAAGAAGTGGAAATACATACGCGGATCCTCAAAGAACATCAGAAGGTGTTTGCATTTAATTATAAGGAAATGACAGGAGTTGCACCCCACATTGCGGTGCACAACCTCATCACTAAATCAGATGCAAAGCCAGTTAAGCAAAAATCAAGACCTATGAAACCTAAAGTAGCTCTCATGGTAAAGGAGGAGGTAATAAAACTCCTTCAGGTAGGATTCATCAAGCCAGTCGACTATTCCCAATGGGTATCTAACATCGTTCCCGTTCTCAAGAAGAATGGAAAGATACGTATCTGCATAGATTTTCGAGACATCAACAAAGCATGTCCTAAGGACAACTTCCCGTTGCCATCTATTGATGTCATTGTTGATGCAACAGCTGGGTTTGAGATTTTGTCTCTCATGGATGGATTCTCGGGATACAATCAAATCAGAATATCTGAGCAAGATCAAGCTAAAACCACATTTATAACTCCTTGGGGAACCTATTGCTACGTTGTTATGCCATTCGGTCTCAAGAACGCCGGTGCTACGTACCAGTGGGCTATGACATACATATTTCACGATCTAATTCATAAAATCATGGAATCTTACGTAGATGACTTATTGGCTAAAGCCAAGAAGTGTTGTGACCATCCCGAAGTACTCCACGTCATTCTTTCACGTCTAATAGAATACAGAGTCACACTAAACCCAGAGAAATGCGTCTTTGGTGTAACGGGAGGGAAGCTCCTAGGTTATATCATATCGTCACGAGGGATAGATGTCGACCCGACCAAAATCTAGGCTGTCCTCGAAATGGTTCCACCTTCAAATGAATCTGGAGTCAGGTCATTCCTCAGAAAGCTGGGTGCAATCCGAAGATTCATCCCAGACTTAAGCTTCGTCGTTCATCCAATCAACAATTTACTCAAGAAAGACTATAGCATTGATTGGACCAAAGACTGTAATGAAGCCTTTGAAGTAGTTAAGTGTTTCCTATTATCACCACCTACGCTAATGCCACCTAAGCTAGATCACCCATTGATTCTATATTCACGAGCTACTGATGTCTCACTGGCCTGTATGTTGGCCCAAGAAGACGATAACAAGAGAGAACGCGTGATTTATTTCATCAGCCGAATGCTGCTCGACTATGAAACACGCTATACACAGGTAGAACGAGAATGCCTTGCCATAGTCTTTGCTACTAAATGCCTAAGACATTATATGCTGAATCAAGAAACGAGGGTCATGGTAAAAACGGACCATTTACGGACTTTCCTCACACAAGGGTCCTTGTCTAAAAAGGCTGGACGTTTTATAACCTTAATGGGAGAATTCGAATTAACGTTTGTAAATCAGAAGTCAGTTAAAGGACAAATTATTGTGGATTGGTTAGCTGACAACCCATTAGACGGAGGTGATTTAGTAGATTTAGACTTTCCAGATGAGTGTGTATACTACATCGAAGCCCGACCCTCTATCTCTGAGTGTCTTTGGTACACTGATATCATTAATTATATCATGGACCATACATACCCAGAAGGAGTTACACCGCAACAAAGAAGGTGGTTACGCATAATCGTAGCTAAATACGTCATTATAGAGCAGGTGCTCTATCGAAAAGCATTCGATGGAATGCTCCTAAGATGTGTCGACATGGAGGAATCCAAGAAGATTCTCCATGAATCTCACAACGGAATATGTGGAGGCCACTTCGGTGGCCACACCACTGCTCGAAAAATACACCGAATGGGCTATTTCTGGCCCACTCTAGAACACGACGCGATATAGTTTGTACGCAGGTGTCATAAGTGCCAAGAATTCTCCCATGAGATCCACATGCCAGCACAAGCTCTACAACCAATCGCTACTCCATGGCCCTTTTCTACATGGGGTCTAGACTTAATAGGGAAATTCTCTCCCTCATCCACAGACGGCCATAATTTTATAATCACGGCCACTGAATATTTTACCAAATGGGTGGAGGCCATGCCTCTTACTACTGTACCTGGTTCTGTGATCGCCAAGTTCATTTTGAACCAAATCATTTGCAGGTATGGTATCCCGCAAATCATTATCTCTGATAATGGAACTTATTTTAAGAATGAAGAGGTTCGCGAACTATGCAATAAATTTAAGATAAGCCATCATACGGCTTCCTTGTATTACCCCCAGGCCAACGGACAGGCTGAAGTGACAAACAAGACACTGAAAGCCATTCTCCTTAAAACGGTGAAAGAAAACAAATGAGATTGGCATTTGAAGTTATATCCGGCCTTGTGGGCCCACCGAACCTCAATAAGAACACCAACGGGAGCAACTCCTTTCTCACTGGTATTTGGGGTAGAAGCAGTTCTCCCGCTTGAGGTCGAAATACCCAGTCTCCGCATTTCACTACAAGGGATTCTGGATGAAGACGCTTACAAAGAAGCATGTCTTTCCCAACTAGAAAGCCTAGATGAAACTAGGTTAGATGCTGAACAGTGGCATAGAGCTTATGCTGACCGAATGTGCCGGCAGTATAACAAGAAGGTCTATGAACGCGACATATACGAAGGTGATCTAGTTCTAAGGCTAGACAGCCGGATCGACAAGAAGACCGGTGAAGGAAGGAAATTCCGGCCCAAATGGTTGGGCCCATACCGAGTCATGAAGGACTACGGAAATGGTGCTTACCTCTTATGTACGCTAGAAGGTGAGGAATTTGGCGAAACAGTCAATTCCCTGCACCTCAAGCGGTTCTACGCATAAGCAACTAGCACTACTTGTATAATTATCTACATTGCATCTTCATATAGATTAAGATCATTTTGTCCACTTGTTTCTTACATAAATTGTGATCAAGGAATCTATTCTCAAAGCAATTCACTACAAACTCATGATGTTGTTGGCATAAATCTCTTTAATCATACCTCTCCATCTTCATATATCATCGAATCATCTCGGAATCTTTTATCAAATAAAGTCAAACATGACAAAGTCTTAACGGTAACCATACCAAGATCTGCAAGTTTATTCTCACTTTGATTTCTTCTTAGGATAGGTGTCTTGCCTATGGTCTGTTCTAGAAGCTTCATGGTGTCACATCTATCCCATATATGCATCTCTTTGGAAATAAGCACATACTGACATTTTACTCAAGAAAACAAGTCAACAAGAGATTAAACAGAAAATTTTAATTTTACACATTTCCTTGCCCCACCAACCTTCGGTGATGAGCTTGCGTCTCTTACTAGTGACGTAGGGTTGGGAAAGGATGGAAATGCCCTTACTCGCCTATGCCTTGCCCACGGTGATAAACCCATGCTTCTTACTAGTAGCGTGGGGCAAAGTGTAGGGGGTCTTCTTGACAAATAAGTACAAACAATCATACGCAAACAATTCAAACTCTGAAACTTTGAGTCAAAAACAAATGAATCAGCTGTGTAAAATCCCAAAAGAATTAAAATCCTAAAAACCCAGATCTTGTCTACTATGTGGCCATCTATGGGTCTAAGTCTAGATAAACCGCAAAGCAAGTGCACTCTAAACTATGAAGTCATTCGGGTAGAGTAAGCTTGTAGCTTCCAATTTGGTTCCGCCAAAGCTTTGTCTATCCTTCATCACTATCGTTTCACCACATTTCACAACTTGCGCCCTTCTTGACTCTTGGTGATGAGCCCTCGCATCTTACTAGTTGCGTGGAGTTAGGAATGGGGAAAATTAATCTGTTCATCATACTGGTTATATTCATCACTCTGCAAAACAAACATGAGGTATCCAAATTGCTCACAGAAGCTAAGATTCAAAATCACAATATATCTACATTATCGTGTATCAGCATCATGAAACACAAAAAGAAAGCAAACATTTGCATCATCTGTTCTCCATTGCATACATTCTAAAAAGCATATAAACATACATCGTAGTATACACAAGGAAACTGGAAATAGAAAGGAAAACATGAGTGCCAAGCTTTTAATCCAAAACGAATGCATATATATAAATAATCAATGTTTATGTACAATGCCATCATGCTCTAAGCATGGTCAAAATGCTCAAAGAGCCCGTGATATACAAAGAATATATAATACAAAATACATGAGAGCCAAGTGGCCTCTCAATCCCTACGAGACCCCTCCAAAGGTGCACGCCCATGCCTAGGACTCCAGCTACGCCGGCACTCTGAATGTACGGAGGGCTCAGGGTCCCGAGGGGCAGCCGCGGTCTCACCACGAGAATGGCTCCTCATGAGGTGCTCAGCCGTCCTATAGCCCGCTAACTCTGTGCGGAGGGTCGACACCATCCTGGCCACATGCCAAATGGGAGCGAAGACATCGGTATGTCTACCGGCTGCTGAGGGCTCCCCGGCATCTACAGACAGCTCCGCGCGGGTCCTATCCATGGGGATCATCAGGGAATCGGTACATACCCTGTGGATCAAATCCCGCCACTCATCAACAGTCTCTGCAAACAAAGGAGAAAAACGAATTAGAAACCAAGCAAGAGGCTAAAAGATACAACAATAGCAACTAAGGAGAGCCTACATATAAACATTAAAAGGGAGAAAGGGTAACTTACTCGGATCACCAGGCCTCCAAGATGGGTCACTGGGACCAGCACCCACCGCGGATGCCACTACCGACTGAGGGGCTGCTCCTGTGGTAGGAGCAACGTGTCGCCCTGCAATGGACTCATCCTCTCCACCATGGCCCTGGGAGAGTGGCTCCTCTGAAACTAGAGTCACCCTCTCTGCGCTCTGCTCATCCCTCTCTTCCTACATAATGTCCTGAGTGTCATGCCACTCAGGATCACTGTCATCAGTCTCCTCCTCTGACCCTCCCTTTGTGAGCTCCTCAGAGTCAGAGTCAATATCTATGGGGTCATCGCTACTATGATTAGGACCCGCAGCAATCTGAAGCAAAGGTGCCCGAGGCGCACCGGCTCTCCCTCTAGCACGAACTATCCTCCTGGCTGCAATGGGAATGCCAGGAGTAATCACTGTCCAACCTTGGCCTCTAGGCCCCCCTCTGGCCTCGCGAACTGATATGTAAACTAGCGCCACTGGGGGAAGCATGCCCGTATATGGAAGGCCAAACTGCTGAGGAACCCGGCCGAAAGGATGTACCTCCACTCATCCCACTCGATCAATAAGCTGTCTTGTGGTGGAGCAGGAGATCAGGGTAAGAGTCTCCTCACCCCATATGCCGGCCATAAGCCGGTACGGTGTCACCTCCATGTCTGTAGTAGTAAGGGAGGCAACTGGCTGATGAGGTGCTCTGAGCACCGACATGTCCATCCATCTGGCTACCCTCACAGCCCCAGGATTTGCCACCTCCACACCCCTGCCATAAGGGATAAAATGCTCATACACCCAACTCATGACTAGAGTTGGGTGGCTCAATGACTGTCCCTGTAAACGGACCACCCTATATAGATCATGGTAGGTGGTCCCTAGAATATCTGCACCCCAGGCGTATATCCGGCCATGCCCCTCTATCTGTGTAATGATGGGAGCCCAGCAATATAACAATGTGTCCCCTCCCTTGTCCCTGATCAATCTTGAGGCAAGGATCCCCATGATGGCCTGTTGAAATACGGGGATAGGCAAAGAAGGAATGGATCGAAATCTCACCCCCTTCTTCGACCCCGATGGAGATGGATGCATCTCCCATATAAGCTGCCCAATGTGCAATCTGTGCCCGTGAGCCTACTGTCTCTAGTGTAAGTCACCTCCCGATGATCGGGACCCCCAGAATGTGGTAGACATCCTCTAATGTGATGGTCCACTCACCACGGACCCCTGGCAGTCGGAAGGTGTTCTGATCTGCATCCCAGTAAGAAAATAGGTCACAAAGGATGTGACTAGATGGTGCAACGTGGGGCACGCGCAATATGCACAATATGCCGGCCCTCTGTAGTGTGTCCTCCTCATCCTGTGAGAGGGCATCCAGTACCCCTGAGATCCAATCACACTCTCTCTCTCTGCTCCATCTAATGTACTCCTCTCTCGCCTGCATACACCCAAAAACACACAAAACAGAGCAAGTTAATATCCAAACAATACCGAGAGAGTCATAAAAACATGTAGAAAGGCTAAAAATATAAGTGCAACCTCAAATATTAGTTCCTTTTGCAATCTGTGCAAAACCGCCGCCCTGAGCAGGGAGGCGGTTTTGTAACTGCCGCCTTAAAGGCAGCGGTCGTGTAACCGCCACCCTGAACAGGGCGGCGGTCATGTAACCACCGCCCTGGCCAGGGCGGCGGTCGTCATCCGAAAACCCACGCAGGTTTTTAATCTAAAAAGGCCTAAAACAAGCAAAAAATGACCATTTAACCTAAAAATGGAGCCTACCCAGTAGGCGCCCCCCCTAGATGGACCTTTTAACACTAGCATTTTCAAAAATGACCCCCCCATTATAACAAATTTGGCATTTCAAATTTAAGGGGGGAAAAACACAAAATTAAAGAAAACCAACCTGTGATCTAGCGGGGTGGTGTTCCGCACGTGGAGGCATGATCACGATCTCGCTACGGACGTTTTGACTCTACTCACGCAAGAAACCGTCACCGTGGGTCCCAGAGCTCAAAAACAATCAAATCAACTCGCGCAAATGAATAGGAAAATGGGCCCACTTTCATATATATATTGCCCTGATTCGTTTTAAAAGACTTTTTCGCAGGTTTGGAGCGCTGATGGAGGTAAGTTCCTATCCCCGCATGAATGGTACGTTCTCATTCCCTATTATTTTAGCGTTTATTTTCCAAATTATTGTATCTATCTGCACTTGAGTTCTCCTTTTATTTTGCAGGTAGCGGGAATTTTGGATGGCGTCATTTCAACACACGGACGTGTAAGGTATAACTTCTAAACTTCCCATTTCGGGACTGCCATACTCGGACCCACCGTTTTACGCCTCTTCATGGCTAAAACGCTTCTCCGAGGGGGCAATATGTACGTACCCAAAATTGTAAGGTACTGTACTACCAGAACAACGTGACAAGTTCCCCAATGATGATACAGGTCTCCTCGCAAGGTGTTTGGGATCCGGAAAAGCCCTTGGAGTATGCGTTAACATCCCGCATGCCCCGCTTAGCCCCCGCATCCTTTGTTTTCCCCTCTTTCCCTCTTTTCTTGGCCTTTTGATCTTCAGTGACGAAACCGCAGCCCTGATCAGGGTGGCGGTCCTGTAACCGCCGCCTTGCTCAGAGCGGCGGTCCTGCACACATTTTCCAGAAAGCGTTTTGATGACTCACGTAAAAGATCAACGTTTCACCAGCTTTCCTTGCCGACTTGGGCATGCATTTATGTTTTTGGTCCCCTGGAATAGTGTTTGGCCATTGTTTATGGTTTTTAGAGTTCAGTTTGGTTTTGATCTTTGGGTGAATGAAAGCTATAAATAAATGGTTTGTGCACAAGCAAAGGGTCTGATCTTTTGCTCTCATCCTCATTTTTTTTCCATAGTTCAGTTTATCATTTTGCTTAGAGGCCATAGTTTCAGTTCATTTGTAGGCTTAGTTAGTATTGTGCAGCTGTTGGTAAGCCACATATCCACCTTGTGCAAGTGCTGTCTGCCAGGTCTACCCTTCATTCACTTTCAAGCTCTCATTTTCATAGTTCAGTCTTTTGTTTTGTTTAGAGCCATAGTTTTAATTCTTTGCATGCTTATTTAGCATTATCCAGCTGTTGGTAAGCCACATATCCAGCTTGTGCAAACAGTGTTGTTGTTTTATCCATTCCATTGGAGAAGAATAGCTTAGGAAGCCATTAAAGTTGCAGGTTTTGCTCTTCAAACAGGGTAGTTTCAGGTTCTGGTTGCTTTATGTTGCATGACTCGCAATAAAATCCCGCTAGGAATTGCATAAGCCAAGCTCTGTACTCTTGTGCTATCCCTCTCCTACTCGCATTTTCAGTCTGTATTCTGAGATTGTCCTTGTCCCAATATCTATTTCTGTCGATGCTAGCATTACACGCTTTTCTGGATCCACATGAACACGAAAGAACAAGGAGATCACACTGAGGGGACAAGATCACACACACCATCGGATTCGTCACTGTTCTGCGTAATCCAGGTTTTAACTTTCAAAGTTCTAGTTAGAATCATATCAAATAAGGTAGTTAATTGTTTCATTTCAGTAATTTCTATTCTCGATATTGCCAGGGAAGCTGTGAGGATTGATAGTTTCTGAGAAACTATGATTCACTCCTCACTTCTGAGGTAGGATCGAGAATCTTGCAAATAGATTAGGAAAGTTATTGCATTATTTAGAATAAATCTACAAATTACACAGACAAATAACTACACTCGGTTATTTTGTTTGTTTTAAATTGTTATTTAGTTGTTATTTCTAGATACATTTAAATAGCTTCTTTTCTTCTCATAAAGTTAAATGCAAAAATAGAAGTTATATATGTTTTAGTTTTATTTCCACGTAGTTAGAATTTGCTTTATTACAGTTAGATTTTAAATTTCACTTTGTATGACAATCACGGGACCTCAGGAGCCCAGGGAATACATATTTGAGCCAATCGTGCCTCAACCAAACCTCGTCACAGCAATAGTTGACATAGACCAAAACCTCAGAATACAAGTATTCCAAACAACAACAGATTTACAACTGATCAGTTCTCAGTTGAGAGGGTTAAACATAGAAGATGACCAAGCATACACGTTTTGGTCAAATCAACCGAATTACAGATTACCCTAGATAAACATTCACATGACTGTAGAAGGGTTCAAAAGAGAACAAACCTTTGGTTGTGATCCTTTGGTCCCACAGCCAGGTGCAGGAGACACTCTCACAGACATAGATACTAGTCTAAGGATCCAGGTTGCACGAACACCTGTGAGATATTCTGAGAAAATCACGCAGTTGTTGGTCCTAAACATAGAAGCTGAGAAAGCATATGATTACTGGATACTAGGAATCAGGACTTGATTTCGTATATGACCATAACAGAACCGCAACAACCAAGAGTCTACGGTTGTGACCCACAAGTCCCACAGCCTAACGAATCCATAAGTCAATCAGATATAAACATTGGCCTACGCACACTAGTATTCCAATCCACTCCACTTCCACCCATCATCATCGAACAATTGTCCTTACTAGATATAGTGGCTAACGAAGCTAGAGAATTCTAGACTAGGCCAGAGAATCATCCGTAGAGTCAATTGTTTCCACCATCCACCATATGACCTTGTCTGGAGACGTACACGAAACTATCCCAGGTCATTTTCCACGTATTCCACAACCCATAGATCGAATCACGCCAGAGCTCGATATTGATTGGAGCCTTCGAGCAGCCATCCTTGCTGATCGATCTATCACACCAGTCCAAGTTAGAAGGGCTTTCTTCGCCTTAGATTCACAAATTCCATTAGTGCGTGTCGAAGACATTAGACTGCCTAACTAGTTTGTCTGCATCCCACGCATATTCCATCCCCACCGGCTGTCTCGGCATGACCTCGGGAGGTCGGGTACGCGGAAGAGTTACTTGTAGATTCCCACGCTCGCTTGTCACTTTTCCGGCGTACAGTACACCTAATAAAGGCCAGTACCCCCATGATAATCTACTTAGTACGAGGAATACAATGAAGCACCATACCTCATCATTTATTTGATGGTTGAAGCAATACTGAGAAATCTCACTTCATATGTTCAATCATTCATGGAGCCTATATTCCATCCCATCTCTCATTTCCCAAGGATGTCATTATAATTAGGTATGTTTATCCATGTTGAGATCAATCAAGAAGGCGTATGGCTACATAATGTAAGGGAGAGCTAATGACAAGTGGGTAGAAAAATCCTGATGGAAAAATGTAAGTTCAGGGTGCCCCATTTCAATAGATATTGAGTTTCATTATTTGAATTCATGCCTTGCCACATCGCTACATGAAATGCCAAGATGACTAAAGATGAGATTGAAAAGGAAAAATAGACATTCAGATCAATTGTTTATGTCTGGTGATTTACTAATATGGGAAACCCCAAATACCTTTGTGTTAGTAGGAAATACTAATTTGTCCAACTCCATATATGCAAGAACATGTCTCCAATTTAGTCTGCGAACGTTGGTTGTTTGGATATGATAATGTTTAAACATTCACTTGATGAGTTGAATTATTCTGATACGCTAATGATGAGCTCACTTTACAGATGCAAGAAAACATAAACAAGGAAGTTACAAAATCTTCAAGAACCTTTGGTGAATTGAGAATACTTTAGTGAATGATATTCTAAATCCATTTGAGGAGTTTGTTAGAAAAGAGGTAGGAGACCTTTTTTACTTCAATGAATACACCTTGTAATACCTTACAGAGAATCAGATGTGACATTTATATTATTGCAAAAGAGCACTAAGTTTGGTTCAAGATAATTTAAAATCATAAAAACCACTTTCAAGAATTGAATTAAGGATTTGAGCTATGTGCACATTCCTCAAGCAGAGAAAGTACCACCTGTGGTAGCTTGTTTCAGCAAAGAGTTAAAAGGGATATATATTTCTCCAGAATAACTCTTCCAAATTAATTCAACAAGTATACCTTCATCGGTAAATATAACATCTTCTTCAGAATATCTTTCTCCCTTCTTCTTTATTCCCCTCCCCTTTCTTCTCTCCTATCACATCCTAATTCTTCATTAAGTGGATGTATTTTTCATTTTTTTTTCTTATGAAAAACATTTAAATGTGACCTATGGTAAAACATTTTAATGAGTTCCCTTAGGAATATTAAGGTTCACAAGTTATAAATGTAAGTGAAAATTATTGTGGGGGTTAGGTGAAGATTCTTTCTAAAAATCTATATATTATATGACTTCCTCATTCCAAAGGGTTTTCAATTTTTGAATCTCTAAGTAGATAGCTATTTTCACTACTAATAAGAAATAAAAATATAGCTTTCTTCCATTTTATTTCCTCTATTTTT
Organism: Taxus chinensis; assembly: GCA_019776745.2. Lineage (NCBI taxonomy): Eukaryota > Viridiplantae > Streptophyta > Pinopsida > Cupressales > Taxaceae > Taxus > Taxus chinensis. The sequence goes on from CM034147.1 coordinate 642,549,064, forward strand.
CCTCTATTTCTTTACTTGTGAAGCTTTTTGAATTCGATGATCTTATACACTCAAGAAAGGTGTTAAATCCTTTGATGAATGGATTAATGAAATTATGTGTTCATGATCTATTGTGTCTTGTCATTATTAGAAAAAAAAAAAATCTTCTAATTTTGTGTGGATGAATTTTGGTTAAAGCTTGTAAAAATTTTCAAGTTCCTATTTACAAGATTAACCCCTCTCTCTTAAATTTCTCACTGCCTTTTCCTCCTCTGAAGAAAATTATTCCCTTGCACTAGGTACAATCATTTGCCACAGGTTCAATGTAGTTTTTTTGTATTATCCCTAGCATATTGGCCACCTAGAAAAAATTTATCCTCATTCAATAAGGGGAGCCTTCCCTTTCACTTTTGAGAGGGACAATCCTAGAGCATTGGTGAAAATAATTTAATTTATCCGTGACAAATTATTTCTCCAAACACTTTTAGAACCCACCATTGGGAATATTTTTTTGTTTCTACACCACCTTATAAACCAAAAAACAGATTAAATGTTTTATTTTTTTGAAAATTTCTTGTAATAAATTCTTGAGCCTAATGTCTACTCTACATTTTTCTCACCATGACTATTCCTAAAAGCACTCTGGTGTTGTAGCCTAATCATTCTTTTTTTTCTAGGAAACCTCAAGAGGATCTCACAACCAATTTCAGGAATTACATCTTGGAATAATAGAGAAATTTTAAACCACTACCATGTAGCCTCAATATTTTGGATTTGAAGAATATTGTACTCAAGCTCTACAACATGAAAAACAAGCTCCTAAATCAGAAAAAAAGGGCTTAGAAAATATTTTTTGAGTTGTGCATCCATTCCTAACAAGATATTGAATGAAGATCTATGAGGGCCTTCTGAGCTAGTGACATGCAACTGATCCAAAATTTTAAAAGAGCAATTCTCAATATGATTTCAAACTTCTCATTACTCAAATTACAAGGAAGGACAAGTCAAGAATATTTTCCATGATTTTGATCCTACCTTTCCTCTTGAAAAATATCATTGAAGGGCCAGTAAGTTAACCATTAAATTTCATTTCTCTAGAAGAAGGATAAGAGGATGATGAGGAAGAGGATCAGAAGAAGAAAAGGAATAAGAACCTAGCATGGCAACAAGCACATGTACCTTAGGGACAAAACACGGGCCCATTTTCTCTAACCCCTACATTGCATGACTTGCCCAAGGGATATAGAAATAACTTTACTAAGTTTATAATATGGGAAGAAACATCCTGATGATCATATTACTACATTCATAAAAGATTGTGGTGTGTTGGGAATGGAATATGAAGATGTCTCAGTTCTGCTTTTCATGGAATCCTTGTACAAGATATCATTGCAGACTAGTTCTATAATTTTCCAAGAAGATTTATTACTAATTGGGATGATATGAAATCCAAGTTTTAATCTAGATTTAAATGAGTTAAAGATGTTCATGCTCTTCTTTCCCAATGGTATTAGTTGAAGAAAGAGCCCCATGAGCCTATGAGGGATTTGTGGCTAAATTCAATAGAATGATCTATAAGATCAAAAGCTTCCCGACCCACAAAGGATAAAAAATTAAGGTTATTCACTAATGTGCAACTACCTAAAGTCATATTTCATGCTAAGAATAACTCTAACCAACTACTTTGGATTAGGCACAGAGTCTTTTAGAATTGAGGTAGAAGATGACCTGATAATGTCTAGAAAAATCAAGAAGGGTCCAAGAAAGGAGAAGGGTCACAAAGTTCAAGTTCTGGATCCAACGGACTCATTAGTATAAAAATTGGCTAATGACGTTCTTTCTCTCAAGAAGTAAATTAGCCCAAGTATTCATGTATAAGGATGTCCCTAGGAAGAATTTTTCAAATAAGTAAAGGAATTTGTCCCCCACCTTAGAGGCTTGCTCTTGAAGCCCCTCGGTGAATGCAATGTGTGGGACTAGATCATTGGATGAATAAAGTGAAGAAGAAATAGCCTCATAAAAGAGAAGAAGAGGAAGGTGAATTGATGATTGAAGAAATTGGATGAATTACTAAGTTGGTAATTATTTTAATTTTCCTCCTCATCAAAAGATGAATATGAAGACTCTATGGTAGAATATAAACAATCATTCTTGTATTATTTTTACCTGGTCTAAGACTCTTGAGAAGGAGAAGTCTTCAAAGTATAAAGACATAAGAGAAATAAGATACTCAACTGGTGAATCTACTTGTTGAGAAGATAATAACAAAGAGAGGGTATTCTTCCTCCATCCTTGGAATCTACCAAGAAAGAACTTGAAGTTGTGTCCTCCTCGAAAAATATCTTCTAAACAAGGTATGTCTAATTCTACCACAAATGATGTTTTTACTTCTGCAAAACATAGGAATGATGATAAAATCAGCTAGCACTTCCTATAAATCAAACCAAGATAATGCCTCCACTACCTCTGAGAACCCCTCTTCCAACTTTGATATCATTGACCATGTCAAAAGGGCTAAAGTCCAAATCTCATAATTTGATTACTTACAAACCCATCCTTAGCAATTTGAAAATTTGGTTAAGTTCATTAAAAGTGGTGGTTCTAAGTCCAAAGTGTCATCTGTCCTCAAAGTACCACCCACTTCAAAAGGTCTTACTTCCTACCCCTAAGCCTAGCCCAAGACAAAATCTCATGGCCTCTACTCCTAACCTCCACAAGTAAAATTAAACCTTTTTATGTCTCTTTTGTTAATAAATGAGTACCAATTGAAAAATTGTATCATTGATTCGGGTGCCTTAGACAATTTCATGTCTGTCAAAGTTTACTCAAGCCCTTGGATTGAGTCTCTCACAAGCATTTGGACATTTTTACTCTATGGAGAGGAAATGAAGTTCCACCGGTTGGGATAATTAAAGATGCAATAATGGCCCTTATGGCTTATCCCAGAAAAACGAGTAAATGAAACCATTCTTGTAGCTGACATGCCAGATACATATGGAATGTTACTCAGTAGAACTTTTTCCAGGAGATGGCTAGGATAAATTCAGATGGATTGGTCTTCAGCTTTAAATACTAGTAAAGGGAGAGATGAAGAAACTTCTTCTGGAACTGAAAATGAAATACACCATGCAAAAATTAGATGATCCTAGATCCAACATCCTCTTTTAGAGTAGAGCTTGGGAAATATTTGTTTGAAGAATTAGGAAGAATCCCATATGAAGAAAGAGGGAATGGAAACCATTTCATGAGCTGGAAAGGAGTGGATCTTCCCATCTTGGAAGAAAAGCCAACCAACATAGCTGAAGAAGTTTCGAAAATGGAGTTTGATGGAAGTTGTTCTACAACTGGTTCTGGAAGTAGGAATTGTCCTATCTTCTCCATAAGGATATTTATTCCCATTATCCTACAAGTTATAGTTCTTGAATACAACCAATATTGTTTAATATGAAGCTTTATTGTTATGATTGAGAGGTGCCAAAGAAATGGGAATAAAGAAGCTTGTTATACAAGGAGATGTCAAATTGATCATAAAGAAGGTGAGAGACATATTTCAAGTAAAAAATTCCCTGCTCTCCACCATTACATGAATATGGTCATGGATTACATTGAAGATTTCGATGCATTTGACATAAAATCAGTCCCAATAGGACCAAAATGTAGATCTGATTCATTGTTGTGTCCACATCACTAATGATTCTACACCCCAATTTTAAAGGAGACAAGTTTTAGTGGAAATGGTCTTTTAGCCAAGTGTTATAGACAATTTAGAGAGTTAAAGGTTTTTGAATATGATAATCAAATTCTTTTCCTTCCTACAACAAACAAGGACTTTAGTTCCATGTATTTTAAGGAAGTGACTCACTCCCATGGGATTTTTCCAATAACAATAGTGAAAATAACCCAAGTGATCAAGTGGATGAAGATGGAGTGATCTAGCTAAAAGGAAACAGGATTCCAAAAGGGTTGGTGTCTCTAGAAGAGTTGTTCAAAAAACATGACTGATTCATCCATGGAAAGGAAAATAACCAACCAAGGTCCTCTTTAGAGTATGAAAAAGTTAATATTAGAACTAGTGAGTAGCCAAGGATGGTGAACATTTGGAAATGTTTTTCACCTAAGGAATGTAGGAATTTTATAGCATTGTTGAAGAAATACTCTAATTTTCTCACATACTCTTATGATGATTTAAATTCATTTCAGCTACATTCAATGCAAAATTCATATTCCCTTGAATCCTGATGTGAAGGCCTTCAGTAGAAAGTAGAGGAAGTACAATCCAAATATTTTGGAACCATCAGAGTAGAGGTTGAAAAGCTACTCAATCCCACATCATCTTCCCCATCCACCACTCAACGTGGATTGCTAATATTTTACCAGTGAGAAAAGAAGAGTGGTGAGATTCACATCTACATAGAATTTCAAAATCTGAACCAGGCCTCTCTAAAATACAATTACCACTGTCTGGTCATGGATCACATCTTGTAAGTAGTAAATTATTTATAGAATGATGTCCATATTGGATGGATTCTTAAGGTACAACCAAATTGAAGTTTCTAAGGAAGATCAATTCAAGACCACCTTCACTACCCCATGGGGAACCTTCTCCTACCACTACATGTCCATTTTTCCTAATCAATGTAGGTGCAACATTTCAGTGGGCTATGGACTTTTCATTTAAATACTTGAAGGGGAAGTTCATTATAGTGTACCTTGATGATCTAACCATGTACTCCAAGAAAAGATGTGAACATCTGCAACAACTTGAATAGGTATTGATTCATTGCAGAAGGCATCATATATCCTTGAATCCAAAGAAGTCCATATTTGGAGTTACTGAAGGAAATATCCTTGGTCACATCGTGAGAAAGGAGGGCACCAAAATTGATTAGAAAGGGTAGAAGCTATCCAAAGACTATCCTTTCCTACTAGTAAGCCAGGGGTGCATTCTTTCTTTGGTAAGGTCAACTTCCTGAGGATATTTGTACCATATTTTTCATGGAGATGACAAAGGATATTGTAAATATGATGAATCTTAAGGATTCCTTCAAATGGAACAAACAAGGAAAATAATCTTTCAATTCCATCAAATATTTTAATTTCCAAAGCACCTACTCTAGTGTACGCCCTGACTTTAGTAAGGAGTTCATCCTCTATTTATTGTTATTCCTCTAAATACTATCTCCATCATTCTAGTACAAGAAAATGAGGATAAGGTACAGTCACCAATAGCATTCATGAGTTCCCTCCTAAAGGCACATGAGCTTAACTACTCTCAACATGAGAAGCATGTTTATGTGGTAGTAAGAGCACTAAAATTTTCAGATTCCACCTTCTGAATTCTCATGTTGTGGTCATGGTCCCAAGTCCTACAGTTAAGTCTATCTTGATGTAACAAGACCCAGGGGAAAAAAGAGGAAATTGGGTTTCAAAGGTGTAGGAGTATGATCTGGAGATCAAACACTTCCAAACTGGTGTGAGGGAACAAACTATGTGAGCTTATTTGCTCAAGAAGAGTGGGAAGATTGTTCAAATTATTACAACTTCTTGATCAAAGATCTCCCTCTTGTGATTTTTGTGAGTACAACTAATCCATGGTATGCTGATATAGCTTACTTCTTGACCTATGGATATTTACCTCCTAGTACCTCAATCAAAATAAAAGGATAACTTTGCACCTTAGAGATGTAAAGTATGTCATCTGGGGAATGTTTTATACAAGAAAGGAATAGATGGCACATTCTTGAGATGTGTGGAGGAGGAAACAACAAAATAATATCTTCAAGGCATATCATGATCAAGCATGTGGAGGTCACTTCTATTTTTATGGTCACAACACACAAGATTATAAGAGGTGGTTACTATTGGCCTACTCTATTTCTTATGCATACAAATGGGTTAGGAAAGTGTGACCCATGTCAAAAGTTTTTGGGAAGACTAAGGCTCACTGCTCTACCCTCTAGGCTCATAGATCATTGAAGATCCATTTTAATAGTGGGGTCTTGATTTCATTGGTGTGTTAAATCCTCACTCTAGTTTGGGCCACATGTATGTGCTCACTGCCACAGATTACTTCACAAATGTGGGTAGAGGCCATTCCTACAAAGCATGAAAATTTGGAGACTATGTGCAACTTCTTAAAAGAAAATATCATTGTCAAATTCAGAGTACCTAGCAAGATCATAGTAGTAGATAATGCCACCTACTTATCCTCAGGTGAGCTAATGGAATTTGGTTACAACCATGGAATTTCTTTATCTCACTCCTCTATTATTACTACCCATAAGGAAATGGATAGCAAGTGGATTCTAGTAATAAGAATTTTGTCACAATTGTTTGCAAACTAGTGGATGTCAATCAAAGGGATTGGCATAAGAAGTTATATGATGCCTATGGGCTGACCAAATCATGCCTAAAAAATATATTGGGTGTATTATCCTTTCCAAGTTGTTGTATGGAGTTGAAGATCAAATCCCCATTATCTCAAGAGTTACATTCCTTACAACTTGTGAAGGTAGTAGAATATGGAGAGTATTTAGATGCTCTTGATAATGGGATCTGCTACTTGGAGAAATTAAACAAAGATAGGTTGGTAGAAGTAGACACACTAAGAAGACACCAATCCAAGGTGAAAAATATACTTTGATCAAAAGACACATGGGACAGAAGCTTCCAAATCAGAGACCTTGTCCTTGCTATGGGATAAGAGAAGATAACCCAAAGGGAGCCATGGAAAATTTTATTCTCTCTGGCTGGTCCCATTCAAAGTCAAACACTTCTGTGGGGAGAATACTTATTACCTAGAATACCTAGATGGAACCCCATTAGAGTTTCCTCAGTATGGGAAACATATCAAACTATACAAGTAGTGAGGTTGTTCAACCTATCATTTGTACCATAGTTTCCATTTCTATTGTGTGTGTCTTTCCCTTTCAATTTTTGTGTGTTTCCTTTCTGTATGTGTGTGTGTTGGTCCATTCATATATGTTTCTTGTAATAAAGACCTCTATTTCCCAATGGATAAGGCATAGTCTACTCACCCATGAGATATCTAGGTTCTCTATTTACCCCTTTTGGTCCAATTTCCCTGAGTAAGAGCCAGTTGTTTTCATGCATTTTTTCAAGCCCAAAAATTCAAAACTTGAACCATGATAACTAAGCCAAATGTGAAAAATTGCTTCTAAAATCCTCCTAAACCCCCTCATGGTTAGTTTGTCTCCTATTTCATGATCATCCCAACCTCTTGAAAATCCTCATAATATTCTAAAAAATCATGTGTAAGTGTTTTAAATGATGTGACAAGGATAATTCTTTCATTTGATAAAGCACAATTGTAGACTAGTTCTTTGGTAGGCCTAAAAAGGCCAATTTTGGCCTTTTCAAGGTAGGTGTGCATCCTTTGAGAAGGTTCTAAAATATCATAATCATATAGATGTGGTATTGGAGATATAATAAGGTGTTGGAAGTTATTTAGGAATATTTATGGAATATTTGATGGTTTAGGGACAATCTGTGTAAAAGTTAGTTTTTCAAGTGTAAGGAGTGAGTGGTCAAAATTTAAACATGAAATTCTCGAGATGATTTTGGAAGCTACATAAGGAGTTATAATGAAAACAATTAGGAAATGTAAATATTATATAATCCTCTACATGTGAGAAGAATCATATTTTATCCAAGACTTGATAGTTTCTTGAAGGCATTTCAATTTTTACAGACACACCCTATTGTCCTAAAGAAAAAGGAGATATTTTTTAGAGTTTCAAGAAGAACCAGGTTCTAAATTCTATTCCATTGAACTTATAATCTATCTTGGATTCCAAATCATAAAAAAAATCATGTCAAGACACCTTTCCAAACTCCAGGAGTTAGGTTTTTAAGTCCTTTTTAGTGGAGAGTGTGTTGATCCCATCCTTAGAAAAAAAAATTACTGCCACAAGTCATATTTTTACTCAAATCACAATATTTTGTCCCTATTTTCCATTTCTTAATGGTAAAAATGGGACAAAAAAAATTACCCATGAGCAATACCCACTCTTTCTTCCCTCATGTGATCCTTTACAGCTCAACAAGGTGCTTAACTGGCTCACCCCTCATTTGTACACTCACCAGATCTTGCCACTTGTCACCATCTTGCTCAAAGTGAAATTTTATGTCCCTCTTGTCGCTTTCCCCAAGGGGATAAAGGTAACAAAAAATTCTCCCATGAGAAAGACCCTTCTGAGGTTCTTCATGTGACCATTTTTCAGCCCCCGGGTGTTGAATCAACTTTTTTAATCTCCCTCACATTGCACCTCATGACGATGCTTTTTATGATCTTGATCAAAGCAAAAAAATTGTCCCTCTTGTCCATTTTTCCAAGGGGAAAGAGGGGACGTAATTTTTTTTTCCCATGAGCATATCATTAAACCTGATTTTTTTAACCACACTCATTTTTCATTCAACCAAGGTTAAACTACAGTTACTAGGAACTACATAAAACATAACTTGGTTTAAAGTGGTTCTACTTAGATAGGTTAATCCATACTCCATTTCATATTTTTTACTACCTATAAAAACATAAAAATACACCATTCATGTTTCCAAAATCATTCTAGAACAACCATGACCTTGGAAACTGAAAAATCCTACATAATTTTCCAACCAGAAACCGGATTCAATTGATATTTTGACATAAGATCATTCCCACAAGAACCTTTGAGAAGACAATTTTTGCATAAAATATGATTCCCTCTCATCTCAAAAGTATCTTTTTCAATTTTAAAGAGTTCTAATGGAAGGATCATTGTGAAAATTGGAGCAGGGGATTCTATTGTAGAGTTAAATCCGACAAGGGTGTTTTTATTGCAAACGGACACTAGTAAGTGCACTTAATAAAAATATCAATTTCTCTACGTAATCCCTTACTAAAAATAGTAAGATTCCTAAAACATAAATCTCTCACCATGAAAATTATCGAGAAATATTGAAAACAACAAATGAAGCAAACCATACAATTTTCCCAAAATAGTAGGTCCTAAACCCTACCTACCAAAAATAGAAATTTTTGGATTCTATTGTATAAAGTTGGTGTTGGTTTCATTTTCACTCATCTTGTTATTTTTTAGAATCATGAAGTTAAAATTAAAGGTTCTAAAAAAAATTTCAACCATGGTCACATAATATTTAGGTGTGGGTGATAGTGATGTCACTCACATGGACTTAGAGGACATGAAGAGTTGGATTCTCAGAGACCCAAGAGAACCAATTAAAGAGAGAATTTTCACAAATGAGTTGTATGTTACAAGAGGTCATCTTTTGTCAGTTCAGAGTAAAAAATTCATGTTATCATTTTCTTAGCACTATGATCCATAATTAACTATTGTAAGTTCAGATGACCATTCCATACTTGCAATGCTTACCCTAAAGGGCATTTCTCAATGTATGCAAATTCCAACCGGTAAAAACATGGTCATAATCACAAAGGAGTTTTCATCTAGTGACTGGTAAAATATTGAATCTTGTCTCCAAGGTCTCACACTAGGATCCTGGTTGAGAAAAGGAATTAAGCCCTTGCATATGCCAAAATATTTGTCAAAGAGTGAGTTTCATGAAGGCACCTAAGAGGACTATGAGCTCTACTCACTCAGGAGAGCTCGCAAAAAGAAAAACAATAGATACTGAGGTCCCCCACTAAAAGAGGTTTCAAAAGAAAGAAAAATTCACTCATGAACTTATAGAAGAGCCAGAACAAGGAGAATTGGGTCCTTTTTAACCTCAAATTCCTCATCAGTCTCCAAGCATCTCTTCTTCTAGTGTGGAGTCAACTCCCTAAATGTAAGAGGTACCCTCTCACACTGAGCATTGAAAATGCAATCATGTTTAGTTCCAAACCTACAACAACAGAGGTATTCCCATGGCTACAAGATTTGATTGAATATGAGACTCGCATAGTGTAACAAGTAGTGGTACTAGAATTTCAATCTATTTCAAAGATGGTGAAAGAAAAGTGAGGTAAGAAATCCTAGACAACTTCCCGCTTCTTCAGTGGTGCCTTAGGGAATCAATATGTAAGAGATAGTTTACCAAAGGTAGTAAATCCCATTAGGAAGATGACTACATCATACATGAGATGAAAAAAATTCCCATGGAACCAACAACACATGAAGGGGATTCCCATTTGTTTCAAGAATTTATCGCTGGTCTTCTTGCAAGAAATGAGGAATACAAGGAAAGATTGAACAATTGGAAGAAAATGTGTGAAATTTCACTTCATATGTTCAATCATTCATGGATCCTAATGTCATCCCAAAATCTCTCCTAGTTGAGGAGGTCACTCCAATTAACAACTTTGATCCAGATTTAATCAAGAAGGAACATGGCTACATAATATAAGGAAGAGTGAATGACAAGTGGGTGGACAAATCCTTGAGAAAGGTAACATCTTATTTCTAGATATACTTTCACTATTTTAATTCATGCTTTCCATCGCTATAAAAGTGAAGATGAATAAGGATGAGATTGAGAAGGAAAAAGAGTGTTGGGATCAAGTGTTTCTGTTGGTGACTGCAATTGGAAACCTCAATTCATTTGTGTCAATAGGAAAAAATGTGTTCAACTCCATATCCAAGAATATGTCTTCAATTTGGTCTTGAATGTTGGTTCATCGATATGGGATGTTGAACTCTGTTATTGATGATTTGGATTTTGTAAACACAAAATCACATACTTAGGTACATTTCTAGGTCCAAAAGAATCATAATGTATACATAATTCTTAAACAAGAAAACGAGTGGTTGACAACTATCTTTGGCCTCTTTTCTTTGTTTCTTACTTTCTCTTTCATCTTACACACCCTAAAGACCTAATATAACTTGACAGAATTATATTTTATGGCCATAGAAACTATGCTCAGTTATGACATTAGCACCCAGGTGCACCTGTCCATACGGGTTGCTCATGACCCTTTCTTACCTTTACTTGCTCTTTCTAGGTCTCTTTTATGTTTTGGGCATCTTTTTCACTTATGGGTCATCCTTTCAGTTTTAATTATGAAATTAAAACAAGGGAATCATAAATATACCTAGTTACTTCTCAAAAAAGTGGATCAAGCACTAATAATTACTATCATCACCTAATCTTGCATCCAAAGGAAATCAAGCACTTCAAAGTCATCCATCTAGCATCCATTCAAGGGAAAAGGGTTGTATCAATTTTACATACACTGCATTGGAGGGGGAATTTTATTATATTCCATCCACACATGTTATACATTTCTACATTCTAGATCTATCACACTATAACTTGTGTAACTTACACAAGGGCATCCTAGGGAACCATTTCTACACACACACACACAAGAACTATATGGGCTATGAGATGTAGTACAACACTCGGTAGTAAATTCACTCTTTAAGTGACTTTCAGGGTCAGTCTAACTCCACACTCTCCATGGTTTTTATTATATTTGATGTGGATTGTAGACATGTGTAGGTAGTCATTATGTTTTTTAGGTTATAGGTACCCTCAATGATCATAGTGCGAATATCAAGCGATAGACATGAATCAATAGTGAAGCCCTTGTGATATAGAAGAAATCAATTCCTGAGTATTGATATGGCCACCTATGCACACATATGTTTGTTAGCACCAAGATTTCTTGGCCACCTTCCATGGGCACCCCTATCCTACCTCATTCCTAAATTTGAGAACTTACAGTGAGCATTAATGATGTTTTATACAGTTTGTTTAGAACTTTTACCTACCTAGATCACCTCCAGTCTTCTTTGAAATATACTAAGTCTTCGTATCTCTCCTTCCTACTTAGGGTTTCATATTTTACATGCTTGTTTTCTTATTTCATTACTGTATTTTAGCATTCATACATTATTTATTACTGTAGTTAATCTAAAATATAAATTTCATTAAAATTAAATTAAATCATTTGGTGAACCCGCATTCAAACACTCTTGGTTCCTTCTTTATTTTTAGCTTCACTACCTTAGCATCCTACCACCATGAGTGTCTCTCTCCCTTCCTTCTTACAGGACAATTATGAATGTCACAATAAAATCCAATATTTTTTGGCTAATACTTACATTCCTCCCAATACTCCTCCTGAATATGTATGTCATAATTTTATATTAGCATTTTCTTTCCATTAAAAACATATTACTTTTACATCTAATGCAATTAACCATCTATTTGTTTTTAATAATGATCATACCCTTTATATTCATGTGTGTATCGATAACATTGGAGTCAAGAAAGCTCTAGTTGATAATGGATCCAAGCTCAATATTTGTAATGTCACATTTCTTCATCAACTTGTCCTTTCCTCAGCCTCTTTCAATCCCTCATTCATCTTTATCCATGGATATGATTCTACTACATGTCAATTCATTGTTACTATCATCTTGGCCCTACAAGTTGGGCCCAAAACAATCTCCAATGTATTCTATATCATGGGTACACCATTTCAGTTCAATTATTTGTTAGGTCGACCATGGCTCCATTTTATGCACGTAGTTCCTTCTTTGGTTCATCGATGTATCAAATTTTTACATAATGTCTATGAACATATTGTTCCCTCCAATCACAACCCATTCAAGTATTATCACCTAGACCCATTTGCTGCACCATCTATTCCCTCATGATCCCTAATTCTATACAAAAAATCTAAAACCATATGATGTCGGTCGCTCTAGTTCTCCTCTTACTTCTTCCGCCTCCACATCTACCGTGTATACCCTTACACATATCATTAATCCATTTAGACACTAAATCATGCACTTGGGTAAATTTCTAGGTCCTAATCATATACTACTATTCATATGATTCCTAAGAGAGAAAACTAGTAATTGACATCTATATTTGGCCTCTTTTCTATCTTTCTAGTTTCCTTTTTGGTATTACACACCCCACGGTCTAGTCTGATCTACATTGTTTTATCTTTATTGTCTCTGGACACTAGCGTCATCTAGGATGCCAACACTCAGTGCCCTCATCCCTTCTGGGAACCTGTGACCTCTTTGTATCTTTCTCACCCCTTTTAGGCATATTTTATCTTTTGGGCATCTTGTTTTCTTATGGGTCTGCCTACTAGTTTTCAATTATGAAATTCAAACTAGGGAATAATATAAACACAAAGTTATGTGACCATAATGAAGGACCAATCTCTACGCATCTACTATCACCACCTAAGGTTACATTCTAAGAGCATCAAAGCATCCATCTAGCATCATTCAAGGGATAAAGGACTACATTTTTGTAGATACACACATAAGAGGGGAAGTTCATTTTACCATCCATGCATCTATTTACATTGCTACATTTATCTATCACTTGATATCAAGTGTATCTTTCACAAGAGATTCTTGGGGCATAATTTCTACACACACGCACAAGAACTACATGGAGTCTGAGATGTAGTTCAGTCCCTAATCACAAGTTCACTCTGTTGGGTGACCATCGGGGTGAGTCTGACTCCCCAGTTCCATCTTTTATTTTTAGAATTTGGTGTGTTTTGGGGTTTCGCATGATATCATTTTTTTTTCGCGGGTTATAAGTGAATTATGTGGACATAGTGTTACATATAGGCGACCAACAGAAAATATTAGCGACCACCTTATGACACAAGAAGGAGAATTTTTTGATATTTTTTGAAGCCACAAGTGCCTAGCAGAGGTTTTTTACACCTAGGCACCCTTGCCCCATTTTGGGTGCCCTATTTCAGTTCATTACAACAATTACATAATTTTGTGGGTACGCTTGCAACAATCTCCTCCTCCTGTTCATCATTTTTCTAGTCCATAACAGTTTGGGATTTATTGTGAAATCATTTAATTCTTTTATTCCCTCTCTTACACTTAGGGTTCAATTTTAATTATCTTATTGCTTGCATCAAATTTTTGCTTTAGCATTTATTTATCATATGTGACTCTGAAATATCTAAGGTTTAAGATTTTATGAATTATTTTTGTTAAAATCAATCCCATTTCCCCTATCATACCTTTGTTTATTACTACCACTATGCCACCATTTACTACTCATTATAACACCCCATCTCCCACTCATCCTTTTAATATCCTTGATAATGCTATCTGGCACGAAAAAGTTTCCACTGATAATTATGATGATGAATTTTATATTGTAGAATTTACCAATGAAAATTAGCATAACCCTAACTTCACTCCTATTGAGGTAGATGCATCTTATTTCCAACATACATTTTTTTATTGATCTTGTTGAATATCAACATGAGTAATCTCCTCCCTCTACTACCACCATGATTCAATTCTAGCTAGTTATTTTTACATTGGATATCATACCACCTATTTATATACCCCAAACAACTCCACTTCACAACTGGATTTGTTCACATGTGTATACATGCAAAGATAACTAAGGCATATGAATTGAAACTAACACCTAGTAGTTCAAAAATAAAGATAACTAAATAATAACATCAAGATAAGAGCTTATAAAACTAACTTATAAGTGCATGCAACATGAATGAAACAAACTAACATGCTAAGTAATTTTACTCTTTAGATTGTTAATCTACATGTGAACCTAGTTAGATCTTAAGTAATCAATTTTGTGTTTTTTTCTCTGAATGGTGAAGATATCTCTCTAAAATGGCCACATGACCATGTTTAGATCTTCTCCAACTAACCAAACATGAAGAATGGATACAACGTGAGCAAGCTATTCCAACAATAAAGGATAGCTCAAGATCAAATGTCTTATAGCTTTAGCTAATACAAATGAGATCTCATAGATTTCCAAAGTATCAACATGTGTGAAGTGTTTGATATGATAATCAAGGTGTAAAGGTGTAGGATTTAAAGGGAGGCATTAGCCTTGTATATATATATTTCTATTTGGGAAAGTTAGGAATCCTAGTGCATGTGGGACAAAAGGGTAAAGCAAAAATGCACTTTTTGATTAGTTTAGGAGATAATTAATATTTTAGGCTTAATTAAGGATCCTAAGTAGGATACGGAAGCTTTCTGAGAGTGTGTAGAAGGGGTTTTGATGGATTTTGGAAGTTCTAGAAGTGGTATTTAGCCAATAAGAAGGTTTATTGGTTAAATGCAATATTATAGTCTTAATTAATATATAATTACCTAATTAAGAGGATTAGCACTAATCAAAATGTCATTAATTAGCATCCTGAGTGAATTAGAAGCATAGTTAGATAACGAAGTTTCGTTCTTTGACCCAAGGTGAGAGAAAGTGAATATTTTTAGTGTAATTTAAGTATTAAACTAAGTAAGTATATTTTAGTTGTCTACATTTTCCCCTCTTTGGGGTGGCACAAGTGACGCCACTTACAAGATAGTAGACAATTATAAACAAGTAATTATTTTGAAGGGGTAGAAAAAATTAGTAGAATGAAGGATTCCCCCTCGAGTTTTGATGGGGTGATGAATGAGATTGATCAATGATAGAAAAGATGAAAAGGACACGCCAAAGTGGGGGAAAATCCCATTGTAATGGGAGACAGACAACGGTATACCTAATATCAATCCCCACATAATACCAGTACAAACTCTGTTGTTGAAAACTTCATGGGGGTATTATTGTGAAGTGCAAGATGTGTTTTTCTTAACAGATCTTGTAGAAATGTTTTGTAGCAGGTGATCCTTATTACCCCAAGTGAGTTGGAAGAATAGTGTTAAGAGAAGAGAATGATATGGGAGAAAAATGAAGAAGGGAATGGAAATAGCTTGCATCCAGATAATGTAAATAAATGTATTTCATCATATTGCTAATGATCTCCATCATCAGTCCTTTATTATATATAAGCATACAAAAAAGTGTAAGATGACATGAAAAGTCATAACACAAAAAAATTTTCATTGTTAAAAATGCTTAACTCCATACAATATACATAATGCAATGCAATATGAGAAAGTAAACAATCTAACCTAACAGGGAAAATAAGTACACACACATACTCAAAAAAATAAGGTTCAAGACGGTTGTACAAATATTTTTATTATCAAGCTTCAATTTTGACATGTGTGAATTGATGACAAGAGTTAAGAATGGTGCCCCAAGAAAGGATACATGTGAGGGGAATATACAGAAGATGCAAGGGTCCCATGGAAAAGTAATCATACACTATGATACTGCCCCAAACAATGTGTTTGTGAAAGGGAAGATAGAAATAGTAAGCAAACCAATTTTTGTTAATGGAAGGTAGATCCAAATGATCCATAAGTTGCACGTATGAACAAGAGAGAACCAAAGAGATATGTTTTTTAGGATAATTTTTGATGTTTGAGTACGATGCATGTGATACAGGTTTCAACTGCGTGCATGCTTGTTGCTAATTTTTTGATTGATGTCATGTTTTTAAATTTTTTAGGATTTTCGTGAAATTTTTACATTGTTTTTGAGATGTTCTAAACATATTTGAATGTTTTTGCTATTTTCAAAAGTTATACGAATATTTTTGTGATTTTCTAAACACTTTTTAGTGTTTTTGGTATTTTCAATAGTTATACGAATGTTTTTGTGATTTTCTAAACATTTTTTAATGTTTTTGGTATTTTTGAAAGTTTTTTGAAACTATGTACATGAAGGGAAAAAGAATATGGATACCCCCAACGATAGATGGGATGTACAAGGGTAGAATTCCATGTGTATGTTAAAGATAGTGAAGATGTGAATATGGCCCCCGCATTAGATGGGAATATACAAAGGTGAAATATTCATGCACATAAGTTAGATCAAGACCAATATGGATAGGTCTAGCATGATGACGAACCCAAACCAATGAAGTGTTAGGATGGAACAAGCATGCCCCCAGTGTGAGTTGGCCAAAGAAGTTTGTTTATATGAAAGGTGACAAGGTTCCCACAAACATGGAAAAAAGGAAATCTTATACACATGGATGTTCTGAACAAAGTCGAAGAACAACAAAAATTCCATGTAAGGACATGGAAAATTTAGTTCTAATCCTCGCGATGAAGAATCAATTAGCCAAAGACACAAACCATGAGACAAGATACAGACTAAAGTAAGAGTCTGAACAAGGTCCAAAAAAAGACACTTGGTAACATACTAATCATGTTTTCTCATAGAGATCAAGTGTGTGCATGTGAAAATTTATTACCCCTAGGAGGGAATATTTGAGAGACAACAAGTGAAGATACCTTAGCCAATGTGTAGGAATGATTGATTTTGAAAGGTGGTTTTTGAATGGAGGGTGGAAGAAGAGTCATACATTACTCTAATGCTATCTAGGCATCCATATCCCTGATGGAAATGTAGTTGATTCTAATCACAACATTTCTCTACTATCAACTAGGCATCTATAGCCTCGGTAGAGATATTGGAAATATCCCAAGTGAGAGTTATATATTAATTTATTTTTTGATTGATTTTTTATTCTTTTACTTTATGAAAACTTATTTCAGCTCTCTTGATTTGACAAGGGGTTAAGAACCAATGATGGCTTGATGAAAGGATGTGGAAGTGATTGTGATGAATACATTGGCTAGTGTTAACAAATATATCCAAAATTTCTTCGCAACAAGTTTATTACATGTATATAGTGATAGGGTCTCTAAGAGGTCATTTGTTCTTTAATTTACCAAGGTGATAAAAGAGGAAGGTCAAAAAAATACTATAGAGATAAATGTCACAAAGTGCATGTGAATAAACTAACCAAAATATCATCAAAGGAATGAGAATGGTGGATGACTTGTAGAGGAGCGGCAAGAAAGGGAAGAAAGAACATCCATATGTATACAATACCTAATTGCAATGTTTGATCTTTGTAGCTTTGATTTTTAATTATTTCTTATTTTTTTGTATTTTACTCTATGTTTTGGAATAAACGATGTCACTCGGTGTGATAAGATCCAACAAAAATGTTCACAATTTTCTTGATAAGGTAAATTAAGCGTGTTTTATTATCAAGAGTCATATTATCTATGATTTTGATGATTGTAGTGAGCTCATACTCAATAAATGAATGTGATTTATCTTGAAACATGGATTTCGTATGTGGAAGCTTGAGTTCCCTATCTAGATGTTTATGCACTTGGTGTCATACTTGATGGTTGTATTAGTTTGTATTCTTGAATCATGCTTGATTTTGAAATTTATGGTTGTTAGAATTTTTGGGAGCTTTGGAGCTCGTGGAATGTTTGACATGAGCTTGATGAAGAAACTGTTTGGTTTTCTTATAAGCTAATTTTTGACTTGTCAAATCCCAAGAAATGGAATAAGAAAGTGGATAAATAAGATTTATGTTAGAAATGACGGTGGGATTGCCATAATCATTGATAGAAGGATAATGTGATGTATTAAAAGGATACGGTCCAAGAATTGAAGAAGATGGGCTACCAGGAGATGAGCCACAGATAGAAAATGGAAGGATACTAGGATGTGTCCCCAATATGGAAGAAGAAGGGATACCTAGAGGTGAACCAAAAATAGAAGAAAAGGGGGGGTTATGAGGGTGTGGCCCAAGTATAGAAGATAATGGGATACCAGGAGGTGTCCCATAGATAGAAGATGAAGGAATACCCAAAGGTGTCCCATAAATAGAAGATGGAAGACTACTAGGATGTGGTCTAAGAATAGAAGATAATGGATTACCAGGAGGTTAACCAAGTATAGAATATGATGGGCTACCAGGATGCAATCCAAGAATATAAGATGATAGACTACTTAGTGGATATTGTATGTACCCAAAATTGTAAGGTACTGTACTGCCGGAACGGTGTAACAAGTGCCCCAATGATGATACAGGTCTCCTTGCAAGGTGTTTGGGATTCGGAAAAGCTCTCGAAGTGTGAGTTAACATCCCACATGCCCCGCTTAGCCCCGACGTCCTTTGTTTTTCATTTTTCCTCTCTTTTCTTCGCCTTTTGCTCTTCAGTGACGAAACATTGTCCTGATTGGGCGGCGGTCTCGTGACCGCCGCCCTAATCAGGGTGGCGGTCCTTTACGCATTTTCCAGAAAGTGTTTTGACGTGACTCACGTAAAAGATCAACGTTTCACCAACTTTTCCTTGCCGGCTTGGGCTTGCATTTATGTTTTTGGTCCCCTGGAATAGTGTTTTGCCTTTGTTTATTGTTTGAGAGTTCAGTTTGGTTTTGATCTTTGGGTGAATGCAATTCCTATAAATAGATTGCTTGTACTCAAGAAAATGGCCCTGAAGTTTGTCTCTGAATTTCTCTTTGCAATAGGCTTAGATTTCATTTTGCTTAGAGTGCTTGGTTTAGTTCATTATATGTCTAGTTAACATTGTTCAACTATTGGTAAGCCACATATCCAGCTTGTGCAAACGGTGTTGTTGTTTTATCCAATCCATTGGAGTAGAATAGCTTAGGAAGCCATTAAAGTTGCAAGTTTTTCTCTTCAAACAGGATAGTTTCAAGTTCTGGACGCTTTATGTTGCATAACTCGCAGTAAATCCCACTAGGAATTGCATAAGCCAAGCTCTGTACTCTTGTGCTATCCCTCTCCTACTCGCATTATATTCAGTCTGCATTCTGAGCTGTCCTTGGCCCAATATCTACTTCTGTCGATGCTAGCATTACACGCTTTTCTAGATCCACATGAACATGAAAGAATGAGGAGATCACACTGAGGGGACAAGATCACACATACCATCGGATTCGCCACTGTTATGCGGAATCCAGGTTTTAAACTTTCAAAGTTCTAGTTAGAATCATATCAAATAAAGTAGTTAATTGCTTCATTTCAGTAAATTATATTCTCGATATTACCAGGAAAGCTGTGGGGATTGATAGTTTCTAAGAAACTATGATTCACTCCTCACTTCTGAGGTAGGATCGAGAATCTCACAAATAGATCAAACAAGTTATTTAGAATAAATCTACAAATTGCACAGACAAATAACTACACTCGGTTATTTTGTTTGTTTTAAATTGTTATTTAGTTGTTATTTCTAGATACGTTTAAATAGCTACTTTTCAAAGTTAAATACAAAAGTAGCAGTTATATATGTTTTAGATGGTTAAAATTTGTTTTGTCGCAGTTAGATTTATATTTTGTTTTATATGACAATCACGGGACCTAGGGAACCCAGGGAATACATATTTGAACCAATCGTGCCTCAGCCCAACCTCGTCACAGCAATAGTTGACATAGACCAGAACCTTAGAATACAAGTCTTCCAAACAACAACAGATTTACGACTAATCAGCTCTCAGTTGAGAGGGTTAAACATAGAAGATGACCAAGCACACACGTTTTAGTCAAATCAACCAAACTACAGACTGCCCTAGGCAAAACATTCACATGACTGTAGAAGGGTTCGAAAGAGAACAAACCTTTGGTTGTGATCCTTTGGTCCCACAGCCAGGTGCGGGAGACACTCTCACAGACATAGATACTAGTTTAAGGATCCAGGTTACACGAATGCCTGTGAGATATTCTGAGAAGATCACGTAGTTATTGGTCCTAAACATAGAAGCTGAGAAAGCATATGATTATTGGATACTAGGGATTAGGACTTGATTCCATACATGACCATAACAAGACTACAACAACCTAGAGTCTATAGTTGTGATCCACAAATCCCGTAGCCTAACGAATCCATAAGTCAATCAGATATAAACACTGGCCTACGCACACTAGTATTCCAATCCATTCCACTTCCACCCATCATTATCGAACAATTGTCCTTACTAGATATAGCAGCTAACGAAACTAGAGAATTTTGGACTAGGCCAGAGAATCGTCCGTAGAGTCAATTGTATTCCAACATCCACCATATGACCTTATCTCGAGACATACATGAAACTATCCCAGGTCATTTCCCACGTATTCCACAACCCAAAGATCGAATCATGCCAGAGCTCGATATTGATTGGAGCCTTCAAGCAGTCATCCTTGCTGATCGATCTATCACACCAGTCCAAGTTAGAAGGGCCTTCTTTGCTTTAGATTCACAAATTCCATTAGTGTGTGTCGAAGACATTAGATTGCCTAATTAGTTCATTTGCATCCCACGCATATTCTATCCCCACCGGCTGTCTCGGCATGACCTTGGGAGGTCGGGTACGCAGAAGAGTTACCTGTAGATTACCACGCTCGCTTGTCACTTTTTTAGCGTATAAAATTGGTGAACCCGACGTGAACAACTGTTTCACCTTCTCTTTGAGAAGATTCATCTTATCTCAATCACCTTCGCTCCTTCCCATTATTCTGTGGGTATTCATATACCCCCCGAATATGTCAGGATTCGATGCATATGGCAGACCCCTCTTGGGACTTGAGGCATACTACGCCTAACATAATAGGCAATCATCACCCTCGCTCTTAGTATGGGGCAACAACTATTCAACTAATCAGTTGTCAACACAAACCCCAAGAATCAGATATAATTCATCTTTTCAAACTGAGGAGTTAGATCAACCCCCTCAAACGCAACAATCAGAGCCTTCAGGCTTGAACAATATGACGTTTACCGGAGAATTTGGTTCGTCTCCTCAGATGCTACTTAGACCACAAATTAGTAGACAATCTTACCCATACCTGGTCTTAGATAATGAACAGTAAATACATTATCCTAGAAGTGAACAACGCTCTTGGGGTATGTACCCATCTATATGAGGTTTACAAATACAACCCGAGGTCTCTTTTCAAGAAAATACCTCTATGCCACTACATATAGGAAATACTTTCAGAGAAACTTGGCAAGATAGCAATCAGTTCATAGCATGATATCACATGCCTATACAACACCAGGGTATACAACAAACGCTGCTAAGGAAAAGCACCGTGACTTCACCAAATGAAGTCATTTCAACATTAGTAGAAAAAGTGAGAGGGTTAGAACTTGCTCAAGCAAGTCAAAATTCTCAGTTCATGCAAGCAGGAAGTTCCAATCCTCCACACCACCCTGGCCAAGTAGATCTCCTCACAGGAGTAGGCACATTAGGCATGCCTCCTCAGTATCCGCAACAAATGCCAACAAGGCCCATCATCTCTAACACTATTCCTCCCAGTCTAGTATCAAACAATCCATTACTAGACAATACCCCATCATACTTAAACATGTACTCTAAATCACCACAAGGAGATATGTTCTCCTCTCTCGGCATTTTTTCTCAAACGCAGGGACTTCCCTATGCCCCTACCAATGCATACGCTGCGCCATATCAACAACCCATCCCACCATCACTCCCTCAGCAACCACCATCAATGGTCGAAACCTATGCGATAGGGACTTACTCAGAATATCTGAAAGAGCCCTTAGACTTCGCCATACGAAGCGTCATGCTTCCAAGACCCCTTCCCGATTTACCCAAGTACAAAGGTGAGGGAGATCCAAACGCACATATCAAAGCTTACGCTACAGCCATACGTGAATTACTCCCTTGGGATGGGGTTGTTGCTAAAATATTCCCCAAAACCTTGGAAGGCATTGCTCTCAACTGGTATTATAGAATACCTGAAGCCTCCATCCATTCATTTAAGCAACTCGTATCAGAGTTCATTAAGGCATTCGACATGAACAAACTGTTGAGAACAGGAATCAGGGAATTCTTGCACATCAAACAAGAACACAACGAATCTGTCGCCCATTTCATCCAGAGGTGGCATACAGTTCTTTATTCTTCAGCAAGTGCTCCAAACATGGATCAGATGGAACTATGTGATTTATTCCTTCATTCTCTCAGCAGAGAGGTGAAGGAAGAAGTTCAGAAGTTCCCACTAAGAACTTACGATGAAGTACTTGAGAGCGCTCTTCGAATAGATCAAGCAACGATAGATAGTGGTCGTAAGACATATGGAGCAAACGGGAGGTTAATCACCTCCAGCCAGAGCACTACAACTACCACAAACATCAATCAAGGACTTAAAATCCTTAACAAAAATCGTGGTGTAACAACGGATGGAGTAACCGACCAGCCCAAAAAGGTAAATGTTGTCAATCCTCCATCACAAACAAACAACCAACGAAACAACAACTTTACCCCGACAATCAATACAGTGGATTTTAACCACCCACAACAACAACAACAACAACGGTGAAATCCTATACAAGGGCCAAGCCAAAACTCATTTGGTTATCAAAACCAAAGCCAGAAACAACAAATGCAAAATTTTAATCCTAATAGGCAGCAGTTTGATCAGAATTTTAGGCCACAATATACACCAAACCAACAAAACAGGAATTACAACCCCAATTCTTATTGTGGTTTCCACAAAATTTGGGGTCATGATACTAGAACGTGCCGTGACTATAATAAATTCATGCAACGTTTTCCAGAAGAACAAAGACAGTTCTTCACAGATTTGTTTTTGGCCGATCCCATGTCACCACCACCAAATACGCTCGCAGGGGCAGTTTCCCCTCAGAATGCTCCCCTCAAGATCTTTAACGATCCACTCCCAAATCATGATAACAACAGGCTGAATCCAACTGGAACAAACAAAAGTGCAATGACGGGAAACAATGATCATGAAGCCTCGACTTCACTAAATCCATCAGTTGCGCCACAGTTAGGAAGTCAACCGAGACCCAAGATAGTCAGTTTGGTAGAATTAGACGCTGAACTAGCTATCGAAGCTATAACAAGAACACGAGAATATTTCTCTCAACCGAGCCCAAGTCATCTGCCAGAAACGGATAAGAGTCAACAAATAGTAGAAAAACCCGTGGGTGCCTATGATTTAATTAGTGACCTAACAAAGACCTTCTCGCACATTTCATTTTTGGATTTACTAAAGAACTCTCCCACTCACAGAGCTGCTCTTTTAGAAGCATTAGGTCTAGGTCATCTAATTAACATCACTCCACCTCCTGAAACACAAGTAAATCACGTAGATTTTGATATCCACCCTCCGGGGCAGCCGGACAAGGATGTCGAATTCATATTCGAAATAAGTAAAGTGCCTACAGATGCTGAGATCGCACGCCGAGGTGATCCAGCCTTACACTTACAAGTATGGGTTTATAATAACTATGTAAAACGGGCAATGGTTGACGATGGGGCCGCAGTTAACATAGTCCCTTTCTCTTTCCTCCAAAAACTAGGATATGGGGAAACAAACTGTTCCACCACTCGAAATACATTGAGAGGCTATGATAGCCTTAAAGCCACTTCGATAGGAACTATAATACTGCCGGTCACCTTAGGACCCAAAACAATCCTGACTGAGTTTTATATTATAGATCGGGAAACTAATTATAATATGATACTCGGCCGACCATGGATACACCGAATGAAGGCAATCCCTTCTACGTTATTTCAAGAAGTAAGATTCTTACATCTAGGAAAGGTATTTGTAGCCAAAGGTGATCCAAAACCTTTCGATTTACACCTAGCTGATTTAAAGAAAAGACCAGGTGTGCACTCAGAATTTGAACTTCCGACAAACCAACTTAACAAACCCACTGACCCAAAACCAGAGGAAAAGTTGGTACCTACAACGGATCTTGAAACTATCAGCATAGCCAAAACAACCCCAACCCCCAAAGATAAGGCTATAGAAACGGTATCATTAGGGACTACTGCAAAAATCGTTGAGTTAATAGAACAAGATTCACCAATGTTCTTACCATTTGATTCAGTAGGCATAGGATATTCCCTAGGTGTTGGTTCCCTTCCAGCAGAGGACCTCTGCATGGTAGAAGTTGAGTGTGCAAGCACAGCAGATATCCCAACATCTATACTCCCGGATAAATATTGGACTCTCCATTTTGATGGAGCTAAATGCCGTTATGGAGCGGGGGCAGGTATAATTCTTACTTCGCCCGAAGAGAAAGTCCTACCATTTGCCTTTAAGCTAGCTTTGAATGCACAAACAACGGCGCTGAGTACGAAGCCCTCCTCCTTGGCCTCACCTTAGCCAAAAGAATTGGTATTGATAACATCAGAGTCTTAGGAGACTCGCAATTAGTGACAAACCAGGTTTCTGAAGTATACGAAACCAAAGCCGAACATTTGCAGCTTTACAAAGAAGCTGTATTAGATTTAAGCAAGGTGTTTAACTTCATATCCATTGAAGTGATCCCGCGAGAGAAAAATCTTCTCTCCAATTCAATAGCAACTTCAGCATCACGTTTTACTCCAAGCAATGAGTTAGAAGATACCCAGTTCACGGTGTCCATTCGTGATGAACCATTGATAAAAACAATGACAAATCCCCTTTCAAGCGGAAGTGAATCTACCGTCCTAGACCGTATTGATAGTGATGCGGATACTTTGGATTACTTAAATGCCTATGCAGCACTACATCTCTCCTATCATATGCTAGATTTATCCTTAATTTCACATTCGTCTTCCTACTTCGGAAATCCCGTGATGGATCATCCCTCACAAATGGAACCTAGCATATACGCAGTAGAAAATGGGGATGATTTGGATTTACCTCCAGCACCACCTGAGTTTGAAGAAGGTAATGCCTCTTTGATCTAAGAAACAATCGATGTCAACATCGGGACAGAAGATGAACCGAGAATATTGAAACTAGGATCCTCGTTAACCCCAGAAGAAGTAGAAATACATACTCAGATCCTCAAAGAACATCAAAAGGCGTTTTCCTTTAATTATAAGGAGATGACAAGAGTCACACCCCACATTGCGGTGCACAACATCGTCACTAAATTAGATGCAAAGCCAATTAAACAAAAATCAAGACCCATGAAGCCCAAGGTAGCTCTCATGGTAAAGGAAGAGGTAATAAAACTCCTCCAGGTAGGATTCATCAAGCCAGTCAACTACTCCCAATGGGTATCTAACATCATTCCCGTTCTCAAGAAGAATGGAAAGATACGCATCTGCATAGATTTCCGAGACATCAACAAAGCATGTCCTAAGGACGACTTCCCGTTACCATCTATCGATGTCATTGATGATGCAACAGATGGATTTGAAGTTTTGTCTCTCATGGATGGATTCTCAGGATACAATCAAATCAAAATATATGAGCAAGATCAAGCTAAAACTACGTTTATAACTCCTTGGGGAACCTATTGCTACGTTGTTATGCCATTCAGTCTCAAGAACGCTGGTGCTATCTACCAGCGAGCTATGACATATATATTCCACGATTTAATTCATAAAATCATGGAGTCCTACGTAGATGACTTATTGGCTAAGGCCAAGAAGTGTTGTGACCATCCGAAAGTAGTCCACGTCATTCTTTCACGCCTAATAGAATATGAGAGTCACACTAAATCCAGAGAAATGCGTCTTTGGTGTAACAGGAGGAAAACTCCTGGGTTACATCATATCGTCACGAGGGATAGATGTTGATCCAACCAAAATTCGGGCTGTCCTTGAAATGGTCCCACCTTCGAATGAATCTGGAATCAGATCATTTCTCAGAAAAATGGGTGCAATCCGGAGATTTATCCCGGACTTAAGCTTCGCCATTCATCCAATCAACAATTTACTCAAGAAAGACTATAGGATTGATTGGACCAAAGACTCTAATGAAGGCTTTGAAGCAGTTAAGTGTTTCCTATTATTGCCACCTACGCTAATGCCACCAAAGCTAGATCACCCATTAATCTTATATTCACGAGCTACTAATGTCTCATTAGCTTGTATGTTGGCCCAAGAGGACGATGATAAGAAGGAGCGTGTGATTTATTTCATCAGCCGAACGCTGCTCAACTATGAAACACGCTATACATAGGCAGAACAAGAATGCCTTGCCATAGTCTTTGCTACTAAACGCCTAAGACATTATATGCTAAACC
Organism: Taxus chinensis; assembly: GCA_019776745.2. Taxonomy (NCBI): domain Eukaryota; kingdom Viridiplantae; phylum Streptophyta; class Pinopsida; order Cupressales; family Taxaceae; genus Taxus; species Taxus chinensis. The sequence goes on from CM034147.1 coordinate 642,575,730, forward strand.
AAGAAAAAAGGGTCATGGTAAAAACAGACCATTTACGAACTTTCCTCACACAAGGGTCCTTGTCTAAAAAGGCTGGACATTTTATAACCTTAATGGGAGAATTCGAATTAACATTTGTAAATCAGAAGTCGGTTAAAGGACAAATCATCGTAGATTGGTTAGCTGAACAACCCATTAGACGGAGGTAATTTAGTAGATTTAGACTTTCCAGATGAATGTGTACACTACATCGAAACTCGACCCTCTATCTCTGAGTTCCTTTGGTACATGGATATCATTAATTATATCATGGACCATACATACCCAGAAGGAGTTACACCGCAACAAAGAAGGCGGTTGCACATTATCATAGCTAAATACGTCATTATAGAGCAAGTGCTCTATCGAAAAGCATTTCGATGGAATGCTCCTAAGATGTGTCGACACGGAAGAATCCAAGAAGATTCTCCATGAATCTCATAGTGGAATATGTGGAGGCCACTTCAGTGGCCATGCCACCACTCGAAATATACATCGAATGGGCTATTTCTGGCCCACTCTAGAACATGACGCAATAGAGTTTGTACGCAAGTGTCATAAGTGCTAAGAATTCTCCCATGAGATTCATATGCCGGCACAAGCTCTGCAACCAATCGCTACTCCATGGCCCTTTTCTACATGGGGTCTAGACTTAGTAGGGAAGTTCTCTCCCTCATCCACAGATGGCCATAATTTTATAATCACGGCCACTGAATATTTTACCAAATGGGTAGAGGCTATGCCTCTTACTACTGTACCTGGTTCTGTAATCACCAAGTTCATTTTGAACCAAATCATTTGCAGGTACGGTATCTCGCAAATCATTATCTCTGATAATGGAACTTCTTTTAAGAATGAAGAGGTTCGCGAACTATGCAATAAATTTAAGATAAGCCATCATACGGCTTCCTTGTATTACCCCCAAGCCAGCGGACAGGCTAAAGCGACAAACAAGACACTGAAATCCATTCTCCTTAAAATGGTAAAAGAAAACAAATGAGATTGGCATTTGAAGTTATATCCGGCCTTATGGGCCCATCGAACCTCAATAAGAACACCAATGGGAGCAACTCCTTTCTCACTAGTATTTGGGGCAGAAGCAGTTCTCCCACTTGAGGTCGAAATACCCAGTATCTGCATTTCACTACAAGGGATTCTGGATGAAGACGCTTATAGAGAAGCACGTCTTTCCCAACTAGAAAGCCTAGATGAAAATAGGTTGGATTCTGAATAGTGGCATAGAGCTTATGTTGAGTGAATGTGCCAGCAGTATAACAAGAAGGTCTATGAACGTGATATATACGAAGGTGATCTAGTTCTAAGGCTAGACAGCCAGATCGACAAGAAGACCGGCAAAGGAAGGAAATTCTGGCCCAAATGGTTGGGCCCATACCGAGTCATGAAAGACTACGGAAATGGTGCTTACCTCTTATGTACGCTAGAAGGTGAGGAATGTGGTGAAACATTCAATTCCCTGCACCTCAAGCGGTTCTACGCATAAGCAACTAGCACTACTTGTATAATTATCTACATTGCATCTTCATATAGATTAAGATCATTTTGTCCACTTGTTTCTTACATAAATGGTGATCAAGGAATCTATCCTCAAAGTAATTCATTACAAACTCATGATGTTGTTGGCATAAACTTTCTAATCATACCTCTCCATTTTCGTGATATCATCAAATCATCTCAGAATCATTTTATCAAATAAAGTCAGACATGACGAAGTCTTAACGGTAACCATACCAAGATCTGAAAGTTTATTCTCACTTTGATTTCTTCTTAGGGTAGGTGTCTTACCTATGGTCTGTTCTAGAAGCTTCATGGTGTCACATCTATCCCATATGTATATCTCTTTGGAAATAAGCACATACTGACATTTTACTCAAGAAAAAAAGTCAACAAGTGATTAAACAGAAAAATTTATTTTACACATTTCCTTGCCCCACCAACCTTCGGTGATGAGCTTGTGTCTCTTACTAGTGACGTAGGGTTGGGAAAGGATGGAAATGCCCTTACTCGCCTATACCTTGTCCATGGTGATAAACCCACGCTTCTTACTAGTAGCATGGGGCAAAGTATAGGGGGTCCTCTTGACAAAGCAAACGTTAAAAGTCATAAACAAACAATTCAAACTTTGAGTCAAAAACAAATGAATCAGATGTTCAAAATTCCAAGAGAGTTAAAATCCTAAAAACCCAGATTTTTTCTACTATGTGGCCATCTACGGATCTAAGTCTAGATAAACCACAAAGTAAGTTGCATTCTAAACTATGAAGTCACTCGGGTGGAGTAAGCTTGTAGTTTCCTATTTGGTTCCACCAAAGCTTTGTCTGTCTTTCATCGCTATCATTTCAGCTACACCTCATAACTTGTGCCCTTTCTAGCTCTCGATGATGAGCCCTCGCATCTTACTAGTTTCATGGAGTTAGGAGTGGGGCAAGTTAATCTGTTCATCATACTGGTTATATTCATCACTTTGCAAAACAAACATGAGATATCAAAAATTGCTTACGGAAACTAAGATTCAAAATCACATTATATCTACATATATCAGCATCATGAAATACACAAAAGGAAACAAACATTTGCATCATTTTTTCTCCATTGCATACATTCTAAAAAGCATATAAACATACATCGTAGTATACACAAAGAAACTAGAAATAGAAAGGAAACCATGAGTGCCAAGATTTTGATCCAAAATGAATGCATATATATAAATGATCAACGTTTATATACAAATCCATCATGCTCTAAGCATGGTAAAAATGCTCAAAGAGCCCATGATATACAAAGAAATATATAAATACACGAGAGCCAAGTGGCCTCTCAATCGCTACGCGACCCCTCCGAAGGTGCATGCCCACACCTAAAACTCCGGCTACACCAGTGCTCAGAATGTACGGAGGGCTCAAGATCCCTAGGAGTAGCCGAGGTCTCACCACGAGAACGGCTCCTCATAAGACGCTCAGCCATCCTATAGCCCGCTAGCTCGGTGCGAAGGGTAGACACCATCTTGGCCACATGCCAGACTGGAGCAAAAACGTCGGTATGCCAACCGGCTGCTAAAGGCTCCCCAGCTTCCACAGACAGCTCTAAGCGGGTCCTATCCATGGGGATCATCAGAGAATCTGTACATACCCTGTGGATCAAATCCTGCAACTCATCAACAATCTCTGCAAACAAAGGAGAAAACAAATTAGAAACTAAGCAAGAGACTAAAAGATACAAAAATAACAACTAAGGAGAGCCTACAAATAAACATTAAAAGGGAGAAAGGGTAACTTACTTGGATCCCCAAGCCTCCAAGATGGGTTGCTGGGGCCGGCACCTGCCGCGGATGCCATTGCCAACTGAGGGGCTGCTCCTATGGTAGGGGTAACATGTCACCCCGCAACTGACTCATCCTCTCCACCATGGCCCTGAGAGAGTGGCTCCTCTGAAACTAGAGTGTCCCTCTCTGCTCTCTGCTCAGCCCTCTCTGCCTGCATAATATCCTGAGTGTCATGCCACTCAGGATCACTGTCCTCGGTCTCCTCCTCTGTCCCTCCCTCTATAAACTCCTCAGACTAAGAGTCAATATCAATAGGGTCATCGCTGCTATGAGCAGGACCCATAGCAATTTGAAGCAAAGGTACCCGAGGTGCACCGGCTCTCCCTCTAGCACGAACTATCCTCCTGGCTGCAATAGGAATGCTAGGAGTAATCACTGTCCAACCTCGGCCTCTAGGCCCCCCTCTGGCCTCGTAAATTGATCTGTAAACTGGTGCCACTAGGGGAAGCATACCCACGTATGGAAGGCCAAATTGCTGAGGAACTCGGCCAAAGGGGTGCACCTCCACTCATCCCACTTGATCAATAAGCTGCCCTGTGGTGGAGCAGGAAATCAAGGTAAGGGCCTCCTCGCCCCATATACCAGTCATGGTCTGGTATGGTGTCACCTCCATATTAGCGGTAGTCAGAGAGGCAACTGGCTGATGAGGTGCTCTAAGCACTGACATGTCTAACCATCTCGCTACCCTAACAACTCTAGGATCTACTACCTCCACACCCCTACCATAAGGGATGAAGTGCTCATAAACCCAACTCATGACTAGATTCGGGTGGCTCAACGACTGCCCCTGTAAATGGACCACCCTGTATAGATCGTGGTAGGTGGTCCCAAGAATATCTGCTCCCCAAGCATATATCTGGCCATGCCCCTCTATTTGTGAAAAAAAAAGGGGCCCAGCAGTATAGCAATGTGTCCCCTCCCTTGTCCCCAATCAACCTCGAGGCAAGGATCCCCATGATGGCCTGTCGAAATATGGGGATAGGCAAAGAGGGAATGGATCGAACTCTCACCCCCTTCTTTGACCCCGTGGAGATGGTTGCATCTCCCATATAAGTCGCCCACTGTGCAATCTGTGCCCGTGAGCCAGCTGTCTCCAAAGTGAGTCACCTCCCTATAATCGAGACCCCCAGAATGCAGTAGACGTCTTCCAATGTAATGGTCCACTCGCCACGGACCCCTGGCAATCGGAAGGTGTTCTGATCTGCATCCTAGTAAGTGAATAAGTCACAAAGGATGTGATTAGATGGTGCAACATGGGGCACGCGTGATATGCGCAATATGTCAGCCCTTTGAAGTGTGTCCTCCTCATCCTATGAAAGGGCATCTAATACCCCTGAGAGCCAATCACACTCTCTCTCTTTGCTCCATCAGATGTACTCCTCTCTCACCTGCATACATCCAAAAACACACAAAACAAACTAAGTTAACATCCAGGCAATGCTGAGAAAGTCATAAAAACACGTAGAAATGCTAAAAATATAAACACAATCTCAAAAACAAGTTCTTTTTACATTCTGTGTAAAACCACCGCCCTAAGTAGGGAGGCGGTTTTGTAACCGCCGCCTTAAAGGTGGTGGTCGTGTAACCACGCCTTGAACAGGGCGGTGGTTATGTAACCGCCGCCCTGGCCAGGGTGGCGGTCGTGGTCCGAAAACCCATGCGGGCTTTTAACCTAAAAAGGCCTAAAAAGTGCCAGAAAAGACCTTTTAACTAAAAACAAAGCCTACCCAGTAGGCGCCCCCCCTAGGTGGACCTTTTGAACCTAGCATTTTCAAAAATGACCCCCCCATTACAGAGTATTTAGCATTTCAAAATTAAGGGAGGGAAAATAATAAACTAAAGAAAACCAACCTGTGATCGCTGAGGTCAATGTTCCGCATGTGGAGGCATGATCACAGTCTCGCTGCGAACATTTCGACTCTACTCACGCAAGAAACCGTCACCATGGGTCCCAGACCTCAAAATCAATCAAATCAACTCACACAAATGAATAGGAAAATGGGCCCACTTTCATATATATAGCACCATGTTTCATTTCAAAATGACTTTTTCACAGGTTTGGAGCACTGATGGAGGTAAGTTCCTATCCCTGCACAAGTGGTATGTTCTCATTCCCTGTTATTCTTAGCATTTATCTTTCAAACTATTGTATCTATCTGCACTTGAGTTCTCTTTTCATTTTGTAGGTAGTGGGAATTTCGGATGGCGTCATTTCAACACATGGATGTTTCAAGTATAACTTCTAACTTCCCATTTCGGGACTGCCATACTCAGACCCACCGTTTTACGCCTCTTCATGGCTAAAACGCTTCTCCGAGGGGACAATATGTACGTACCCAAAATTGTAAGGTACTGTACTACCAGAACAGTGTAACAAGTGCCCCAATGATGATACAGGTCTCCTCGCAAGGTGTTTAGGATCCGGAAAAGCTCTCGAAGTGTGCATTAACATCCTGCATGCCCCGCTTAGCCCCCACGTCCTTTGTTTTTCCTTTTCCTCTCTTTTCTTGGCCTTTTTCTCTTCAGTGACGAAACCGCTACCCTGACTGGGTGGCGCTCTCGTGACCGCCGCCCTAATCAGGGCGGCGGTCCTGTAACCGCCACCCTGCTCAGAGCAGCGATCCTTTATGCGTTTTCCAGAAATCGTTTTGACACGACTCACGTAAAAGATCAACGTTTCACCAGCTTTTCCTTTCTGACTTGGGCTTGCATTTATGTTTTTGGTCCCTTGGAATAGTGTTTTTCCTTTGTTTATTGTTTGAGAGTTCAGTTTGGTTTTGATCTTTGGGTGAATGCAATTCCTATAAATAGATTGCTTGTGCTCAAGCAAATGGCCCTGAAGTTTGTCTCTGAATTTCTCTTTGCAATAGGCTTAGATTTCATTTTGCTTAGAGTGCTTGGTTTAGTTCATTATATGTCTAGTTAACATTGTTCAACTATTGGTAAGCCACATATCCAGCTTGTGCAAACGGTGTTGTTGTTTTATCCAATCCATTGGAGTAGAATAGCTTAGGAAGCCATTAAAGTTGCAAGTTTTTCTCTTCAAACAGGATAGTTTCAAGTTCTGGACGCTTTATGTTGCATGACTCGCAGTAAATCCCACTAGGAATTGCATAAGCCAAGCTCTGTACTCTTGTGCTATCCCTCCCTCTACTCGCATTATATTCAGTCTGCATTCTGAGCTGTCCTTGGCCCAATATCTACTTCTGTCGATCCTAGCATTACACGCTTTTCTAGATCCACATGAACATGAAAGAATGAGGAGATCACATTGAGGGGACAAGATCACACACACCATCAGATTCGCCACTGTTATGCGGAATCCAGGTTTTAAACTTTCAAAGTTCTAGTTAGAATCATATCAAATAAAGTAGTTAATTGCTTCATTTCAGTAAATTATATTCTCGATATTGCCAGGGAAGCTGTGGGGATTGATAGTTTCTGAGAAACTATGATTCACTCCTCACTTCTGAGGTAGGATCGAGAATCTCGCAAATAGATCAAACAAGTTATTTAGAATAAATCTACAAATTACACAGACAAATAACTACACTCGGTTATTTTGTTTTTTTAAATTGTTATTTAGTTGTTATTTCTAGATACGTTAAATAGCTGCTTTTCAAAGTTAAATACAAAAGTAGAAGTTATATATGTTTTAGATGGTTAAAAATTTGTTTTGTTGTAGTTAGATTTATATTTTGTTTTATATGACAATCACGGGACCTAGGGAGCCCAGGGAATACATATTTGAACCAATCATGCCTCAGCCCAACCTCGTCACAAGCAATAGTTGACATAGACCAGAACCTTAGAATACAAGTCTTCCAAACAACAACAGATTTATGACTGATCAGCTCTCAGTTGAGAGGGTTAAACATAGAAGATGACCAAGCACACACGTTTTAGTCAAATCAACCAAACTACAGACTGCCCTAGGCAAAAAATTCACATGACTATAGAAGGGTTTGAAAGAGAACAAACCTTTGGTTGTGATCCTTTGGTCCCACAGCCAGGTGCGGGAGACACTCTCACAGACATAGATACTAGTTTAAGGATCCAGGTTGCACGAACGCCTGTGAGATATTCTAAGAAGATCGCGTAGTTATTGGTCCTAAACATAGAAGCTAAGAAAGCATATGATTATTGGATACTAGGGATTAGGACTTGATTTGTACATGACCATAACAGGACCGCAACAACCTAGAGTCTACGGTTGTGATCCATAAATCCCGCAGCCTAGCGAATCCATAAGTCAATCAGATATAAACACTGGCCTACGCACACTAGTATTCCAATCCACTCCACTTCCACCCATCATTATTGAACAATTGTCCTTACTAGATATAGTGGCTAACGAAGCTAGAGAATTTTGGACTAGGCCAGAGAATCGTCCGTAGAGTCAATTGTATTCCACCATCCACCATATGACCTTATCTGGAGACATACACGAAACTATCCCAGGTCATTTCCCACGTATTCCACAACCCATAGATCGAATCATGCTAGAGCTCGATATTGATTGGAGCCTTCGAGCAGTCATCCTTGCTGATCGATCTATCACAACCAGTCCAAGTTAGAAGGGCCTTCTTTTCTTTAGATTCGTAAATTCCATTAGTGTGTGTCGAAGACATTAGATTTCCTAACTAGTTCATTTGCATCCCATGCATATTCTATCCCCACCGGCTATCTCGGCAGGACCTCGGGAGGTTGGGTACGTGGAAGAGTTACCTGTAGATTACCATGATCGCTTGTCGCTTTTCAAGCGTATAGATACCCACACATGGAATATAAAGGGATGTCAGGAGGTGGACCACATACAAAAGAAGATGATAAGCTACTAGGAGGTGGCCCACACATAGAATAAGATGATGAGCTACCAAGAGGTGACCCACACATAAAACAATATGATGAGCTACCAAGAGGTGACCCAAGTTTTTTTTTTTGAATGAGGAATCTTGATGTGTAAAGAATTATTGGGAAATGATAATATGGGCCATGGATATATGCTAGACTTAGGAAGTTCATTATGTAATGAAGAATGTGAAGATGGAGGTGTAAGAAGCAGGATCACTTTCGATGATCTAAGGATCTTCCATGGTCTCCTAACAAAAGGAATCAACCTATTCCCCATAATACACAAACGCATTGAAGTCTAAAGAGAAACCTTTCTCATGGTGTTCTAGAAGGAACATCATCATGTAACCCCATGAATTATTTGATCAGCTTCTTCATTTTGAAAGAAATTATTTAGTATAGGATATTTTATGAGACCATTATAGTTGATTAGAAGAAAGGGGTCTACCTAGTTTGGAAAATATAGAATATTTTTGATGATGTAGATGAGGGAAAGTCTTGACCTTTTTGTGTCCACAAAGGAATGGGAATAGTATGTTGAAAAGATACATTAGCACATCATTCTTCTGAATGTTCAATGTGGACATAAACATAGATCTTAGAAGATTGATGAATATAGATTAAGGAATGATCAAAATGACCTAGGGGCCAAAGAGGAATTGGATTCCAATTGATAGAAGAAGATGACTCGGAAGACAAAGTATAATTAGATTGATATGTCTTGTGAGTGGAAGAATATGGCATTGTTTACCTATAAGATTATATAGTGCCGGTAACAAATAGGATTGTGTAGAAAGTCCATAGATTGTAATGTAGGAGTTGATTTGTATTATTGACTATAAGGACTTCAAATCGTGCAAATCTTAAAAGTAGGAAGACTTAGTTAAGGTGACTGATAAAGGGGGTCTCGTAGAGAAAGGGAGGACCTAGACTTAGGAGTCTAATTAGTGGAATATGAATAATAGTTTGAATCAGAAGAATTAGAAAATTGAGAGGAATCAGAAGAATAGTTTGGATTAGAATCATCAGAAAGAATTTTTGGATTGGACTCATCAAAATCTATCTATTGACCATGATATGAAGGTGGGGAAAGTGGTAACCGAACGAGTTTTACAGTGTAAAGAACCAAACAAGGTTTAGTCTTGATGGAATATTTTATGTGAAGGCCTAAACCTTAGTTCCCTATTGTCATTAGTGTGAGGAACCATGAATTTTTTTTCATTGTTGGCATCATTTAGGTACAAATTCCAAGGCCTAGATAGTGTGATTGAACTCTTTCAAAGGTAAGGAAGTTCCATGTCAATTAGGGGAAGCATAATAAAATCCAACTAGATTTGGAAGATATGGGGATGTCATGTTATTTTCCAAAATAAGGTCTAAGAAAAATAGACATTGTAATTTTTGACAATCTAACAAGGTTTGGACAACAAGTTACAAGTGTAAGTGTCAAAGTGATTTATCAAAATTCTAGCAACACTAAGGCTACAAAGGTTTCTTTTAATGTGTTCAAGCATATAATCAAAACCTAAGTAACATGTGTGATAATTGTTAAGGTCACAAAAGAATGTAAACAATTAATGAAATCAATGGATCAAAGGATTGTCCTAGAAAACAAGTTTTCAGGATAGTAGATCACAAGGACAATCACAAAATTTTTGGTAAACCAACATCACTCAACAAAGACTCTACTACGAGAAGAAACCTTCACCATGGGTCCCCAGACCTCAAAATCAATCCACAATCACTCACACAAATGAAATAGGAAATGGGCCCACTTTCATATATATAGCACCATGTTTCATTTCAAAATGACTTTTTCACAGGTTTGGAGCACTGATGGAGGTAAGTTCCTATCCCTGCACAAGTGGTTGTTCTCATTCCCTGTTATTCTTAGCATTTATCTTTCAAACTATTGTATCTATCTGCACTGAGTTTCCTTTTCATTTTGTAGGTAGTGGGAATTTCGGAATGGCGTCATTTCAACACATGGATGTTTCAAGTATAACTTCTAACTTCCCATTTCGGGACTGCCATACTCAGACCCACCGTTTTACGCTCTTCATGGCTAAACGCTTCTCCGAGGGGACAATATGTACGTACCCAAAATTGTAAGGTACTGTACTACCAGAACAGTGTAACAAGTGCCCCAATGATGATACAGTCTCCTCGCAAGGTGTTTAGGATCCGGAAAAGCTCTCGAAGTGTGCATTAACATCCTGCATGCCCCGCTTAGCCCCCACGTCCTTTGTTTTTCCTTTTTCCTCTCTTTTCTTGGCCTTTTTCTCTTCAGTGACGAAACCGCTACCCTGACTGGGTGGCGCTCTCGTGACCGCCGCCCTAATCAGGGCGGCGGTCCTGTAACCGCCACCCTGCCTCCAGAGCAGCGATCCTTTATGCGTTTTTCCAGAAATCGTTTTGACACGACTCACGTAAAAGATCAACGTTTTCACCAGCTTTTCCTTTCTGACTTGGGCTTGCATTTATGTTTTTGGTCCCTTGGAATAGTGTTTTTCCTTTGTTTATTGTTTGAGAGTTCAGTTTGGTTTTGATCTTTGGGTGAATGCAATTCCTATAAATAGATTGCTTGTGCTCAAGCAAATGGCCCTGAAGTTTGTCTCTGAATTTCTCTTTGCAATAGGCTTAGATTTCATTTTGCTTAGAGTGCTTGGTTTAGTTCATTATATGTCTAGTTAACATTGTTCAACTATGGTAAGCCACATATCCAGCTTGTGCAAACGGTGTTGTTGTTTTATCCAATCCATTGGAGTAGAATAGCTTAGGAAGCCATTAAAGTTGCAAGTTTTTCTCTTCAAACAGGATAGTTTCAAGTTCTGGACGCTTTATGTTGCATGACTCGCAGTAAATCCCACTAGGAATTGCATAAGCCAAGCTCTGTACTCTTGTGCTATCCCTTCCTACTCGCATTATATTCAGTCTGCATTCTGAGCTGTCCTTGGCCCAATATCTACTTCTGTCGATCCTAGCATTACACGCTTTTCTAGATCCACATGAACATGAAAGAATGAGGAGATCACATTGAGGGGACAAGATCACACACACCATCAGATTCGCCACTGTTATGCGGAATCCAGGTTTTAAACTTTCAAAGTTCTAGTTAGAATCATATCAAATAAAGTAGTTAATTGCTTCATTTCAGTAAATTATATTCTCGATATTGCCAGGGAAGCTGTGGGGATTGATAGTTTCTGAGAAACTATGATTCACTCCTCACTTCTGAGGTAGGATCGAGAATCTCGCAAATAGATCAAACAAGTTATTTAGAATAAATCTACAAATTACACAGACAAATAACTACACTCGGTTATTTTGTTTTTTTAAATTGTTATTTAGTTGTTATTTCTAGATACGTTTAAATAGCTGCTTTTCAAAGTTAAATACAAAAGTAGAAGTTATATATGTTTTAGATGGTTAAAATTTGTTTTGTTGTAGTTAGATTTATATTTTGTTTTATATGACAATCACGGGACCTAGGGAGCCCAGGGAATACATATTTGAACCAATCATGCCTCAGCCCAACCTCGTCACAGCAATAGTTGACATAGACCAGAACCTTAGAATACAAGTCTTCCAAACAACAACAGATTTATGACTGATCAGCTCTCAGTTGAGAGGGTTAAACATAGAAGATGACCAAGCACACACGTTTTAGTCAAATCAACCAAAACTACAGACTGCCCTAGGCAAAAAATTCACATGACTATAGAAGGGTTTGAAAGAGAACAAACCTTTGGTTGTGATCCTTTGGTCCCACAGCCAGGTGCGGGAGACACTCTCACAGACATAGATACTAGTTTAAGGATCCAGGTTGCACGAACGCCTGTGAGATATTCTAAGAAGATCGCGTAGTTATTGGTCCTAAACATAGAAGCTAAGAAAGCATATGATTATTGGATACTAGGGATTAGGACTTGATTTTGTACATGACCATAACAGGACCGCAACAACCTAGAGTCTACGGTTGTGATCCATAAATCCCGCAGCCTAGCGAATCCATAAGTCAATCAGATATAAACACTGGCCTACGCACACTAGTATTCCAATCCACTCCACTTCCACCCATCATTATTGAACAATTGTCCTTACTAGATATAGTGGCTTACGAAGCTAGAGAATTTTGGACTAGGCCAGGAGAATCGTCCGTAGAGTCAATTGTATTCCACCATCCACCCATATGACCTTATCTGGAGACATACACGAAACTATCCCAGGTCATTTCCCACGTATTCCACAACCCATAGATCGAATCACGCTAGAGCTCGATATTGATTGGAGCCTTCGAGCAGTCATCCTTGCTGATCGATCTATCACACCAGTCCAAGTTAGAAGGGCCTTCTTTTCTTTAGATTCGTAAATTCCATTAGTGTGTGTCGAAGACATTAGATTTCCTAACTAGTTCATTTGCATCCCATGCATATTCTATCCCCACCGGCTATCTCGGCAGGACCTCGGGAGGTTGGGTACGTGGAAGAGTTACCTGTAGATTACCATGATCGCTTGTCGCTTTTCAAGCGTATAGATACCCACACATGGAATATAAAGGGATGTCAGGAGGTGGACCACATACAAAAGAAGATGATAAGCTACTAGGAGGTGGCCCACACATAGAATAAGATGATGAGCTACCAAGAGGTGACCCACACATAAAACAATATGATGAGCTACCAAGAGGTGACCCAAGTTTTTTTTTTTTGAATGAGGAATCTTGATGTGTAAAGAATTATTGGGAAATGATAATATGGGCCATGGATATATGCTAGACTTAGGAAGTTCATTATGTAATGAAGAATGTGAAGATGGAGGTGTAAGAGCAGGATCACTTTCGATGATCTAAGGATCTTCCATGGTCTCCTAACAAAAGGAATCAACCTATTCCCCATAATACACAAACGCATTGAAGTCTAAAGAGAAACCTTTCTCATGGTGTTCTAGAGGAACATCATCATGTAACCCCATGAATTATTTGATCGCTTCTTCATTTTGAAAGAAATTATTTAGTATAGGATATTTTTATGAGACCATTATAGGTTGATTAGAAGAAAGGGGTCTACCTAGTTTGGAAAATATAGAATATTTTTGATGATGTAGATGAGGGAAAGTCTTGACCTTTTTGTGTCCACAAAGGAATGGGATAGTATGTTGAAAAGATACATTAGCACATCATTTCTTCTGAATGGTTCAATGTGGACATAAACATAGATCTTTAGAAGATTGATGAATATAGAGTAAGGAATGATCAAAATGACCTAGGGGCCAAAGAGGAATTGGATTCCAATTGATAGAAGAAGATGACTCGGAAGACAAAGTATAATTAGATTGATATGTCTTGTGAGTGGAAGAATATGGCATTGGTTTACCTATAAGATTATATAGTGCCGGTAAACAAATAGGATTGTGTAGAAAGTCCATAGATTGTAATGTAGGAGTTGATTTGTATTATTGACTATAAGGACTTCAAATCGTGCAAATCTTAAAAGTAGGAAGACTTAGTTAAGGTGACTGATAAAGGGGGTCTCGTAGAGAAAGGGAGGACCTAGACTTAGGAGTCTAATTAGTGGAATATGAATAATAGTTTGAATCAGAAGAATTAGAAAATTGAGAGGAATCAGAAGAATAGTTTGGATTAGAATCATCAGAAAGAATTTTTGGATTGGACTCATCAAAATCTATCTATTGACCATGATATGAAGGTGGGGAAAGTGGTAACCGAACGAGTTTTACAGTGTAAAGAACCAAACAAGGTTTAGTCTTGATGGGAATATTTTTATGTGAAGGCCTAAACCTTAGTTCCCTATTGTCATTAGTGTGAGGAACCATGAATTTTTTTTCATTGTTGGCATCATTTAGGTACAAATTCCAAGGCCTAGATAGTGTGATTGAACTCTTTCAAAGGTAAGGAAGTTCCATGTCAATTAGGGGAAGCATAATAACATCCAACTAGATTTGGAAGATATGGGGATGCTCATGTTATTTTCCAAAATAAGGTCTAAGAAAAATAGACATTGTAATTTTTGACAATCTAACAAGGTTTGGACAACAAGTTACAAGTGTAAGTGTCAAAGTGATTTATCAAAATTCTAGCAACACTAAGGCTACAAAGGTTTCTTTTAATGTGTTCAAGCATATAATCAAAACCTAAGTAACATGTGTGATAATTGTTAAGGTCACAAAAGAATGTAAACAATTATGAATCAATGGATCAAAGGATTGTCCTAGAAAACAAGTTTTCAGGATAGGTAATCACAAGGAACAATCACAAAATTTTTGGTAAACCAATCACTCAACAAGGAATTATTCTTTATCCAAGTGTTGTGTTGAAAGGTATTTCAACACAAGATGATCAACTCAACGTCAATAGTTAATTTAATTTTAATATAAAAAAAGCATAAGTATTAACAAGGGGCTGATGTGATTTCCAATCAAAGGATACGATAAATTTTTTAGATATAAATGAGGCCTAAATCTCAAAAAGTAAAGGTTACAAGTGTGAGCAACGTGACAATATCACCTAGATACATTAACCAAGATTTTCAAAAAAGTAAGGTATTAGTATCAAAATGGTATTGGTATGATGTGAACAATATAACAACAACACCTTTCAAGGTTTGAGGAAATGTTTAAAATAAACAAGGCCAAAGTATACTAATGAATTGCTAGGATGTGAGTAGCATAATAGTACAATCTAAATAGTTAGATCAATTTTTTAAGAAACAAGACATAAGTATCAAAATTGTATCAAGGTGATATGAACAATGTAACTCTTCTAAGGATAATATATGATGAATCAATACTAGCTACAATGATAATGTGTCTCATTGTGGGTTTTGAGACAAAGGGCCTACTAGAACATGAAGATGTACCATTCCCACTTTCAACACTTGCATTCTGGCATTACAACCCTAGTCATCCAAGTAGACTAAAAAAGTGGTGGACACCGATTATTTCTAGGGTTATCTGCGTGTGTTGTTTTATTTTTTCCCAAAATGGGCAACAAGAAGACAAAGGAGTAGATTAAATGGGTTTGAAAAATACTTAGCTTCACTTTGGAAAAAAAATTTCTTGTCTTATAGCGAGTGAAAAATTAAGACAATAATGCTTCATAATTTTTTTGATGAATGACGCTTGGTTTAAACTTTGATGGACTCTCCCCTTATTCAAATAACAAGGTTTTGACTATTAATTTTTTTTTACTTCATGAAATCTCTATGAAACACGATGAGTTTGAGTCAGTCAAGTTAGATCCAAGATGAAATACATTCCTATTTTTTCTCTCAACTAGGTGTCAAAAATTACCTTTAGGAGCTCGTTTTGCCAAGGAAGTCACACTGACTAAACCTTGGAGCATCCTAGCTTTACTGTACCTCGTTAAATACAATGAGAAAATAAATTATCTCAGTTGTATTTTCACTGGGGTCACAATAAATATAACTTTGATGCTAAATCTCACAAGTGTATACTAGTCAAGTGGTAAGTGGAGCGCTTCCCATTTATTCCATAAGATTTCCTCTTACGTGGACTACTTTGGGGTTCCTAAGAGCATCTCTATCATTATCTTAAGGCTTATGCCAAAGAGTACTTATCCTAGTTCAAATCGGATGAGCCATAGCTCTTAACTAAAACTTACATATACGGTGTTTTGAATGTGGTGTATTTTCTTATCTTTGAACTTAATGTGGTTTTGTCGTAAACCGTTTGGAAACCTGCATCAAACTATATTAGTAATTTTTTTAGATTCTCCTTTCTTCAACAATTGTATTTAGGTCTTGCATGCAAAGTTTAGTAGTTTTCCAAATGATTGAATCATCATAAAAATATGATAAAACATTGTTTCTGATTCTCAAGATTTTCCTAAGACGCAAGAGAAGAGCATACGCAACAATAAATCCAACTAGTTAGCAAATAATGGGAAAATTTAACTTAAATGCACAACAAACCATTTATTTTAGCCAAATTGAAGTTCATTCCCTTAGTAGGAAGTTTAATGAAATGTATTGAAATCATGAAAAGGGTTTAGAATCATTTCTGGTTCCCAAGATCACCTAGAAGGTGTGAGGGAAGAGCATACACGATCCTAGCCTCATAAATGAAAAATGTAACATTCACAAACTTAACCAAAGAAATTAACACAAAGCATGATCAAATATACCCTAAAAATCAATAGTTATCCTTCAGAAAAACCCTACAAGGTATTATAAATATCAAAGACCAAATTTTACAAAGCATTTAGACATATTAGAAATGACTAGTTTTCTAATAAAGAAAACCGTACATTTTCTATAAGTAAAAATCCTAATGTTATGCTTCCATTGCATATTTCTCTTCGATACCTTTCTAATGCAAAAAAATTTAGTCATTTCAAGTTTGGGAGAAAAATTTATGGCCTCCGGAAGATAGGTTATGCACACAGTTCAACATATACACGCCCTTGATGACATATGCATGCCCCTTTGTAACATATGTTCCCCCTAACTGTGTATGCATGCCCCTAACAACGTATATGCACCCCTAACAATGCATGCAAACCCCTATGTAAAAAAACATAGTAATGGTTGTGCTTGTGCATCTAGAATGACATATGCACGCCCTTTCTTATAGATAACTAAAAAAACACCGAGAAATTTCCAGAAAAATCTCAAAAAGATTAAAATTTTAGTAATTTGGACAAAATTTAGCAGCACCTCCCCTCCTTTGTTCTTACAAAGAGCATAAAAATGAAACAATCCTAACTAAACAAGTTAGAAAAGTCTCATATTTATCGAAATTTGTAAAAAAAAAGGATAGCATGCCAAAATTTTGAAACAAATCTACAAAGCTTGAAATGAAAGAAAAGGACTAAGGATCTGTCCCACCAGGTGTGCCAATTGTATGCATGAAAATCTAACTAAGTCATATGAATTTAAACTAACACCTAGTAGTTCCAAAATAAAACTAACTAAACAAGAACATCAAGATAAGAGCTTATAAAACTAACATGCCAATATGAATGAAACAAACTAACATGTTAAGTCATTTTTACTCTTTAGATTGTTAATCCACATGTGAACCTAGTTAGATACTAAGCAATCAGTTTTGTGTTGTTTTTCTTCAAGTGGTGAAGATATCTCTCTAAAATGGATACAATAACATGTTTAGATATTCTCCTACTAACCAAACATGAATAATGGATACAAGGTGAGAAAGTTATCCAACAATAGAGGATGGATGAAGATCAATTGTCTTATAGATTTAGCTAATACAAATGAGATGTCATACATTTCCAAAGTAAAAAGGTTTGTAAAGTGTTTGATATGCTAATAAAGGTGTAAAGGTGTAGGATTAAAAGGGTAAAGCAAAAATGCACTTTTTTTATTATTTTAGGAGCTAATTAATCTTTTAGGACTAATTATGGATCCTAAGTAGGCTTACGAAGATTTATGAACATGTATAGAAGGGTTTTTATGGATTTTGGAAGTTCTGGAAGTGATATTTAGCCAATAAGAAGGTTTATTTGGTTAAATGTAAGATTAGAGGCTTAATTAACATATAATTAGTTGATTAAGAGGATTATCACTACTCAAAATTTCATTAATTGGAATCCTGAGTGAATTAGAAGAATAGTTAGATAATGAAGTGTCGTTATTTGACCAAGGCAAGAGAAAGTGAAGATTTTTAGTGTAATATAAGTATTAAACTGTGTGAGTGGATTTTAGGTGTCTACAACATGCACCTTATTAATACAGGACTATTATTGGCCCCATATTCCATTTGATCCCACTTTCCCTGACATTGTGTGCTCACATGAACGTTTGGCCCACTTAGGATTTACATTTGATGATATCCTTCCTTCATGGCATTCACCCCACCTATATCATGGATATGTTCTCATTATTACTGCCTATGACCTTCGTGTCTTCCACTTTCGGTCTTTCTTGTACGTACACACTATCCCTATCCACTCATTCTTAGGAAATCTTATCTTGACTAAATTGGTGGCACTCTTGATCCCAATCACATTGATATCTCATTTTCAATGCCTTTTAACTGTGATTCTATATGTAATGATTCATTCCTTGACTATACGCAAAATCTCACTCGTTGGTAGCACATGATTGTCCATAACCTCCTTTTACTGATGAAGAATATGTTATAGGCATGTATAATTTTATGTCATGTTGGCTCCCTCTATGATCAGTCTCATACTATCACCTACCAAGTCTCTAATCCAAATCCTATCTGTTACGACCGTGACACTGACAATCTTCTTGATGAGTTTACCTGATTCTTCACCACTTTCCCACTTGGAGGCATCACACTTCCCCCCTTCTAACATTATCAGTTTTCTCTAATGTCTACTACTACACTAAATTCTTTATGTTTAATATCTAAATTTTATACACATTCTCACCTCTTGGTACACACATTGTATCGTCATCACCCTATGACACACTTTAGTTCCATGATTCATACTCAACTCCTAAGGGTCTCATTCTGAAATGAAGCTTACATCCACTACACATTTCACATTTTTTGATTCGTGATACATCTTTCTAGCACATTTTCTCAAACAAACACATTACGTGATGACACATTCTTGTTTTATGGTTTATTCTTGACTATTGAGGGTTCCTATAAATGAAACTCATCTCATACACATTTTTTTGGGGACATGTTTCTCTTATTATCTTCACATTCTACATACCACACTATCACACTTAGACACAAAATTTACATATCTTGGTTATTTACATATCTTGGTTACATTTACTCTTGCTAGTTTATTCTATTTACATGTTACACTTGTTTTTTCCATGCTAGACGGATTATTTGTATGTCATTATCTTTTAATATATACATATGCATGTTCACTTGTTCTTTTAAGGTGAGTGTAGATCTCTTGCATATTTTTACATGTTGTAATGATGCTTGGCATTGTACCTTTTACCAGTCACAGTGAGGCTCTTGGGGCATTTAATTCCACTACTATCACGTACTACATAGGTCTTGTTGTTACATTATTCCTTACTTCTCATTTCAATTACTTTACTTTTCATTGATATATGCACGTTTTGACATACTATATATCTTTCTAACATGATAATAGGTGTTTCATGTGTAGAATTGTATTTAAAAGACTATATCCAACCAAGGATATCTATCACATTTTTCTTGTTATTCTATAATATTGTTTATGGTCTATGCCCTATGTCTTGCTTATTCACTATATGTTTTGGCCTTTTCAGCCCTAATTGGCTTATGAAATTATGAGTGATGTTCCATGTTTTAAACTTAAATTTTGTGGTCCATCTTGTCTTACCACTTGTTTGTTACATTGTCTTCTCTTGCATGTCAGCTTTCACTACTAACACTTGTTACTAGCCCACTTTGTTTGCATGTTCCTTGATTTCTACCATGCAAGTATCCACTTTAGCCCAGCAGTAGGTCCTCTTATTTAGACTGCATTCTCCTACTATCGTCACATGTACCCCAAACAAGGGGGGCAAACATTGGGTGAAAAAATCACCCCTAAGTAACTTAGAGCTACATTTAAGATCAGCACAACACAGAAAAATCACAAGAACATAGTCACAGAAAGTTCCAAAAACAAACTTGAACCTTACACACAGAGAAAACAAAAGCACCTGGTATCATGCAGTAACACTAGGTGTTTTTGTTTCTCCACTGGGAATTAATTACTAGGGGGAAGACAGAAAATTTCTCATTACAACATAGTCTTCAGTAGTTTATAGGGCATTCCCTACAGTAACAGGTACTAGCCTTTGGTTAGAAAATGCATTGTCTCCTAAAATCAATACAATCAAAACAAATCAGGACAAATGGAACAAATTGGGATATACCATCTACAAGTGGTGATTTTTAGGAAGATTCGTGGAAGGAGAGTAAAACTATACCTATCTCCCCAACACTTGCTCTTTGGTGTGAGATCATCCAACACACTCATACTTGTTGTGAGATCACCCAAAAAACTTGTACTTGGAGTGAGATCGCCCAAAAAATTCACTCTTGGCGTGTGTTCACCCAAAAACCTCACCTTGAGCAACTTCAAGCAACATGACACTTTTCTATCTTTTAATCTCTTGCATATCAAGTGCACACTTTCATTTTTACACACTTTTAAACTCTTTACATACATATACACATGTTTCTCTAATCTATCATATACAAAAATTTGACTACTTTCTTTCTCTTCTTTTATAGGTATGTCCTTACAAGAAACATCTCACACAAGCTACAACAACACGCTACAATACACACACTTCAACCCTAGGGTCCACTTCCCTTTTCTAGTCTCCACACTTCACTTTACCAATCACTCCACGCTACACTTTTCCACATGACACACTATTTTCCCCACTCTCTATAGGATCATAAGGAGCACATATTCGATATACTTTATGTTATCGAGTATTCACTCAAAAACATAAAGTAGGGGAAAATGTAGACACAAAATCATGCACTTGGGTACATTTATAGGTCCAAAAACATACTAATGTATACATGAATCCTAAGCAGTAAAACTATTGGGTGAAAACTATATTTGGCATCTTTTATTTTTTTCTTATTTTCTCTTTAGTCTTACACACCCTACATCCCTGATACAACCTAACCGATTTATCTTTTATAGCTGCAGGACACTGGAACCCAGTTAAGACATTAGCACTCAAGCACTCACATCCATATTGGGTGCTCCTAACCCTTTCTTACCTTTAATCACTCTTTTTAGGTCTCTTTTATCTTTTGGGAATATTTTTTACTTATGGTTCAGCCTTCCAGTTGTCAATTACAAAATTCAAACAAGGGAATCACATATATACTTAGTTACTTCTCAAAAATAAGGACCAAACACTAAGCATTACTATCATCACTTAATATTGCATCTAAAGGCACTAAAGCACTTCAAAGGAATCCATATATCATCCATTCAAGGTAAAATGGTTACATCAATTATGTATACACTACATAGGAGGGGAAATTCTACTCCTATTCCATCCACACATGTTATGCATTTCTACATTCTAGATCTAGCCCACTATCATTTGTGTAACTTGCACAAGTGCGTCATAGGGCATAATTTATACACACACACAAGAACTACATGGGGTCTGAGATGTAGTGAAACACTCAGCAGTAAGTCCATTCTTTGAGTGACCTCTAGGTTCAGTCTAACTCCACATTTTGTAACTTTTATTAGATTTGATGTGGTTTGTGGACATGTGCAGGTAGTAATTTTATTTTTTCAGGTTACATGTACCCTCGATGATCATAGTGTGAATATAAAGCAAAAAAAAAGAATAAAAAGTGAAGCCCTTGTGACACAGAAGAAATCAATTCCTAAGTATTTTTATAACCACCAACACCCAGATCTAGTTTCCCAGCACCTAGGTGCCTCTGCCCTTCCATGGGAACTCATCTCCTATGTTATTCCTGAATTCTAGAACTTACAGTGAGAATTAATGATAATGTATACAATCTATTCATCACTTTTACCTTCCCAGATCACCTCCAAAATCACCTAAGTATTCCTATCTCTCTTTTCTTCTTAGGGTTTCATATTGTACATACTTGCTTGCTTGTGTCAAAACTATATTTTAGCATTCATACATTATTTATTATAGTAGTTACTCTTAAATATAGATTTAATTCAAATTAAATTAAATCAGATTTTTTTTTATGAGCTCACTTTGCAGATGTAGTAAAACATAAAGAAGGAATTGAAAAATATTGGATCACCTTTGGTGAATGAAAATACTTCAGCGAATAATCTTCTGAAGTGATTCGAGGAAGTGGTTATAAAATAGGTAAGATACCCCTTCTCCATCAATGATACACACCTTAAAATCTATTGAAAAGATCATATGTGATATTTCTAACATTGTGAAGGAGTATGAAGTCTGGTTCAAGAAATGTAAAAGCATCAACAATACTTCTAAGAATTGGCTTAATGTTTTAAGCTTCATGAACATTCCTCATGCATAGAAAGTATCACCCATAGTGGCTCATTTTAGAAAAGAGTTCAAAGGAATAGAAATTTATCCATGAGAACTCTCCCAAAACCCTTCAGGAAGTGGATCTTCATCAGGAAATGCAACATCTTCTTTGGTATAGCTATTCTCCTTATTTCTTCCCTCCCCCTTTATTTTTCTCCTCTCATGTTCTAATTATTCATTAAGGGGATTGAATTTTCACTATTTGTCTTATTTATTTAAATATGACCTATGGAAAAACTTTGTAATGAGTTCCCTTTAATCAATAAAAAAGGGACTTGCTTTCTTTCTTAGGAATATGAAGGGTCACAAGTTGTAAGGGTAAGTGAAAATTCATGTGCGGGTTAGGTGAATAGTCTTTCCAAAAATCTATATATTGTATGACTCCCTCATTCCAAAGGGTTTTCAATTGTGAGTCTCTAAATATATAGTTATTGTACTACTGAAAATCAAGAGAAAGATAACATTCTTCCATTTCTTTCTCTATGTTTCCTCCACATCTCTACTTTTCTGCTTTGTACACATGACAATATTGTACAATTAAGAAAGATCTTAGAGACTTTGATGAATGGATTAATGAAATTTTGTGTTCATGATTCATTGTGTCTTTCCATTGATTAGAATTTTTTTTATTCTAATTATGTTTATATAAATTTTGATTAAAACTTGTAACAATGTGCTTGTGCTTATTAATAGGATTAACCCCTCTCTCTAAGTTCTCACTCCCTTTACCTCACCTCTCAAGTGAATTCTTCCCTTACACTAGGTGCAAGAAATTTTCCAAAGGTATAGTGGAGTAGTCATGTGTGATCCCTGACTTCATGGCCACCCATGATATTTATTTTATTTTCATTCAATAAAGGGAGCCTTTACGTTCACAATCAAGAGGGACATAGTCCTAGAGCATTGGTGGAAATCAACTAATTTTTCCTTGTGACAAATTATTTCACCAACATACACACCTAATTTTTCAATTTTTAGCTTTCATACATGTTACTAACAATTTCCTTGTGTATATAAGGGTCACTGATGTATCTATTTCTATATCGATTGCCTTAAAGGTCCTACCGAGAATGGGGAATGGCTATTTACATAACTATTATAGGTTAGAGATAGTACACAGAGAGAGTTTCACTATTTGGTCTTAGCCTTAGTTTTCCTTGCATTAGTCATCCTTGTCCCCTTAGGTCTCATAAATAGAATGACACTTTTCTTGCACCACATCATCTTGGCACCTTTTTCATCCACCTATTTGATCCACAATACTTATCTTTAATTCACATTGTGTTTTATCATCCATGGCCAACACAATCGTCCACAGGTGATTGTGTCAGCATTTTATTTTTCCCTAGTTGACACAATTGCCCACAGGTGAATATGTAGAGTATATACACCTGGCACTCATTGACATTAAGAGAAAGGGAATCCAGAACCATTAAAAGTGAAATTTTCTCTACTCTTTCACATCATCTTCACACATGCTCGCCTAGCTCTTGGTTCGCTTTGCATCTTTCTTGGATTGGATTGGATATTCTTATTTTTGGATGGTTGTTTACACTATTAGGTCACCTATAGTGAGTTTACGACAATAATAGTGTTCCCCTTCTCCACATAATAGTTACCCTCTCTCAATTTGTTACTTCTCTAGAGAGATAGATGCATCAGTGACCACCCTATGGGTATAAGATGAGTACTCTAGCCATCTTTTGTCATTTTGCATAAATAAGTTCGTTTACTTTCCTCATTGTCTTATGTTAGCTTAGGATAACACATGTTTGGATTCTAGTTAGCATAGTGTTGTTATTAAATATCATCTCCTTATCTTTACATCATTTTCATTTCATTTATATCATACATCTTTTCTTCATTCATTATTGATTTGTACCTCTCCTCACCCAAATATTGATATCTCAGTAGTGTTCCTTCCTCTATCTTAACCTCGAGCCTTGAAAACCCTAGATCATCCTCATGTAGGGTTTAATACCCTCTAGATATTTGACCCTGGCACTCTTCATATCCCCTTAATTCTACCCTTTGTATGACATCACATGTTTTTTTCTTACTCATTTCCTCGATACCCTAGCATAATGGATGATTTAGAAGTGCAATTTATTGAGACACATATTTGGCCTGCATACATCAGGTTACCAATGGAAGATTCTAAAGTCTTGGGATAAAATTGATGTTTCCACCATATGAAAAAATCAAAGATCTTTCCATTTCCTATATTTTTATCTTCCAATTCCTCCCAGAGCTCTTAGAACCTTTGGTATAAATCTACTTTCTCCGTAAATTTGTTGCATTCCTTGCACCCAAAATGACCTTATTTTTCTTGGTTGACTCCTGACATCATATGGATCTGTAGAATCCTGTAAAACTACCTTGGATAAATTTATTACTCCTATGTATAACCTATATATAGGTCTTGTCCTTGATATCACCTTTTGAAGGATATTCTTTAGCTACAAAATGGCTAAATATAACACTTTTTACGCCTCCGGGGAGAGATGTTCTTCCTTGTACCTCAATAAATTCCTCAATCCTCATAGGTATAATTCCCTACATATGAAACATAATTTAGAATAATGTTATCACATTCCTCTTATCCATAATGAAGATAGAATTGTGGACATGTTGGCTAGAGGAAGAGTTTACAATGATTAGGAAAGGAAATTTTCAAGTGGGGGATTGTTTTTCATGACCAAAATTTTACATTTTACATGTTATACATTTAACATGACAATATTTGACTCTAACTCAAATGGGAAATAGACTATAAGGGATGATGGAGGACTTCATAATTCTCATGGATAAGTAGACCAGTGCCTTGACAATTTGGGCAATAAAGGTATTCCTTCACCAACTAGTACAAGCAACTGACACACACGACGAAAAAAGGGAAACACATAAAATAGGAAGGGAAACACACAATGGAAATGGAAACTATAGTATGCAGTTAGGGACAACCAACCTCACTACTTATAGAGATTCAAATGTTTCCCACTGCGAGGTAACTGTAATGGGTCTCAATAAGATATGTGAGATAGCATGTGTTCTACTTCTCTCTGCAGAATTGCCTTATCTTGAAATTTATAAGCCAAAGAGAGTCGTAATTTCCATCGCTTCCTTTGGTTGGGATCATGTCTCTTGTCCCAAAGTATGATAATATCTTCAATTTGAAAGTTTCTATTATGTTCCTTTTGATCAAATAACTTATTTACTTTTTATTGTTGTTTTCTAGATACATCCACTACTACTTGTTTACCTTCATTCAATTCCTCTAAGTAGCATATCCTCATATATAGAACATATTTGTATTTTATGTTCTCTAAAACCTTCACCAGTTGTAAGGTAGGTAACTCTAGTGAAATTAGGATTTGAGATTCAATTTCCTACATTAGATAGAAAGGAGAAGTTTCAATGGCCTTCATGGGTGTTATTCAATCAACCCAGAATGCATCATATAATATTATGTCAATATATTTGATAAACATCTACCAATTTTTGAACAATAGCAATAATGTTCTTGTTACTAGACTCCATCTGGCCATTACCTTGTGGGTAGTAATTAATAGAGTGTGATAGTAAAATACCATGGTAAAAAAACCATCAACTCAAAATAGGAGAAACAAGTAGTATTGTCAGTTATTATCTTATTTGGAACTCTGAACCTGACAATGATATTTTCTTACAATAAATTACACATCTTCTTAGAGTTGGCATGCTTGGTCGAAATGTCTTCCACCCACTTTCTAAAATAATATGTGACAATGAGGACTTACATATGATGAGTGGGGATTCAATAACCAATGAATTATAAACCCCATTGTTGTAAAGGTTCCTCTATGGTCACAATCCAGAGTGATAAAGTAAAAAAACTTTGTTTTCCTATGAACTGTTGGCATTGATTAGATTTTTTCACCCATTTGTAGGAATATTGAAAGAGGGTAGGCCAATAATAGCCACCTCTCAAGATTTTGTGAGTTATTACCAATGCTAAGAAATGTCCTCTCCACGCTTAATCATGATATTATTTTAAAATATTATTATGTTGCTCTTCTTCAATGCATATTAGGAAAGTGTCATACAATCCTTTCTTATACAATATTCTCTCCCAAATTACATACTTAACTACTTTCAGATGGAGAGTACGTATTTTTCTTATAATCTGGATTTGGGGGAAAATCACCATAGGTCAAGAAGTATGCTATATATGAACACCAGGGATTGGTAGTACTCATAAATATCACAAGAGGAAGGTATTTGATCCAACAATCATAGTAAGTATAAAAATCTTCCCATTCTTCTCTAGAAAAGAGTTCACACAAACCATTTCCTCATACCAGTTTAGAAGGTATAAAATCAAGGTCCTCCTCATGGATTTTTGATACCCAATTTCCTCTCTTTGCACTATGATCTTACTACATTAAAATGGAATTGACAGTTGTACTAGGAACCATGACAATAGTATGTGAGTTCAAGAGATCAAACCTAAAAAAATTCAAAGCCTTGACCACCACATATGCATGTGTTCCATGTTATGAATTGTTAAGTTCATGTGCCTTCAAAGTTGCACTTATAAATGTAATGGGTGACTAAAATTTCTCTTCATTCTCTTGAATGAGGATAACTAAAATGGTTTTCTTAGAGGTGTAACAGTAAAAAATGAATTCCTTGTTGAATTCTGGATGGACCATAGTGGGTACCTTTACAATGGAAACTTTTATTTATTCAAAAGCTTCCTTACCTTCCTTTCTCCATCAAAACAATTCTTTGGGATTCATCATATTGATAATTTCCTTAGTGAGATTGGTAAATTCGGGAACAAACCTTCTTAATAAATTTACCTTACTAAAGAAAGAATGTACACTGAGATTAATCATGGGTAGAGACAATATTTGGATGGCTTTAACTCTTTCTGGATCAATTTTTATACCCTCCTTTCTCACAATATGACCAATAAGTTTTCCTTTAAATACGTCAAATATTGACTTCTTCAAGTTAAGAGAGATGTGATTTTTTCTATAGTAGATCAATACCTGCTCCAATTATTTTTGATGTTCCTCCCTCTTCTGTGAATATATTGTGAGATCATCCAAACACACCACTATGCATTTCCCTCTCAAATATTTGAAATCTAAATCCATATCCCTCTATAAAATGGCACCCGCATTGATTAACATGAAGGGCATATGGTGATATACAAATGTGCCTCAAGGGGTGGAAAAAACATTTTTGAACTAATACTCCTTAACTACTTCAATTTGGTTGTATCTTGTGAATCCATCTAACATAGATACCATATTTGAACCATTAATTGCCTAAAGATATGATCCATGATTGGTAAGGGTGTTTATCCTTTAGGGAAGCTTGATTTAAATTTTAGAAATCCACACAAATATGAATTTCACCACGTTTATTTTAGACTGGTACAATTTTTTCTATCCATGTTAAGTTATGGATAGGGAAGATGATGAAAATATTTAGTAGCTTTTTAACCTCCTCTTTGATGGTTATAGAAATTTTGGGATTATATTGTCTCTAATATTTTAGAAGGAATTCACATCAGGATTCATGGTAATAGAGTGTTCCATGTATTTTTGTTGAAAGGATTTACTATCATCGTATGAATATGATAGTACATTAGAATACTTATTCAACAGAGTTGATAAGTTTCTGTATTCCTCATTTGAACACCATGTTGAACTTTGTCTTGATGTTGTTTTCATTGATGACATGGTGCATTGATGGAAAAGAGTGATTGATGAGGTGTCAACTCTTCAAGGACATGAATTTTTATTAGTATTGCATTCACAATATGGTTTTAGTGTCTTTCTTGAGGAGTCATGGTGATTTCAGTGTGTCTAGTGCTTGGTTGGTATCCATTGGGTGTATGGATATTCTTAGTGTACACTTATTAGGTATCCTAGGGGTCTACAATGCTGATTCAAGAGTGTTTTAAGACTTCTATGATGGATAATAGGGAAATCATGATGGATCATATTTGAAACAAGCACATTTAGGTCTAGTCTAAGGACCTAGTGCTAGTTCTTATAGGTGTATGAGGTAATTCAAGATATGAAAAGCCAATGCAAGTATGAGAGGTATGTAGGGGCCTTTCCTAGAGTCATTATATGAAGCTATAGGTCAAACATCATCTTTTGGAGGCATGCATGAGGTCCTTTCTATGACTATCCTTGAGAATAATCAAGAAATCATGCACAAATGTTTTTGGCCAAGAAGTTACAGGTGCATTTATGAGAAACCAAGCCTTGGGACATGTAGAGGAATGTGTTACAAAGCTAAAGACCAAGTTTCATGAAAAAAGTGATGAATTTTTCTCAAGTTAGAATGTTTTTATCTCTACCAAGCTCTTATAATGCACTCTCTCAACTCGAGGGTCATCTTTCAAGAGCTCAAAGGTACGTAAATCTTATGCATGATGTCCAAAAAATTTCACCAATGATAGATAATTGAGTCAAGAAAATTTCAAAGGTGGAATGAATTAAAATGGTGGCTTAATCTTTATGAATAATCCTAAAGAGTGAAAGTCACTTCAAACCCTCCCCAAACCCTAGAACTAAAGTGATGGAAAAAATTGAAGTTTTTGGTCTTAAAACCTCATGGAAATGTAAATGTGATCATCTAGGGTTGTAGAGGACTCCTATTTTATTTTTGCATTTGTGGCATACTTTACGTCAGCTACTACATTATAATTTTTCTCTTGTTTTGAATCAAATGAACAATACGAGCATGCTTGGAAGAGTTTCAGGTGAAAACATGGATGTGGAATCTTGTTTAGAAAGTGTACTTCATGTTCATTAAAATACCCAGATAGGTCCTTTGCACATTTTTGTGATCCCTGACAATATTTCTCACCTACTGCTAAAGAGTAAGCAAGCCAAAAAATAGTCTTTGTGTATGATAGAGAGTTGAGTTGTAGGCATAGTGTGGGAGTAAAAAATGAGTTTTAATAGGCATATGAATCCCAATGTAACATTCCTGAGCTAAAAACTTACTGTGTAATAGGGTTTTTGTCAACTAGCTCTAAAGGTCCAAACCTGTCATAGTAAGAAAGCCAAGAAGGGACTATGGAATGGGCATTCAATCATGAAATTATCCACACAACATATGCAAAGGAGTTTTTAAAATTAAATTATGTGTATGTGTTAAATTTATCCTACTATTTCTTGACATCAAAATGAAGGGTTAATTGTTTGAGGACTTCTTGTCTCAGACTGGGTCTTGGAGCTTAAAACTCAGCTTAAGTGGTTCTTGAAAACTAAGTTTGTGTGGTCCCTTTGATCTGATATGAATTAATCCATGGACCTGGTAAATTTTTCAAGACATAGAACCTTCTATAAATGCTACTTTGGGTCCATGAAGGAGTGGTTAAGT
This sequence comes from Taxus chinensis, assembly GCA_019776745.2. Classification (NCBI taxonomy): domain Eukaryota; kingdom Viridiplantae; phylum Streptophyta; class Pinopsida; order Cupressales; family Taxaceae; genus Taxus; species Taxus chinensis. The sequence goes on from CM034147.1 coordinate 642,605,340, forward strand.
GCATGATCAAGATTACTTTGTAAAGGCCAAATTTCTAAGTTTGAAGATTTGTGTGTTGCTTGCTCAAATCAATACCTCCTTTCTTGAATAAGAATTGTAAGGTTAATCATTGAATCTTAAGATGATATAGATACCCCTCACCACATCTTCAAAACTTTGAAAATCTCTTAGGTCTCATTTGTTTGGTCATTCAAGCTCAACCATGACTGGTATCTCGATGCTTCATGATTGTGCATACAAGGTTATAAAGAAGGTTTTAAAGAAGGCTCCAATCCCTATTTTTTTAATCCAAAAAACCATGGTGATGATTTAGATCCTTTGAAGATACACATCTCCTGAATGCATGAAAATATTTGGTTTCATAAGTCTCCTTATTCATCTAAGTTGAAAACTTTGCTTACTAGCACTTGCACCTAGTTGTGCATATGAGGTCAAGGGAAGTCTTTAACAATGAAATGGTGAGATTTGTATCATTTAAAGGAGTTAAAGATTTAAAATAAGGTATGTATGACATTCTTGCATGTTCATGACACTTCGTAAATTATTCCTTTTTCTACAAGACAAGATTCATTCATTGGAGAATAGGACAAAAGCTTACATAATCGTTTCAAGTCAGTGAATACAAGGGTTAGAAAGGAGTATTAACAAGTGAAGCCAGAAAGGTATGGGATTTTGGGAGCCTCTTATGATCATCATTTACATCAAAGCATCTTGACATGACCTGAAAATTCTATACATGAAACTAACAACAAGGTCAGAAGCAATGATGCAAAATGACAATTTTGTATGTGATGTTACATATCTTCCTTGAATGAGTCCAAATTTGAGTGAGTGGAAGGTTTATGGAAGGTGAAGCACAAAGAGTCTTTTGAGGATGTATTCCTTGATGATATAAACACCTTATTGTGCATTAAAATGGATTGATGAAGATAGAGTTGACAAGGTGTGAGGATAAGTGCAAATAGGTGAGTGAAGGTGCATGAGAGTGAATGAGCTAATTTAGAGATCACTATTTGTTGTTTAAGTAACTATGTCAAAAGAGTGATTAAAAAAATTTCAAGTATAATTATAAGCTTATAAATTTGATAAGTAGTTACTTCTATGAAATTTGTAGCTTCCAAAATTTTCAAGTAGGTGCTTGATCAGATTTTAGAGTTGGTGCTCAAGTTGAGTAGGTGTTCAACAAGTTAGAAATATTTATAATTTCTCATTAGAAAAATTGTCCAACTTAGTACATTGGTTTCAGTGGATTTTTCTCCCTTCGAGTGTTTCCCACATTAATTTTTTTCTCTCTATGTGCTCTCATGTTGATTGCTTGTGAATAGTGTTGGTATTTCTTCATAATAAAGTAAAGCATATTGAATTGTGTTTAAAATTTTAAATTAGCACCAATTCACCTCCCCTCTTAGTGCCTATATTTTCCAACACAACACTTGTAAATGTTCACCATCCTTAGCTGCTCACTTCTCCCAATATTTATTTTCTCATATTCAACAGAATATCTAGGTTAATCTTTGGATTTTTCATAGATAAACCTATCATGTTTGTCAAATAATTTCTCCAATAACACTAGCCCTTTTGGAATTATGTTACCTTTCAATTAAATCACTTTATCTTCATCTACTCGATCACCTTTGGCACTATCATTTTCATTAGTAGTAAAATCCCATGGGAGTGTGTCACTTCCTTCAAAATATACAAACTTAAAATCACCAATCTACTGCAAGAAATAAAAAATGTGCTCATCATCGTTGAACACTTTCCAACTCTCTAAGTTGATTGTCACACTTGAATGGAAAATCATTTTCACTGAAAACTTTATTCCACCGACATCATGGTGTGTAATCATAGGATAAGTGAACACTACCAATGAATCAGATCTTCTATTTTGATCACAAGATACTTCATTGATATCAAATGCATCAAAGGATTCTAGACAATCCCATACTCCATTTTTATAGTGGTGGAGATGAGATTTTTTTACTTGAAATAAATCTCTTACCTATTTCAAAATCAACTCTACATCTCCTTGTATTACAAAGCTTCTTGATTCCCATTTCATTCAAACTTGTGACCCGAGAAAAAAAGATTTGTATTCAATAGTATTTTTGGTATTAGAAAATAATAGCTTTTATGATAAAGGAAACAAATCACCTTATGGAGAAGACAAGACAATTCTGACACCTGACCCTTTTGTTCGTTAGCAATTTCCACTAGTCTTTCCTCCAGAATAGGCAGCTCTTTGCTTCATTCAAAACTCATGAAATAGTTCCCATTACCTTTTTCCTCAAATGGAACATTTCCATTCTCCATATCCTGGAATAGGATGTGTGCTCTTGGGTCATCATATTTATGAACCGTATACTTCATTTTTGGCTCAGGGATAAGCTTTTTCATTTCATTCTTGACTGGTATTGAAGAAAAAGACTAGTTCAATTATATTTCACCTCCCATATCCTGAAAAAAACATCTGCTAAGAAACATACCATAGGTAGTTGGCATGTCTTCCACCAAAATTGTTGCCTTGATTTGTTTTTCTAGAAAAGCCACAAAAACAAGTTGTGCATCCTTGATCCTACCAACAAGAGGAACTTCCTTGGTTTCCATGGAGTAACAATGACTGAATTCTTGGGAGAGACTCAAACCAAGAGCTTGGGAAACCTTAGTAGGCATGACATTATCAGAAGCACTGGAATCAATAATGTAATTATTTAGTCGATACCCATTGATTAACAAGGAAACATAAAAAGGCTCAATATTTCTAGTAGATGAAGGAGTGGAGGCTAAAATATTTTGCTTTTACTTTGCACAAAATGGGAAGTAAACCTTTGGAAGTGGATGGTACATTATATTTTAAACTACCACCTTTGATAAATTTTACTAACTTATCAAACTATTCAGGATGGGTTTATAGATATTCATATTCAAAAACATGAAATTTATCTTTCTTTATGTGGTCAATAATATCAAAGTTGGAGGAAGAGATCTCAGGATCATTGGAAACAGTAGGAGTAGGTTGACTTACTTTAGAGGAAGTAGATGTAGATTTTTCACTACTCTTATAAGATGCATTGGAAGAAGAACTATTTTTAAAATGAGTGGAACTACTTGACTTACCCGAAATAGAGGATGTCTTAAGGGAAAATACAGATTCTGGATTCTTATTAACCAACTCCAAATATTTCTAAAAGCAGAGAACCTCTCTTAGTTACTATTATTTATGGTTTGTGGAGTCATCAGTTAGGGTCCTCTTTCTCCTTTTCTTTATACTTGAATGATTTTCTCTTTTCAAGAGTTTTTGAACATGTAAAAATAACACAAGAATGATTGTTCATGTCAGCTAAAATATCCTCATATTCATCCTCAGAATAAGATGCATATTCGAAGAAACTAACTTCTATAGATCCTATTTCTTCAATAAAACAATTCACCTTCTTCTCCTTCATCTTCTAAATTAGCCTCTTCTTAATTTTCATCATTTGATCGGGTCCCATAAGTGGCGTTCATGGGTGGAGCCTCAAGAGAAATTTCTTTGAGGTGCAACAACAATTTTTTCTTGTTCAGGAATTTCTTCCTTGGAATATCCTTATATGGGGTACTCTAAGAAAGATGCTTCTTGAGGTTAAGTACATCATTAGTAAGTTTTTGCACCAAAGAATCTGTAGATCTCTAGAACTTGAGATTTGATCCTTGTCCTTGCTTGATCCTTTCTAAATTTTTCCAGACATAATGAGGCCATCTTCACATCCACCAAAATTTATTGGGCCTCATCCAAAGTAGTAGGTTGAATTCTTCTCAAAATAAATTCAACCTATGGTAATTGAGCATTGGTGAATAATCGTAATGGTTATCCTTAGGTCTTACACCTCTAGAATTTTATAGAGCAGTATGTTGAACTTAGCAAAAAATTCCCTCATAGGTTCATTTGATTCCTTATTCAGTTGGGAATTTATGTAAGTAGGGCATGCACATCTTCACTAGGCTTGAATATGGCCTCAAACTTGGATTTCATTTGCACCCAGTTTGTGATGGATCTCCTTGGCAAGTGGTAGAACCAATCAACATCAACTTCGTACAATGATTCCAAAATAGATAGATCGAGACATATTTGTGTTCAACTCCCAATACACCACAAGTTATGATGAATGCAATAGTATGTTCATCTGAATGTTGTTTCCCATTCCCTATGAATTTGGGAAAGTTCTTCCTAGACCCTTTTGACAATTAATGAAGTGGAGGAGTTAGGGCCAAATGGACTTGTATTTTGTCCCCATGGCACAAGTGCATTTCACCATTTCTTCTTCCTATTCTTCTTTCTTATTCTTCTTCTAGAGGAATGGGATATAACAATGTTGCAACTAGTTCTTCAAGAGGAAAGTTAAGGTTAAATTTAGGGAAGAATTCTCTGCCCAACTTGTCTTGTTGTTTGGACAATAGGAAGTTTAAAATAACTTGTTGTTTTCTTCGAATGTAGGGTCAATTAGGCCACTTTATCGATTAGCTCTCATATACCTTCTTTCCACCAGCTTGTATAAGATTTTTCAAATAGAAATATGGAATTTGCAGCTTGGAATAAGGAAGGTTTATGAAAAAATCAGCATTGAATTTTTAAGCAATGAGTTTTTTTTCTGAGTTTATATTTTCTGAATGTTTATAATTTTATATATCTGATTTTTATGATTTTTTGGATCTTTATAGGGTGCATAAAACAAAATTTGCCCCACAGTGGGTGCCAAAAATTGTTGGTAAAATAATTTTTCACAAGGGAAAATTATTGATTTTTCACCAATACTCCAGGACTAGTTCCCTTGCTCTTGGGAATGGGGAGGCTCCCATTTATTGAATGTAGAAAATGTAAAATATGTGGTGGCCATTAGGTCGGGGATCACACATGAATACTCCACTAAACTTGTGGACAATTTCTTGTATAGGATACAAGGGAGGAATTTTCTTGGAGAAGAGGTGAAGGGGAGATAAGAATATAGAGAGGGAGAATTGATATAAAGAATAGGCACTTGCAAATTTCACTAACATTAACCAAAGTAGGTCCACATCTAATAGGAATATCAAAACCATGTAAGAAATAACATGATTAAGAAATCAAAGACACAAATTTTAATTGATTTATTCCTCAAAGATATAAATCTCTTTCTTGGTCATTCAAGATTACAATTCTTGCAAAGTTTAAAATAGGAAGTAGAGGAACATAGACAAGAAATTAGAAGGAATAGATTTTTTCTTGTACTGAAAGAACAATAGCTATCAACCCCTTGGAATGGATAAGCCACCCCAATATATAGATTTACAATATGTCTCTTCATCTCCCCACCACATGAATTTTCACATCCCTATCACTTGTGACCTTTCATAATCCTATAGGAATAAAAATAATCCCCTTTCTTATCAATGAAAGAGAAATTTTACAATGTCAAATTAAAAGGTCACTTAAATGAATAAGATGAAAAATTCAAAAATTACATTCCCAATGAAGAATTAGAACATAAAGATGGAGTGAAGAAGAGAGGAAGAAGAGAGTGATCAATATGAAGATGAATTAGCTTCCAATGATGAAGATCCATCTCTTGGAGAACTAAGGGGAAATGCTCCTGGAATGAACTCCTCACCTTCACTTCCTTACTAAAATGAGTTACTGTGAAGTGCCACCTTCTATGCATGTGGAATGCAAACACAACCTAAAGCACTGATCCAAGTGTTGGGGACACCACCAATTGATTGAACCAGACATGATGATATTTTGTAGTATTATAGATTGAGCCTCTTATTTCCACAAGGGATTCCAAAGTATCTTAATTGAAAGAGAAAGGATATCATACCTCTTTCTAGACCAAATCTTGGAAAAACTAGAGAATCTCTTCTAAGGATGATTGTTCATTGAGTGGAGGTGATCCAAGCTTTTGCACATTGTTGCCCATATTTTCCAAGATCTCATATGCATGTTCTCTATGAGAATCAAGTTTTGAGATAATGTCATTTATCATATCATATATAACACTCATTCTATGATACCATATGGGAGATAAATTGTCTAAGATAGAATTGAATACATTCTTCCTCACTAAGGAGTGAGAATCAAGACCTCCCATCTCATACACCAATGGGAACACACTATCCCAGTGGGCCTTTTCTTTCTCAATCTCCTTGGTCATTTTCACCTTAGAAACAATGGAAAGGGAAAATTTGAATAAAGAGAGAACCTCATGTAGTAGTACCTTTCCCTTTATAGAATCTTCTCCACCCATTTTTCATTATCATCTCCCTAACATGGTGTACCCTTGAGCTCTCTAGATCACTTAAGGATTAAACTATTTATGGGAGAGATAACCTATTCCATGAGTAAGGGGCACTACATTAGGTTACATGAAGGATTATACATAGGCAATGAGGGTTCTCACACGCTCCTTCAGTTGCTTCGCAGTATCTGTTTGTTCTCTTCATTTATGGAAATCAAGCTAGTTACAGACTCTTTGAATAGGTACACATCTCCCTCATGTGTAGTTATTCCCAAAGAAAACCCTAATCAGCTCATAGTCATCTTATTTCATTTTTCCCACCGGTTTTACAAATTTTGGTTATGTAAATTCCATATACTAAGATACAAAATCCCTAGTAAAGAAATGAGAATTTTTTTGTGCTTTCTTAGTTTGCCTGTTCTTGATGTATTTTGAGATGGTCTCAAAATTAGGTGTTGTATTTTTCTACACCATTCTAGATTCACATCCAAGTAACTCATGTACCCATGGGAAGGTTTCTACATGCATGAACACAAAGTTAGGCATAGGAGAATATTTAGGCACTTGATAAGGAATCACATCCTGCCCAAAATGAGAAGATTCTGATGTCGAGGAGGGCACACTTGGATTGTGAAGATGGATAGGAGATTATGATGGATCAATTTATCCTAATTCAAGGGGCTTGATGGTATTTTCAATGATATTTTCCTTCTTATGAAGCCTCATAGGGGAGAAACTTTAGTGTACTATGTTTCCACAAGTTTCCTCTTGGAAGATTCCTTTGAATGAGTAGATCCTATGGCTTTCTGAGACGCCTTGGGGGAAGAAGTGTGAGACACTTGCCTAAACAAAAATAGAAGACCACCAAACTTATAGAAATTATCCCTCTTTAATTTAAAACAATCCTTCGACCTTTGAATTATTTTCATAGTTCTTTATTTGATGTCACCTAACTCTCAGTTATTTCATGGAGAGGGAGGAAGAGGGGATGATTCAAGATCAAAAATTTCTAACCTATCATCTTTTATTCCATCCACAAACCATTAAAAATTCATGTCTCATATCTTACCCACCAGTATTCACATATAATCCCATTTCTTGACCTCAAATTCATCTATGTGGTAGACCCAATAATCCTTAATTTGTGGAACATGATGTAGTCTTGGAAAGATTAAATTCTCTAGATTCTTCTTAATATCAAAATTAGACCGAGATATGTAGGAATATAAACTAAGATCAGCGAATGATGTTTCGATGTTTGTCACATATGTGATATTCTTGCATGAGTATATTCCTAGATAGATATGAAAGGAAACACCTTTCTTCTTAGCATTTTTCCACTTGGTATGTGTTGGAGCTCAAAATTGTACCTTGATCTGAATCATAAAAGATCCAGAATATTGAGGAAATATGTTACTATCTTCAAGTGTGGGACTTGTTGCTTGAGATGGACCTCTAGAGAAGGTCTACTTCCTTGTTCTGTGGATTTGGAAGACCTATAAAACACAACCTACTTCTAGTACTAAAAATACTCCTATAAATAATCCTACTCTAACACTTCCAAGAGACCATGGAAAGAGAGGGAAAGAGAAATGTAAAATCTAATAAAACCAAAAAGAAAGTGGGACTTTCCCAATTTCGTGTGAAACCCATGCAATTTCATGAGATTGGACTATGAGGATGCACGCAATTCTAATGAAAGAAAGTAAACTAATACGAAATACGCAAGAGGGCATAACATTCACACCAAACACAAAGTATTTGAAGGAAATAAATAAAATACATTTACATTAATCAATCTTTTACAGATTACATATAGATTTGAGGTAAGAAAATATTCATTCATGAGTTGCAGAGGTCGAATGTATAAATTTTTCAAGTTTCACTGGGAAGATCTAAAAAATTTGTTAAGGGAGAAAAGGGAGAAGACACTTATAAAGTGTACAAGCACTTATATTTATACAATTCATGGAATGAAGAAAGAGATAGAGAGGTAGAGAAGAAAGAACAACCGAGATGGAATCTAGCCCCTAAAAGTGTGTTAAATAAGCATGGGCACCATGATTTCTTGTAGAGTTTACTTGTAGTACAGAAATAAGCACCAAGGAATTAAATCCAAAAACCACAACATGACCCTTTGATTCTATTGTACCCTATCAGACCATGCAACATGGATCCATGCTTCATTAAATTTTGGTGGATGTGGTTGTTGGCCTTTTGGTTCAGAGTCTGGTATGAATTTGAGACTTTTCACATATATACCTTCATGCTCGAGACCTACAACAAACTATTGCCTTGTCCCACGGCTCGTACCCTAGATTTTGAAATTTCCTTCCTTTTTGGATATTTGTGGCTATCTTCTCTACTTATCCTAATGTGTGGGAATTCCTTGTAACATCCATGAAGGCTTGGTCCTTTGATTCACTAATTTTGAATTTAGTTGATTTCTCCAACTCCTTATAGATATGTAACTCTGTGGTATTTTATTAAGCTTTATCCTATGAGTGAATTATCTCATTATTGCTGCAAAGATTTAAAATTTCCAAAGAATGCTAAAATTACCAAAATTCACCTAAGTCCTTGAATCTCTCATTCCTTTATTTTGTGGGTTAGGGAACCCGTTGAACACTGCATTCTTGCATTTTATGGAAGACTGAATCAATGTCTCGTGGATTTTTTGGAGCCCCAAAATGACAAAGTCCTTTTGATAAGTTGTTCAAAATTACATGGGATATAATTTTGGAAACCAATTTGGAAATCTCCAAGGGACATCTTCTTGCTAGATGATGAATACCAGTTTCCATGAAGCATCCATTAGGCATCGAGTCAAATATAATCTTGAAAACTGGTCTCAAATTTTTAACATGTCTCATGTATCCACTTGAAATTAACACTAATTGAATATTTCCTATGGAACTGGAAAATAAAATTTAGAAACTTCTCCAACTATCTTATTTTTCCATGGGATTGGCTCTTAGATGACCCAAAAAATATTGCAAAGGGCTCCCAAAACTATGTATAAAAGGGAAGATCATACATGCTTCAATTGAAACATGAATAGAGTGTACACCATTGATTACAACCACAAGGACTAAGGAAAGTTTACTCAGTCATTGATCAACACCAACACAAGGAGGAGACCAACAACACACAAAACACAGTATTTAGAAGATGCAATGGGACAATTTAGTAAGACTATTTGAGATTGATCTGATTGACAGGGATTTGGAATACATCTCTATTAAGATTAAACAACTCAAAAGATTCATCCTCTCTACAAATAGTGATGACGTATGGCCCACTCCAAAATACATCAAACTTGGAACGTCACTCTAGTTTAGCTCTATTTTCATCCTAGTTGAGGACTAGATCACCTACTTTTAAACCCTTACTTTTAGATTTCCTATCAAACCATTGTTTCGTTGACTTCTAATGTTCTTCTAGTTTGACCATGGCATATTTTATCCATTCTGATTATACTTTGATTTGCTTCCTCAATTTCCAATTTCTGAGCCAATAGAGACACCACTTCCTCACTCCTAGGTGACTCAAAACACATCAATCAAATTATCATAAACATCATTATTATCACTATCCTAAGTACACTTTAAAATCACTATCATAAAATATAAATCACCAATGTAAACCCCATTTAACCTCTCCTAACCACTCAAAACCAACCTAATATAATTTACCTTACCCATCCTAACAACCTAATCTCTCACAACCCTAATCCCTAACCTCCCATAGTTCACCTAACAACCTAAAACCTCATATGGAAAGTGGTTTTAACAATTTCCCATCTTTTACCTTGTTGGTTTGTAACCTCTTGGAAAAAATCAACGGTGATCCACAATCACCAGCAATCATTGTGGATGACATTGATTCTATTTAGACAACATTTGGATTCCTTTCCCAGTTAGTTAGGACCTATGCATGATGATGAAATGTTGCACCTATGAAAACATCTCGATGCTTAGGATTATCAACACTTTGTTTCCAATACTTTCAGGGACTCTCTTAGATCATCAATTGGTCTTTTAGGAACTCTATCATCTATACAAATAATTATCAAGGTTATTACCTCCTTTTCTTCCATTTTATCATCTTTTTTTACATTGGTCATAACCTACAACCTATCATCAATATCATCTTGCATAGTCTTTTCAATCCCTATTTCTTAGTCATTCATTAGCTAACCTTTGGAATACTTTGAAATTTACATAGAGATCATCGTCAATCAGTCCCTTTACCTCTTTTCCCTTCATTACCCTTCTAATCACTTCCAAATCTCTATTTCTGAAGTCTTATAGGTTCCCAAAATCCTTCTAGTTTACCTCTACATTTTAAAACATGTTCTTCATTAGTTAGTACTTGTTTTATTAGTTGTTTGTTAAATATTAGCAATTTTCTCCCCAATTGTCATCGGCTCCTAATCATCATCGATCAATATCCATAACCTCTTGTTTCACTATTGGCCTTACAAACGCATATGAATATATGTTTTGTGATTTTTACAGACTTCTAGATTTCTTCTAGTATGTTCTAGCATCATTACCTTGTCTCAAGCATTTATTATTATCTGCTTATCAAATATTCTATCAAAACAAGTATTTTTTCTCTAATCATTGTCGATCCTTGTCATTTGTTATCATTTTTGGCATTCTCATATTTATAGCTTTATAATTATGTCTTAATAAGTTATTTGCAATATTAATCTTTTGTAGATGACTATTCTAGGTCTATCTCACCCAATCACTAGAATATATGATCTTTCAATCATCCATCAGCCATTCGTGTGGGAAAATTTTGACATTGTCCACAAACTTAACTTGTGCACCATTATACCTTCTCCCACCATCAAGGATATTTAGGAGTAGATTGAAACCATTCTATAAGCACGAGAAACCAATGAATAATTCTAGTACGATTACTTCGAGGACTTCGAGATTGTCCCTGCCCTAGCCTGGGCCACTTACAAATTTGTATATGGCCTTACTATCCCCCTTGAGTTTTAAATCAATGTTTTCATTATATTCTACCATTATCAAATCAACTTAATTGTATCAAATGAGTTGACATCCTTCAAGGAATTCCCTTTGGATTCGTAGGATCAACATTCCTTGAGTAACTTGTTATCATATTTATTTAATATCTTTGATTTTAGTTTTCATTGCTTATGGGTCTTCTCACTCAGAAAAATGGGAAGATTTTCACATAGTCTATACTTAATCATTTTGACATTGTGATTGTTAACATAGCTATTGGTAAACCATGATTATTTGAGTTTTATTTATTTTTAGCACAAATAATACCTAACCAAAAAACACCTTAAACATCATGGCACACCTGGTGGGACCCTTTATTCCCTTTTTCATTTAGATTTGGTATATTTTATTTATTTTGTCTTCTATTTTATCTAACCTTTTAGCTTGGAGCACTTCATCATTGACGTTGCTTAAAAACTTAAAAATTAAAAAATTAAAAAAAAAGGAAAAGTGATTACAGGTACGCTCTTCTCTATCATCATTTTATTTTAGTATCACATTTTTTGTGTTTATTTTAATCAAATTAAAACATTTCCTTTGGATCTTAAAATGAACACTCATATTTGCTGCTCGCATATCTTAATTAGGAGTTTAAGGAATTACATTCACAAAACTCCCTTCACACACAACCAAACCACATCAAACTTAACTTGCATCTAAACATTCCTTCCCGTGTGGACCTACTTGGATTTCATCACCAAGAGGATAAGTCAAGTCGGTGTTCTAGCTGAGTATAAAAAATTGGTGGGTGGTATATCACTAAGCACCCGACACCCTTATAGCTGCGGGACCGTGAAGTGAGGGGTAGGCCCTAATACCATGCCTTGTACCTAACACCAACATAGATTTTGGCCTCACATACCTTTAGGTATATTGAGGACTCCATCCTTTAACATTACCTGAAACCAGCCTTAGACTACCTTCTCTTAGTACCATTGTTTAGCCATTTTTCACATTTCACACCTTTTCTAAATTTAATCAAGATAATCTAAAATTGTCTTTTGTGACTTGTTTGTGTTATTCTAATCAACCATCTAGAATTTTTTTCTTTAGTGATTATTTTTTTAAATGCATGGTTCTAACCAAACAACAGTCTCACCTTCAAAACTATGACAATATGATTGATCGTCTTCAACAATCTTTAGATAATACCCAGACTCATCTTCAATAAATCCCAGGTGTGATTGATTAATTTTGATCACCTTCAGCAGAAAATCAAGAACCTCCTCATTCTCCTAGTTCTCAATTCATCCACATCATAAATCTCATATCCCTCGAGTCCCATGCTTCTTTAATAGCATGATCCAGTCTTCACATAAATTCAGGATTCAAACCTTAGCCCTTAAAACCTATCTCACTTCCCAAGGTGTGTTCCTCCAACAACCAACATCTGAACAACAACCTCTATCATTATCATCACTTTCGACACTTCCCATCTTATTGACCCTAAACACGAGTTGGTTCATCTAACAACTCCATCCCTACTCCATTGTTGGTGGATAAATGGAGGTGTCATCCCCTACATCGTCAGTTCCAATCATCACATTTCAACCTTAATGTCTTGTCTCATCACAAGCCACCAATCAATATCCATCCTCTTCACCAAATCCTTCGTCAGGCTCATCATATTCACAAAACAACACTAATGCATCCCCTTCCACCTCTAGTGTTTCCCAAACACCCCATGTAAGTTTGGTTTCCATTCCCAACTACAACCCCTCTTATCCCCTCACAACAACCCACGTTCATTATCTATAATGTATTCATGTCCATCCCTTCATCTATACCCCTCATCAACACTAGTTTCATTGCTAGTACTCATCCCTCTTCACAATAAGGAATCAATCACTCATGTCTCACAAATCTCATTCTCACTATATACCACAACCATCCCAACCACTTATCAACACTTATATCCCATCTTAGTATATTCTTTAGCCATCTCAACCTCTTGTCAACCCATTTATTTCTATCAAAACTTATATACCCCAACCATCTCAACCCCTTATAAATACATCTATTGTTATCCCCTATCAATACATCCAACCATCACAACCTATTTCTACAATATTCCTATGAACGTTCCCCTTCAGCATAATGTCTCGTCACCCTATCATTTGTAGCAACATCCAAACCCACACATCCACAATCAACCTAGGCCCATCATCATTCAAACCTTAACAATCATCCAAAAATGATCCTTTACAAGCATTGATGAATAGGATCTCTAGTCTTGAAGCCACCTCCATGGGTCCTAAAAACACCCTATTGTATGAACAAATATGCAATGAACCTATTCATCCATCAATGCCCTACAAATCTTATACCTTGGCATTGGGAACTCCCAAAGTTTATTAAATTTTATAGTAAGGAGGACCCTCAATGGCACATCTGAGCCTTCCATCTCACATGCTACCTTATCACACATGATCAAGATCTCATGTTGAGGACATTTCCTAGATCCTTAGCAAGGACCCACACTCGACTGAGTATAATATTATCCCATAATATTCCTCTTTTCATTTTACACAACTCACACAACTTATTTTTAGAACACTTCTCCATCAACATCACCTAGAATATTTCTATTACATACCTTTATGCTATCAAATAGTTTTAAGACAAATCTATTGTCATACTTCATTGCCCACTAGCACTGGATCATCAACCAATTATCCTTCTCACTCCACAAACTAAATTGAATTGAAGTTATTCACTCAATCATGATGCTAAACATATATCATATGCACTTCAAATTCAATCTTTCCAAACATTTGAAAAATCCTTTACCATGGCCCATAAGTTATAAATCCATTCCCTTGAGGATGGTAAAGTCAAACTTCGATTTAAGAAACCAAATCCTGAGTCTTCATTCAAACCTTCTTCCAGTAATGAAAAATCTAAAGGTTCAGTCAAACAGTTCTTCATAAAAGCCACGTCCAAGGTTCATTCATATTATTAATGCACTCACCCTCAATGCAAATCTATATTCCCATCATAGAATCCTACAATGTAGTCTTCGAAAAGCTTCTAGTTACATGTATGATCACACTTCCTCTTATCCATCCCATCGACACATTTGTTTCTAAATCCTCATGGTATCAAGAAAATGATTATTGTAAATACCATTGGGTTTGAGGCCACGACATTGAAATATGTCACTCATTTAGAAATTTCCTCCAAGATCTTATCGATTGAGGTGACTTACAACTTGACAACCTGAATGCACCTCCAAATCAAAATCGCGACGTCTTTAAACAACCCTTTCCTAATCACACCCCATCCACCAATCAACCCCAATAAAATGGCATCAACTCTCAACACACCATCAACACTATCAAATATCTCTCACCATACCCCCAACACCTAGTGACCTCTGTTAGTCAAAGAACTGACTAAATCATCTAACTCCTCTAGTCTTATCACTGACAAGACCACAAACCCTTCTACATCTACCACATCCAATTCGAACCCCCGTGACCTCCTTAAAAAATTTAGAAAAGAAAATTTTCATCAGAAATCACTAAGATCTCTTTTGATAACCACATCACCCAACATCACTTGTAAAAATCTCAACAAATCCACTATACAACCCACAAATCACCCATCTAGAAAAATAAAAATTATGTCACAAAATAGTCAAACTACCTCATCGCAACATACAAATCCCTTTCCTTCCATCCTAGGGCCTCATCCTTTATCCAAGCATTTCACAATCATTGTCACAAAATTTAATTTCATCCCTTGAATGATAACCTAAATTTCACACAAAAAATGACCTCATCCACCCTACTTTCAAGCCATCAAACGAAACACAAACTTCAACATTAGATTGACAGGGTACTATACAAGAATCCTTGAAAATCTATTCCAACTATCCATCATAGCATATTACCTCTTCTCAAATCATCTAGCCCTCGATGGTGGAAACCCTCTTGGTATAATTTCGAATCAATCTCTAGTATCATCATACTTCAGGAAATTCTAACGAGGACTATAAATCCCTCCATGTTGTCATTCACAGTATTGTTAACAAATTTTTCATGGTTGTAGATCTATAACATCCAAATCAAAAAAAACAAACTCATCCAACCCCTAAATTTGTACTCTCTAAACCACCATTTAACATCACATCCATATCCAACAAAAGTGGGGCCTCTTCTAGTAAGACCTCACTCCATCAGATCAATTTCATTCGTATAACTACCAGAGCCCACACTCAAGACCCTAAGGCTTCATATCAAAATAGATCCAAGGTATCCATACCTCTTGCACCAGAATCACCTAATCCTCCACCCTCTTCTAAGGCTAAGGTATCCATCCTTGCCACTCCACACACTTAATCACTTCCTATGTACAAAATACCATCATCAAACAACTTCATTTGAAGACGTCCCTCTACATGATCTTTCCAAACCTATTTGTAACATCGAAAAGCAATGATTAAGGCCCTCTAATCTATATCAGTATCATCCGACAATCATATAACCATTGCATAAACCTGGTCGGCACCCTCAAAAATTCTACCAATATCAATTTTGATGAATTCATAGATCCCATCCATTGAACCCAAAGATCATGATCTCCCACTATTTGTCAAATCCCAAATCTATGATACTCTCATAAAGAGAGTTATGATCAACAAAAATGCTAGCATTAACATCATATCATCTCATGCTTCAACCAATCAGCTTTAACTACCTAATACTATTGTCTCTCAGTCACCTACAGTATTGTGTGCCTTTAACGACACTATTGCCCCTACTTTAGGAATGGTTATCTTACCTATTAAAGTAGGTGTTAAGTGTCTTCACAAACTCTTCAATATTTTAGAATGATATTTTCAATAACAATATGTTGTTATAATTCCCTTAGATATGTGTCATGTGTTGTATCCCATCCACTCTACACCATTATCTCAAATATGAACATGAAGGTAAGACCTTCACTATTCCTGTTGATCCAAACCCCTTCTAAAGCATGTCCACATGAATTACCAACCAAATGATGTACTCATTCCTAAAATGAACTTGAGTTCCTCTAATCAGGATTCTACTAGTTCTTCCATCTCCGCGTCTAATTTACTAGACAACACCTCTTTCGAGGATGTTATGCAATGAAATGTTGCTAGGATGAGTATCACCTCCTAAGACTTAATTCATTTCCTACACCAAACACATATGGAAGGCATGATAACCAACCAATGTACGAACCCAACATTGGATAAATCATCTCCTTTTTCCCTCCTCATCTTAAAACTAATCAATTGTCCTTCCCCATATCACGACAATCAACACCATGTTAAACCTTTAATGTTTGATTTTCATTCTTATACAATCAATCCTTCACACAGATGTATCTTCATTATTCTTCCTATAAAGGATTCAACCTATGACGTTATGAACAAGGAATACATGACTTGGTCTTTGACTAGTCCCACAAGCCTCATGAAAAATACAAGCTAGGTTTTGACAAACCCTCCTTAGGAACTTCCATAAGCAATGCATCTGGACCCATAACAGAACCAGAGTCACCTTCCTTGTTCATCCTCACATGACCACTCCATCAACATAGATGATGTTATTTCCATCCCATGTGATTTTTTTTAGTCAACATGATCACCTTAGGACCACTTACTTATCAAACTAACGATGACACTAAGATCCATCCCACTAGTATTACTAGAAATGGTAGGGGAATATTCCCCTACCATCACATGTTCTTCAATTTCAAGACAACTAATCCATCTTATCCTATATGGGGGCATAGGATCATTACCTTAAAAATACCCTATCAACTAATACATCAACACTTCTTAACGAATCTACCATCGTTGTCAACATAAGGACTTCACAAGACCCTTGCATAGTTAAAGTTGGACAATCCTTAAATTTAGAAGAATTAAAGGAATTTACTTCTTTTCTTTCCAAACATAGTTAATCCTTCGCATGGTCATATAGTGACATGTCGGGTATTGACCCTAATATCATCTTAAAGGAATTTACTGATTTCCTTTCCACAACATTGTCACAATCCCCAACGCCAAGCATGTCAAATTAAAACTATTTTAGATGTCACCCTCATGTAGCCCTTCTCATCAAAGAATAGCTCCAACATCTTTTTTTTGATAACTTTATATTACCCATTGATTATCCACAATGGGTTTTTAATATCGTACTTGTAATAAAATCATATATAAAATTATATATTTACATAGACTTTAGATATCCTAATCTCACTTGTCCAAAAGATGATTTCCCTCCTCCCAACATCAACCAGCTCATCAATCTTACCATAAGCCATAAAATGGTATTTCTTATAGATAGATTATCTAGCTATAATCAAATCCTTATTACAACAGATGACCAATATAAAATTTCATTCATTACTCCTTTGTGGAATTTATACTACTGTGTCATACCATTCATAATTAAAAGTGTAGGGGCCACATATCAATGCACAATGACATACATCTTCCATGATCTCATTCATAAGACTGGAATACTATGTTGATGGCCTATTAGGAAAATCTAAACAATGTAAAGATTATATTGTTTTCTTTGATGTCATCTTTACTTGTCTCATACAATACTTCCTCCACCTTAACCCCGCTAAGTGTGTGTTCAGTTTTCTCACCGGAAATCTCTTAGGGTTTATAGTTTCTATCAAGGGAATTAAAGTGTACCCTACCAAAATCAAATCCATCATGGAGATGCCACCACTTCTAATATAAAACATATCTATAGTCTTTAAGGAAGACTTCAATCAGTCTATCATTTCATCTCATAGATTTCAGATAATTTTCAATCTTTTCACCATCTTCTTCAAAAGGATGTCCATTTTAAATGGGATCACAACTGTCAAAAGGCCTTCAAAGACCTCAAAAAATACCTTCTATTGCCACTTGTTCTCACACCTCCAAGTGAGGGGGAGAAATTATATCCATACATATTGGCTACTAACCATGCCCTGGGTGTTATGCTAGCTCATCAAGATGGGCATGGTAGAGAATATGTTGTTTACTATACAAACCACACACTCTGTGACTACAAAACCCATTACACTGAATCTAAAAAGTTGTGTTATGCCTTGTACTTCGTAGCTTTAAAAAATTTCCACTATCTACTTAATCATAAAATATACATTGTCACCAACTTCAATCCCCTTAAATCCATGCATTCTAAATCATACCACAGTGACCGTATCACTTGGTGGCTCATGCTTATGACTGATTTTGACCTATAATTCATCTCAAAAAAATGTATCAAAGGGAAATCCACCATCGATCATCTCGCAGAAGCTCCCCTCCCTTACAATCAACTAAAACAGAAATGATTTCTCGACGAATCCATCAATAACATTGATCAAGAGTATACTCATATTAGAATGACGCTCTTCTTTGATGGGTCTGAATGTCAATAGGAGGGGGTGTCGATATTATCATCATACCTCCCTAGGGGACACCCTCTATTGTTTAAACTAAACTTCAAATGTGCTAATTACATGGCCGAATATAAAGTAATCATCATGGGTATCCAAACTGCTATCATGTTTGGTGTTCAAATTCTAAACATTATAGACACAAAATCACACACATATTAATATTTTACTATGTCGTCAAGTATGTTTTTATATGCATGGATCTTAAGAAAGAAAAATATTCACTGGTGACACAATCCTTTGTCTATCCCACTTGTTTAATTTTTTCTATTTTCTTTCTCTCTCACATCTGTCATTTTTGTACCCAGTTCTGGTTAGGTCATAGGGATCCATGTTTGTCATTATTTTTCACAGCTGACATCATTTATCCCGAGACACTAGCACCTAGGCACTCCTATCCATTTTAGGTGCTCTTATCCTCTTTGTTATTTTTACACTTTTTGACAATTTTGGTCAGCCTTTTTAGTTTTCTTATCCTTATCCCAAGATCATATTTAGCCTTTTGTGTCATTGGTGTCAAAATTCAAACAAGAGATCCATATATATACATAACATAAACTCTATTATTCTAGATTGAAATTCTATGGGGAAATCACATCTACATAATATCCCTACCATCAAAGGGACTACATTTTTGGGCTGCATACACTGTATAGGAAGGGGAAGTGCTTAATTTCATATCACACATTTACATCATATCTAGCTACAATCCCACTTGGTGAGACCAAAATAAGTTGTATCCATTACATGAGATAACATTATTCCATCTCTTCTAAAGTGTATTTAGATGTAGTCTTAAGAACTAGATAGTTAATTTAAGATTAAATGTATAATATATTTGATCTATCCTTGAAAATTTCATTGTAATCTAAATTTTTTCATTTCCTAATGAAAGCACCCTAAACTCTACAAAGCAAATAACATGACTAATTAAGGTAGGCTAACACCATTTCCATCTATAGCCAAGGCTTTAAGTCTAGGAATGTAACACTAAAGATAAAAGCTTAATGGAATGTTAACTAACATGAATATAATTCAAAATCTAGCTAATCATGCCTACTAATATATTGAATTTCTAAACTAACAAAGACCTCGATAGATCTAAGAGGGAAATCAAATTGGTATGTTTTCTACTCCAAACAAGGTGAAATGGCCTCTCAAAATGACTACATGGTCATTTTGGATATCCATCTACTAACCCCATTGAAGACTTTAGGCAAGGATTGAGCTTGGCTATAAATCATATTTCTTATATGAGATGCAAATCAAATCATGGTGTCAAATTGGAAGATAGTACTTTATCTTATTTATAGTTTTTCATTTGAGGAAAAATTGCATCTTGGTGCATGTCGGACTAAAAGTACAAAGAAGATTAAGAATTTTTAATCATGATTAAGCTTTGTTAATCAAAATTAGTGAATTATCAAGTGATTAGGATGTGAGGATCCTTAATCAACCACTTAGGGTCAATTAGGAGGCTAGGATAGGCTTTTGAATCCTTCTAAGATGTTGTGGAAGGAAATGGGGGGATTTTGAATGGTTAGAAGAGGGGTTTTGAGCCAATAGTAGGGTATATTGACCAAAACAAGAGTAAAATAGGCTTAATTAGCTAATAATCACTAATTATCTATTCAGAAGAAGATTTTGACTTACGATTCATCGTAAAGTGGCATCCTGAATGTGAAAGAGGATAGGTAATCAAAAATGTGTTGTGAATTGACCAAAAAGGTAAGAACATTAGTTAATTAGTGGAAATTGCTAAGTGATTTGTTTACATTTGGTAATAAGATTGTGAAAGTGGAATTTAGGTGTCTACATTTACCCCTATTTGAGGTGAAGTAAGTGACTTCACTTCAAATACAGTAGACAAGTATAAACAAAAAATAATTGAATAAAAAATTATCAAAATGAAGGATTTCCCCTTGAGTTTCGATGGGGTGATAAAAGAATTCAATCGACAATCGAAAACGTGATTGAAACATATAGAAGAAGTAAGGATAGGGATAAACATGGTTGTCTATTTCCCCAGGTGATTTGGAAGAAAAATTAGTAATGATAAAAAACAACAATGGAGAAGAAATGAGAATGGAGAATATAGGACAAGCCCAATATTTCTATCTAATATTTCAATAATAAATTGTGTTGTATCATTTTGCCCCTAAATCTACATCATCGGACTTTATTAAAATAAAAAAAAGTGCAAATAACATGAAAATTTATATTACAAACAATTATTTACGGATAAAAATGTGTAACTCCATCCAACATACATAACGTAATGCAATATGAGAAAGTAAAATGATGCTTAACTCCATGCAACATACAGAATATAATGCAATAGAAGAAATTAAACTAGCTAACCTAATAGATAAACAAGTACAATCACACATACTCAAACAAACAACGTTCAAATAGTTGCACTAATGTTTTTTTATCAAGCTTCAGTTCCCGAATGTTTGTGTTATAATAATAAGGGCTAAAAATGGTGCCCCAAGCAAGGATACATGTGAGGGAGAAAATGGAGGACACAATTATTCAAATGGAAAGCATTCTTGCACAATGACACAGTCTCTGGAAACTCATTATTACACAAGAGTACCGACATAGTAAGCAGGCCCAAATTTGTTAATGGAGGTAGATAACGGTGATATGCAAGTCATTTGAGACAAGAACAAAAAATAACCTGAAAATGATGTTTTTGTAGGACAAATTTCAATGTTTGAGGGCCATGCATTTGATACAGGATTTAGCTGCAAGCATGTTGTTTATCAATTTTTGAAAAAAAAAATGAATTTTTGCACTTTTTTGGATTTTTAATGATTTTACTGAAAAAAAAAATGGGTTTTTGAAAAAATTTATATAGTTTTGAATTTTTGAATTTTTGGAAGAAAATATTGTAGAAGACATAACAAATTCATGGGACCTTACTAAAAATGGACGCAAGGAAACTATATGCCCTGGGTAGTAGAAAAGGTTGTTGGAAAGCAAAAATATGCCCTAGCATAGGAAAAACGGGAGAAAAAATAATTATTTATTAAAAAATAATCATCACGACGAGTTGTAGAAGAATGTAGAAGAACTTCGATGGCTCTAGGGTGCCTCGGGGATGAGAAACATGTCATGGGGGGTGAAAATGGGTATATAATCCATTGCGGCCAATTTATTTACCACATTCACTTACCATTTTACTACTGATTTGAGCTCTAACATACGAGAAGAAATGGTGAGGGTGCAGGATCTAAGACACCATGCATATCACATGAGAGACTACATGAAGCTCCCAGCAGATGGACCACAGGTACACAAAGCTTCCCTTTTTATGCTCATTTTCTAAAGCATTTAATTTTTTGTTAAAATGCATTTTTAGGGTTAAAATAGGGTAAAAATGGGTTAGTACACTGATGTTGGCGCATGCATGGGTGCATATGCATTTTTGCACAAATACATGCACCTATGCATTGTCTTGTTTTTTTCATTTTTTGTATTTTCTTTTTTTTCTTTTTTTTCTTTTTGCGAGGGTGCACATGTGCTGGTGTACAAAGGGTATGTGTGGGCATGCGTGTGCTAGTGCAAAAAGGGTATGTGTGTGCACACGTTTGTTGGTGCACAAAGGCATGTGCTAATGCACACTCTGCTCTCTTTTCTTTTTTTTCCAGTAGAACGTGGGCACACGTGTGCTAGTGCACAAAGGCATACACCTATGTAAAGTTTCTCAGTGCAGCATGGGCACACATGTGTTAGTGCAAAAAGGCATGTACCTATGCAAATTTTCTTAGTGCAGCATGGGCACATGTGTGCTAGTGCACAAAGGCATGTGCCTATGAAAATTTTTTATGTGTATTACAATGGGTGACGAAGTGTGTTGGTGCACAAAGGCATGCGCCTATACACAAAAGGCACTTTGAAATGTTTTAAGTAGAAAATGAAGGTTGTTAGGAAAACTTAGATGGTAAAAATAGATGAATTTGATAATAAAATAGGAAAATTTAATGATAGAATAGGATAATAACATAGTAAAATAGAATAATAAGATAATAATAAATGACCTTCCTGACCTTATAGATAGACACGGGGTGATCAGCGATACAAGGGTGGCTTCAGGCTTATCGGAAGGCAACATTCAGACGTTGGGACTAGGGTTTATTATTAGAGATCACATTGGAGGTGATGGGTTTATCATATGTGGCCCGCATGCCACAGATTACCATAGACCATAGTCTACTCACAACCTTAGCTGAGAGATGGCGGAGTGAGAGTTAAAACATTTTGTCTTCCTACTAGCGAGATGAGCATCACTTTAGAGGATGTGTGGTAGATTTTGCGAGTTCCTATCCAAGGTCACTTGATTACATATGATGGTCACCCAGACCGTATTGAGAAATGCATAGCTGAGATGTTTGGAGTGGTAGGCATACCCCACAAGGGTATGACTACCAATATTAGGAGGTGAATGAACGATCAGCAGTTGGGATGGGTACTTGTATTTCTACTAGCTCTTGTCAGAAGCATATTGTTTCTTGAAAAGACTGGTGTTCAATTCCCTTTAGGAGCTTATTGGAATTGATTCATGGTTTTCTGCATGGAGAGGTTTATTGCTGAGAAGTAAGTGTATATTGGCTCATTTATATGCATATTTTCACTTGATAGCTTACTATGGACAGAGGTTTGTGGGTCCTACCACATTGGTACAGATATGGGCCTAGGACCATATTACGATTGGATGTCCCATAGGAGCATTGAGAGCTCAGGTTATTGGAGAGCCATTTCACATGGGTTGGGTTCTAGATGGGGATGATATTCATGGCCACAGGGGAGATAGATTATTATAGGTGAGAGTTAGATGAGATACAACCTCACATGATCACATGGCGTCCCTACAAGTTGTATCAATGGCCTTAAGATGTAGTTGAGTTGAGTACTGCAACAGTGGAACATTTCATCCTTGGGAGCATGAGTCATTTCTTTTATTCAGAGTGGACAAGGTCTAGCGGTAGTTTGGTCTCATCCAGGGGATTCCTGGTGATGAGATTTGGTATACAAGTAGATTCAGAGATACCTTCCATATGGGGCCTTAAATCAGGTTAGGACGGTTGCCCACACCAACTTCTTACAAGTGGTTCCATAGCCTTGGGTATAAACTAATTTCACAGATAGGGAATCCAGGGATGACCCCATATTATGTTTAATATGGTATTTGACTTTATTGCCATAGAGATTGACTATACCATATAAGGAATTAGATGCAGCAGTACAAGGGTTACATGACCCAACTCCTAGGGCATAAGTACAGGCACAAGTATATCCACAGGGAGGACCATAGATAGGGGTACCAGCACATCAAGTATTTTTCCAATAGTGGTTTCTAGTGTAGCAGTAGGTAGTGGTACAATGATAGGTAGTGGCACCACATATGCCCCTTTGTGTTCCATTATAGGTACCCTTACAAGCACCTCCATCACCCCCTCATATGAGTCCATGACACAATCCACCAAGAGGTAGAGGATATGGCGGGGGTGGTGAGGATATGGAAGAGGATGTTCAAGACATATAGGCATGGTGGGTAGGTGGTTTCCTTACAGAAAGCAACTACAACTATTGATAGCTCTATAGCTCCAGGTTATAACTGAGAGGGATCATGTCCTGACACAGAGAGACTAGGCTATCGCAAAGGGTGATCAACTCATGGTAGAGAGATATCAAGCTAGGACAGAGAGATTACATGCCATGAATGAGAGAGATTGGGTCTTTTAATCATAGATAGTCTACAACTACAAGAAAATAGGGATCTTCTAGTGTCTGATCAGGTTCAGTGGATGGAAGATCTCACACATGTTCAGGCAGACATAGCCAAAATGATAGTAGAGTGTGATGCCCTACAGTGGGCATCATCAGCATCTGGGATACCAAACATATTAGTAAATACCATGAGAGCTGGTGGTGAGGCATCCTACTACAAGGCATTATACCACCAGGCCATCCCAAATGGACATATGGCTACCTCGTTTGATCAATTAGACATTAGTAGGTCCAGATCTAGATCCCAGAGGACCTCACAATCAACCAGATCAGTTCAGCAGCCTATATTGTAACAAAGCACAGTGGCCTCTGTAAGACCATCACATCAGCATCTTCCTCCTCAAGGCCCTAGGCTAGGAAGTCCCAAAGAGGGTGAGAGTCATGATTGACTCTCTTATTGATGTACTAGATGTATATTTTTGGTGTATCGCATTGATATGAAGGTATAATTTTGTATGGATGTATATGTATTATTTTTTATCATGCCTCGTGATGAAGGCACATTTTTGTATAGATGACCATGATGGATCATTGTATTGAACATACTTTTGAGACACACTATTTTATACATGGACATTTATATTATGATGATGTATGATGATTTGATGGACTACCGATGTATCACATTTTGTTTATGAGATATCATGTTTAATCTTGTATGTTTATGTTTGTATCACATGTTGTTAGATGTATGAGATAGCCCTAGTTTATGTCATATTGCATGTTGATGAGATATTTTTAAGTAAAACATGTTTTTATTTGTGATATTGGTGTGGAGGGGATAGATTTGTGATCATGTGTAACCCCTCTTACCCCATTGATGATATGGTATTTGATGATTAGCTTTTAGCATACATGTATGATGTATAGATGTGATGGTTTCTTTGATATGATGATGAAATGGTAACAAAATGTACAAATATAAATAATAATCATGAGTTAAGAAAATCTAATCAAAGTAACACATTTATCTACAAGTATGCAAGATAAAAAGAAATCAATGCAATGCACCACAAATGAAAGTAACATTCAATCTAAGTAAGCAAGTGAATTCAATTTAAAGCATACATGAAAAAGTAATGCAATCTAAAACCATACAAACCAACAACTAAAAGTAAGTAAAATACTAAAAAATAAATTGTGGGACAGTTTTGGGACATTTTTCATTGTTTTTGGGATTATCTCAAGATAATTTTCTATTGTTTTAGGGTTTTCTGTGAAACATATTTGAATATTTTGATTTTTTCAAACAGTTATATGAATGTTTTTTATGTTTTCCAAGAAATTTTCCAAAGTGAACATGCAAGGAAACAAAGAAACGTGGATGCCCCCAGTGTTAGATGGGATGTACAAGGGTAGAATGCCACATACTATGTGCAAGAAGGTGACGATGTGAAGTTTCCCCTGGCATGAGCTAGGAATATTCAAATTCAAACTCTTCACATTCAAAGGTAGGATTATATGGATCAGTGAAAAGAGGGATAGGCTCACAAGGGACACAGATGAAGGCAAATACCCACTTAAGACAAAGCTATCACACTCTTAGACTTGAAATTCTTATGAACAACGGGCCCTCTAATGGTACTGGAAACCAATGTTCACCAAAGGACTTGTCCAAAGTGCCACCATTATGTGGTTTTCACTATTGAACGCACATGTTTGTTTCTCTTTTTCTTTTTCTTTTTCTTTTTATACTTACTTTTTTTTACTTTTCTGATATTATAGGGACCCCGCACCTAAGCATAAAACCATTTAAGGTGCATTGTGTTCATGGGTTCTTGAAGCTCTTGGCAATGTTAATAGGCTAGCTTATAGGCATGTGAACCAAACTTGGCAACCACAACATATGGTCCTAGCCAATTGGACTCAAATTTCCCTTTCTTTTCTTGATCCCTATTGGTGTTCTTTTGATTCTCTTTTAACACCAAATCTCCTACCTAAAATTTACGAGGTATTACTCTTTTATTATAGGTTCACCGCACTCAATCCTAATATACTTTAAGGTGATTGAGGGCACAAAGATGTTTCTCATCTAAAAGCTCCAAATCTTCCACCTGAGATACTCTGTATTCTTCCTCTTCGTTCAGGTAATCCCTTAGCTCAATGCACAAAGAAATGATATTAATCTCTAACGGTAGTACGGCTTCTGTGTCAAATACTAAGGGGTATGGAGTGGCACATGTGGGGTATGGATAAAATTTTTGAATTCCCAAAGGGCAAGGTGAATTTGTAGATGTCAATCACAACCTATTTTGCTCACTATCTTCTCCATAATGTGAATGAGGGATATATTGGAAGCTTCTTCTTTCCCATTACCTTTAGGGTAATAAGGGTTCAAGAACTTAAGGGAGATTTGAAAGCATTTGCAAAGTGCTTTCACAATTTTATTTTTAAATGTATTACCATTATCTGTGATAATAGCATAAGGGATACCATATCGATAGATGATATGGTTCATGATAAATTTATAGATTTGGGAACCTTCAACATAGGTGAGAGGAACAACCTCTACCCATTTCGTAAAGTATTCAGTTGCAGTAATGATGAATTTATGACTGTATAAAGAGACAATGTTAAGTTTTCCTATTAGATTGATATCCCACTTTGAGAACAGACAAGGGGTTGTGATAGGCTGTAAGGATTGCACCGATGTATGTATCAATTTGTTATACTTTTGAATATCCATGCATTTCTTCACATGTTGACAGCAGTCATGCTCCATGGTAGGCCAATAGTAGCCTACTTTTAATATCTTCTTTTCAAGGAAAGTCCCATTAGTATGGACCCCATAGATGCCTTTATGCACCTCCTTGATTTCTTGAATATACTTATCTAAATTTAGACAGCGCAATAGATTCCTGTCATAGCCTCAACGGAAGAGTGTGCCCCCAAATAGGGTATAGTGGGATATACTCTAGATGAGGTTGCAATTTTTAACACATGAAATGTTTATAAGGAAGGTTCCATCATAGAGGTAATTAAATATTTCAATGTACCATGGGGAAAAGGGACCAACAATATCATACACCAAACAAGATTCTAGTACATCATATGCTGGCGTTTATAGATTTTCAACAAAAAATGGCATATCATTGTTCCCTAGTGGAATTTTCAACATGGACCCTACTGTAGCCATATCATTAGTCATTTTGTTCTATACTCGTTGTATTTATTAAAACATGATCTACTAAAGAAATCCTTCAAAAAATCAACCATTCCTTTGCATGGAACAATTTTCTCATCTTTTACCTTGTATTCATATATGACCTATTTGATAATGAACATTGAATCACCAATGCAATTGACTTGTCTAATATCCCATTTGATGGTCAGCTTCATCTTTGCAATGAGAGATTCATACTCCGCTATATTATTCATGCATGGGAACCTGAGCTAGAAAACTTGGGGAATCAATTCTCCCATAGGAGAGATTAACACAACTCCAACACTTGAACCATGAAAGGTAAGAGAACCATAAAAATATAGTTTCCAAATGATAGATTCCTCAAGGTACATGATGGGTACATTTGGTAGTACCAAACTCAAAGGTTTGGTACCTAGTAGTGGAGCTTCTACTAGCTGATCTACTAAGACTTGTCCTTTCACTAAATTTTTATGCACATACTCAATGTCGAATTCGTTTAATAAGATGATCTAATTAGCCATCTTTTCAATTAGGGTGGGTTCTAAAAGTAATTATTTTAAAGGATCAACCTTCGAAATAATCTTGACTTTATTACTGAGTAAATAGTGGTGAAGCTTCTGGAAAGCAAACACTATGGCTAGGAAAGCCTTTTTTATCTATGGATAGTTGAGCTCATATGTTAATAATGTTCTTCTCAACTAGTTTAGTTTTTTCTCTCTGCTCTTTATCATACTAGGCCAATACTGCCCCAATTACAAAATGTGTAGCAGAATTGTAAAGTAACAAGGGTTCTCCTGTCATGGGCAGAATGAGAACAAAGGTTTTACCTAAGTATTATTTTAGTAGAGTAGATGTTTGTTGTTTTTCTGGACCCTAGGTGAAATTAACATCTTTCTTAAGAAGATGGGTGAATGTATTACACTTTTTTGCTAGCTATGAAATAAACCTTCTGATGGTCTAAATTTTCCCTTTTAAGTTATGTAGTTGTCTAATATTTTTAGGAGGAGGAATTTATGTGATAGCAGTGACCTTTGCGGGGTCTAATTCTATTCCTCTCCTTAACACATTGAATCCTTGTAATTTCCTAGATAGCACATTGATGACACATTTCTTCAGGTTAAGGTAGACCTTGTAGTCCCTTAATCACTGAAATATGTGTCGTAGAATATTTATTGTAAGTTGGAGTGCAATATTGTGTATGAGCAACTTATTTTATCTCTAGAATGTACTGGAGCAAGTGCAAGACTCACATAGCAAGATCACATGACTCACAAAGATCGCAACACTCATAAATCTAGGAGCGCATGACTCACATAAATAAGAGTGCAAACTCACAAATAGTTCAAGAATGTAATGAAATTACTAGTATAATTCAAATTATGAGCAGAAATAGAACACCAAATAACACAATATTTCATAATAATGATCTCAATATGCAATTATAATAGCTTTGCCACTTCGATGGGGCAGCCTCCAAACCATATAATAAGACTCAAATGCTCAAATAATAATGAACTACTACCTACAATCCCCTATATATACTATTCGTATGTTATGGCCATCACCAAGGCCGACCTATTAAGCATGATAAAGTATAAATGATATAATAAAATGATATGGTAAGCCACAAGCCAGCTACTCATATCCTAATACAAATAATAGGTTAAGGGTGTAGCAAGGAATCACAATACATAAAGCGTAGGACTCACAATTCATAGATCATAGGACTCAGAGAACTAGAGCAGGACTTGCAAAATTAGAGTAGAACTTGCTATACCTAAAATTTCAAAACTCCAAATGATATTATTAGATTATTTTTTGTTCCTCTTATTTCTAGGAGGAAAAATCTCTCTCCATGTTTACACAGAAATAATATTTTTGAAGATATCATCATTTAAAGAAGAAGGTTTTCAAGTGCAATACTAGTGGAAACAGCACAAGAATCCCTCTAACTAAAATTTATAAACTTTAAATGGGAATCTGAGATAGGTTTTTGTTCCTCTTATTTCTAGTAGGAAAAAACCTCTCTCCATTTTTACACGGCAATAATGGTTTTGAAGATATCATCATTTGAAACATAAGGTTTTCAAGTGTAGGACTTGCACAAGTAGCATAAGATTC
Organism: Taxus chinensis; assembly: GCA_019776745.2. NCBI lineage: Eukaryota > Viridiplantae > Streptophyta > Pinopsida > Cupressales > Taxaceae > Taxus > Taxus chinensis. Next base: position 642,635,141 of record CM034147.1, read on the forward strand.
ACTCTTACCAAAGTTGAAGATCTCCAAATGAGAATCTAAGAGATTTTTTGTTCCTCTTATTGTTAGGAGGAAAAAACTCTCTCCAATTTTTCACAGCAGCAATAATTTAGGAGATATCTTTTTTTTAAGTTTCAGCAAAATAAGGTTGGAGGAAAGTAAATAAAACAAAAAACACAGGTTCAGTAAAACTATATTATAGCCCTCATTTCTCACCAAAAATAATAATTTCAAGATTTTTTGGAAATCTTACAACAAGGAGCACCAAACCGAAAAAAGGTTTGAAAATATTCTTCCAATTTAATTCATAGTAACGATCAGAAAGTTAGGGATGAGAATATGGTGGGACAACTGTCATGTTGAAATATTCAATCATGCAAGAGCAAACTTATAAAATGAAAATAATTAGTTAACTGCATGTGGAATAGATATTTCAATTTATAGTTTTAATATTTGATTAATTCTCTTCCAGTTTTCTCTCCTTTTCAAGTGAAAGAAATAGTAGTTCAATCTAGAGTTGTAGTGTTTGATTAAATCTCTTCCAAATGTGTCTCCTTGTCAAGTAGGAGAAGTAGTTGAATGCAGGTAGTTAAACTTGGAGTTATAGTGTTTAAATAAATTCCTTCCACCTTTATCTCATTGTAAAGTAGAAGATATATTCAAGTCTTTCCCAAGATTATAGGTAGGTAGTTCTATAATCTTGGAGTAGGGATGAGTTATAAATATCTCTCCAAAACACTCAATACAATAGTGGTAGGAGATGGATGTTTTTGTAACATCATTTCGATTAATAAAATCCATAGTTCAACTTTCTCCGTAGAATCTTATTTTTAGTTTTATTAACCTAACTATGAGGGAAGAGTAAGGGCCCACTCTTACCCAAGGAGGAGGATGGTTTATGATTTCTTTTAGAATAGATCATTATTATTTTACTTAGTTTTTTTAAATCTGCTTTGTGTGTTTTATTTGTGTTTGTTTGTGAAGCTTCACTTTTATTTTTTTACTGTCATTTATTTGTTTTTAGTTTGTCATTTCAGTTTGTTAGATTAGATTTTATTTTAGTTATATATTTCAATTTTTAGAATAGATTAAATTTTAGTTATTGCATTTCTTTTCATACATTTTCAATTCTAGAGTAAAGAACTATAAAATCATTATTTCCTTTAGCCCCTTTTGCAAATAGACTTATACACCGCCTGGTTTTGAAATTATTTTTTATTAAATGATGAGGATTTCAATGACTCTCATCCTCACTATCTTGGAATCATTGACATGAGGGGAGCCTAAGGACATTATTTCAGACACAAGCACAAAGAACTACATGGATTTTGGAATGTAGTACAGTGCTCGGTCATAAGTTCAGTCATCGGGTGACCGTTGGGGTCAGTCTAATTTCACATATTACATTTTTCATTCTGATTTGATGTTTTTCTGAGCTTGTGTAGGTAGCTAGGGTTCGTTTTACATGTTACAGTACCCTCAGTGATCAAAGAGTGAATATCAAGCAACTGATAGGAAGTGATAGTGAAATCCTAGCGATATAAAAGAAAGAAAATTCTGACCTTCTATGTAGTCACCAGCACCTAGGAATGGTCACTAGTGCCTAGGCGTCCCTATCTGACACTTGGTTGTCGTGTCCAGCATCATTCTTAGAATCCATATTTAACAAAAAGTGGTTGTGACACTATTCTAATATTTTTCAACACTTTACACTACCCATATCAGTTCTAGATTGCGTACAGTTCAACTAAGTCATCTATCTCCCTTATTTACGTTTAGTTTTTCATTGTTTGAGTGCTTAGCATTTGTATATCTATTACATTTTAGGATAGTAGTTACTTTGTAATTATATTTAATTTATATTTTATTAAATCATTTGGTGAATCTTCTCTTCTTTGAAATTCTTTCCCTATGATCCCCAAAACCCTCGTGGCTAGAAAAGAGGTCCTTATCTCCCAAGCATGATATGGCTGATACATGCTTGCAACAATTTTTTGATGATATTGTTACAGAATCTAAATTTTGTGAAATTTATTGTAATCCTAAATGTGATTTTTTTTTCTTCAAAAACTTCTTGCTTCCAAGACACTCGTCCTATTAGCCACAATACCCCTAACATTTACATAGTCTCCCCTGACAAAAAAATTTGTTTCATGTTCTCCTTGATCTTCTATAGTCACCCATGTTGTTGTGCCTTCTTCTACTCCTATTATAACACATGTTAATACTATTGTAAATTCTTTGTCTGATCATTTTCTTATTTGTGCCAATATGGGTACTAATAGTGATGCTAATGTCAAAAATGTAAATGTGCATGATGTTGTTTCTCTTAGTGGTCAAGATGAATGTAAAATTGTATCTCATACTCTTCCTAGTTCCAAAAGTGTTTCTAATGAATGCAATTATAAATATTAAATTAGTACTCATATCACTTCTTTGTATGTTGATGATAGTCTTGATGAAATACTTGCTTATGAAAATATGACTGCTAGTGATGTTGATTATGTTTCTGATCAAAAACATATTAATGATGATGTTACTTCTCTTAAGACTATTGAATGTGAATATACTACTCCTTTTTCTTCTAATTATAAATTTTTTTCTCATAATGATTCTACTCCTACCACTAGTACACCTCTAATTGTATCTCCTGATTCTACATCTAGCATTCCCATATAGCCTCCATGTTCTTCTCCTCCTTCCACACACAGTCCTTCTTCTCACATTCCCATGATCACCCACAATGGAAAGATCTAACCTCTAAATATGCCTCTTAATTCACCATCCATTCCTTCACATGATATTCTATCTCTCATGCATGTTGCCAAAACTTTCCAATCACAAGTTCATACACTCACTCTTGACAGTAAAGCCTATTATGATTCCATTGACAATAATTCTTTGCATGGAAATATTATTCCTAAAAATATTCACAAGTTTTCTTTCCCAAAGTACTTCATCATGCCTAATTTCTCATGTTTTGATGGCATTATCAATCCTTATTTACATCTCAAGCATTATCATTCAGCCATGTTTTCTTATTATAATGATCACTTGTTACTCAAATATTTTCATCATAGTCTTGTTGATCATGCCCTCCAATGGTATACTCATTTTCCTTATGGATCCATTAGTATTTATTATGATATGGAGGATGTTTTTCTTGGACATCTTATTTCTAGCAATGGTCCTAAAGTCACATATGAATGTTTTCCTTCATTACATCAAGGAAATAAAGAACCAATTGTAGATTACATTTTATGCTTCAATTCTTGCATGCATCAGTTATTATTTCAGCCCATTAATTTAGAAATCAATTTATATTTTTTTTGTGGCTTAATTTTTGCATTGAAAGAAAAATTATTAGATGATACATGTGAATCTTTTACTCTCTTATGTTACAAAGTAATTGATTTAGAACAATATTTAATTGCTACACATATTATATCACCCCCTTCTACTTCTTCTACTACTTCATCATCTACTAATTCTTCTCATCTTCTGTCTATTAAGCTCCCTCCACGGTCTCCATCTCCATATCTGCACAAGTGTCTTCCTTCACCTCCACCTCATCAGCAATCACCTAACTATTCTTCATCTCCCACTCGTGAACCATTTCAATTCTCACATAATGCAAAACCACATGATATTATAAGAAACTTACTTGATAAGTGGCTCATCTTATTTACCTTCTACTCAGCATCATCTACCTCACCGCTTACAACATCATTGTGATTTACATTTCTATAATTTCCACTACATCAATGGCCATCGTGATAGTTACTGGTATACTCTCCATGATCGCTTACAAAAGTTAGAAGAAAAAGGTGTCATTGTTTTTCACTCACCCTCTCATGAGCACTCTCTTTATCCTATTCTGCATAAGCTTTCTTCCACCGTTGTTCACTTATATCCTTCACCTCCACCTAAATTTTTCATCTATCCACCTCCTATGGTTGTCATCCATCCACGTCCTCCATATCATCCACATATGGCTTCATATTCTCATTCTTCACAAATTTTTATAGTTCCTCATTAGCTTCCTAAGCCCCTTGCTTCCGCATTTCCTCCTACCACACCTTCTATTCTTAGTTCTATTCCATCTGGCATATAATTTGTCACTTATTCTCACACCATTTCTGCTTCACATGCTCCATCCACGCCTTGAAGGCCTCTTAATATTTGGTAGGTGGTATCTACTCTCTATTTCATTACCCTGTGACACACTCTCATGTTATTGTTCACACTTGATTGTTGAGGGAATACCACATCAATGAACCTCTCCTTTGAGAATTCATGTGGTTTGCTTCATATCATATCTTTTCTAGCATCTCCTAACACGTGACAAACCCATTTCATGATTCCACGCTCTTATTTTATCGTTCTTTCTTGACTGCTGAGGGGGAATTTATAAAGGAACCTCATTCTCACATTAGGGGGAAATCACTCTTCTTCCCTCCCCCTTCATTCTCATAATATGATATTAAAATAATTGTTCTACATTATCACATCATACTAATACCAACACATCATTATTCTATTTATATTTTCTAAGTAACATTTCTCTTTCATATTATCTATTATATTAGATTGTACAATCTATCTCTATTCATAAAATTTTATTATCTACATTCTCATTCAAATACAACTCATATTCTAATCATTAGTTTTTATTATGTCCACATCATCATGAATTTCAAATCAAAGTAACCATTTCAACAATACATATCAACCAAAATTGCAAGCAACAATCATCACATCATATACCAATGCACATCAACAACACATATGATATCAATATCCATCTATATATATATATATATATATATATATATATATATATATATATATATATATATATATCATCAAAAATCATAAGTTGCAAAATACAATTGTTGGAGGAAATCACCCATGCATCACTAAAACATATACAATACATCAAACATCATCCTTGTTATCACTATATACAATCACAGGACCTCTAGAACTAGAAGCTTCACCACTCACTCTATGTTGCTGATCTTGGCCTCTTTATCTCTCCAACTAACTCCGTAATATCATGATCTCAGTCATCTACTTTACAAATCAGCCATGTACCTCCACATATTTAGCAAACACATCTTGAGTTAGGACTCATTCTCCTACAGCCTCTCTAGCTTACTTAGTCTCTGCACAAGCCTTATCATACTCGCTTAATAACACGATACACGTAGTTGTTGATATAGCCACTGGCTCAAAGAAATGGGAATTATCACTTGCAATAGCATCAAATATCTCTAGCATACTACCTCCCATTAGCACATATAGAGGCATGTTCTGCATCAATGTGTGTATCGATGAATCCACAAGTGGTGACCAATAGGCATCACCTACAATCACAACAACCAACATTAGTTACTACACACCTTTACAATATCTATTAATTGTTGTCATGAAGATCATGCATCCTTTTAATCTCTAGGTGATCTCATGCAATGTTGGAACATCCCCAAGGTGTGGGACCTTGTTGCCTTTGGATGAGCCTTTGGAGAAGGCCAACTTCCTTTAAAACTTGGTACACTTGATTTAAGACCAATGTGTAAGGCTATAACACTTAAAATTTAAAAAAAAATGAGATAAAGGATAGAAAGGTTTATAGAAAACAATTGAAATGGTGATGCACCAAGAATAAATTGAACAAAAAGATCCACTTTGTTTGCATAATCACTATTACAAAACAACATATGGCATACACATCTCATAAAATATTTTCAAGCATTGATATAACTGAATATAAAAATCAAATGAAAAAAAGGAAACAGTACTTTCCACAACTGAAATATGGAGATTTTATATCACATTCTACAGAAATTGAAAATGGTAATTGAGTTAAAGGAAAATTAATCCATCATACCTAAGGAATTAACATTCACAAGTGCTAGATAACTCAATGAATTACACAATGTACCAGATACTTGACAGAAAAATAATATTCTGAATATAATTAAAATGCTCAAATCTTGTTCTTAAACTCTCCCAAAACAAGATATTACTTTCACAAATGATCTAAAAAAATAATAATCCATAATGCACCTAACTATTTATAGACCAAGGAGGTTGAGTGATTATAGCTCCACCCTTAACTAATTAAATACTAAAAATATATTTCATTAATGTCTTAGGGAACAACCTCCCATAAAAATAGCAAAATAAGTTACATGGATTTGATCAAGTGAACCCTGCAACTTTGACTGATCTGGAGCTTGTAAGTTGTCCAACAATGGCTATCAAGCCTTGCTAGGACTGGCAATATCCTTTTCTTCTTTGGTTTTTCCTTCATTATTCTCCCATATGGCTAACCTATCCTTGTAATAAATGAATGGCTTAATGATACCTTAGACCTCTTCCTCTTCTCGTCCAAATGCATACTGACTTATCACATCTACAGTCTCAACTTCCTTTGCAACTTGGGTTGGCACTCTCTTAACCTTGATCAAAAATTTCTTAAACTAATTTACAAAAATTTGATATGAGACCAATTTGTAAATGGAGTCAATGCCAAAATTCTTTTTTACGTCCTCATCTTCCTTAACCAAGATTTTAAATTTCTCCATAATTTGATCAATGGGGAGAACATAAATGGTTTCATTTATAAATTTGCAGTGGATATTTTCAAACTCTTCTGAAATATCATTCATTCCCTCAACTATTTCAATCCATTTTTTGTCTAACTTTGTTATGAGACCTTATAACACTTATGCCTTGAATTCCATGTCCTTCTAAAATTCAAACAACTTTGAAACATCTCCAACTACACCCTCCTACAAGAGCATATCTGAATCAACATTTCTAATTTCCTTCCAATTCTTCAAGGTTAGATCCAAATTATCATTTTATTCAGTGAGAATCTTTTCCAACTTCATCACGGAAACCTTTTCAGCATATAAAGCATTATACAAATCAAGAACCTTTTTTATTATTGGATCATCATCTTGAATCAGACATTCCATCCAACTCCCAACTACTCTTCCCTTCTGACCATTATTTTCCACCATATGGTAGGAATTATCATCAAATCTTGAAGAAACGAAAAGGGTGGTTGTAACTTGTACCAGATGTGTAATCTTAGTGAGAAGAATAGTGAAATTCTCAACTTTTCCTTTCAGCTCATCCTTGGTTGCCTTATCTTTGTCATATTTTTCTAGCAAATTCCCCTAGAGCCACCTGCATTTCATTTTTAGCACATTCATGAGTATCTCTCCCCAGAGAGAACTTAGAAATCTAATAGTCTTCTCTTTTAATTGTCTCTTTTGTTTTATTTGTGGCAAGAGTAGTTATTTCAACAAACCTTTCCCCAAACTGGTTGACTGATAGGTTAGATACAATTTTCTGTCTTTTAGCTTACCTCTTGGGGATGAGATCTAAGGAACTCAAATCAACCACATCAACGATAGAAACCTTATTATTTTTATTAGGATTTTTAAAATGTATCCATTCAAGTATAGCAGAAGATGATGTGGAATACATTAAAGGCATAGTTACAGTGGAAATTTGAACACTTGACAATATAATGGCACTGGTGAAAGTCACAGAAGGTGGTAGTGATGTAGTGACAATGGAAGGTGTAGAGGAAAAAATAGCCTCATGAGTAGATGAAGTGGAAGTAGAAATAGGAGGGAACTGCTGAGGAAGTGGAGTCGAAAATGGAGTTCTTATTATCTCTCTTACTGAGAATGTAGAAAGAGAGGAAAACACTTGAGCCATGGAGGGAGATGGAATGGAAGAAACAGGAGTGGAAGAAATGGAAGGTATTATTAGAGGAAGGGTGAAAGGTGTGGGTGAAAGTGGATTTGAAGGTGGTGAAGATGGGAGAGAAGAAGAAAGAGGCAACCGTCATACCTAAGAAATAACTGGTGAAACACTCAAATCAACTACTTCAGTAAGTTACAACTATGTAGGTGTGGCTTTGGCAATAGGAGCCTCAACAGAAGACCCTAAACCTTTGAGAACAAAATAAATCTTATGTTTCTTTGTAATGAGCCTGAGGTTTGACCTTTTACCCTTGGAAGCAATAGGTTAACCTGTCATTAACTGAGCTTGTACTGATTCTGCAAGTTGATCTAACACTTTGGGTGTGATTCCCAAAGTTTCCAGATACTCATAGGTTCTCCTTAAGATGGGGCACAACCTATCTTTTTTATTGTTGCATTCTTGATTTGACCAATTAATCCAAGGTAATGGTTGGTTAGAAACATTATCTCTTCTATAAGCATGATATAATACCTCCTCATCATCTTTTATACCTTCAAGGACAACTACAATCCCATAGTGAGATAATGCACCCAAAGTCAACCTCTCAAATTCCCTTTACCTTATAATTATTTTGTCCTAATAATGAGTCCAAAATTCCTCAAGTTGGGGAATATTCACACTAGCTAGCCCCATTCTACCAAACTTATCCCAATAATCAAAGTTATTCCTTGGATTAAAAGTCTTTAGAGTGACTTGAGACATTTCTCCTTCCACATTTTTAGCCTTTTGAATATTCACACATGAATACCTCCCTATGGTAATGGGAAACTGGACCCCTACCTTATGTTGATTGTGTTGGATTTTATGATAATCAAGTAATTGATGAAATAGCTCTAGCAACACCCACTTATTGATAGGACATCTAGGCAATTTATTTAGAGCTCCTGCGAACCCTGGCACTCTAATATAGGTAAATATTGGAAACTAGAGATAAATTCCTCCCCACTTGCACACTTCCTGCCAAGGTTCATTTGAAATTCTTTAATTATACAAATCCTTATCAAAACAATACAATAGAACAATAAAGAAGGTATCGTTCACTCTCCTGAAGTATTTAGATCCCTCTTCCATAGTAAGTTACGGGTAATATTCATATATCTTAATAGATATTTTGACTCCTTTTGGATCCAATCCTGGGTATTCTCTCATTGTAGCTACTGCATAAACCAGATAAAAAGTCATAAAGAAATTCTTTGAGGTCAGCACATCTTCTAATTGGAAACATATTGAATTGCTTATATGCTCGCCCCACTAAATAAACACTTTATTCTTCTTAATTGTGGTTATATATAGAAACATCCAGTCTTGAAAATCTCTATTTGTAGGAAGACCTGAAACCTTACTCAATAATGTAATTATATCATTCACCTCTTGAATTAAATCTAAACGGGGAAGTGTCTTAGGAATCTTTGACATTATGCCTTTATTTTTAGCCAAGTAACTCTTGGAAAAAACCTTGGTACAAACTTTTTTCTCCACTACCTAATGCTCAATTGCAAATTCAGTAGAAATCTTGGCATACCCCTCTACATTAGGGATTTTAAAAATATTCTCAAAGAAATCACTGTCCAATTTGATTACAACATTCTCATTATCATCTCTCAATGAGTGGGTGGCCTTGTCAAAGTGTGAGGTTACAGCTAGCATAAACTTAGGACATTGTACAAATGATGGAAAATCAGCTGTAAGAGGAAGCCTGCTATCACAAATTGTTTGCATCCAAGGCTTCTTATTTGGGTCCTTAACCCTTTTCCAAAACTCATCCATATATACTTTTCTGAAATCAGTGTCCCCGATATTTTATAAGTCTGAAGATAGGAAAGAGGGAGGAGACACCCCCAAATAGGTATATTGCATATTGTCCTTTCCTTTCAAAGAAGAAGTAGACATTAACTTGTTTAAGAAATTACCAATTCAGACTTCGGAGGTTTTGTATACACCAGAGAAATATTCTACAAAAATCCTCCTCAACTTCTGAAATTTTGAAGTCTAAAGTTCTATAACACCTCTAACATGGCTAATATCTATGATGACTTCTGTTTGGAAGGTGTAAACTTTGACATGTGATTTTTGTCTTCAGACAGTGTACTCTTATGATCTATGAAATCATGTTTGTATTAGGTAATATGTTATCTATGGAAATAGGTACAATTCTACCATGTTTATGCTTAATATAAAATGAATCTATTCATGTTTTATTTTTATGCAGAATAATTCACTTCGTAGGAATGTGAAATTGAGTTTCAGTTTCATAAATTGTGGGGATCCAAAACAGCATTACCTTGGATCAATTTCATTGATCCAAGGTAATGCTTCTAACTTATAAACCTTAAGGTCATAATGACCAAGTCAGACAGATGAAAGGCTTCTAGATTTTGAATGTATGAAGGTCATGAATGATTTCATCTCCATGGCTCTCTACTTCGTAATTGGATTTGTGTATTAATCTAGTCCTTCTTTTTTGTTAAAGTGAGATGTAATTTTTACTATGAACTTGGAACCTAATTATACTATGTTCCTTAAAATAGGAACTTTATCCTAAAAGTGTAACATAACCTAAGTTACTAAGTTATTTTGTTAATATAGGATGTTAAAGGGGACATAAGACTAAATACTTAGACCTAAGGACCTATGTTAGTTCCTAAACTAATGTCAAGCCTAACCTAATGTTTGGCTAACCTAAAAGGGGCCTATGGGATGACCTAGGGAGGGGAATTTTGGTGGCATCAACTCCTAGAAATTTTTGAGGAAGTTAATGTGGTATTATCTCTTTAGATCTGCCAAATTTAGCGAAGGCATGAGGAAAGTATTTCCAAAAATAGAGGTGGCGGTGGCGGGAGAAATAGAAGGACTGACAGTCCTATTTTACATTTAATGTTTTGAAATTGGTGAAAACCTCCTAGGAAGAAGAAAGAGGGGTTTTGGTTTTGTTTTGGTCATTTGGTCTTGAAGCTTGAGCTTTGCATGTGGTTTTTGTGCTTCGGTTTGAATTCTTGCATGAATACTTTTGCCTTACATGGCATTTAAATGAGGAAGTTAGCACTGTAAAAACTATAAGAAAGAGAAGAAGAAGGTTTTGAGAGTTGCTGGTGTTTTGAGGGAAAGAATTGAAGCTCTGCTTGGAGATTTTCTATGAAATAGAGAATACCAGACCTCTATCAGGCATGATAGGCCCTATCCATTAAGTCTTATGCTTTTACTTAAATGTTCATAAAAATAACTCTACTCTTAAGGAAATATTATGGTTTTGTTTTTTATGATTGAATTTATTTTGCTTTAAGGTATTGTGTTGTTTTCCTAGATGCATTATCAATTTTGGTTAGATAGTTGAAAGTGTGTTCTGGGAGTATATTTTCCATACTTCTGAGTAAACTAGCTTTTGCTTTAATCTTTTAACAAGGGCTTGAAATAGAGCTGAGATCTGTTAGGTGATCTTAGTTAAAAGTTTTTCTTGCCATGTATGTATCTTGGTTTGCTTAATTCTGAGGATCTTGTTCAAAATGTTTTGTATATTCTCCATTGGAAGACTACATATAGGGAATTTTTTAGATATCTTGATTGCTTCTTGAGATCTTGTTGTTCTATAGTTTGCATTTTTTATCCTTGTTGTATTAGACTTTGAATACCACCATTATTCTGGATTGATGGAAAACTTAAGCTAAGAGTTGTATGTTTTGAACATTGGTTTTGCTATCTAGAAATTCTCATAATCAACTTGCATGTCTTCTTTCTGATGTTGTTTAAAGATATTTTAAAGGAACTCTTGTATAGATGATACACCATTGTATTGAAGGTATATCCTGTTTTATGAATGAGTTTGATGGATGATATTTCCAGTGGAAATGTTATTCTATTTTAAACTTACCCTGAAATTGTAAGTTGTTTGAGGAAAAACCACTTCATGTTTTTGTTTGAAATCCCATTTTGGGTATCAATTGTTGTAATAGATCTTTCGTCGAAGGTGTTCAGGTTTTCATATCTGTTAAGGTCATTTTTCCTTATTGAATACTTCTCAAGTTCTCTTAAACCACATGGGATTTTGAGCTTAGTAACAAATATTTTTGGGTCCGAGTTAATGTTTTGATCATTGTTAAATGAATCTCTTTTTGAGAAATGCATGTAAGCTTATCTACCTTCTTATAAAACGTTAAATTTATAGGTTGTGTTTCAGTTTCGACCTGTTGTTCTATTGTTTACTTTCCTCCCTTCACTGGGATTTTTGGAAGTGAATCAATTCTTAATCCTTTTTATGGAACCGTGTTTTGAACTAGTCTTTCGTGTACAGACAAAAGGAAAAGGTTGGATGTTTTTTTTACATTTTCCTTTTTCTGATTCTTCTGTACTCATCCAATTTGTACTTGGGTGAACCTTTGTTTTAGATATTGATTGGTCACATGTGAACTATTCTTCATTGTTCAACACCTGATGTGTGAAGTTCATACGAAAATTGGTTATGTGTCTTTCATTAATCTTGCATGTGAAATGTTACTCTTCTTCATAAGAGTTTAGATAGATGAGGAGACTGCAATCTCTCTAATACACTCTTCAATCTTATGATGGGGATTTTTTTCTCTTATGTATCAATGTTGTTCCTTCTCTGATCTATTTTAGTTTATATCACTTGTTGACCATGTGATAGGATTTAGTGTATTAATGTCCTTATGGAAACAAAAATGAATTTTATGTTATGCTTAGGAGGAGTATTGAGCCTTGTATAAGTTCTGAACTTAAACCAATCTACTCCTTTCTAGAATCCTAACGAATGTGTGTTTGGTATGAGGCTTGAATGTTAGTTTTTTTTCTTGATAGAATCAACCTTATACTTTTGATAAGGTCTAAATTATGTTATCTTTGACTTCTAACTTGAATTGGATGCTAATTTGAACCTACGACTTTTAGGATGCTTTAATTGGGGTTTCTTTAATGTTTTATGATGATTTAGTTACCCTTACTTGTCTGTATGATCTTATTTATGATTAATGTCATCTTAGACTTAGGATGAATATGAGTAAGTAGGACAAATAGATGGAAGGATATATTCATTATTACACAAACAGTAGAATTAAAATGAAAAGATAATCTTATGTATCTTATATTCTTCTTGTTAAATAGATTTAGCCGATTGAAGAAACTTAAATTGGTTACAAAAAAGTGAAACTAAGGTTCAGATGGAAAGATAATTATTCTTTAACTCTGATATTTAAATTTTGTATGATGAAAGGGGTTTTGTGAGGGAAATTTAAGGTTGATAGGTTGATTGACCAAACATTACTTTTGTTGTGAAACTTTAAATTCTCTTCTCTATCTTCTTCTTGGATTGTATTCTTTTTGGTTAAGTCTTTCTGTAGTTCAGTTGTATTTTCTAGACTGTTTCATGAACAACATAGTTATTTTTATGAAATGGTTAGTTAAAATCACATCATTTTAATTATATAGTGTTTATCGAGCTCAGTTTAATGAACTGACCCATGCTAACCATTTTGTAGATGGACTTCGTAAAAGATGAAAGGAGAAAGACATAGAAAAATACATTTTTTTTATTAAAGGGATTGTATCTTTATTATGATGAAATGTGGCTTTATTATTGGAGATGCACTTGTCGGAAATGAAATTTTTAATAAGAATTGGTTAAGTACTATTGTTTTGACATTTTTTGATATCTGAAATGTTTTGGATTTAGTGAATGTATCACTCCTCCTTGATGAATAAAAGATATGATTCTAAATAATACTTGTTATAATACCTTCTTGGCATGAATTGGGCTGAATTGATATGTATTACCCTAATGAAGGATGGTAGTTAATATACTTAAACAATATGGAATGGTTGGAGTAGGAATTTGAGTTGTTAGATGTATTATTTTCTCTAGTAGTGATGTAACTTATAAAGTTGGCATTCTTAAGCAGATACTCAACCATTACAAAAAGGACTGTAATTGAATTACATGGATGTATGTGTATTAAACCATGATTATAACTTACAGTGTACTATTTGATTATAAGTGGACATTAGTCCTTAATATGGGGAAAGAAAGATACTTTCCATAAAATAAATCATGGACATAACTTAAGATTTTGTTAAAAGAATCATTATTAATGTAAATAAATAATTGAAGGTGTTCTTCCTTAAGTAGAATTCCATAGTCAAAGTTAGGCATGTTTGGAAGGGAAGTAAAAAGGGAATTTAGATTTCATTTCCATGAAGTCTAAAATAAAAGGTTTACTTGGAACTTATTTAAGATAGGGCTGAAATAAGTAAGAAATAAATTAACACTTTCATAAAAGAAAAATCTATTATGTAAAAACATGATTCAGGTTGTTGTGGTCTAATAAACATAACATGTAATTAATTGGTTAGGAAGCATATTTTATCTACACACCTACCTCAAATGTAGCTTCAATTTGTAACCTTATAGGTTAAATAACCTAGTTCAATCAGTAAGGTTGTTGTAATTAATTTGTAATGAAGTGATTAATAAGATATTAACTTTCAATCTAAGGTATGTTCGTCTAGATGAGGAAACTCAGTTGGATGTTGCAACACTCCAACTATAGCATAGTACCTTCATAATGATAGGATTCATTATGAGGATACTATGTTGCAGTTGACATGTCTCAACACCCCGCATAGTTTGTTCAACTAGACTAACATAGGTTCATGATTGGATCATGGTTTTTCCCTATGCAGAGATAGGGACATGATCTATTTTCAGGGTCAACACATGTTGACTTAGGATAACTAGACATGCCTAATTAACGTAGGTCAATTGAGTATGTCTATGTACCCTTAGTCACGCATGGTTAGTCTTCCACACTAGGTCATGTTGCTAACCTTGTCTAAGGTTAAACTTTGAATCAAGTGGGACTGATAGAAGCGAGTGACTACCACTCTAAATAATAGATTAAGTGTGGTGAAATAATTATTCCATTTGACAAGTATGTCATCTAGGAATGTAAACATGATAACATGTTTAAAATTTTTGGCCAAAGTATCGCAAGTTGTTGGTTACGTTGTCCTATGTCACCTAGTTTAGGAAGTGGGATTTCAGATGAGTATCGATAACATATACTCAAATAGTCTCTTAACGAGAACACTTGGGTACCCCTAATAGGGTAAAGGAACCAAGTATAATTTGTATAGACATTACTGAATAACATGAGAGATCGGTTTTGTATCGAGTCATGAAATGAGATATTAGTGTTTCACCGAGTCATTACAGCTGCATATGGTTTTTTGTTATGAGATAGTTTGGCATTGGAATATGTGTTATAAATTATGATTTAGAACAGAGAACATTATGTAAAAAAAATCCTTGTTTCTAAAGTCTTAAAATGGGAATGTTACAAGTTCTGAATTTCAGAATTTGGATGTTACAACGAACTTGGAAAGGTTTGAAATCTTGAAAATAAGAATCCCAAAGTGCCGACACCCAAAACTCCAAAAGAAGTAAACTTTTTAAATTCTAAATTGTGAAAGTCTAAAATCGTAAACTTTCGAAATCTGAAATTACAATCTACCACAACCTCGAAATGAAGAATTCTGAAAATATGATGGCGTCAGACTTCTAAAATCCAAAGGCACCCTAACTACAAAATGTTCAAACTTTGATATCCTTGTCCTCTGAAATCTGAATGGAAACTTCATAATCCAACCTTTGAAAACAATAAACTAGCGAAGTTTGGACCTCAAAACTAATCAAATCAAACAACGTGAAACCAAAAACTTTGGACAAACGGAGAGCCTTCAAGCAACAAGTTCAAATAACAAGAGCTCTTGAAGTTCCAAAACGGTTTAAACCCTGGTGATTAAATTGGTGAAATTTGAATCTTTGAGTACACACGTGGTTCTTGAGCCAAATAAAAATCCTTTCCATTGTTAGAAATAATTTCTTATCTTTAGGTTTCAATGTGAATAATACAATCATGATGGAATCCATGTCTGGGACCAAGAAGATTTTTTGAAACAAAAAAAGAAAGGAAGTTGAAGAACAAAGAAAACCAAAACAAACCCTAGGGCATAATGATGAAATGAAACTTAAACAAAACTTACCCCAAAAATGAAGAAACATAAAAAATTACCTTGAAAAGATGTCTTGGGATGTATGCTAAAGATCTCAATAAAATTCAGAGTGTCAGAGTACATTTACCGGGTAAAAATGATGGGTAAAAACCTGGGTTTATATAGGTAAACTAAAATTAATTCCCTATCACTGACACATGTGAGGTTGTTGAACCATTAATGCATTAGATATCGGGGTCCAAAATTTCCTTCTCAAATTATTTCAACATGCAAATGAATTCCCGAAGTCCAAAAATCCAAAGTTTTAAAAAAATTGGAACTTCAGAATTTGGACTTTTCTCTCCATCTATCCAAGAAAAACTCACTCAAAAATCTAAAACCTGAAATTCTAAAGTTCCAAAATTTTGGATCTTCAAGTTTTTTGATTTTGTAACTCTTCTTATCACAACTCTGAAAAGATCCACAAAATATTTGAAACCCAAAATTCCAAAGTTTCAAAAATTCGGAACTTCAGGTTTTTAGATTTTGGAGCTTCCCAATTTTTTTGTGAAAAAGGTAACGAAAACTTTGAATTCAAGAATCTTCGAAGTCTGAAAAAATTAGACTTCAGAATTTTGGATACCCTTTGAATTTTGTAAGAAAAAAACATAAGTAGAAACCTGAAACCTAAAATCTAATTTTCACATGATAAGGAAAAAAATTTAAATGGAAGGGAAAAGAATTTGCATAAAACATTTTAAGTTTAACAATAACCAAACAAAAACTACCAAATACCAATGCACAATACTTATATTCATATTTTTTCGCTACTATGTCATTTATGTTAGGGGTAGGTGCATACCCCTCTACTCTAACTATCAGATCGCTTACCATATCTACCACTACTAGAAATAATATTGTCCATCGATGTGTCACCAACCACTCACTATAGGCCTAGATGCACCCCATATTTTCAACCTATATAGGCTTTATAGCCACATCTTCCTCATTCAGAATAGAATGCACTAGATGTGATCCTGTCGGGCCCAACCTCGCTCCTGGTCATCTCACCACCCTAGTAGATATCAACCATATATATGGCTCCAAGGACATATCCTAGGACATTCCAAACTATCTAAATACTCAATAACCCTAGAACGACTTTGTCACCCCTAAGAAAAAATCCTCTAACCGAATGGTGTGTCGTATGCACCACAACTCCACACCATCTTCTACCCATCCACCATGTCTATATACGGTCTCCATATAATGGCCTCAGGGCCCATCTGATCTATCATCAACCTATGGGTATTCGTATACATCCTCTTATTATGGGTTCCTACCCACCTTGCTACAAATATCTTGGGTCAAGTCCAAATGGCCCATGGCCCACTGAGTGGCCTCAATATCTCTATATGCTCATATTCCTGTATGAAATAGAGTCATGGCTCCTATTCCACCTCCATGATCCTCTTGAGTAAATATATAAAAGTGGGCCTATACACACCACGCCCATGCATACCTATTCCCATGATCCTCCATACTGTGATAAATATCATGCATCTTATACAATATCCCAACTCCACCACCCTCCACTGCAACTGAAAAAGCTAGAATCACTACAATAAACTTTCACAAGTATGAAACACTAGATCTCACTCTCGCATCTAAACTGATATAAGTCTCTGCTTGTACTTGTGTGCCTATGAAATACCACCTCACTGCCCTCATTTTCCTTTGGGCATCAACTATGGTCATCACCTATACTCTCTCTCCTACAATAGGTAACTGTAAAATCATGTATACATCTTCCAGGGTCACTATCATCTCACCAGTAGGCATCTATAATGTACATGTATCTACACACCATCTATCGCATATAGTAGTCAACATATGCATATTATATGGTACCTCCCCCAATCTAGTAATGTGTCATAGGCCAAAATGGTCTACTATATTCCACTCAGCATCTGATAACCCCAAATTCAGCAAAGTACTAAAATGACGGCCTTCCTGAAACTCTCTCAAGTGTATATCCCTCTGCACAACAAAAAAATTTAAAAACATCTTCCATTAGTACACTATACATATTACAAAAGTCACTTATCATAGCATCAAACTGATCAAAATATCAATAGTGTCCAATCCCTTCTCTAGGATGCCAATGCCTAGGAGCAAGTCACGGGTGTCCAACATCAGGTTATTAGCACCTGCACCTATGCGCTAGTGTCCCTAAGGATAGAAACACCCTGGTCGCTTTCACCTATGTCAAAAATGTCAAAAAATACAAACAAAAACAAAATTTCCTAAAATTCACAAAATAGACATATTTGACAAAATTTTCCAAAAATAATCACGCTTGCCAACTCCTCAGTCATCTACAAAGCCATGGATGTTACTAACCTCTCAAATATAGTCAAACTCATGGCTCTAATGTGTAACATCCTCACAATGTAGAGCTCTAAAATTCAATTGATCTCAATACAAATGAACTACTATTCACTTTTCACTATTACTATATATACTAATTCCTATTTACCATATACTATAGTCATTATTTGCAACCACTTTTACAACTAATACACGTAGCACATTTTTACTCATATCTTGAGGCTCATAACTCTATTTTTCACGCCATTTATTTCATACATATCATAATTTCCTCTAGTACCGTACTATATATATATATATATATATATATATATATATATATATATATATATCAACACCTCATATTCACATATGACACATATATTATTCATATCTATTCACACTGCAACTATATTATCCAATACTATTTTACATTTCCTATTACAACATCTTATACGTTTTTTTTTCGGCTCAGTGATTATTTCTATGCCCTTCATCCTTTCACCGAAATGGGGGCATATAATTGGGATCATCCTATAATCACTAACAGGTTACAATATAGTCAATCGATGCTCCTAACATATTACTATCACAACTTGCTCTGATCTCATTTGAACAAATGTACAATCATTCTATATTATAATCAATACTTCCTATTATTTCAAACCTATTCCCCCAAATGACCTAATCTAGGGGAAAAGAAAAAAAATATCTCCGTCAATAATTTACTAAGTACATAATTTCAAATCAATCTTATATCATTCAAATCAAATCAATCAATCAGTTCAATAAGCACACTTACCATATCTCCCAAATAACCTAACTTGGGAGCTACATTACATTACTTTCACTTCCAAATGACCTAACTTGGAAGCCATCTAACATTATTCAAATCATAACACTTGTTACTATAGGATTTTGGGAAATGGTATGTCATTTCCTTTCCTATATTGCTCCTACATGGGTTCTTCAATCAGAACAAACACTTTTTCAAATGGAATTAATTAGAACTAAATCAGAACTAAATTTGGTCTATATCCATCTGCGGAAATTGGACATTTTGGGGATGTAGTCATGGATGGAGACTAAAACTAGACCTCTCTCCCCAACACTCTTCCTCTGGTGGTAGAACACCCAAATCCTCCCATGTACAAACAAAATCAGGTTGGAATTGATCACTCCCTACCTCTTAAATCTCCTTTGACGATAATTCAAAATCTCCAAAGTCTTTAAATAATTTCAACTATATCTCCAAGTGATCCTTATAATGGTTTTCTATCTCCACTTACGCTACATGGGTCAAATCGTTGATCCATGGTTCACCACGCTACAAGATTCCACATTGTACACGCACTTTGTAACATGGGTTTTCTGGACTCTATATAGGTATGTTCCTTACTTCCTTCACACTACTTGAATTTCATTCAAACAACATAAATGGGGGGAAAATGTAGACACAAGTTTATGCACATATTACTATTTTACTATTTCATCAAGTATGTCGTTATATGCGTGGATCTTAAGTAAGAAAAGTATTCACTGGTAACACAATCATTTTTTCAATCCACTTGTTTAATTATTTATATTGTCTTTCTCTCTCACATTTTTCATTTTTGTACCCAGTTTTGGTCAGGTCATAGGGATCCCTATTTGTTAGTCTTGTTGGTTAGGGAAAATTGACTAAGTGTCAATGAAGAATAAAGGCTTACACGTAAGGGGTTCCCATAGTGGTGAAATAGGTCAGTGTATGGGGTTACGTACATCTAGACATAAGATCAAGGACTCAGCCAATTTTCCTGAGATGAGGATACAAATAGAAAATTAGAGCTGGAATGTTACTCAAGTAAAGATCTAGAAATAGAGAAAATTATGAAGACTTGGCCTCCAATCAAGGGCTATAATTGAAAAAATCACATGCAGGGAAGAATTAAAGGATCAT
Organism: Taxus chinensis; assembly: GCA_019776745.2. Taxonomy (NCBI): domain Eukaryota; kingdom Viridiplantae; phylum Streptophyta; class Pinopsida; order Cupressales; family Taxaceae; genus Taxus; species Taxus chinensis. The sequence goes on from CM034147.1 coordinate 642,655,236, forward strand.
GCATAGATCGAGCTAATAATAGGATTAAAGCATGTCATATATTTAGGATAATCTATTATTAACAGGGATTGTAAAAAAATGCAGGCTATTTTATACGTAAACCTATTATTAAGCAAGTGCATGAAGTGGTAAAGGGAAATTCCCCACCCTTATATATATGTAGTGCATTCTGATTGTAGAGAACTTTTTTGTAATAGAGGAAGTGCAATAGAGAGTTCAATAGCATAGGGTTTGGAGTCTATTTTAAGAGTGTGCATGGTCCAGCACATGGATGTATTGAGGTTATTATAATCAGATACTTTGGTATATAATGATTTGTAATGGATAACTATATTTGGGTTATTAAATTGACTATGTCTGAGTATGGAATTATGGTAATTTAGATCTTGTTAATTATCCTTTATGATGATTGATTGTCCTTATTATGTGTGTTTCTGGATTTCCATGGTTATGTTAGTTATGTGTGCATTAATGGTTGTCTTGACTAGGATTAATATGAATATGCATGCTAACATTCTAATAAGCATAACAAAAGAGGGACCTGGTGGCTACGTGTGCTTCAAGTGAGCTTTCAGACTTGTTTGGATGAGGTGTCATCACACCTAGCTCTATTTAGGGTAAATAAAGACTACATTGTGGTTTTGTTACTTGGTCCTCTTTTTTAATTTATCTACCAAGATGTTGCATGTAGATGGAAAATTGACTGTCTTTGAAGAGTATTGAGAGTTGGATAGAAGACGGCCAAAATGCTTTTACACAGAGATATAGCACTTGGCCTGATTTTGATGCACGAAAGTGGGTAGAAAAAAATCTGTATGACTTCTTGTATGAGACGTTCTTCAACTTTTTCCTAGTAGAGTTGTACAAGTGGTAGGTATCTTACACAAAAAATAGAGTTCTATGGCTAACAAAGAGAGTTTAGATGCAGGAAGATTATCAAACATTGATTGATTCAGTCAAGACGTGGACTAAGGCTGTAAATCATTGGTGGGAAGGTGTACTCTGCAGATATACTTTTGGATACATAATTTCAACATATTATTGCCCAAAGAAAGTAGTGTTCTATTATTTGTGTGAGCTAAGGGGGTCTTATTTTTGTGTGATACCCTTAGCTATCAAGATCTTGATGGTATAACTGGGAATGGAGAACTTACCTATGGAAAGCTAAACCTTCACCTCGTATAGGGGAAGGAGAAAGTTTGGAAATGATGGTAATGGCTCTGACAGAAGAAAGGTGGAGATAAGAAAGACTACTCAAGTAGAATGAGGCTCGATAGAGGGAAGTTGATGAAGCACTGATATTGAGAATAATGATGACTAGTGGAAGTGATGAGAACCTTGTGGAAGACGAGGAGACACAATATCATGTACTCATGACATTGGGAAAGAATAGTAAAGATACCCCATCAACTTCTTTTGAGAGTTTGTATGAGGAGAGAATGAGGATTATGGGCACGCATTTGAACCTAGCCTAGCTACCTAGCCTTTACGTGAGGTGTTTCAAATCGAGATGTAGTTATTGAAGAGAAGCGTAGTGAAGGTGATCAAGCAACATCTCCATATTGGGAAGGAGATATAGGTAGGAATATTCTAGTTTCAGCTCAAGAATCATAATAGATTAGGGATGTGCACATGGTAGTGTAGTAGGAACCAGTGTTTGGGAGTAATTTTGGAGGAATTTTTATAGGCACATCATCAGGACAGAGTGTTGGCACATAGACCATTGGGAGAAATCCTATAGGTTTTGCTACAACGTAGATAGTGGGTGACCATCTCAGAAACAAAAATTCACACACAAGGGAGTTCATCTACAGGACCTTAGGTCACGGTGGGAGGCTGAGAGGTTCAGGTCAGCCACTAGCGTGAGTAGAGGAATCCTAGTGGAGGATTCAAGATCTAGATCTGGTCCTAACCCAGGGCAAGGTCTACCACCACATAAATCCCTTAACAACCACTACCAAATTCTCCTCAATAGACACCACCTCAACAACCACAACCGTAGACACCTCAAGTTTTATTTTAGATGTCTCTTCACTTTCCAGAGTATAGAGGTGTGGAGGATGTGCTGAGCATGTACACAAGTGTGAATTACTATGGAGAGCTAAGGGAATTACAACCCTGATAGAAAGGAAAAGCCAGTTTCCACCACACTTCAAGGGTGGCACATAGTTGGTATAGAAAGTATGATCCACACTAGACTGTGGTGGACTATGATGCATTGTGTGCTACATTTTTGGCTAAATTTTACATTCCAGAGTTTGAAATAGAGTATTAGCATGCTCAAGGACATCAAGCAGGGTTTTTCTGAAAGTGTGAGGGAGTATGATGCATGGTTTAAAACTCTCTTATCTAAGCTATCTTATGATATTCATCAGATTGCCAACATGCATAGTGGTTCATTGGAGGATTACTAACTCCATTTCAAAGGGTCTTGTCACATAAGAACATACACTAATCTTGTGACAAATTTGGAAGTAGCTCTGTGCGGAAGTAGTTGAGAGTGCAGACACTAGAGTGAGTCCCTTTTCTTAAGGTACAAATAACAATTATGGCTAAGAAATTGGAGAAGCTTTCTAGCCAATTCAGCACATGAGACACAACATGGGTTATGGTGTACTGATTGTGATGTGGAAGGGCATACTAAGGATAATTTTCTGTGCAGGAACATGCGCACACTATTATAGTCTTGTGAGATTTTCCACAAGAATCATGATGTCTGGAATTTCCCCCTCTTGTAGCGTGCAAAAATGAAGAATGTCTTTATGTACTACAACATTTGCAATGCACACCCATGATACAAAATATTTTTTTTGATAGACCAAATTCATGAGGCATGTGAGACTAGTTTGCAGAAGACCATGGTGTCCAAGTGGCTCTCAGACACAGGAAGTACAACTACCGAAGGGCGTAATAATGGAGATGGTGGATTTCAAGGTGGATATAGGAGTAGAGGTTATGGTGGTAGAGGAATATTCACGTGTGAGACTTGTTTTACTTGTGGGTCCACAGATCATTACCAGTGTGAGTGTCTAAAGAATCAAGTATGCACATATTGTGGGAAGAGCAACAAAAGGTTGAAGATTATCCCTGATCTTTATGAGCACATGTGTAAGAACAAAAATAAGGAAAAAAGTGTGGGGATGATCAAGGTATAGATTCGTGAAGAATGAACAATGGACACCTAAGAATAATCTTGATCTAGAATTATAGCCTATGTTAGTTACTAAGTGCAGAAGATGCATGTGCATGTGAGCCTCTTAAAGAAAACCACTCATTCAAGAGAGAGGAAATTATGCATGCCAAGTATCCAAATGTTTCTCATCAAATAGAGGTCTATCAGGAAACCATGGGAGTGATCAAAGATTTGCAAGGTGAGATTTAGTGCTTGAAGGAGCAGGTGTATGAGAGGGAATGTGTGAAGAACATTGAGCTCCCACAGAAGGATGTAGATGATTTGAATGAGGTATGTAGGATGTTGAGGCAAGAGAACATCATCCCACTGCTAGGGGAATGGTTGCACGAGAAGGTACTAGTGAGTAGAGTTGAGTGTGATCGTCAGATCCTTCATACAAATTTACCACCACATAACCATGAGTATGACAAGGAAATCACACTAGATGTAGTGATTGATGGTTGGTTGGTGAGTAATATTTTGATTGACACAGGTGCAAAAGTGAATATTTTGACTTTGGATGCATGGAACTAGATGGGGACAACCACCATTGCAGCCATCTTCTAATGTGTTATATATGGAAAATAAAACAAGGGCCATGCCTATTAGGGTATTGAAGGATGCTTCAATTACTATTCAAGGAGCCAATTTTATAGGAGATTTTGAAGTATTAGAGCTTGCTAAGGAAGAAAACTTTCCATTGGCATTGCTTGGATAACCTTGGTGTTATGTCAACAATGTTAATTTGTACTTCAAAAAATGATATATCAGTTTTGAGAACAAGGATGAGCATATTATCATACCTCTTAGATGATGTGAAGGTTGCACCTTACTATTGAGCCAATGAATGAAGAAGAGCTAAATAGGATTTATGCATGCATAGTGCGTGACCCAGAGAACATGGAACCATCTAAGGAAGGTGTACTTCAGTGGGAAGATACACAGTCTTATTAGTGACACCACTAGTGTTACTTGTGACAATTGGGCCCATGGTGTGTATAAATGGTTGGATGTGAGGTCTAAGGAAGATACACTTGGATGATCAGGTCATACATGATTAGGCACTTGGGAAAATCTTAGTTACCTAGGTATACTAGAGAGGAGAATCCTAAATATTTCTTGTGCCATGGAGGAACAATGGAAGAATGAGGGATATATAAGGAATATGTTGGTGTATACCTTGTGTGGAAATAGCATGCACGGTGGGTGACACATAGAGATAATATTTTGGGTTGGCACGAGGTGAGGGTAGCCTTTTTAACAAGGTTTACTCGGAGTAATGTTCCTTCCCTTATACATGAGTATGATGGGAAGACTCCTGCTTTTGTACACATCCATAACTATGAGAGATAATGGGTGTAAGGCCAAGAGGCTTTACCACCATATCTCTCTGGGTACATAAGTTCTATTCCATTCTGTGTGGATGCATGCAAGCGTGGTATGTGCATGTTGAGCTCAAGTAAGAGACTTCAAGTTTGTGAGATATGAGTGAAGGTATGGCTCAAACTTTTGATTATTTTTCAAATAAACCACCAGTAAATGAGGCTTTGCAGATCATAAAGCACCTCACATTGGGGATAGCCTAAAGGCATTAAAGGATCTCATGCTTTAGTTACTTGGAGAACCTGATCCCAAGGCACATGAAGATATATTAGAAACAGAGGAGACATTTTGGGGTGTGCCTGGAAAGAGAGGGGAAAAAGGGAAGATGGTATACCTCATTAATGATGAAGAGGTAGATAAACCTAGATATTATCCATATAGAATGTGCACGTGAGGTAATGGACTCTACATATGAAAAGGCATGCACATACCATGCTCCTATGAAGACCAAGAAGGTTAATATTGGACTGAAGATGTACCTAAGGAGGCCATCATTGGATATTACTGGATTCAAAACAAGAGGTAGCAAAGATCATTAAGCTTTTGTGAATTCCAGGATTTGTTTCCAAGAGGTTACCATGAGTTGAAAGGTGTTCATCCTCATTGGGAGAGATGAAGATTAAGTTGAAAGAAGGCACACATCCAGTTTGGAAGAGGCCTTATAGGATGAACCTAAACCTGTACGTGAAGGTGAAAGAAGAAATTGATAAAATTCTTAAGTTTGGGATCATTGAACTAATTGAGGAATCTGAATGGGTCAGTTTCCCATGGTGATTAGCATCAATAAGGATGGTCAGATTAGGATCTATGTTGATTATAGGGAACTTAATGCTTCATGTGTCATAGATCCTTTTCCTATGCCATTCACAAAGGAAATCCTTGAAGGAGTTGCAGGGTACAAAATTTATTCATTTACTAATGGATTTTCAGGTTATCACTAGGTTTGCATTGCACACGAGGATCAAGAGAATACTACCTTCACCACTAAATGGGGAATTTTTTACATATATTGTCATGCCTTTTGGATTAAAGAATGCACTGCCAACAGTGTTCTTTGTGCATAGTTTTGTCAGGCATTTTATGACTTCATCCATAAGTTTTTTAGGTCTATCTAGATGATTGGACTATTTATGGGCTTGTAAAGGATCACTATGAAAATCTGAGGCTCAATGTTTGAGAGATACAGGAAAGTTAAGCATCTCTCTCAATATAAAGAAGTGTATATTTGTTACACCCTTTGGAAACTTTACTTGGGCACATTATTTGTAAGGATGGATTGATTGGTAGATTTGGCTAAGATTGCAGTGATTTTGGGAATAGAAGAACCTACCAACCAAAGTGAAGTGTGTTGTTTCTAGGCATACAAGCTATTACATAAATTTTATCAAAGGATATGTAAATATTGTTCATGCCCCTAGAGGAATTTCTCAAAGCTAAAGGAAAGTTTTATTGGGGTGACACAAGTAACAAGCGTTTGAAACATTGAAGGAGAAGCTTACCACTACACCAATCTTGTTTCCCTTCATGGAATAAACCTTTCCATGTACATGTTGATGCCTCTAGCATGGCTATTGGTTAATCTTAGTGCACAACCACAGAGAGGGTAATATGGATCATCCCATATGCTTTGCAAGTAGGAAGTTGACACAAGCAAAGCAGAACTACACAACTACAGAGCATGAGGCATTATCCATGATATACGCACTTCATAAATTTTGATAGTACTTATTGGCCACACCATTTATTTTCTATACAGATCATATGGCATTAAAGTACTTGGTCAACAAACCTGTTTTGTAAGGCGCATCTGTCAGTGGATACTCATTTTTCCAAGAATTTGATTTTACAGTTGTAGTAAAGCTAGGAAAGAACAACCTGGGACCTGATCACTTATCCAAGGATCAATTTCTAGAGAGGACGCATGTAGAGTATTGAGGACACTATGTCTGATGTAAGTTTGTTTAGGTTGAATTGTGCACCAGTATGATTTGGAGGACATTACAATATTTTTGTGCATTGGCTTGTGCCAGAAGGAATGAAGACATTAGAAAATAAGAAGCTTTTTATTCGTGCAGCACCATATCATCTTATTAGAGGAGATCTGTATAAGATGGGTAGAGATGAGGTCTTGCGTAGATGTGTCCTAGAACATGAGTGTGAAGCCATCATGGAAGAGGCTCATGGAGGGATAGTAGGAGGACCCTATGTAGGAGATGTGACTGTGTGCTAAAATCCTTTTAGCTGGTCTATGGTGGGAGACATTATACAAAGATACCAAGGCCTTTTTTAAGGCATGTGATCACTATTCAAATAATTGGAAAGCCTGGTAATAGAGATGAAATACCATTGTGACCCATAAAAACTGCATGAACCTTTTGTAAAAATGGGAAATTGATTTTGTAGGGACCTATTGCACCACCCACAGTGTAGGACAGGGTTGCGCTACATCATCACATGTATTGACTACTTGACAAGGTGGGTAGAGGCTGTGCCTACAAAATATTGCATAGTACAATGACAGTAAGGTTTCTTTAGGAAAATATTATCAACATGTATGGATGCCCTTTGAGCTTGACAAGTGATAGACGAACTCATTTCTTTAAATGAGACTATGATAATTATATTAGAATAATTAATGGTTGCACACCATAATACTACTCCTTATCACCCTCAAGCTAATGACATTGTTAAATCTTTCAACAAGATCTTAGGACAAACATTAATAAATATATGTGATGTTGGAAGAAAGGATTGGGATGACAAGGTATCATCCTTTCTTTAGGCATATAGAACAACCTATAAATGATTGAACAAGGCCACACCCTTCCAGTTGGTGTTTGCACAGAGACTATACTACATGTGGAATTTATGTTACCATCATTGCGTTTTGTGTGCACAGGTGGATTAGATGATGAACAAGTTGTGAATGATTACATTTACAATTTGATGCAATTAGATGAGAGGCATGCTATTATGCATTAGATCCAGAAGATAGAAAAGGAAATACAAAAGTATTTTCATGATAGGAACATTAAGAACAACTCTTATAGAGTTAGTAAGATGGTCACTTCTATGACTCCAAGTTTGTGCGCCACCCAGGGAAGCTGAAAGTCCATTGGTTGGGACCCTTTATAGTGACCAAGATACTTAACTTAGGTGCATGTCAATTGCAAGCAGTATATGGCACCATGTTTCCTGGTTACTTTGATTGGAGTAGGTTGAATCCCTACTATAAACAAGCTTCCTTTATGTTTGTAATAAGGTAGTATCGCCACTTAGATTAGATTTCCCTTTCATGTTTTTATTTTTATTTTTTTTGTAATAAGTGTGTTTGTGTACAATAGCTGATTACTACTTATTGATTTGATGCGTAGAGGATTGTTCATACTTTTAGTGTGGGATGGAAGTAGGTGTGACAATGTGAACAGGAAATCTTGGATGTTGGTACTTTCCTTAGTATTGGTTTTGAGGTGTGTGTGATAAATTTTAAATTAGGGCACTCTATGGATACGAGGAGTTGGGTGCATGTAATAGAAAAAGTGAGGTGTTATAGGTGTTGTAGGTGCTTAGGATGATGGTACTAAAAATAAATTGACTAGATTGGAAAGCACATGAGAAAAAGGATCACGTAGTGTAACATGAGGAAGGAAGTAGTAGAACAAACTACTTGGTATGTGGTGCAGAGGGAGATGAGTTGCAGCACAGGGAAGTACATGCAAGGATGTCTACATCCTAGGAAGTAGTTTCGCACCAGAAGATTATGACTGTTGTGACTGAAAGAAAGCAGGAAAAAGTGTGGAAAATTAAAAGTGTTTTAAGTTACATTACAGTGGTAGGTGAGGAGCATTAAATGTAATAAAAATTGGGAAATCTATAAAAGGAGCATGGGTGAATTCATTTTTACCTTGCATATTGAAGAGATTTTATCCATCTAAGATTGATTAAGAGTGATTAAGTGTGAAGATCTTGTGAGAACTAGATTAGAGATAAAATAGAGAAAGTTTGTACATGACCTAAATTAGAGCTCCTTTAGAGAAAGTGTGAGCATGGAAGGAAGGCATGGAGATAAGTAATACAAGGTTTGAAATTTTGTTCCGAGAGTTAGGATTTGATCATAGAACTTCTAGTTCATAGAGCTAGGGCACAAAGAATTTAGGAATGAACCAAAACATGAGGAAGAGTGGGGATTTGAGAGGATAAATTAAGAATTAAACCCTCGCAGAGAAATAAATAAAATTAAGTAAGTGGTTTTAATCACCTAGGGCACACATTACTTGAGAAAAAGTATGCAGTTTGAATTAAAACAATGGCACCTATAAAAGCAACCACAGTATCACCAAAGGGAAAGGGAAAATGCAAGAACAAGAATCCTGAAGTGGAGGATGCACCAGAGGAGTGGTTTTCAAAGATACAATACCTAGGTTAGGTTGTTATTGAATGTTTGTGGGATTTGCACTTAAATAAGTGTAAAATAAGTGATTGTAACCATCACTTAGAGCAACATGAATCTAATATAAGCAGGGATATAATGAATAAAATGGACTAGAGAACTAAGGATGGAAATTTTGTCTATGATGATATATTGTTGAAGGACTTGGAGAGTGTGGGAGTTCTCTAGTTGTATGAATTTCCCTTCTTTGGAAAACCAGAGTGCCTATATTAGTGGTTAATGTCATAGATCCATGAGGACTATTTTTACTTTACAGGAAGAAGGATGTGAATCACCATGCAATAGGTTGGGAGAGTTATAAGTTTGTGCAGTTGAGGTATTGAGATAGAGCCTGACTTGGAGGATGACATAGTGGTAGAGGCCACTACCATTGCTTTCAAGTATCAGAGGGGAGGTCACGCGATGGAAATTGTAAATATCAGTGACCCAAGCACACAAGTTACCACACTCCTTGTCAATTGAAAGTTGGGTGCATCAGAAAGTTGGAATCAGGTAAATAAAAATCTGCTTCACATAGCATAGAAAATGGTGTAGAAGGTTGCATACAACATTGTGTAATTCATTACTAAAGGAATTATTGAAGAAGCATGCATATAATTTGTGAAAGGATAAAATATTACTTAGGACATCATCCTTCTCTTGATTGTCTTATGTGAAATACGAGTGTCGAATGGGACAACTGGCAAGATGTGGAAATACCCAATGGAAAACAAGTCCCCAACAAATAGGTTCATGGATTATACATGTGATGGAGGCATTAAAAATGAATACAATCTTTGAGTGGATAGATGGTATAGGTATATGCACAAATAATTTGAGTATGAATGATGTGTACCAAGGGATTTTCCTTCGGTATTAGAAGATAAGGCAGAATTTTTAGTGTACCAACATTACTGATTAGGGATATTTTACTGGAGATAAGATCCCCTTGTGCAAGGTACCCTTTCCATTCACTACCAAATACTTATAAACATCATTAAATATGATTTTTGATGTGTAGATGTTGAAATTTGATGCAAATAGGGTAGATGTTTATTTCCATACATTATGCACCACATTTGTATATCCTAACAAGTTGACATATGTAACATTCCCATTTTAAGACTTTAGAAACAAGGGACAAAAAAAATTAAGTAACGTTCTCTATTATAAATACATAATTTAGAACACACATTCCATATCATCCATTCTTACAATAGATAACCATATGTAGTTGTAATGACTAGGTGTACCACCGATCTATTCATTTCATGACTTGGTGAACTACCGATCTATTCATGTTTAACATTAAGTATTGAATACTTTTTTGTATACTATGTATACTTAGTTCTCTTACCTTGTTTAGGGTATTGAGTGATCTATCTGAGAACCTATCTGAATATTTGCTACCAATATTCATTTGCATCTCAAACCTTAGACTAGGTGACATAGGACAACACAATCAGCAACTTGTGATACTTTGGCCAAAGTTTTCTGGCATACTATTTGTATTACTCATTCCTTGATGGCATACTCGTCAATCCAAAATATGTCATTCACCTCACTCAATTGTTATCTAGAATGTCCTTTACTGACTTCCGTCAGTCCATTTGCCCAAGGTTTAACCCTAGTTCAGGTTAACAACATAGGTTATGATAGGGAGAGACTCACAAAGACTTAGGATATATTGGCATACTGGATCAACCTAGGTTAACCCCGTGTGTCAAGGTACCTAGAGTCCTAGAGGGTTACTTCATATCATAACTATGCTATTACCTAGTCCTAGAGAAAAACTAAGTTCAAGTCCATAAGCGTGTAGATCTAGACGATCAATGCATAATGGTGTTGCCACATGTCAACTACAATGTTTTATCCTTGAGAAGATCCTAATATTCTCGAAGGTACAGCCCTATAGTTGGCGTGTGCCAGTATCCTACAGAATAGCCTCGTCGATATGTACATACCCCTGGGAGATTATTAATAGTTAATTAATTTGGATAATTAATAGCAGATTTCAGCAACCTCATAAGTTCTTTTTAATGTGAATTAACCATTCAAGGAAGTGTAACAACCACCTAGATCGTAACTTAATAGACTTTATTAAATGAGGTCTAACAAGTATAAATCGTATCTTCCTTGTTTCCTTGTTTACATTTACATGAGTGAGGAAGAGTCTTCCTCTTCATGGTTAAGTTCTAGGGTTTAACACACCCTTTTTGTTCTTTACATAATCTATAGTTTTCATTGTGTGTTCATTTCACATCACCTTACTATATTAAATTGTTTATATAAGAACATTGAATTCTACAACTTATTTAGTTGCATCTTAATTAGGGAGATTACTCTAACTCCCTTTTATCCTACTTATTCAAGAATCCTCATTTAATCATATAAATAATATGAAGAATATCAACAAGATAAGATTCCATTTCTCTTACAAAGGTATAAGATAATTTACACAACTTATGCAAGTAAGTTCTCATCTTTCAATTTCATTTTCAAACTTATACCTTTACAAACTTATGCATTTACAAATTATACATTTTAGGATTACTGCATAACAATAATCTTCATTCAAAAAGGAATATTACTTTTATTTTTCAATACAACTCAAGAACGAATCATAATTCTTCACTATAATCAAACTTAGATCAGTCAATGCATCATATAATATTTTTCCATCTTTTATGACTTACGAACTCCGTCTACAAAAATTGCTAGCACGGGTTAGTTCAATGAACTGAGCATGGTAAGCACTAAGCCTTAAAATGAAGTGCATTCCACTAATTGTTCCAATAAAAACAACCTTGTTTTAATGAACAATTAGTATTTCATACTCTAAACATAAGTAATAACAACCAAAAAGAAAATCATTAATGAACTAGAGTTCACTTCTAAAGATGAACAGAATATAATCTATAATATATGCCTTACAAATTAAAATATGATTGGTCCTATCAATCATCTTAATCAACAAAACATAAAATCTTATTGTTCCCATTTTACCAAATCAGAATACAACACTTATCTTAACTATAAGATACAAAAAATGTTTTCAGAATGTTCTTACTAGGATGTTTCGTCTACTTCCTAGTAAGAAGAAGAGAAACCATTTTCATTATGTCCTAGTACATAATATCACAAGGCAGAAATAGGTTCATATGATAACCTAAGTTGTTTCATCTTAATATTAACTATTTCAAATCAAACATTTAAGATATTCATCAGAACAGGAATAAATAAAGATCCCAGATGGAAGGATGAAACATCAACCAACCAACATGATACATTCTCTTTTTTTTAACAAACCAGGCATTACTCTCCTTCTATTTCATTTCCATTAATGATAAGTAAGAGGAGGTTATCCAATTAATGATTAACTTTTCCTATAGAATAATCAACAAAAGATTCCAAACAAATGAACTTATTCCCAACTATGTTAGAAAAGAAGTTTAACAGAAATGATCATAACCCATAGTCATTTCCTTGAACATAATTAACAAATTCCCTTCTTCAAAATATATACAGTCCGAGTTCATATAATAATTCCAAAGGAAGAACAAGAACACCTTAAAGTAAGAAGGTATCTAATGAAACTTTTCCTTTAAAAACTTCCTATTGTAAGCAAAGGATCTATTCAAATAGGAACATTAGAGTAGTGAAGGTCATACACAGTCTGTAGACACAAAAGAACCATAACTAATTCTTTTCTGGGTTCTTCAATTCTTTAAGGGGACCTAACAGAAGAGAAATTCAAGTAGATGCTAATGCCCAAAATTACCCAAGAGTTAAATCAAAACAATAATATTTACCATACTTTTCAACGTATTGCTTCAAGAGTAAAAATAAAGAATGAATTCCCAATAAGAATCGTAAACTACAAATATGGTTCCAGTCAAAATCTAACAGAGTTTACCAACCAACTCATAAAACCATATTTCCAATTTTCTCCATGCACATGCATTTGTTTCTTTTTAAGAATTCAGAGTTTTAAAATAGTTCCCTACAATAATAAACTCAATATATACGATAGGATCTAATAGCATAATTACAAGATACTTCTGCCCAAGATTCGAAATCCCAATCTAAGTGCCATGAGGAGCATAAGTTCTTACCAAGATCAAAATCATTCACTGATTTTAAACAATTTTGGGTAACTTATGTTCCCTTTTGATTTGTATCTTTTAACAAATAAAACCAGAAAGAATCCCAACTGGACCGACATCTTGCTCAAGTTTCCAATTCCAACAATAAGAAACAATTCCCTTGACTCATTTTGCATCACAATACTCCTTATTGAGTTAATATAACTTCTGCATCCTAATGCTAGATAAAGTGCAATGAACAAAATTTTAAACAGATCAAATTAAAAATCAAGCATCATTCACGAATAACTGTCATATCAAACCTTGCTTAACAGCTGACGCAGTTTGGAAGATCACTTAAAGAGTTTAGACTAACACCATATAAGTGTTAAGGCCGTATTCAAAATGAACTCTCAATACAATACACAAGGTCACAGTAAAACACAAACACCAACCAAATGTGGGCCAGTAACAGTCCATAGTATCATGATAATACCACACAATTATCACACCATGTTAGGGTTTCAGCAACAGAAAATGTTTGTAGGTTAAAAAACAAGAACCAAACCAACTACTACTCTATTCATAGCTCCATATATTTATGAAGTGAAACACAAGCATAGTAGCACCAAGAACCTAATATTAGTTCTTGAATACCCACAAGTTTCTAACAGAACTTGAGCTTACATACAATTTTTCATAACAAATATGAGCTTTTTACCAGCACAGGATCACAAAACATTAGTTTCAACGGATACAGATGGAACACAAGATTCTCTAAAGAACTTTAGTGAGAATACATTCGTTTTAAAATCAATAAAACCTAACCATTAATTACCAAATCCAGTTAAGCTAAAAAAAGTTACAGAATCATTTTTGCATGCATTTTTTTTTATGTGCTAAAAAAACCACATACTATATCTTAAACCAGACCACTTTTGCAAAGGATTCAAACCAAGAATTCAAGATTTAATAAACTCGGTAACCAAACAACCAGATACATCATGCAATGCATAAAACTCACAAAGTAGAGTTGTTTTAATGAAAACACTTAGAGGAAAGCAAGAGATTTTAATAGTTAGATCCTATCATGCCTGATAGTGTCTCTGTCAAATTGAAGAAGACTTCCAGCTGAGCTCACTCCTTCTCCTCTTTTCCATGAAAGATCAAACAACCAGATACCTCTTCCACAATGCCTCTTATAAATTCCATGAAATGAAAATAGATTTGAAACCTCAAAAAAAGCCATGAAGTGTAGTTCAATCTGCTGGTTTGAAAAACTAGAGCGCATGTAGAGTGAAAATCAGAAAACATGCAAAGTGAAACAACCCAAGAAAAATCCACTGACATGCTTACCAAGATGGTTTGGGCTCATAAACCAAAAGTAATTAATTCTATTAATTTCAAATCTCCCACCTAATCTTCCTTGCCACTGCCTACCAAGTCTGGCGAATGCCAAGTCTAAATTAACATGTATTTCCATTTTAGTGATACTGCCACTAAGCCTCCGCCAAGCCAACTATCCCCTACCAAAGCTGAGTAGTACTGCGTATAATAAAAACCTTATCAACATCATAAATGCCTTAGGAACTATCACCAATATGCATGCGACTACATAAGTCCCCATTCATGCCCAATAGTTTAGGACAGATTACTTGTTTAGGTTAGATCTTAGGTAGATTAAAGTTTATACCTTAGGATATAACACTAACAACTAAACCCCACCATAGGCCTTAGCAATTAGGTTTACATAATTCCACATAGGTAAATAATTCAAAATGCCATAGTTTAAAGCACTAGGTTAGATCACCATATAGCCTTATAGTAATAGGTTCAAAGTTTAGTTTTAATACCTAGTAATTTTTTCCAATTCCCTTAGCACCAAGTTTATGTTAGAATCATAATTAAACCAAGTTACATAGCTTAGGTAGGAAATAATTTTACCTAGCTTAGGATTATGTAGGTTAGTCCTTTATAGGATTATGTTTCTCTCCTACGCCGTGAATAGGATGAAATCCCAATTACGTCAGTAATGACCTACCATGGTCGATCTCCAGAGACCTAAATGAAACATACCACTGAATGGAAATATTTTCACACAAAAGATAATTAAAGAACTTGCATCTACTAAGTTTAGTCCATGTGTTTCTCAATTCAAGGAATGCTAATTCATCAGTCGTTCACTCTAAACTGATTTAAAACATTCCTTGGATATCTGAAATTTATCCAAGGATGATTCGATTAAATAGATAAGTTTACAAATCTTAAAACCAAATTACAATCTCACCTACATGAAGTGAAAAATGAATTCAAGGAAATTATTCCAATTTAGTCAGAAGATCTTAAGAGCAAGAAATACTTATCCACATCAAGCATGATTTCCCAAAGTCAAAATAACATATCCTAAAAAAAGGAAAACCACATGCCAACACTTGAGATGCAAAGGAGGAAAATAACAACTGTCAAGGGTGTTACAACATATATAGAGATAATGGAGTCTAATACTAGAGATATCACTTATGAGACTCTGGTAGTAGGCAAGGAAGTGGCGAAGGTCTTCATCTATTTGAGGCCTAAATTAAAGAATGGGAGATATATTGAAGGTGCAAACCTTCCTCTTCTAAGACCACAAAAATGAAAGTAGATAGTGGGTATTAAAATATTGCATGAACATACCCCTCCCAAATAAGAGGAAGAATAATAAAAGGAAAAGGAGGAGACAACTAAAGAAGAAGATAACACTACACTTGACCACAGTCTCAGGAAGAAGTTAATTAGAGGGCGCAAGGGACAAGATAGTGGCATAGGGACTTCAGAGCTAACAAGGAAGTCAACAAGGGTCACTCTAACTAATCCGAACATAGAGAAGAAGACCCTTCTAAGAAGACAAAAATGAAGGTTGGTAACATATGAAGACATTGATGTGTGCAATAAAGAAACCCTGGCCATCCATAATTTGGATTAGGATGAAGAAGATCCCAAGGATGATAATGTGCAACATGATATGAAGGCACATGATGCATGTAAGGAAGGCTCATATGAAGGAGAGGAAAAAAATAGTGATGGTGAGCCATCAAGAGAAGGTGTGAGAGCCACAGGTAGAGATGGGAGTAGTGCGTGCCTAAAAACAAAATAACATGTACCAATAGGAAATCACACTAGTGGAAGGAGGAAAAGGGAGGAGATTTTATGAACACCACAGGTAAACTATATTAATGATAAATCAAAGTTGTTGCGCACAAGATTTCAAAGTAGAATGCAAAACCAAGACATCTATGGCTAGGAGGTGATCAATCCAGACGGAGCGACCATGCACACAAGGAAAATGCTCTTGTTGAATATGTAGACTCACATGGAGGAGCCTAAATTTGATATCAATAAAAAATCATGTGTGAGGTGTAAGATGAAGAAATTTCTAGGTATAGTCCTCATCACTCTCAAGCCCATGGATTTAACTGATGAACAGGCTAGCAATCCTATGAATAAGATGGTAGCAAAAGTAGCACGTAGAAACTTGGATAAGGTGGCCAGTATTAAGGTCTTTCTCAAAGATGAGAAGGACAAGGAGTAAGAAGTCCAGTGGCTTATAGAGTGTTAGTGTGATTCACTAATCCACATCAGCAGGTGAGTCATCTCACTTAGGTGAGATCATAGGTCTACGTGTCATGTAGGGTTCATCATGGGATTATCTTATGTATTAGTGCATTAGTGAATCATATGTGTCATTGGGAGTTACTTTTCTATTTCAATAACATAAATCCCCCTCTCCACTTTAGAGGTCATCATTACAGCATTGGGGGTTACTCAGCACAAACTATATGTACACCATTACAGATCTATGAGATAGTGTGAGAGTTTGTGGATTATAATGAGGTTTTTCCCATTTGTATAATCTTTGTATGCACATTTTTTAGTTAATGCTCGCTCCTCTTGAGATATCATCACCTTGTCATTCACACATCCATGGATTTTCGCATTGTCCCTCATGATCCTTGAACTTTGGGTTTTTTTACCCTTTTTAGGATTTTCTGTTGTTGGGACCCATCTTTGACATCTTTCCTAGGTTATAGATTTTGTTTTTCTCTTGTGGTAGATTTTTTTCCCATTAGGTTTTCCTTCACGGCATGGGATCTCCTTTCTTTGCATAGGTACCTCATCATGCATTGTTTCGGGACCCATTTCTCTCTTCTGACTTACCACCTCATCCTAAGTTATGATGAAGTGGGAGTATTGGTGTGAGTCATTATTCCACATCAGCGAGTGAGTCATCTCACTTAGGTGAGATCGTAGGTTTGTGTTGCATGTAGAGTTCATCATGGGATTCTCTTATACATCATTACATCATTGCGTCATATGCATCATTGGGAGTTACTTTTCTATTATAGGAATGTAACTCCCCCTCCCCACTTGAGAGGTCATCATTACAACATTAGGGGTTACTCAACACCCACTATATGTATACCATTCCTAATCTATGAGATAGTGTGAGAGTTTTTGGATTGTAACAAGGTTATTCCCATTTTTTTAATCTTTACATGCACGTTTTTTGGTTGATGCTCGCTCCTCTTGAGATCTTGTCACATTTTCATTCACACATCTATGGATGTTCACATCATCCCTCGTGATACTTGCACTTCTATTTTTCACACACCCTCTTTCACAAATGAGTTGGGAAAGGTGGAGAAGCACACCAATTATACTTTCAATAAGGTCATTCATATCGCAGATACAATTACAACAGTGCGTCCTAACCTGGAGTAAAATGCTAAGGATGAATACACTATAGATTTACACTACTTAAAGGATCTATTACTTATGTTGTTACATGAGAAAAAATATTTACAAAGGTCATCAGAGGAAGAGGTGGCCAAAGAGCATGAGAAGATAAAGAGGATGTCATGTTGAAGATAGTGTAGTATGAGGTGTTGGGCACTATAATCAAAGATGTTATGAAAAAAGTAGGGTATGCCTTTTATAATTATCAAGACCTTGATATTTTCATCAAGGCATACACAACTCAGGAAGAGAACAAGGTTAAATATGCAAAATCAACTAAGAAGGATGACAATGTTGGTCGTGTGGAGATAATGGTCGAAATTACGCAAAAGAGGGATACCCTCAAGACTGTGAGAGAGACCTTTGAGAAAAGGATAAAGGAGCTTCATTCTTTAGTTACGTGAAATATGGATGCCTTAGAATGGATGGAATCATAACTTATTGGGATTATCAGGGATTTGAAGGAGAAGGCTGAAGATATAACCCCTAAGCAAGTGTCAAATATTGTTGGGTTATTGTCAGATACGGCTGCGAAAGATCTTGCAGAATGGGAGAAGTTGGAGAGAACCATAAGTACAAATTTCCCATAACTGCTCCAGCCATCCCATGGAAAAAACCAAGTGTGCACCTAAGGAAATGTGACATTCATTTAGTATATGCCCATTATTCTTTCATTTTACACATTTTTTATTCTTCTATTCTAGATAAGCACTCTTTTATTCAATTTTGGTAAGGAAAAGCAATATCCCTAGTGTGGGGTAATGTTGGTCAGGGAAAATTGACTAAGTGTCAATGAAGAACATATTCTTACATGCAAGGGGCATGTGCAATAGTAAAATAGGTCAGTGCACGGGGTTACACTCATCCAGACGTAAGATCATGGACTTAGCCAATTTTCCTGAGACAAGGCTAAAAATAAAAAAGTAGATTTGGAGTGTCGCTCAAGTGAAGATCTAGAAATAGAGAAAAGTACGAAGACTTGGCCTCCAAGCAAGGGATATAATTGTAAAAAACACATTCATGGCATAATTAAAGGATCATGCATAAATCAAACTAATAATAAGATTTAAACATGTCATATATTTAGGATAATCTATTATTAGCAAGGATTGTAAAAATCATGCAAGATATTTTGTATGCAGACCTATTATTGTGCGAGTGC
This sequence comes from Taxus chinensis, assembly GCA_019776745.2. Lineage (NCBI taxonomy): Eukaryota > Viridiplantae > Streptophyta > Pinopsida > Cupressales > Taxaceae > Taxus > Taxus chinensis. The sequence continues at coordinate 642,674,243 of CM034147.1, forward strand.
ATGAAGCAGTGAAGGTCAAGTTCCCACCCTTATATATAGGTAGTGTGTCCTAATTATAAAGATATATTTTTTGTAAAATAGGAATTGTGATAGAGAGTTCAACAGCCTAGGGTTTGGAGTCTATTTTGAGAGCGTGCATGGTCCATTGCATGGATGTCTTGAGGTTGTTGTAATCAACTACTTTAGTAAATAATTATTTCTAATGGATAATTTTATTTGGGTTCTGTTGGTGCTCATTTCAAATCTCACCCTACTATGTTAAATTTTTTCCTTCGTAGCCTACTATTTTCCTTTGTTAAACATTTGTTTCCATTTACTTGTTATCATGGGTCATTTTCTGTCATATATCCTTTGGAAAATCCCCACCGAGTGTAATGTGCAAGCCTAGTCTGAAAATTTGAAGTTTCTTCATTTGTAAAATTCTCTCAGGCCATGTCTCTATTTTCAAATTTTATCATGCCACCCATCTATATGTGGTAGATTCTAATTGGATGTGGTAGGATGGAGCTAACTTGTGAACTTGTCACTTTTTGTTATGATTGTAAAATGCAAAAAAAAGCCTTGTGACCCTCTGAATGTTCCTCAAATATTCATAATTATCAAGTAGCATATACAAGTTCTTGGTTCACCATGAGGATGTACACATGTCATAAATCAAGTGGATGGGGAAAGCGGGCCTGAGTTGTGTTCTTTATGCAATTTGGTATAAAATGCAAAAAGATAAGAAGAATGATTAAGGCCCGCGGAGAAGACAAGTGGCCATTTTATCAATAGAGTGGAATGGTGGGCTTTTGGGAGAACTTTGACACTTTGGGTTTTTTAACTTAAAAAGTGAAATTTACAGAAACTACCCATTGTTCCACTATTTCCCATGAAGCACCATGTGTCGTGTGTGTGTGTTAAAATTCAAATAGTGGACGGGAGGGTCAAAAGGCCTAAACATGTATAAGTTCTAAAAAACATTACAAGATGCAAAATATACCCCCGCACCTGCTTCAACGAAGGTTGTTCTCCACGTGGATTGCTCTTTTTTAAATTTGGAAATGATGAGGTGGATGGTTGAGATGTGATTCATTTATTTCTACCACCATCAATGCTCTTACACACCATCAAAGGCATTTTTGGCTAAGTGTTTTCTCGTCCTTGTTAATTGATTTGTTGTTTTTCAAATAGCACCATCGTGAAGTATTTTGATTTTGATAGAGAAGATTGGATTCGTGGGCAAGAAAATTGTAGGGACTATTGATTTGAGGTCAAATTGCTCAGGTAATTGTAGGAAACTGGTAAGAACTAGAAATTCTTATGTTTCTTTTTGGTTAACAAATGAATTTACGAATAAGCTAGGGTTTGTGAAAATGAAAACTATGTCATCCTCATTCTCAGTCATGTCGGTAGTCACAAGTGATTTAGACAATATTACAGATACACACCTAATGAATGCTGACTTGAAAGACTTCCTCCAAAGATTAGGTAGCCCCGATAAAAGTGAATCTTTAAAGGTAATTCAAGAAAGTTGTATTTCTCTAGCAGGTGCCATCCCACCATCTGTTCAATGCCCAGAATTAGTATGGTACTGTGCCATGAATTATGACCCTGTGAAGAGGGAAGTGTTAGATGGGAGTGGGGATTTGGTGTTGACATTAACACCAGCTGCACTTAGGATAATGCTAAAGCTTCCTGTCATTACAAACCCCATCACCATTGGTATGCAATTAGCCTTGCAGGATTACGAAGAGAAAAAGAAGGATTATGCCAAAATGATAAACACACAATGGCTCCTCACAGAAAAAAGGGCAACATATAGACTTCCCAAGAGGCTAGTCAGGAAAATGTTTTTCAAGGAGGTTGAGGACATCATTGGGTTGTTAATTCAGATGGCGGGATTAGAAACTACAAATGAGTTTAAGGAATGGATGACCACATATATTTGGATTATTCTTGAGAGGAAGGGAAGTATTTTCTGAACACCTTTATTACAGATGCACTCCATGGTTACATGTTTAATCTGATAGCAAATATTGAAATGGGAGGCACTGTAGAGTTAGATTTCTATATGATGACATATATGATCTATAATGTTGCATGGAATAAACGTTTCCCAGGTTTGGTACCAAATGGTGACTTCAAGAAGTGTTAGATATATGAAATTTTCCCTTAGTTGTTGTTGGCCAATTGGAGTAGAGTAACGTGAGGTTGGTTAATGATGCTTTCTTTACACCCCTCATTTGTCTTTTCAAACCAAAATGGGGACAGTACAGAATATCTGAACAAGCTAGACATGTGATTCTGGAGTATGGGTGTTATTTCATCCAATAAAAAAGTTTCACTTACATCAGGGTTAGTGGCTTTGAGGGAAAACCTTATAAATTGCCTAGGTATGTTGATGATAAAATGGTTTTATGCGAGCTGGCAATAGACAGTTGACATCAGTGAATAAGTTGATTACTGGAAGGTATAAAACAAATATTAAATTTCCTATCAATATTGGAAGGTATGTATGTCCTTCCATCATAAAGGCAAGACTAATTGAAGATGAAATGAAGAAGTTTGATATGGAAAAAATTGAAGCAAGAGCCAATTATGACATTAGGTGGGTGTTTAACAATATTGCCAATAATTTTGAACATGAGTCTCATTTTGAGGAGTACTGGATGAATTGTAGAGATGAGGAGGAAGTCAGATTGAGATATTTCTTAAGAATGACTTTGTCACAGGTAATTGATTTCAAGATTGTAGTCATCCCAGAAGGGATTGTGGATGATCCCAATACAGTAAGCAAGTACTATGTTGATCAAAAAATAGAAAGTCAACCTATAATTCCCCCAAACTAAAATGAGCTAGAATTTGATGATCCTTATGTAAGGATGGAAGATGTGATGAGGAGAATGGTGGATTGGCTGGCCCATATAGATATTGATTTTTCAATACAGAATACAAGGGTCTTGAACAGCTTCAGAAGTTTGAAGATCTTATGTGATGATATTCAACCTCTAAGGGAGGGTGCAAATAAGATTGACCCATTAGGGGGAAAATCCCCTCAATTCCCCTCCAAGAGGCCTACTCCTGAGCTCATTGATGAATGGACATCAACCACTAGTGGAACTGGAACTCCTATGTCATTTCTCAAGTAGAAAATGGAGGAAATGCTTCTGAAGACAATGGAGAATGCCCCCATTACTTTTGTAGTACCAATTCAAAAAAAGATGAAGGGTTTGCAAAGAATAAATTTTCACCCAAGTACTTCACCAAAGACACCTAGTACTGGAAAACTGATGAGTGAGGCCATTGCAAGTGGTCATACCCAAGCTAGGCCTCATGAAGAAGAGTGAAGAGTAGCACCAGACCTAAGGTAGTTTGAAAGAATGCACAAGAAGCACAAGATTGATCAGGTGTCAGTATTGGTAAGATTGGGTGCTCATGTACCCAATAAGCACAAGCATAGGGATGTAGTGATTTATCCCCCTAAACCTGAAAATCACAATGTTTCTCAAGCTCAACAAGATATGCCACCACCATGTATGAAGTAGTCAGGTTCCTTGCCTACACTTTTTTCTTCTATAGAGGAAATGCTAGGAGGGGTTCAGAGTGCAGTGTCCCAAGGAAATGTTGCAATTGATTTAGTAAGTGGTCAATCCACAACTCCAAATATGAGGATGTTTGAAACTTTTCCTAATAAAGATGTAAATATACCTTTAGTTGAGACACCACATAACTATGTAGAATGTCAAAATGATGAAGCTAATGTTGGAATGGATGGAGAATTCTCTATGATTGATGCACTCAAATTTTCTATGGGAGAACCACTACTGACACCAGTAGGTGACACTCATTTAAATAAAGAATTGGAATTGAACATTCATGCATCAGTTAGTGAATTAAAAGCCCAAGATTCAGAAAATGTTTCCACAGGGAAGGTATTGTCAGAAACAGATAGGTCAGAATTGATTGGTGAGAAATATATTGATGCAGAAAAGTCAGTAGATGAGATTGCTTCTTTTTCTGTTGGAATTAATAAACCTGATGAATTACCCCAGGAGGAAGGGCTTGTTGCTGAGAAGAAATTAGAAATACTGCAAGAGGAAATTGTCAGTGAAAATATCACCACTAACAGAGATGTATAGCCTCCAGTTGAGGATATTGAGGGAAAAAATGGATTTACCATGGCCCCAATGAAAGAATAAGAAGAAGATAAGCCTTTGGCTATTGACACGAATCAGAGGGAAAATAACCTAATGCAGGGTCATAGTGGTAGGACCGTTATTGATATAAATGATGATGAGAAAGTAGAGACACCAGTTCAAGATGAATAGAAAATGCTCAAACAATTAATGATTATCCCTAGGAAATCTCCACAACAGTCACAGGAAATAAAATATGTAATAATTTTGGAGAAGGGATGGATCAGTGAACTGATTTCTAGTGAAGAAAAGGAAAGTCTTCCTATGCAGGCCATTGACCTCACTGCCCTATCTTTCCCAAAGGCAACAAGGGTTCCCAAAAGGGCTAAAACTATTACAAAGACCCATACTGACTCATTTGGAGCTAAAACCTTGGAGATAGCAACACCTTTGGAAGGAAAAACAAGAGAAAGTATAACAAGTAATGATTACAGTGTTCAGGTTATTCCCCTAGGAAATCCCTCAAGGGACCAACTAAAACAAGGAGTTTCTGAGGTAGTGAATGATTTTCTACAAAAGGTTGATGAAGACAGGATGATAAAAAGGCAATTGAAAGAACAGGTTAGAGCTTTAAGTGCTAGTCTGCAGTAGTTAACTGGGTAGACTGATCAAACCCAAGTAAGTTCCTTTGTAAATACTCCTAGTGGAATGGATCAAATAAATAATGATGTTAAAAAGGTCCATGAAGTGGACATCTAGGTTAAAAAAATGATTGAAAAGGGAAAGGAAGCTATCACTGAAGCTAGGTCAAGATATGAGGATCTCAAAAATAGGCTCAATGAAATTGATGAAATAACTGAGCAATGTGATAATGATATTTTCTACTTAGAAGTTATTCTTCCCAAATTGGACCGTATAACCCAACTTAGTGATGATTTGGTTGAGCAAGAGGACATTGTACCAGTTAAAGGAAGTCAACATGCCCTTGAGGAGTTAACAAAGATTAGAGTCAAGACCCTAAATGGAATCAAAGGAAAGCTTGAAGTCAAAAGAAATTGGGCTGATGATATTCTCGATGCTATTGATTTAAAGTTGGAGGATATGGTTATTGATAAGTTCAAGAGGAGTTATGGAGACATGAAAATTTATTTATTACTTGACTCTTTTGAAAGGAATGTTCTAAGGAATTACTTCTCCTATAAATTCATTAAGATTATGAGAAAAATAGAAAATAGAATTGTAGAGTTGAAGGCAAGGCCATTGGAATACAAGCAGAAAATGGGCCATTGCATTGATGCAATCTCTAGATAGGCATTGATTTTCCAGCATCATACTGGGCTAGATGAGGATGAGATTAATGAATTATTCAAAAGATATGATGCATATGTGGTGAGGCTACCAAAAGAGAAAGATCCAGAATTAGAAGCTGAAGAAGAAGATGCAAAGGATGATGAATGTACTTAGACAGCTATTCCTGGAACTGTATTTTCTTTTCATAATCATCATTTTTAAACTAATGTTTTAAAATGACACTTCTATTGCATTGGAAGTAATTGTTTTTCTGAATTTTATCTTTCTTTTATTTTCAATTGAAAATGGAAGAATGCAGTAATGCCATATTCACTTTGATGAAATTAACATACATCTGGAAAAACATGTAATTAATTGATGTTGCTATGTTTTTTGGACTCTGGATAAGGAACGAAATGGGGTTTGATAGGGGCCCCTACCCATGACAAAGAAAAATATGTACATGCCAGAAAGAAAAATAGTAAAATAAGACAACATTTATACATTCTTCAGCCCTGCTTCATAAATTTCCTCCGAGCAAGGGGAGCTTGCTCAGAAGCTTGTTTTTCCTCAACACAAATTTGCTTGAGCCATGTGTTGTTTGAACAAATATGATTAACCCTGTTGGGTCTTGGGATATTCCCATATCCATTAATGCCTCCAAATTCATTCTAGGATGACTCATGATTTTCTCCAGTTCAATTTTCTTTTGTTGAGATGAGGCACAATCTAAAAGATCTAGACATCCTATGAAGAAGGTCATTTTTCCTTTCCCTTTATGGGGGATTGATATGTTGGGAGTTTCTTGAGAGGGGGCACCTGGAGTGATTGCAAGGGAAGGTACTGCATGTTGCTGACTAGACTAACTGAGAGGCCTTGAGCTTGACCTAGCTTCCCATTTCCATGGAAAAGGAGGGTTGTCCTTCAAGGAAGGAATTGATTGAGGGCCTGATAATTCATGCTCTGCCTAAGGAGCACAATGCATTAGGTAGATGGAAGATCAAGTAGCAAATCTCCCTCTATTGTCTCGAGTGGAGGAAATGGCTTCCCTCAAATGACGAGTAGATAATGATTGGTCTTCTTCCCCATCTCAGATAACAATTGGTGGTTGTGATTGTGGTTCACTTTTCCTTTTCCCTAAAGATGACCCTGGTGCTGAAGTGGATTGTGAAGGCGCGGTCTTTACTTACTTCTTCTCCAGGAAATTGATCCTCCTCTCTAAATCTTCTATTTTGTGAGAGATAGTAGGCACTATGTTGATGGAGGATTTTTCATGTAACACATATTATTCCTTACGAATATCTTTTGACACAAATTCCTCATCACATAGAAAAGGACATTGAAAATTGGTCTACCTAGAAACTTGGGGTCTTCCCTCAACCAGTATTTTTTCAAGTCTTCAAGATTTTTCATATGCTCCCATCTAAAAATATGGAAATACATAACTTGGAAGGATGCAAACACATGATTAATCTTGATCGTCCTTGTAAGAAGCACCAATCAGACTTTCTAGTATGTTAGGGGGGCCCTGGTGTCACCCACACATTTTATCTCAAACAGAGCCCTAAAAAAAGCTTCATTGGGACCAATTAAATAGAAAATATGATTTAAATCCTCAAAGGAAATATCCTTCAAGTTATGGGCTATGAGCACCTTCTTCATTCTCTCTGAAATTCCTTATACTCAAAATAAGAAAGGAAAGGTATGACGATCATGAAATTAAGCCAAGTTTTATAATGAAACGGAGACATATGTTCTGAGTTGATGGAAATATTTCCCATGAAATGAAGTAGATTATGTTCAGTTCACACAAAGGTGAAATTAAAATTTGGAAGAAGTTGGAAATGAGTAGAGATTATAAATCAAAATGATTTGACAGAAGTTATGTGTGGTAATTAAGCCAGTGAAGCAAGAAGCAGAGGTTGTGGCACCCAAGGTAGACTATTAAAAAATGAGTGTGGATATAGGTCATTTCAATATTATTCAGAGGTATTAGGAGATTGTTTGAAATGATCATCTAATCAATACCAGGAAATAATGATTAAAATAAGCCACCAGAAAAGATTACTTGACATCCCAGTCGAACACTAGTGAAGTTGATTGAAAAAAACTGGTGATTCATGCACTGACCATTTTAAAAAGGACCTTTCTAAACACCATGTTCTAGAACATTTTAAAAAGGAAGGGGGAAGAACATTCCTAGGAATATTCTAAATTTTGGGGAGAAATAATTTTGAAAGTTAACAGGTAAAGGGGATGATATTAAAGGAGGATTGATATTCACAAAAGCGGGGGTTAATTTTTCTGAAATTTACTCAGAGAAAGAAAAATGGAAAAAATCTGAGAGAAGCCATTTTCTAAAAGAACTTATTTGAGAAACCAATTATTTCTTGTGTATCTTTAAAATTTATCATGTCAAGATGGTTGCAGATGTATAGCCATTCACAAAACTTTGAAATTGTAAACAAACTTTCCCTTGTTGATAAAATTTTGAAAAACCTTGAATAATTCATGTTAATCATGAACCATGTTATGTCTATTGTCATCTTGAGATATTTTCAAATAGTTATCTATGTTCCCGTTGCAATCTTACATTAAGAATCCCTCTGAAATCACACAAAATCTTGTCCTCGTGATAGTATTATGGCATTTTCAATTACATTATGAAGATATCTTTCATTTCATGATGCAATAAGTGATTTAAATTCACTTTACTTTCATTTCAATGATATGGATTGTTTGTCAGTTTATGAGTATATCATAAGCATGATATATTAGGGAATTCTAAGGTTTAATTAAGTCTTTAACATGATTTCTTATGTTAAATCCTTTAAGAATGTGTGAAGCCATGTGTCTTTAAGCTTTCATAGATGCACAATTTTCTAGTTGAAGGTTCATCTTCACTATTTGAAGCCATTCATCATTTTCCTTGTAGATTTGTCAACATTTGTTTAAAGTTCTCAAGGATTCAGTATAATCAACTTTATCCTTCTAAACTTCTCAACCATAAGATGCATATTTGTTAGAGTAGGTATTTACCTTAGCTCATGTTCACCTAGGTACATTATTTACCTTTATTGTATTTATCCTCACCCACTTATGTGTGTGGATATTTCTTTTTATTTATTTAGATATTAGGAGATATTATCTAGTTATTAGGTATAGTTCTTTCCTTGATCTATGGTATTGACTAGTTCTTTCCTAGATCTATGGTATTGACTAGATACTTGATGTCTAGTTCTCTCATAAATATATGGACTTGACTAGTTCTTTGATGACTAGTTCTTTCCATGATTTATGGCTTGATCTACAACCTTGACTGGTTCTTAGATTGTTATTTCTTGCCTATATAAGCAAGGCCCATTCTCATTGTATTTCATTGAGTTCTATAATAATATATGATATTGCTGCTCATTTGTTTACAAAGGTTTATGTAAAGTTATTCTGGAGAATTGCTTTCATCTTATTGAGCGTGATGTTTGATTAGCATCTGTGTTCTTGGCTTGGCACGATTTGGTTATCATTCCTTTTAATATCCAAATATATATCATCCATGAATTATTCCTGCTTGCACTGTGTATGCACAAATTATAAAGAAGATATTTGAATTCATCCATCCTTTACTAAAATATGCAAGTTCAATCAGTTTTTATCGTTTCCTTTAATGACCTGGGCCTTATCTAGAGAACACATTCATTTTCTTAAAGTGAAAACTCCTTAGAATTAGGTTATGTTGTATTGGCCATGTTTTCTTGAGGTATCCTTCAAAATATTTCAAAGGAATAGTCAAATACTACTAATTCGTTGATGATTTCCATTAATACAGGTCACAAAATGGGTCCTCTCACCTTGGTTGAAGGTACAACCTAAAGTAGTAAGGGTAGGTCAAACTCTTAGCATGGTGATACCTAGTCCTTTCTAAACCAGAGTAACAAAGAGTCATCTAAAATCCATCCCCGGCTGTAAAATTACTCTTATTATGATTTGTTTGTCTCTAAGCATCCTGATCAAATTTTGATGTTGCTCAGTTTCCAAGGAAGGATCAATTTGGGTACCAACATGTCGCTAAATTTGTTGAGGTTAGCACACCAAGTATACAAATATATTAATCAGATCTAAGCATAAAAGCAATCAATACATAAATAAACAAGAAGAAACAATACACAAGATTTAATTTGTTTCACCCAGTGTGGGATACATCCACCAAGAAATAGCCAATTTATTATCACAGAGGAAATACAATGAAAATTTGCAATCTTCCACACCTTCTTGGATGTCATATACTTTTTCTCTATAAATTTCTCTTTTTCTCTCTAAAGGAAACTTCTCTTAATTCTCAATGAATTATTCCTTCTAAACCTTAGCTTTATGCTTATATATGCATCTACAATCTTAGGGCACTTTAGCTATGCAATTATAACCATTATATTCACTTTACAACTAAAGATAGATCTAATTCCCGCAACTTCATTATAGTAGTCATGCACAGGTAACTGATGTCAGTTAGCCTTAACCAATGTCGGTTAGCCCTAACTGATGTTGATTCCTCCTTACCTGACTGATACCAATTCATGGGTGACTGACACCAGTTCGTCAACTGACACCAATTAGTGTGTATTTCTAGCAAGTCTACAAAAGCATGCCAATAAAGTAATTAAGCTCCATAACTCACCAATCTCCCACTTGGAGATAAATTGTTGCATTATACCATACAGCTCCTTCCTTTAATCCTTTCCTTGGCTTGTTTCTCCCTCTTCAAGTCTCAAACTTGAAGACCAAAAAAAGTGGAGTGTAGCTCAAAATTCTCCTTTACCAAAGGCTTCGTTAGCATATTCACAGGATTTTCCTTTGTATGATTTTTTTCCAACTTAAGTTGCCCATCCTCCAATACCTATAGTCATTTTTATTCCCTTAGAACAACATTCTAATCCCATGCGCATCATCCTATCACCCAGCAGGCGTTGGGAACTCACCCGAGGCACGCACAGACACTGATCCCCTCCTTTATGTGAGTCTTGTGAGAATACATTACTTGATGACAGAAACTTAGATGCAAAAAGTTAAAGAACCATGCATTCGTTCTGAGAGATTTAATATGAGTTATTATATCATTATACCTAGTTCGATAACAGTAGAAACATAAAACGAATAATAGATCTAATTCATGCCATAAAGGAAATGCACTAGGGTTTACACCCATGAACAATACATATTTTGAACATAACCATATATTTTATATTGCTCATAGTTCAGAAACCATATTACATTCACCAAGGCCATAACATGCCAATGTATTAATGCAGATAAGACTCATGCATCAAAAGTCCTAACTATGCTTCCCCTATTACAAAAATATTTTCACAAACCAATCCCTCTAGACAAGCTATTACTCCTACAATCCTCTAAATGAGAACCCCAACTTTCTGGAACCTTCTTATTATTCCTAGAGAGCTTTTCCTTACATTCTCTCTATTCACACTCTCTTCCTTGATAGCCTCCCTTATTTTACCTGAGCATCTCTATGTATAGTTGTATAGCCCATCATCTTGCCTTTCTGAAGTAGCAGAGCGGTTACCAAGTGTCAAGGTGGTCCTCCAATGGAGCATTCTTATTCTCATCTAGGATCTCCCCTCTCTGCAATGATGTCTTTCTATATCATTCCATCGCATGCAATATTCCTTTCTTGACCACCAAGTTTCTAGGTTGGCACCTTATCCACTCCGCATGCTTATTCGGGTCACGCTTTTCTCGTGTGGTCCCTAGAATGTCAAATATGGCTAAGTCCTAAAACCATTTTCTTTTCCTTACACGTGATCTATGGGTTCTAATAAACTCTTCTAAAACCCATGTTTTGTATGCCTTTACCCCGCATGTCATTCTTTATATTGGTATCATGCGCGCAGACGCCTTTTTGTACTTAGGTAATATTATGAGGCCCAACATCACCCCACACTAGCTTGTTCTCCATCCTCAGGAACACCTCTTCTTCAAATAAAAAAGAATGGTAGGACTCTGAAAGGTTGGAATAAAAAATTAAGGAATGGAGAATGAGGAATGAATGAATTAGAGAATGGGGTAATGAAGAAGAATTTGTTTATTGTTGACAGAGGAGTAGGAAATCCTTCCTTATATCCACCTCAAGCTTCTCCAAGTTATCTACCTTGCTATGAACTTGCTGATAGAGGTCACCTACTAGGATGCTCACCTCCTCAAAACTTATCTCATCCCCTTTTTCACTCATTTTATCAACAATCCCTTCCAATTATTTTCCAAAATCATCACGCGCATCCATCATTCAGGTGATCTGGGGGTATAATTCCTTCAACTGATTTTTGATCGATTCCCGCAAGGTCTTGATGGCTTCTAATTTCTTCTCCACCTCATCCAAGATCTTATCCCACTTTACTCGGTTCCCCTTATTCTTCTCCTAAAACTCCTTGACTTCTTCTTCATGTGTAGCAACTATAATTCTTGATACCCTATCTCTGTCAGCATAATTATCATAAGTAGTTGTTAGTATAGAATCACATCACCCCCAAATGGCATGGGTGTGAAGTGGGTAATTTGGTGTGATTGCATAACATGGGACCATCTCTTAAGCTGTGGGACTTGTAAAACTTGAGATGGACCTCCAGAGAAAGCCATTTCTTGCTTCCTAATATACCTGTCACAAGCTACTCTAGTGCAGACATAACCTAATCTATCCTAATATAACCATTCCAAGGGGTAGAGAGAGAGAGAGGGGATGAAATATCCTACACTAAGTGGTGATACACCAGAAAAGGAAGTGGTTGAATCACATATCTGACTGCCTAAAGTGGAGAGAGGTGAGAAGAGGGGAGGGTGGACAAGATGCACCATAGACCAGAGATAGATTTCACACAAAGCACCACTTCAAAACCCATTAAACATAGCTCCCATAACCTACAACAAACATCAGAGTATGCACAATATACCTTATGATGATGAGAGGTAAGAAGAGACAACAAAATAAGCCAAAGATGGACAAATGCATCACGAAACAAATTTTATTGCTCCAAAATGTTACATGGTACATCATCAGTGGGAAAGAGGCAAGAAAAAACCATTACATAGCCATGGGAGGAGGCTTAGACTCCGCATTCTACCCTAAATAAGAAAGAGAGGGGGGGGCATAGGATAAACAACAACCAACCTCTTTAATATGCCCCTTCATTACAATATATAGGAAGAATAGGAGAGAGAGGAGGGAAGAATTTGAATCCTGCTTCAACCACCTTGAGATATGCATTGAATCTTGCTTTGAAAGCTTAACTACCACCAATGAATACCTCTTGCAAATCTGCCCACAATCTGTCATGTTTGTGATTCCCTATGTCTATTTTGTGTTTCGAAGAAGGAGAACGGTGGATCAAATAATCAAATCCAGGTAGTTGAAGAAATCAGATTCTACATTAACATCTTGGAAGATATTTTCCCATTTTTCACCTACCAGAGTTGGCTAAGAATGATATTTTATGTTTCCATGGCATAGAGAGTGTTGATACGTTTCCATGCCTATATATGAGTTTCTAATCAAAATAAATGGCCATTTGAAGTTCCTCATGTTAGGCGCTTAATATTTAAAGATTCTATCCATATAGGGTCCATGTGGGAGCCTTGTGCATCTTGGAGATATGGCTCCTTCCTTATGCTCTTAAAACTATGCTTTTAAAACTACGTTGGACTAACACATGGTAGCTTCTATGAGCTCTTTTGGCTCCTTTATATTTTTCTTGAGTCCCTTTGCTTGGTGGGCCAAAAGTATGACCCTGGACACGTGGAGGTTTGGTGCTTGTTTGGAAACATGCCCCAAATTTTACCTTTGAATGTGTGACGTGCTGACACTTGGCACCTTCTATCGGCTTGCCTCTGCTTTGACTATTCAACTCCTAACTCTATCTCTTTTTTGGACCTGGGACACGTGGAAGGTCTGCACTCATTTGGAAACCCACTCAGGATTTTACCTTTGAAGGAGCATCGGGTTGACATGTGGAAGCCTCCACAGGCTCTTGGACTTTTGAACAGCCGCTCCCACTTTCTCGGGCCCCTGAACATGTGGTGAGTTGGTTCTCATTTGAGGATCACCTTTTGGGCCATGCCTTTGAATGTGCACCGTCGAGACACGTGGCACCTTCCGCTGCACCCTTATACTTAGTCGATTTTGGGCCCATTTTGTCCCACTTTTTAATTTGGACTACGTGGTGAGACTACACTCATTTGGTCCTCCACTCTTTGGATTTATCCTTAAAGTATCATTATTTGGACACTTGGCACCTTCTACTGAGTCAAATACTTTTCAATGACTGGTGCAACTTTTGGGGCTGTGGGGGCGTGGAGGCTTGGAACTTGTTTGAGTCTACCTTTTGGATTCAATCTTTGGAGGTGCACCATTTGGAAACTTGGCAGCATCTATTGTCTCCTCCATACTTAGTCATTTTTTGTGCTCATTCTGAATCATTTGCAAATCCTGAAGACTTCGAGCCTTCATTGTTTCTTTTCCTTTGAGCCTCTGGCTTCTTTGACACTATTTTCTTCTTTCCGTGATCATGCTTCTCCATACTAGACCCTATCTGTAACCTGTTCATTGGATTTGAAGCATGGGTTTGTTCGATGGGACTATTTCTTAAATTTCTTCCTACCTGGGGTCGTGTTTGATCAATTTTTCTAGGGGAAAAATTGGGATAACAATAACTTCAGCAATTTGCATGGCGGCCTTTACATCGACAAGGAGTTTGGTATACTGAGCAACGATCTCTACAACCTTCAACTTCTCCTCTTTTTCTTGGCATGTTAGCACCTCCTCTGCAGACTCTAAGGTGAGTTGTTGCCTTTCCATTGTGATATTGTGAGTCAAATCCTCTAGGAACTACAAGGTTAATTCATACTTTTACTTGGGCGATGCTAGATCAGGATGCTTTAAGACAATAGCATCCATAATCATCTCAATTTTCTTATATATTTCATGCACCCTTGCCTTTTCCTATTTTAGTTCACACCTTAACTATGCATTGATTATCTCTTCTTGCTTCAAGTCCTTTCTCTTCTCAAGGAGCTCCTCCTCCTCCTTCTTCAATTCCCCTTCTAGGAATCTCACCATGTCATTCCTCCCAAAACTTCTGGCCTCAACCTCAACTGAAACCTTATGATTACATTACAGACTACCTCATCCAACAATTGTTGAGCATTCACCAGGGGGTTTATTCATTTTTCCTTTAGCATCTTCATCAGTGCCCCTTAGCTCACTTCAAACTCAGGATCGTCAACATGGGACTCGAATGCCCAAGATAGCATCTTACTAGTCCGTGGGTGCACACCTTCTTTATCAAATGAAGACATGGTCAAGATTTGTTCTAGTTGGCACAGTGATCTAGAAGCACACGCATAGCACCTTACTTAGATCATTGATATAACCAATTCATTTCCCTTGTGTTTCCACTACACTCTTTCTACCTATTCGCACAGCCTTTGGAAAGCTTATTTCTAGGTTAGGGTCTCCTCCCATACTTCCATACTCTTTTTCAATGCTCTCCTATTATATCTCCTTGAGCACTTCAACCGCATTACACTCTACCTCTTGTTCCACTAAATTTTTTCCTCTTCTATTTGCTCCTTGGTGAGGCTTGGGGTCCTCTGATCTTTCATGTTCACCTCTTTTCTCACCCCTCTACCTTGAGCATTTTCTTCCTCTTCACCACCCTTCTATTCATTTCCTTCTTTTTTTGAATGATGTATATTATACACGGGATGATTCTAAACTTATTCATCCTCATCGTCATCCTTCTCTCCCATATAGGACTCCAAGCCCTCTGTCTCCTCTAATTCTGCTTTCTCTGTCACCTTTTGCTTCTTCCTAACTAGTGATTCCAGTATAAGAGACTCTTCCTTTTCTTCCCCTTCAACAAGTGACTCCGTTATTAGCGATTCTTCTTATGTGGGAGGATCCTCTTGCTTTGGTACTTCTTATTTTGGGTTATTCTCCCTAACTAGGGTCTTCTTCATGGATGCATAAGTGTTTGACTTAGCACTTATTTCTAGCACACCCATATATTGTGTTGTTTTTACACTTGGTACCTTCTTCTCCTACACTTCTTCTCTCTCCCTCTTCTTCGGTGCAACCTTCTTCCTCCCTATGGGGTCTTCTAGAAGGGAGACATCATTCTCTTGGTTAACACCCTTCTCAAACTTTGGCCCGATGCGTAAGTATACTCTTGTTGTAGTCCTTCTAGAAATTGACAGCGTCAAAGGCTTCATCATCTGCACTTTGTGGGAGACATACTTCTCCACATATGCACGCTTCTTTGGGTATACAATCTTTCTACGTAGCTCAAGGTGATCTTGGTCTTCTTCACTCAGGTCGAACCTTAGCCTTTTTATCTCCTTGAAAAGGTTAACCCCCACCTAGAAATACTGCACAGTGAAGAGAATGGAAATTTGCACCATGAACTCTTAGTCCCATCTATCAGAGTGAATCTTCCAATGCAAAAATGTTGATACACAACAAACTCATCCTCTTCATCTAAAAGCATGGGTAGTTACTCAGGTATCCTCCACTCTACCATGAAGGCATCATGCATTTACTTGTACCATTTCTCCATGTGTGCCTTGTGGGTTGCCATCATGGTATCATAAGTATACTTTTCAAATGTTTTTGCGGGTGATGGATCTTCATCTAGGTACTCCCATGAGAACTTCTCTGGCCCATCGGGTACTCCAATCACTAAGAAGATGATGGTGAGGATAATATTTTCAAACATTATCTTGTCCCCCTCCTTCATGCTACTAATGGTTTCATCTATAATAAAGGCAGACAAGTTTTAGATGGTTCCTTTTAAAACTTTTAGACATACATTCAACCATGCCTTGTTTACTTATGTCCACTTTTCTTAACCATTCAACTTGGTAACCAAGCACATAGCCATCCTCATTATAGGGTTAGGGATATATATGATATTGAAGTAGCACAAACTCTTCTTGTAGTCATAGTCTTCCATAGTCCCCTTAATGTCCTCCTTATCCTCCAATTCGTCATCTATGGAGTCCCCTTCACAAACCAAGCTAGTAAACTTTGATATGAGCTGAGGGGTTATGTGTATTTTTTGGCCTATAAAATAGAAGTGGTATTCATGTATGCATGACATCAACCACTAGTATAACCATTTGGGCTTTCCAAAATAGGGCAAATCCTATAGTTACAACAACTTGGCCTTACCCAACTTCACCTTCACCTCATCATTGTAGATCAGCATTCCTTCTGGTATCCCCGTATCAGTTGGACGAACTAGTTCTAACACCATCTCCTTCTCTATGGTACTCATGTGGTGATTGTAGTCACTCAAGGCCATCTTTTTGATGTGTGATACCCATTATTTTCCCATGAACACTCCATCTTGGTACTGCATCTCTACATACCACTCCTCATTAAAACTAGTTATGGCAGTTTGTTTCCCCCTTTCCCTTCTTCTTCGGTGAAACAGTCACCTTATTTGGTGTCATTTTTACTTGTTAGGTTACAACCTAAACTCTTCTTTCTCATCTTCCTTTCTCTACTCAACCTTATGGCTCAGCTTTGTGAAATAATGCCTTTACTCCCATGCCCTAGCTATAGAACCCTAACTTGGAAAATTCTTCCACAAGAAGGCGTGCTCCTCTGAAACTTTCTTCCCCATGCCTATGTACTCCTTCCACTCTATTTTATAGGTCAAACCCTAGTCATGTGCTTAAATCTCTATGATTCTCTCTTCACACAACTCTCTTCTCATGGATTCCCTAGTTCATAAGAGCTCTTCAATCTCGTAATAGCAAGGTAAATAATAACATGCTCGGCTTCATACTTATAGCTTTTTCCCTCTTTCCAGCAATAAATGATACACCACCTACTGATGTACTTAGCATTAAATGCATTTTTTTCTACTAAATCCAACCTTAAGCACCCTTACCCATGTTCCCAATCCTATGCAAAATATTCTACAACCTTCTAGCACGTAAAAAATCCTTACCGACCAAAGACTCTTACGTGCGCGTCTATAGCACCAAAGGCACTTCTTCTATCCTTGACTTGATTTTTTCCCTATCCTACCTTATGTTTTTCTTGCACTTTTTATCCTTTGTACATGGTCTTTGTTAAGCTATCTTGACAAAAAAAATCTTATCCCACTATTTTCACATGCATTCTTCTATCTTTCACTCCTTTAATCCTTTCATCAAGGCCATAATTTTTTTACTACCCAGCTTGTATCACACTTCTCACTACTCCCTTTGAATTACTCCACCCCCACACTAAATCAGATGCATGGTCCCTCTATGTATACACAACCTTTTGAAACTAATGCAGTTACTGGCACACAAGGCACAAAATAACACAAACAAAAAGTAACAAGCAGTGAGAAAGGGAAACATAAGGAAAGGAAATTGCATAAAGGGAAATCCTAAGCTAACTAGAAATACCGTGCCTTATTTCCAAACACAAGGAAGAATTATTTATAGTAGGTCTTCAGCCTACTCCCATTAAAATGGACAGGTAACCTCATCCCATTTAGCGCTTATAACTGGAAGGCACCTGAATCAAGGATGTATGAGATTATGTAAGGGCCCAACCAATGGAATTTCAACTTCCCAAGATGGCACAGAAACTTTCAATCATACAACAGAACCATCTTCCCCACCTCAAACTTCTTATTCTTGATATGACGGCCATGTCATGCCTTTAATCTAGCTTTTTCAGTCTTTTAACTCCATCTATCAAGTGATCTCCTTTTCATCTAGCTACATTAACTTGCCAATCCTTTTCTCCAATACATGTTCATCATCCAATCCTCCTATGTGTGCTATACGCAGCGATGGTAACATGAATTCAACTAGAAAAATAGCCTTTGTGTCAAATACCAATTAAAACGGTGTGGCCATATTCAACCTTTTGAAGGTTGTCATGTATGCACATAGAACTCTCAATACCTTGTAATCCCAATATTCTCTTCCAACATCACAAATTTTGGTCAACGTGTGACTTAGTATCTTGTTAAATGCCTCAATTGTTCCATTTGCTTGAGGGTGATAAGGGGTAGTCTTGTGATGGGCTACCATAAATTCTGCTAACAAAAATTTGACTATTTCCTCCAGGAAATGTGTACCCCTATCACTTGTCAAGCTCAAAGGGAATCCATACCTGTTTATTATGTTTTCCCATAAGAGTCTAGCAGTTTTCATTGTATTAAAATCCTTTGTAGGCACTTCCTCTAGCCATCTTGTCAAGTAATTAGTGCAAGTAATGATATACCATGAACCAGTCCTTCGTGTGACTGGTGAAATTGGTCCTACAAATTTGATTACCCATTTTTCAAATGGCATTACACTAGCTATCGGCCTTAATGACATCTCATCCCTCTTTCTAGGTTTTCCATGGCACTAAAAATAATCACAGGCCTTGCAAAAACTCAATACAATCCTAGTAGATGCTTTCCCACCTGAGCCCTGCGAGTAGAATCTTCCATGCGGTTGTATTTACTAAATAGCACCCTCCTACAATCCCACTATGTGCTTCCTCCATAATCATCATGCGCTCATGTTCTAATATGCATTGGCACATAAACTCATCATGGCCTAACTTGTACAAATTTCCACTAATCAACATGTAGGGCACAACGCGCATATCCGACTGTTTCTTCTCTAAAGCCTTCATCCCCATTTGGCACCACACCTATTTTAAGAAAAACTAAAATATCCTCCAATTTAGAGGGCATGCACCACAACCTAAACAGTTGTGTGTCTAGAATGGTATCCTCAATACTCTAGGAATCCTCTCCTGAGTCAATCCTTGATAATTGGTCAAGTCCTGAATCATTTTTTCCCAATTTTACCACAACTGAAAAACTCAAATTCTTGAAACAACAGGATCCAACAACATATGCGCCCTTGCAAAATGATCTTATTTACCAAATACTTTAGTGCCATGTGATCTATGTAGAATATAAAAGGTGTTTCCAGTAGATATTGCCTGAAACTTATGTAGTGCATAGATCATTGACAGGGCCTCACGCTCAGTAGTTGTGTAATTATTTTCTCTTGGTGTCAACTTTTGACTTGAAAAATAAAGGGGATGATCAACAATCACCTCACCCAGCTAGGCTAGTACTACTCTAGTGGTTGTCCCTAAGACATCAACATGAGCATGGAAGGGCTTATCCCAAGAAGGAAAGTGTAGTATGGGTGGAGTGACAAGCTTACCCTTCAATGTTTCAAACACTTCCTATTGCGCCTCTCCCAAGTAGAAGGAACTTTTGTGTTTAAGTAATTCTTCCAAGGGTGCGGTGATCTTGGCATATTCTTTGATGAACTTCCTGTAGTAATCCATATGCCCAAGAAATCCACACACTACACTCTGAGTAGTAGGCCCTCCTAAATCCCATAATAATAGTCACTTTGGTGGGATCCACTAACAAGCCTTCCTTACATATAATATGTCCTGACAGGGTTCTAAATGGAGTAGCAAAGACACACTTCTTAATGTTGAGGTATATCCTCAACTACTGAAATCTTTCGAACATTAGCCTCAAATTTTCACAGTGGTCTTTTACCATCTCATACACCATATAGTGATCTAGGTAGACTTGAAGAAATTTATGGATGAATTCCTAAAACACTTGTACCATGATGCGTGAGAACATAGTAGGTGCATTCTTCAATCCAAATGGCATGAGCATGTAGGCAAAGATTCCCCATCTCAGTGGTAAATGTTGTCTTTCTCTGGTCTTCTTTTGTAATCCTAACTTAGTGATACACTGAGAACCCATCCATGAAGGAATAGACCTCATGCCTGACTACACCTTCCAAAATTTAATCAGTGAATGGGATTGGAAAAGGGTTAATGACACACACTATGTTCAAGTCCCTATAGTCAACATAGATCCTTATCCTTCCATCCTTCTTGATATTGATGACTATTGGGCTTATCCACTCTGATTCCTCCATGACTGCAATGATTCATGAAGCGATCATCTTATCTATTTCTTCCTTGACCTATAAGTGCAAGTTTAGATTCATCCGATAGGGTTTCTTTCCAATCGAGCCGTGGACCTTCCTTCAACTTGATACTCATCTCCCCCAAAGAATGGTGAATGCCTTTGAGCTCACGGTTACCCCACGTGTGAATAACTCCTGAAATTATTACAACAAAATCAATGATCTTTAAAACTTCTTTCTCCGACCATTAATCCCCAATGATAGCTTCCTTAGGTTTTACCTCTAACCCAATGTCAACCTTATTCATTTTTAAGGGCTCATGGTAGGTGCACACTCACTCATTTATGTTATCTATGACTTCATGCATTCCTTCAAAAATGGTTAACATCCAAAACTTTCCATTTATTCGCCATTGATTACATAGACCATTTTTTCTTTTTCCTTTTCAATGCACGTACTCTCAAGCTCTATCTCTTCTGATTCCTCTTCATTAATACATGTATCCAAACTAGGTTCACCCAGCAAATCTAGTAACCTATCTTCTTCCATGGCACTATCTCCCATTGTAAGGCACTTGAAAACTTGCAACACCCTATCTACTGATGGCTTAGTACTTTGGTACTCAAAATCTTGAATGAGATCAGTCATTAACTCCTGTCAATGCCCTATCTGATGGCACATCTCCAAGTGAATGTACCATATGCACGGATAACCTTGTAAGGCATAATATAACTTATGAACCTATAACAGAGGTGGTAAATCTTTTTTTCCTTCCATCTAGGACTTCTCACATGCTTAGATATGGGAAGAGGCGGGTTCTTTACTATGGTAGTCTTAGATAACAATAGTCATGTTACTTCTATAGAACCTTACAGAGAATGTGAATCTTACATCATGTCACTCTAAAAGACTCTCGCAATGTGTTTCCCACCAACACGCTGCAGTCCTGAGAAATTTGTAACTAAGCATAATTCTCCTTTTGTCCTTTGCAAGTGCTTGATTGAGCATGCCTTTGTTACCCTTGTTACAGATCCTCTTAACCGTCACCTAATTAACTCATAGGTCTCATGCACCCAATTGTCACATGTTATGCTAGTTGTATCACTCATTGACTGAGCATCTTCAAATTTGGTAACTCCTGTAGCATGAATTATCTCAAGGTCTCTGATGGAGCACACATAGATTTTTTCAAGGAATTTTTCTCCCAAGGGATCAGTATAGGGTGTTGATTTCCCATCTATTAAAGGGATGATGACCCATTCTTCCTTGTTATCAAAACTAATATACCACTTGTTAAATTATAGGTCAACGTAGTTTTTGTAACATCAGGGGCACCCAAGTAATGCTAGAAAGTTATCCCCCTTGGCTAGTGCCAAGACTTCAAAGTTCCCAGTGAACTTGGCCCCCTGAATAGTGATAACTACATCCTTTAAGACTCCAATGTGCATTGCCTTTTTACTGTTTTCTATATACAACACATTCAAAGACAGCTATAATGTGGGCCTTCCCATTTTATGCCAAGCATATAGTGTGATAAAATTTACCTTCGCTCATGTGTCAATGAGGATATTACTTAGAAGTCACCCATTAATAACTACATTCAATGTGATCTCTTTATCATAGTCAAGGTTGTGAAGAGGAAGGTTGGCATGTAGAACCTACCTTTTGTGATCTCTTCTAGTGCATGGTACCTTCTCCCATAACCATTCTCCTAGAAAGGGAATGATATTCTCCTACCTTAACATTTTACACACTTCCCTGACCTCATCCGGATCCTTCTGCAAAGCCTTATCATTCTTCCTTCACCCCAACTACCTTGACTGCTCCTTTAGACGTTGCATATCTCCTTGTAATCCCTGAATTACATCCATAGTCTCTTAATACACCTCTTTCTAATGAGTAGGGTCTAGATACTTCCCATGTACCACTTCTTCCCTAACAACCAGTTTTTGTCTTGGCATCTCCCTTACGTGCATAGCCTCTGCTCATGTTTTCACCAGTATAGGTTCTAATCCTAACTCACACACCAATCTTGGCATCCATTGTGGGTTAGCCTTCTTTATGCTTATCATCCCAGTGCCTTTATCCTTTTAGTGTTGTTGTCTCATGTGTTTAAACAGCTCAGGACACTCCTCGTACTTATGCTTCTTTCCGCACCACAAGCATTGTAACAGATAAAAACAATCACGTTTATAATGCTCTGTCGATCCACAATTATAATAGGTCCCAAATGGGAACTCACTTCCTCCTCTGTCATGGTTATTGAGATCATGAAATCCTCTAGAAAAACCTCTTCCACATGCCCCTCCATTTGCGCACCCTTCATAGCAGAAATCATCATCCTTGGAATTGCCTACAAGGCTAGTCTAGCGCACACCAAGATCAATGGCATCATGAATCTAGTCAATCATCCTATAATCCTTGGTGTCATGGGTCATAGAGGTAAAAAATATTTAATAGCAAGACACATTCTTTTGAATCGCATGTTGTAGTAGAGGAAACCTACTTGCATCATGATCCCCATCACAAATTTCACAGTCTGTTGTATGGTGCATACCACTTTCTAGGTTAAATTTTCCTTTGTATTCCCTTCCACTTCACAATATTTACACCAAATACCACTATGAACCTCATGTGTTGAGTTTGCAGATAGCTTCTCTAAGTGCTTGGCCATTACACAATTTGAGCCTCTAGGAAAGGGTTCACACTGGTATCAACACTCCCAACAGCCTCACCATGTAGGGTAGCTTCCAAGGCCTCGCATGGGTCTATGAAATTATTCTCTAACAATGCCCTTATAAACGGTGTTATCAAGCCCCCAACAAACCATTGACCATGCTGAGAGGGGTGTATGTCATAGGATAGTTTTGATAAGAGAGTTTTGAACCATGCGTTGTACTCTTGCACACTCTCTGCCATTCCTTGTTAGATCTCCTTTAGAGCACTGATGCTCTTTTTCTTGAACTTAGGGATATGGAACTCTACTAGGAAGGTATTTTTCAATGTGATGTAATCCATGACTGTCATATGGGGTCATACTTGCAGTACCAACTATGCACACACCCCTGCAACATTATTGCAAACTGACTTGCCTTTTGGTCCAAGGTAGTGATCCCCTTCGCACTCCATAGAAATTCACACTTGTGAACATGTTGTGCAACATCCTCAAAAACTTATGTAGTCCGGTAGGTGCAAAGACATCTCAAAAAATACTTGTGCGGGTGTTTGAGGCCCTTGTCCACCTAACCTAGAACCTTGGTTTTCTCCTGTGTTTCCTCCGCACCAGATCCACTAAACCCACTAATTCCTTTCCCTCCTGACCCACCAAATCCTCTAGATCTGCTAGGTCCACCAGGTCCTCTAGCCCCTACACTACCAAATCCACCTCCTGTAACCAGAAAATTGCCTGGAGTGGTTGCGCCTAGTGTTCCCAACATCCCATTGAACTACACACCGATGGTTTGTTATATTTCCCTGTTACAAGTTGTGTGTCACGTGCCACTCCCAGACGTGATACCCAAACTTTATGTATTTACACCTTGTCCAAAAATTCCTCCAAATATGGGAATGGTTTATGTAACCTTAGATGTCCTAAACGATATTAAAATATATCCTAGGCGTAGATTGGTTACTCCCCTGAATACCAACTAGATTAACAATACTTATCTCTTGATTTGGAAAACTAAGCACCAGGTGGGTTCAGATGCACACCGATGACTCTCCTTTCTCCACGTGACAAACTGTCATCAGAAGCTAAAGGATCTTCTCTTCTATACTTGCCAAGATGGGGTAACATAAATTTCTCATGTTCCACGTCCTCTGTGTGACCCTCAACTCCTTCCTGTAATGTCTAGCTCCATAAATCCATCACTCCCATAACCTCGCATTGTCTATCCAACTCTCTTTCACATGCCTCATTATACATGATTCGTCTCTCTTCCCTTTCCTTTTAAACTGCAATATCGTCCATCTTCCTCCACACTAGCTTCCCCACCTAGTGCTCAAAGAATTTTAGCTGGCCATAGGGAATTCCTCTAAACTTAATGTAATGATCAATATCTTCATAGCTAATGAGATAGCACATAAAAATGATCCTTTGGGATCAATCAAGAGCTCAAAATTAGTAACCTCTAGACAAGAATACGTACAAATGGCATATTGTAGAGTATGCCTATTCAGCACTCCTCTCCATTAGTGGTCAACAACACACGTCCAAGTCAGATCTGCATCCTACAACTTCTGGTAATTGTCTTGGGTCCATATGTGCGATCTATAGTACCAGCTCAATTTGGATGCATATGCTAGAAGCCATTCATACAGTTCCACTCGAAAGTTGCAAAAAAAAATTCATATACTGCATGTTATAGGTGCTCTTCTACCTATCTGTGTGTATCAAACTCAGGTCCAGTGCTGAATCTTTGAGAAAATGCGTCCTCCGTACTCTTGAACCATGCTTCAAAATTTTCCAAGGTCAAGTGTTCTGTCATCAATGGAGCCGAGAAGTAGGCATTTCTCTCAACAACTTCAAAAAGAGGTTCTGACAACATAACCAAGATGTAGTCATTTGTATGCCCTTAAAACAATAGTCTAATCCCATGCACGTCAGCCTATCACCCAGCAGGTGTTGGGCACTCACCCGAGGCACATGCGAGTGCCGACACCCTCCTTTATGTGATTATTTTGAGAATACATTCCTTAATGATAGAAACTTAGATGCAAAAAGGTAAAAAACCTTGCATTCATTCTGAGAGCTTTAAGATGAGTTAGTATATCATTATACCTAGTTAGATAACAGGAGAAACATCAAACAACTAAATAGATCTTATTCATACCATAAAGGAAATGCACTAGGGTTTACACCCATGAACAATACATATTTTGAATAGAACCATATATTTCATATTGATCATACTTTAGCAACCATATTACATTCACTAAGGCCATAACAGGCCAATGTATTAATGCAGATAAGACTCATGCATCAGAATTCCTAACTATGCTTCCCATATTACAAAAATATTTTCACATACCCATCCCTCTAGACAAGTTATTACTCCTATAGTCCTCTAAATGAGAACCCCAACTTTCTAGAACCTTCTTATTATTCTTACAGAGCTTCACCTTTCATTCTCTCTATTCACACTCTCTTCCTTGACATCCTCCCTTCTTTGACCTGAGTATCTCTATATATAGTTATATCGCCCACCGCCATGCCTTTCTAAAGTAGTAGATCGGTCACCAAGTGTTAAGGTGGTCCTCTAATGGAGCATGCTTATTCTCATCCGGGTTCTCCACTCTCTGCAATGATGTCTTTCTAGATCCTTCCATCACATGGAATATTCTTTTCTTGACCACCAAGTTACCAGGTTGACACCTTATCCACTTTGCATGATTTGAAGGGTCACGCTTTTCTCGTGTGCTCCCTAGAATGCTGAATATGGCTACATCCTGAAACCCTTTACTTTGCCTTGCATGTGCATCGTGGGCTCTACTAAACTCTTCTAAAACCCCTATCATGTGTGCATTTACCCCGCATTCCCTTCTTCATATTGGTCTCGTGCGTGCATATACCTTTTTGTACTTAGCCAATATTCTGAGGCCCAACAATACATGTCGTATGAAGTGATATCTCAACTGAATGTGTTTTTTTCTAGAATGAAACGATGATTTATTTTCCAAATGAATCATACTATGACTATCATTGTACAATATAAAATCCTCTTACTCCTTTCCTAACTCTTCCATGAACCTTCTCATCCATATCATCTCCTTGCTAGCTTTTGTAGCTGCAACATACTCAGCCTTTGTAGTAGACATGGCCACAATCTTCTGCAATATAGAAATCTAGCTAACTGTCATGCCACCTACTATGAAAACATATCCAATGGTGTTCCTCTTGTCATCCAAATCACCAGCCATGTTTGAATCCACACAGCCATGTAAAGAAGTATCTGACCCTCCATAGCATAATTTCATGTCAGATGTGCCTCTCAAATACCTAAGAATCCATTAGACTAGTTTCCAATTCTCTTTACCTGGATTAGCCATAAATCTACTCACAACTCCCACTACCTGTGTAATGTTTGGTCTGGTACAAACCATAGCATATATCAAACTCCCAACTGCTGAAGCATAAAAAACTCATGTCAGGTACTCAACCTCCTCATGTGATTTATAACACTGATCTTTGCTCAATTTTAAGTGTCCAACCATAGGTGTACTTACAGGTTTTGAATTTTTCAAATTAAACCTTTTCAACACCTTATTGATATAATGATCCTGAGACAAATAAAACTTCTTATTTTCCCTGTCTCTATGAATTTTCATGTCAAGGATTCTCTTTGCAACTTCTAAATCCTTTATTGAAAATATTTGAGCTATTTTTTCTTTAAGCTCACCAATTTCCTACATACTAGATCCTGCAATAAGAATATCATCCACATACAGTAACAAAATAATATAACTCCCATTTCCAATCATCTTGAAATAAACACAATGGTGAGATTGACATCTCAAATAACCATGCTCATGTATAAAACTATCAAACCTCATATACCATTGTCTTGGAGCTTTCTTGAGCCCATATAGGCTCTTTTTCAATCTACACACAATTTTTTCCTTACCCTTGACTTCATACCCAAACAGATGTATCATATAAATATCTTCCTCTAAATCACCATGAAGAAATGTCATCTTGACATCAAGTTTCTCTAAATGCAAATCCTCTGCTACAACTAAACTCAATATAGTACAAATAGAATTCATCTTAACAACAAGAGAAAAGATTTCACCAAAGTCAATACCTGATTTTTGTGTAAATCCCATTACTACAAGTTTCCTTGTATCTCTTTTTTCCACCCTCTTCTTCCTTGATCCTATAAACCCACTTGTTTTACAATGTTTTTTTTACCTATTTGCAACTTAACCAAATTCCATGTCTGGTTCTTCTCTAAGGAGTCCATCTCCTCATTCATGTCATGCTCCCACTACATGTGGGCTTTACCCTGCATTGCTTCTTCAATTTTTTCTCGTTCACTCACTATCAGTCAATAATAAATAGACAAGGAAGGTGAAAATAATTTTGGAGGTCTACTTACCCTTTTTGACCTTCTCACTGAGATTTGAGGTACCAGAGGCTCAATTTTCTCATCCTGTAGGATTGTATCTACGTCTGATAATGACCAACACCAATCACCTTCTGCCGAAACTGGTTTAGCTAACTAACGTCTATTTTTCTCTTCTGTGACCGACACCAGTACAGGGGACCAATGTTGGTCTGGGGTAAACTGATATCAGTTACTATGTAAACATGTAGGTGTTAATTTTAAATCTGAGAGTTCATTTTCATCCACAAATTTCTCCATCGGTTCACATTTTTGCATCAAAACTTGATCCCTGTACATTCTCTTTTCATTCTAATCAATGTCACGACTCCTAATTATATTAGAACCTTCTAAATACCAAAACTAGAATCTGAAGTCTCTAGAGCCATAACCAATGAAAGTACATCTTTTGGATTTAGCATCTAATTTATTTTTATTTTCCTTATCAATATGCACAAAAGATTCAGAGCCAAATACTCTAAGAAAATAAATATCTACCTCTTTTCTAGTCCAAGCTTCTTCTGGTATTCCACCATTTAGTGCACTTGACGGTCCATGGTTAATCAAATAAACTATCATGTCTACTACTTCTTCCCAAAACTGTAAGGGCAATCTAGCATGTATCCTCATGCTTCTATCATGTTCCATGATTTTCATGTTCATTCTCTCTGAAACACCATTCTTCTATGGTGTTATAAGAACCATCCTTTCTCTGCGTATTCCATTTTCTGAGAAATAATCATTGAAAGTATTGTTGCAGTACTCACCACCATTTTCAGATCTAAGGCACTTTAACTTTGAATTTGATTCATTTTCCATGAGGTATTTCCATCTGTTAAAAGTTTCAAAAATATCAAATTTATAATTAATACAATAAACCCATACCTTTCTTGTGGTATCATTAATGAAAGTAACATAGTATTGGGATCCTCCATGAGAAGCTACCTAGGATGGTCCCCACACATCTGAGTGTACAAGTTCCAATTTATGTTTCCTCTTTGTTGCACCAACTTTGATAAATCTCACTCTCTTCTACTTTCCAAATATGTAATTCTCACATAAATCAAGATCTACACGTTTCAGATCTGATAACTTACCCTTTTCCTTTCAGATATGCCTAGCCAATTGTGTCACCTACTTGTATTTGAATCTAAAGTAGATAGAATAGAATAGTAATCACTAATATAGGTAGATAAATACAATGATCTCTCTTCTACTTTCCAAAAATGTAATTCTCACATAAATCAAGATCTGCACATTTCAGATCTGATAACTTACCCTTTTCCTTTCAGGTATGCCTAGCCAATTGTGTCACCTACTTGTATGGCCTAGCCAATTGTGTCACCTACTTGTATCTGAATTTGAAGTAGATAGAATAGAATAGTAATCACTAATATAGGTAGATAAATACAATGATCCTACCTTCTTTCCTTTTTCTACAATAAGAGATCCCTTAATAACTTTCCAAGATTCAACTGTGAGTGTAACCATACAACTAGTTTCACACAATTTTCCTGTAGAAATTAGATTTATTTTGAGGCTTGGAACATGCCTCACATATTTCAATATCCATGTATTTACATTCTACAATTTAAGATTAACTTCACCTCTACCAGTAATATTGCATTTTTCATCGTCTCCTAAATAAACATGCCCAAAATTACAATGGACATAATTTGTCAAATAGCCCTTATTAGGGGTTGCATGGAAAGAATCTCTTGAATCTAAAACCTATGACTCAATTTTATCATCCAAGGAGAGAATAAGGGAATCTTATATTACCTCTTTTGTAATAATATTTTCCTCTTTACCTTTCTTTAGTACATTCTCTTTGTTGTCCTTGAACCAGCAATCCTTCTTTACATGACCTTTCTTTCCACAATTCCATCAGATTATACATCTACCTCTCGATTTAGATCTACCATTCTTAGACTTTGATTTCTCATTATTCTTACTCTTGGATCTCTCCTTCTTCCTTCCCCTTCTTTATACATTCAAATCATTCCTATATGATGATTCTCTTATACTTTTCCTGCATATTTATTCATTCAGGATTATACTAACCACATCATCAAACTTTAAAACATTAGTAGAAGACATTGTATTACTAACAGCCATTACCAAGTTATCTCAACTATCTAGAAAATATCATAATAATAAAATCACTTTCACTTCATCCTCAAAAGGAATTGTTGATGCAAAATCACAGCACCCCTAGATGCAGATCAGGCTTCTAGGTTGATCACTCAGGCATCCAATGTGATTGCACAACATTGAATCCTTTCTCCAGCTCTGGGACCTGTAAAATGAGAAAGGAATCTCCAGAGAAGGCTGGTTCCTATTCCTCTGTTCAGATGCACACGAAATATGCAGAGGGTTTTCTCAAAACCTAATCTAATCTGCCAAGGAGACAAGGTAAGAAGATGCATAAAATAAATCTAAGCTAATAGAGGTGATGCACCGAGGAATGAAGAACATCTATTTTTCCAGTGAACACAGACCATTCAAATGTGATATAAGATCATGCACAGATAACAAAACTTGTAGTGAAAGACTAGGAGGATGTAAAATGAACACAGAGAGGGTTGAGAATCATCCAAAAACATGTATTACTTGCTCCAAAGATTGATATAATACACTACAGAATGCCAAGAGGCAGAGTTGTATTACAGTTTCAAATGAGAGGTTCGAACTCCACAAATTCACCTGATAGGAGAAGAAGGGAGGAGCAAAACAGAAAATGTTCGACCTTTGAAAAGAAGCTCCTCTTTACAATATATAGAAAGAATGAGAGAGGAAAGAGAGAGGGGGAAGCCAAATCTACTCCAACCACCTCCAGGTTGCATTTAGTTCATCTCATTATGACAGAAGTGGCAGATCCTAGCAAAACGGCGGGCTGTCCAACAGAAGCGGCGAACTGTCTACTGCATTAAAGTTGTTTGTTGAAGCATTACTTCTGCTTGTTATTTCGCGCCAGAGCCATTTCTTGATTTTCTCTCTCCAAACTGAACCAAAATGCAAGATTGACCTCAGAATCATGTAGAGAATTTTACCAGCTTTCCATTGATATAAAGAACGTGCCAATCCGAGCTCTGGATCGAAAGTTATGGTGATCTGAAGATTTAGGGCACAAAACAGGCGAAAACGGATTTTTAAATTTCTTCCCGCGCTCTGCCACCTGGATGACACGTGGTACGTTCTGATTCACTGAGCAACTCTCTCTCCTCCACCTCTCAGTGGGCTCTCTTTTGAAATTTCCTTATGGGCCCTAGCTGGGACACGTGGCACTATCCCATTGGTTCGGGCTGATCCTTCAAAACTCGCCCTTTGACTTTTTGATAATTTCCTTTGTGACACGTGTCATGATTTGGTTGGTCCATGGGTTTGCCGGATTTTCACGCCCTTCACATCTTTATGTCCCGGATGTCCCAGTGCTACTTGGGACAAAAACCTCTGATCTTCCCGAAATGGGCTTCCTCATCCCTCATTTGCCGATGACACATGGTGCCATCTGATTGGCTCTCAGCTTTTTCGGCTATCCGCATCCCTCGCATCCCTGCGGCCCAGATGTCCCAGTACGAACTTTCTTTGTTTCAGCCGAACCAGCCAGTTCGTGTCCATTTGTCCCAAATGTCCTAGTGCTTCGTGGGACAAATTCTTCCGGTTCGCCCGATCCAGCCGATTCGCGTACTTCTGGCCCAGATGTCCATTTTGCTTCCGGACTGTTTGTTCTCATTTCGGCCGATCCGGCCGGTTCGCGTACTTTGCGTACTTGTGTCCCATTTGTCCCGGATGAAGACTTGGGAAAATTTTTCCTTCTTTCAGCCGATTAGGGCATTTCGCGTCCCACGCGTACCTGTGGCCCAGATGTCCCTTTGCTTCACGGGCCGCCTAGAGGCTTTTCGGCCGATCCGTGCCTAGATGTCCCAAATGTCCCGACTGCTCCTAGGACTAGGACTTAGCCATTTTTCGTGATTTTTCCTGTTTTAATCTACTTTCCTGGAACTGTAAAACTCTGATGCATGTTATCGAAATTTACCCTGGGGGTGAAATTTTGACAACAGTTTTGACGACTCAGCGGGGTCACCTGCCTGCTAGGTAGAAGATCAGTGGCCTTTTAGCGATCCATTGGGCATGGAGTTATAAGCAATAACCTGAAACGAGCCTGATACTGCAACTTCTTCTCCAGCAACACTCTGAACTATAGAAAACAACCTGAGAGCAGCAAAACCTGTGCCAAAGCACTTAGGGAAACTAAAACCTAACTACAACAAGACAATGTGCATACGCACTTGGAGGAATGAAAATCTAAACTAATATTTACAAGGGCAAACCTTTTCTTTTTTAGTAGCAATGTTTAAGATAGATTTCGTTAACCGGAATCGGAAGTTCCTCTCCATCCAATGCAGACAATTGGAAGGCATTACTATTTTTGCATCCCGTGACCATGTAGGGACCACTCCAGATGGCATCAAATTTGGAATGCCTTCCTGGTTTTTCCCGATCTGCATCCCATTTCAGAACTAGGTCCCCTTCCTGGAAGGTCCTTACTCTTGCTCTCTTATCAAACCATCTTTTTACTAAGGCCTGATCCTTTTCAATCATCTGAACTGCATGTTCTCTGATTTCTTCTAATTCCATCAATTCTGCATACCTGACCTCCATTAGTTCGAACTCAGATAACTCAAACTGCTTCATGAGCTCCAAGGCTGGCAATTCTAATGATATAGGCAATACTACCTCCTTCCCATAGACCAACTTGTAGGGAGAATTACCTGTAGACCTCTTTGGTGTTATCCTGTCAGCCCATAACATTGATTTTAGTCTTGTATTCCATGTTCTTTGATTTTCATCCAGAGTCCTTCTGATGATTTTTAGCAAATTCTTGTTTGTGGACTCTGTCTGTCCATTACCCTGCGGGTAATAATTTGAAGAGGTGCTCAAATAGATTCCATTCTTGATAGCCCATTCTATAATTTTTGAACCTATGAATGCTAATGCATTATCTGATATGATGGTGGCTGGCACACCGAACCTGGTTGCTATTCCTTCATAAAAGTCTAGTATGTTAGACTCACTTGCCTCTTTGAGCGCTACTGCTTCGGTCCACTTGGTGAAATAGTCTGTCGCTGTAAGAATCCACTTGTGGCCTTGACTCGAATTGGGATTGATGACTCCAATGAAGTCCAATCCCCATTGCATGAATGGATGATCTACTGAAATTGAACGAAGGGGCAGTGCTGCTAACCTTCCTTTCCCTGTGAAGAATGCACATTTCTTGCATTTCTTAACCCATGAGTAGCAATCATTGAATATAGTAGGCCAATAGTAACCAGCTTTCATGATTTTGAGAGCTGTTACTCGTGGGGTGAAATGGCCTCCTGCCTCCCCGTCATGGAACTCGTGTAAGATCCTCTCAACCTGACCTGTCCCAATGCATCTTAATAGAACACCGTTGATGTCTTTTTTAAACAAAACACCATCAACAAGCACATATGGAACTGCTTGTAATCTGAAGTACCTTCTTTTTTCTTTGCTCATTTATGGAGGGCACATGCCCGTCTGTAGGAAATGTATCATATTCTGAGTCCAACAGGGAGTGGACACATCATCATTTTCCTATTTTTGATCATCTTGTAATAGCAGGACAACGTCTTCTTCATCTTCTGGGTTGTCTGGTTGTTTGGTAGCGAGCTGCTCACACAAACCTTTGCCTCTTACCAGCTTGGTGATCTTGATCTCAATTTCATACTCCATGACATGGGTGATCCATCCTGCCCTTTTCTCATTCAAATCCTTGTTGAGGAGGAAGTCCTTAACCCTAGCATGTGAGACTAGTAACTAGACCTTGTTGTTTGAGACTAAATGCTTGAATTTCTTCAAGCTTCTGATTACTGCAAGCACATGCTTTTCAATAAAAGAGTACCTCACTTTGCAGTCATCTAGGCTCTGGCTGAAGAAGGCAATTGGCTATTCATCATTATCTTTGTTCTACTATACTAGAATGGTAGAAATAGTGTCATCACCTCCAAATGCATAGAGGATGAAATCCTTAGAAAAGTCCGGGTTGATGAGAGTGGGTGCTTGGGAGATGGCTTCTTTGATTGCTTCAAAACTCTCCTTGCCTTCTGTCATCCACTTGAAAGCCATGCTTTTCCTTAACATTTTGGTGATGGGCTTGACAAGGGCTGCAAAATCTGGGACAAACCTCTGAACAAATTTTATCCTTCCCAGGAAACTCTGAAGGGCTTTCTTGTGGCTTGGCAATGGTAGTGCTCTTATGGCTTCAACCCTCTCTGGATCAATTGATAATCCTTCCTTAGAGACAATATGGCTAAGGAGCTTCCCTTCATGTGCAAGAAATATGAACTTCTTAGGATTCAAAGACACTCCGAACTTTCTACACCTCTGAAACACTTGCCTGAGGTGAAAGAAATGGTCTGCTGCATTCCTTGAGAAGACAGTAATATCATATAGGTATATCAGCACTATCTTATTGATCAAGCCTTTGAATGCCATATCCATAGCTCGCTGGAATGTTGCTCCAGCGTTCGACAGTCCAAATGGCATCTTCTTGTAAGCATATGTGCCCCATTTGGTTGTGAAGTCTGTCTTGAACTGGTCTTCCTCCTTCACCATAATCTGATTGAAGCCTGAGTAACCATCAAGTAGTGAAAACCTTTCTGAACCAGCTACAACCTGCAATATTTGCTCCATGGAAGGGAGTGGATAATGGTCCTTGAGAGAGGCTCTATTCAAATCTCTGAAGTCAACACACAGCCTGATCTCTCCACTCTTCTTTCTGACTGGAACTAAGTTGGCAACCCAACTAGAATGCTTGATTGGGAATATGATTCTTGACTCAATCAGCTTGTCCAATTCTTTCCTCATGAGAGGCTCCATGTTTGGATTTACTGGTCTCTGTTTCTACCTGACAGGCTTAGTATTTGGATCCAATTCGATGGTATGCTGAGCTAAGTTGGGATTGAAACCTTTCAAGTCTTCATAGCTCCAAGCAAACACGTCAGGGAACTCTTGACATAGCTGTATGAACTCACATCTTTCTTGCTCAGTTGTCATCTTTCCAATTTGCAATGACTTGTTCTCTTCTACCAAGATGGATACCGAATCTTCTCTCTTGACCTGAATGTTTGCTTTCTCTTTTCTAAACTGATCATTGGGGTTAAAAATGGACTCCAAAGTGATAAGTCCCTTGGGCAGCTTGTCAGTTCTCAGCTGTATCACTTGGTCACCATATTGTTGTTCCAAATTTTCTTGATTCTTAGCTGAGAACTCAGCTTCTTCTTCCAAGAAATGGATGATTTGCTGGTCATTCTCAAATACTTTCCAACTGACATCGTTATCCGGCACTGAAGGCCTCATAATCATGTGGATGTTTAGCTGTACCTTGTCTTGTTGAATGTTTTCTACAATGTCAAAGGCTGCCCCTACTGCTACAAGCCTATCAGCAGCTTGATTCTCTTTCCTAGGAATGGCTTTAATGCCGAAACCCTCAAAATCTTCCATGAGGTCCCACACCCTGTTCTTGTAGCACCTAAGTAGATCATTTTTGGCCGCATGTTTTCCCTTGACCTGATTTACAATCAATTCACTGTCCCCAAAGACTTGCAAGTTCTTTATTTATTTTTGGATTGCCCAATGCATCCCTTGCACCAAGGCTTCATATTCAGTAGTGTTATTGGAGCATGCAAATTGAAATCTAAAAGCTGAATAGTACTTTACTCCTTGAGGTGAAACAAGTACGGCTCCACCTCCTGCACCTTGTCTACTACTTGACCCATCAAAAAACAGCTGCCATACCTCATTGTCATCCTTGTGGTTTGGCTTGGTGATGCTAGGAAAAGGTTGACTTTCTTCATGTATACAATAGACTCCTAGCTCAGATTCTTCTATTCCTTGATAAGGATCAAAAGCATGCACCTTGCTTGCCCATTCATCAAGAGTTAGATCCGGGATGTTTCCAACTTTAGTGTCAGTTTCATCAGTGCTTGGGTGATATTCTTGATCAAATGCTGAGCAATTGGCATTAATCTGACTTGGAGTATAGGGCTCAATGTGGAAGTTTGCAATAGGTTCTGACCTAATTGTAGCCTTAGTTCCATACCTCGTTCTGAATAGCATGTGAGACCAATCAGCGGACAAATATCCCCCCAATCTTGGCAGTGAAGTCCCTTGACAAACAGAGGACAAAGAGTGGTGGAAGGTCTATGACTAACACATCTTGTAAAACAACAACATTTGGACATGCATGCAAGGTAAGACTCAAATTTCTAATCACTCCAACTGTTGCTATTGCTGTCCCATCCAACTGCACTACTCCCTTAGATGTTATTTCATACTGGAGTCCTAATTGATCAGCTATCTGTTTAGGCATTACTGAGCTACTTGCCCCGGAGTCTATCATGCAATTGTGCACTAGCTGATTTCCAATGATTAACGAAACATAAAAAGGAGGGGGTTTCAACATCTTACCTTGTTGTCCTCCATGATTTCCCTCAGGCTGGGCAGCATTTGTAAGCACTTTGTCTTGTATCTGCTGATTAAAAGTTGGTCAGTCCTTCATGGCAGCTTGCAGCAGATCTCTTTGGCCTGGGATAGCTAGGGATTCCCCACATAGATATATTGATGTTTGTTTTCTTCATCTGATCAATGATACTGAATGGTGATGAAGGATCTCTCTGCTACCCCTTGGTTTGCACATTTACTCCTTGTATGTGGGCAGCAACAGCTGGCATTTGAGTTGGCCTAGGGGCTGTTCTTGGTTGTCCTTGTGCATTTGAAGTGGGACTTTGCTTGCCAATCATTTGTGGAGCCATGGAAGGTTGTGGATTGGCTAGGGCTAATGGCTGTTCTTCACCCAAATTTCTCCTTTTTGACCTTGTGTTTGCTGCAACACCTTGAGAAACTGCCTGGTTCATGCCACAAAAATCCTCTGCTTGCCAATTTACCAATGTGGTGTCATTTGGGGCTGATTGTTGTTTGAATGTTTCTTGTTGTTGGCTGTTTTCTTGACTGTTCTCACCCTCCACACCAGTAGTTGTTACCATTAAAGCTTGAGTCAAAGCACCATTGAAGCACATGGATTGATTATGAGGCTCATTACATGGAAAGCACCAATCATACTCTTGGGCAATGTTGTTTTGTGCTGGTACTAATGCCCTAGAGGTAGATATGGCATTTGGATTATAGGGCTGGAATGGTCTATTGACAGGAGGCCTTGTTTGATTCATATTTGCAGCTGGATTAGGTGGCCTTTGAGGCTGATATGGCTGCCTATTAGGTTGAGCTTGAGGCTGATATGAAGGTCTAAAACCTTGAGCTTGCTGTCTTTTGAGAGTGACCAGCTCATTGCCTAGATTTTGCAATTGCTTCATGACCTCTTGAAGCTCATTTGGGGCACTTGGAGATGAAGTGGAAGCTTCATTTGAACTCTGATTTCTAGGAGTGGGAATAGGAGCTAAGACAGGTGCTTGACTAGCACTTGGGCTCTCTAAACTTGGATATAATGGCATTGGAGGCCTAGGAGCCAATTTACCAGCTTGGATAAGACAGTTTTCGGCTCTAATGGCAATGCTATAAGCAGCAGGTAAGGTTGTGCCTCCCATAGATTGAATTAACATAGAAATATCAGAATTCAAAGCTTTAAGATAGTATAGAAAAGCACCTTCTGCTGTTGGCCTGACTGCCACTGGAATCCTATCCCAAGACCTTTGAAATCTGAATTTGAAATCAGTCAGCTGCTCGTTGGGGGCTCTCTTGATAGTTGTCAATTGTTCTAGTAGAGACAAATTGTCTCCCTTTTCTCCAAACTACTCATGAAGTGCAATACACAGCTGATTCTAGTTTGTGATAGAACCAGCTATAAGGCTCCTAAACCATTGCAATGCTTTCCCCTTGAATGAAGATGCCAGTAATTTGACAGCCACATCCATTTCATGTATCTCATGGATTGCACAGACGTTGGCAATGTCTTTGACATGATCACCAGGAGTGGTATGATTTTCTCCAGTGAAAAATGGAATGTTCTTCAACACTGCAATTGGAACTGGATTCTGTGCATTGAGGGCAAGTGGGCTGCTCCCAGTGAAATTGACAAAGGGATTTAGTGGTTGCGACATTCTGATTGGTTGAAGGACTCTTGAATACTGAATGAAAGGCTGAGCAGGTGGAGGAGTTGAGAGAGTTCTATTTGGTGGAGATGGAGATCTTTGAATCCTTCTTCCTCTTTGCCTTCTTCTTGGAGATAATTACAGGTATTCAAACAGCACTTCTTCTTCTCCAACTCTTGACCTTGTGATTCTTCTCATAAGCTCTCAGGCCTGCACTATTGAAACCAGTTGATTCTTCCTTTTGGAGTCGCCAGATATGCGAATAATAGCTCTTTTCAAGCAAGAAAATTGCAGCAGATGCATATCAACTTTGCTGCAATAAAAATGAGACCTCTAGGTCCCACCGGGCGTGCCAAAACTGTTGATGCAAAATCACAGCACCCCTGGATGCAGATCAGGCTTCTAGGTTGATCACTCAGGCATCCATTGTGATTGCACAACATTGAATCCTTTCTCCAGCTGCGGGACCTGTAAAATGAGAAAGGAATCTCCAGAGAAGGCTGGTTCCTATTCCTCTGTTCAGATGCACACGAAATATGCAGAGGGTTTTCTCAAAACCTAATCTAATCTGCCAAGGAGACAAGGTAAGAAGATGCATAAAATAAATCTAAGCTAATAGAGGTGATGCACCGAGGAATGAAGAACACCTATTTTGCCAGTGAACACAGACCATTCAAATGTGATATAAGATCATGCACAGATAACAAAACTTGTAGTGAAAGACCAGGAGGATGCAAAATGAACACAGAGAGGGTTGAGAATCATCCACAGACATGTATTACTTGCTCCAAAGATTGATACAATACACTTTAGAATGCCAAGAGGTAGAGTCATATTACAGTTTCAAATGAGAGGTTCGAACTCCACAAATTTGCCTGATAGGATAAGAAGGGAGGAGCAAAATAGAAAATGTTCGACCTTTAAAAAGAAGCTCCTCTTTACAATATATAGAAAGAATGAGAGAGGAAAGAAAGAGGGGGAAGCCAAATCTACTCCAACCACCTCTAGGTTGCATTCAGTTCATCTCATTATGACAAAAGCGGTGGATCCTGGCAAAACGGCGGGCTGTCCAACAGAAGCGGCGAACTGTCTGCTGCATTAAAGTTGTTTGTTGAAGCATTACTTCTACTTGTTATTTCACGCCAGAGGCATTTCTTGATTTTCTCTCTCCAAACTGAACCAAAATGCAAGATTGACCCCATAATCATGTAGAGAATTTTACCAGCTTTTCATTGATATAAAGAACGTGCCAATCTGAGCTCTGGATCAAAAGTTATGGCGATCTGAAGATTTAGGGCACAAAACAGGCGAAAATGGATTTTTAAATTTCTTCCCGCGCTCTGCCACCTAGATGACACGTGGCAGGTTCTGATTCACTGAGTAACTCTCTCTCCTCCACCTCTCGGTGGGCTCTCTTTTGAAATTTCCTTGTGGGCCCTAGCTGGGACACGTGGCACTATCCCATTGGTTCGGGCTGATCCTTCAAAACTCACCCTTTGACTTTTTGATAATTTCCTTTGTGACACGTGTCATGATTTGGTTGGTCCGCGGGTTTGCCGGCTTTTCACACCCTTCACGTCTTTATGTCCCAGATGTCCCAGTGCTGCTTGGGACAAAAACCTCCGATCCGCCCGAAATGGGCTTCCTCGTCCCTCATTTTTCGATGACACGTGGCACCATCTGATTGGCTCTCGGCTTTTTCGGCTATCCGTGTCCCTCGCGTCCCTGCGGCCCAGATGTCCCAGTACGAACTTTCTCTGTTTCGGCCGAACCAGCTGGTTCACGTCCATTTGTCCCAAATGTCCCAGTGCTTCGTGGGACAAATTCTTCCGGTTCGCCCGATCTGGCCGATTTGCGTACTTCTAGCCCAGATGTCCCTTTTGCTTCCAGACTGTTTGTTCTCATTTTGGCTGATCCGGCCGGTTTGCGTACTTCACGTACTTGTGTCCCATTTGTCCCAGATGAAGACTTGGGCAAATTTTTCCTTCTTTCGGCCGATTCAGGCATTTCGCGTCCCGCGCGTACCTGTGGCCCAGATGTCCCTTTGCTTCACGGGCCGCCTGGAGGCTTTTCAGCCGATCTGCGCCTAGATGTCCCAAATGTCCCGACTGCTCCTAGGACTAGGACTTAGCCATTTTTTGTGATTTTTCCTATTTCAATCTACTTGCCTGGAACTGCAAAACTCTTATGCATGTTATGGAAATTTACCCTAGGGGGGTGAAATTTTGACAATAGGAATATCAACTAATTTTAATTGATTTACAATAGATTGGAAATCATTCAAATGACTTGATATGGATCCACCTTCTTGTATCTTTAAATTAAACAATTTTTTCATCAAATAAACTTTATTTAAAGCATTAGGTTTTTCATATAGATTTGTTAAAGATTTCATCAACTCTACCGTAGATCCTGCTTCGGTAATATTCGAAGCCACAGATGTTTCCAGACTCAATCTTATGGATCCTAGATCCTTTCTATCGAAGAATTTTCGATTCTTTATCAGTGATATTTACAAGTCTTTCCTTCTCATCTAACGGTAAGTATAAATATTTCTAATACAGATAATCCTCCACCTGCATCTTCCATAATAGATAGTCACGGTCGTTAAATTTATCTACTCTAAATTTTCCTTCTTCTCCCATTGTTTTTCTCCCACCTTATCAGAAATCCCTCTATGAGTAAATCTTCCAACACACACAACCCTCAAATAAAGATGCTCGGATATCAGTTGTTGAGGTTAGCACACTAGTTGTATAGATATATTAATCATATCTAAGCATAAAATCAATCAATATGGAAATCAAAAAGAAGAAACAATACACAAGATTTAACATGGTTCACCCAATGTGGGCTACATTCACCAAGAAATAGCCAATTTATTATCACACATGAAATATCATGAAGATTTGCAATCTTCCACACCTTCTTGGATGTCTTGTACTTTTTCTCTACAAATTTCTCTTTTTCTCTCTAAAGGAAACTTCTCTTAATTCTCAATAAGTTCTTCCTTCTAAACCCTAGCTTTATGCTTATATATGCATCTACAATCTCAGGGCACTTTAGCTATGTAATTACAACCATTATATTCACTTTCTAACTAAAGTTAGATCTAATTCCCATAACTTAATTATAGTAGTCATGCATAGGCAATCGATGCGAGTTAGCCTTAACTGATGTTGGTTATCCCTAACTAATGTCGGTTCCTCCTTTCCTAGCTGATACCATTCCATGGGTGACCAACTCCGATTACCATGTATTCCAGAAAGTCTGAAAAAGCATGCCAGTGAAGCAATTAAGCTCCACAACTCAAAAAAATGTACTATGTCTTAGTATGGAATTATTGGAATTCAGATCTTGTTAATTATCCTTTATGATGATTGATTTTCCTTATTATATGTGTTTCTGTATTTCCATAGCTATGTTACTTCTTTGTGCATGAATGGGTGCTTTGACTAGGAGTAATATGAAGATGCATGCTAACATTTGATAAACATACCAAAGGAGGTAACTGGTGGTTACGTGCACTTCAAGTTAGCTTCCAGACTTGTCTAGATGATGTGCCTATGCACCTAGATTTGGTTTGGGTAAATAAAGACTACAAGTATTTTCACATATGTTTTCATTTATCCAAGGACACTAGCACTCAGGCACTCCTATCCATCCTGGGCATTCATGTCCTCTTTGTTCTTTTTACATTTTTTGACATTTATTGTTTTCCTTTATAATTTTATTACCCTTAATTTGAGATCATAGTCAACCTTTTATGTCACTAGTGTCAAAATTCAAACAAGAGATCCATATATATATAAC
Source organism: Taxus chinensis (assembly GCA_019776745.2). Lineage (NCBI taxonomy): Eukaryota > Viridiplantae > Streptophyta > Pinopsida > Cupressales > Taxaceae > Taxus > Taxus chinensis. The sequence continues at coordinate 642,715,673 of CM034147.1, forward strand.
ATACACTCTATTATTTTGGCTGGCAATTATAAGGGGCAATCACATCTACATACTATCACTACCATCAAAGGGACTACATTTTTGGGTTGCATACATTTTAAGGGGAAGTGCTTAATTCCATATCACACATTTGCATCATATATAGATAAAAGCCCATTATATTGGTGTCATTTGCATAAGGAAAGCCTAAGGATAAAATTTCACACACAAGAACAAAGAAATACATGGAGTCTAGAATGTAGTGTAACACTCAGTCATAAGTTCACTCATCAGGTAACCGTCGGGGTCAGTCTGACTTCACATATTGTATTTTTCATTCTAATTTGATGTATTTGTGAGCTTGTGCAGGTAGCTAGGGTTTGTTTTGCAATTTTCAGGTACACTCAGTTATCAAAGAGTGAATATCAAGTGACTAACATGAAGTGATAGCAAAACCCTAGTGACATAGAAGAAAGTAGATTCTGACATTCAATGCAATCATCATCTCCTAAGAACAAGCACCATGGCCCAGATGTCCTTGTCCAGCACCAGGAGCCTGTGTCCAACATTGATCTCAAGATCTAGATTTTATAAAGAGTAGTTACGACACTATTCCAATCATGTTTAACATTTTACACTACCCATATCAGTTCCAGATTCCACAGGATTTAGCTAACTCATATATCTCCCTTATTTACTTATAGTTTTACATTACTTGAGTACTTAGCATTTGTATATTTTTTGTATTTTAGCTTATCAATTACTCTACAATTAGATTTAATTTATATTTTATTAAATTAGACATGTATGGATACTCTCAACTCAACATCAACCAAATCAAATGATTTTATCAATGTAAAAACAAAATTTACAAAAATATAATAACATTGTCGAATTCAACTTAAAATCCTTTGATCAATACACCATCCAAATAGTTCCATGATATTACAATAAGTTCACAGACACAATGGCTTCTCTAGCATCACTCATTCCATTATCAACTAATGATTCCAAATTTTTTGTTATTGTGCATAGACTTAATCAACCACCTCACACCAATGAGATCCCCTCTATTAACCTCATTGAAGTCAATCAAACAAACCTCTGGTATACTCAAACCTATGACTATCTTTCTCAATAAAAATTACCCTCTGACTTATCTAAAAATATTAAAAAATATTTTCTTCGACGCATTACCTAATACGTCATCATAGGTGACATTCTCTAAAAATGGGGTTTTATGGCCTCTTACTACGATGCCTCAAATCTCATGAGTCTATTAAAGTTATCCAAGAAATCCACAATGGCGTAAGTGGTGGACACTTTAGTAGTATGGTTATTGGTAAACCTATCTTACGAATGGGCTATTACTGGCCCACCTTTAATCAAGATTATTGTGTATACATCAAGAAGTGTGTTAAATGTCAACAACATTCCAATCCACTCACATCCCAAGTTAGGCCCTACAACCTACTCAGGATATATGACCCTTCTCACAATGGGGGCTCAACCTCATTGGCCTTATCAACCCTCATTCATCACAATGACACCATTTTATCATCATCACTACTGAATATTTCACTAAATGGGTGTAGGTTATTCCCCTGGTCTCTAATAAATCAAATAAAATCATCGATTTCATCTTTCAACACATCATATGTCGCTTCGACATCCCTCAAAAACTTATCACAGAAAATGGAAAATCTTTCAAAAATAAATAAAAGAATAAATTATGTGAAACTTTAACATTAAACTAAGTTTTTCATCACCCTATTATCCACAAGTAGGGGCTTCTAACAAGACACTCAACAAAATCCCCATGAATACCATCGATCAAGCATGCATGAATTGTATCTCTAAATCTTGTTTTCTCTTTGGACTTATCAAACTAACATTCATACTCCTGAAGGTGCTACGACCATTTCTTTATTCTATAGCACTGAGATAGTTCTACCCCTCGAATTCCAAACCCCATCACTTTTTGTATCCCTCAGAGACTTTATCTCCGATGAAGATTATTGTCAAGAACTTCTAGCACAACTTGAACTATTAGATGAACTTCACCTAATAGCCCTCAAACACCATCATGTCTATCAATAATTCATTAAATGAGCATATAATAAATGTGTCAAATAACGTGACTTCAACATTGGTGATCTTTTCCTTAAAGAGAATCAAAATTTCACTACTCTAGAAATAAGTAAACGTGGAAAGTTTTCCCCTAACTGGATTGGTCCATATGTCATCACTCACAAGAAGGCCTAGAAATTGACAGGATGTATGCCATTTTTTTGTGATTTTAACTATATATTACATGTGAAAATTTGTAAAAACCATAAACAATAATAGGCTGAAATTTTTAAAAGCCATAATATTTTTTAAGTGGTTTATATAAACATATAATACCTAAATATATATATGTGAGCAAATTATAGAAATATTTTTAAAAATTATTGGAATTTATAACCACCTGAAAGAGTTAAACCATCAGTGAATTTTGATTTAACAGGCACAAATAATTTGAAATTTTAGGCCTTCTCACAAGTATGGGTCAAGATCCTATTGTTTAGCCACCCTTGATGGTAAACTTGAAAAGGAGCCTCTAAATGCCTAGCACTTGTGGCCTTTCTATTGTTAACATATCTATCGGCATGACATTAGTCACATCAGAAGATCTTATTTAATCTCTAGCATATCATTTACTATTGGAATGATTTGGAAGCATGTGTTCCACCTTCAGTATCTTATAATCAAGACCTTAAAGATGAGCACCATGGCTCTATTCATCACATATTTCCCATGGAAAGGTTCCTCCTTAGCAAAAATCACACAATCATTACTCTCATCTTTCCCTTTTCTACCAATTAAAAACATGCCAAGGGGTACACATGTGTGGTTTGTACACACATCTTTTCCCCTCCTCAAAATGGTCTACTAGGCCTGTCTTCATCTTAAAAATAAAAATTTCAAAATATCTACAGATGCACATTATCAAAAATATGGACTAATCCCTTGAAGGATAGTTATTGATCATATTAGAAAATAACATATTGATCCCTCAAAGGACAACTATCAATCAAAATACAGATTGATCCCTTGCCTACCAATTAAAAACATGTTAAGGGGTACACATGTGGGGTTTATACACACCTATTTTCCCATCCTCAAAATGGTCCAATAGGCCTATTTTAAGCTTAAAAATAAAAATTCAAAATATCTATAGATGCACATTATCAAAAATATAGAATGATCCCTCGAAGGATAGTTATTGATCATATTAGCATAATACAAATGGATCCCTTAAAGCACAACTGTCAATCAAAATATAAATCGATCCCTCAAAGGATGAATATCTATCAAAAATAAAAAATTGTAGACAAAATCTAGCTGGAGCACAAGCCTACAAACCATCAAAAATGAGAACCCACTCCCCTACAAACTACGTGTGTTAACCCTTCCCATGTTGTAAGAAGGTATACAAATTCATTTCCATCTATATCCAAGATCCTAATGAGACTAATTATTTGTAGTTGTATATTAACATCTTTTGTAAGCCCTCAAGTGTATTGCCATACATTTAATTTTCAATCACATTACATATGAATCAAATCCGGTTTAAAAAGAAAACAATCCACATTTTATTTTTAACCATAATTGAAACAAATGTTGACACATATATCAAGATCACTATATTTTGAGTCACATCATATCAGCATGTCATATCAAATATTCCATTTAGACATCTACACAACCAATATCATATCAAATACATCTAAATTATCTAACATTTTGACATCTCATCACAAACGCATAGTAACATCACATCAAAATAACTCATGTACAACATCAACATCAAAATAACTCACGTACAACATCAACATCAAAATAAATCAGTAACACCTAAATCCAAAACATCATCATTTATACGTATATGCATCATCAATAATGTTTATACAAAATTCCTTCAAAATGCTCATATACAAAATCATCCATAATCAAATCATATACAAAAACCACATATTATGTGGTAAACTAAAAATTAGATACACGCTCACCACTCTATCCTCATGTGACTCCTACATCAGGCCCTAGACCTCTTAGTGGTTGTGTCAAACTTCCAGTAATCATTGATGTAACATGTTGAGCTAATCTCTACTCACTCACTTTGTACTCAGCATAGTGAGGAACATCAGGTAGATGCTATGTCACCAAGTTCCCATACTACATCTCCTTGCCAAAATCCAAATACTACTCAATGATTGCAAAAGTAGGAGGCCCCATCTTCCCTCCTGCCACTAGCACTACACCTACACGTACCACGGCCTATCCTACACTCATATACTCTCCCTAGGATACACTCCTAGCATTCTTTGATGTTATCCCCACCTCTCCATACTTCACCTATAGTTCCTCCCACTTCCGCCAGTATCGGTCTCATTATTGTAAATAGGTGTCACACTCTAGGCATACCTAGACTATCTCCTATTGTAACTTGTCATACTCCTGGAGAGTAGTGTCATGCTCCACCACCAACTTATCTCTTTCCAACTACAATGTATCATAAGCTACCTGTAACTTGGTCATCTCGTATCCATTGTTGAGCAGATGAATTGCAGCTCAAGGATGGAATCATAAGGGTTTGGGTGCACGGAAACAAGGCGCAAAGGAATGTGCAAAAGTATCACATAAAAGTGGCACACCCGGGAACATTTGGAAAATATGACTTGGTCATTTGTGTGGTTTAAGGCTATTTTTGTATTTGAAGTGTTGATTATGTAATGACATGAATACTTGCAGTTCACGTAAGGCTATATTGAAAATTACAGCAGATCGAGCACCATGCAAAATTTTGGTCTAATAATAGGATATTTACTTAGAGTTAACTTTAGAAGATCTATTATTATCACTTGTATGATTTTGTATTCTCTTGTAAAGGCGCATGGCTATTATTAGCATGCAGCCTATTTTTAGAAGGTGCATGGGTAGTGAAGGGCAAGTCCCCACCCTTATATATATATATATATATATATATATATATATATATATATATATATATATATATATATATATATATATATATATATACATACATTGACTTTCACAGTTTGGATATACTATTTATTGTAGAGTTATGTTGCGGATTTGTTAGCATGCATGACTATATAAACTCAATCATGATGTATGAAGCTTCTATGTTTTATAGTATTTAATACCATGGATCTTGTTGGCTAGATATTGGTATTAGATGTGACTGAATATGGTTCTTACATGGTAAATCTCAATATAGTCATTATTTAGTCAATCTTTCATATGGTTTAGATCCACATCTGGTTTATGTGATGTGGTGTAATTGATTATTTGTTATGGATCTGAATTATATTAGCAATCATGTTAACATCTTAAACAATCTATTCTAAAGAGGGGCCTAGTACCCTTGCGCACTTCAGGTGAGTGTAGTTTAGTCTGGGTGATGTGCCAACGTGACCTGAGATTTGTAAGCAATAGAGTTACTGTAGATAGATTCAATTCACAGTCAAGATCAGGACTTAATTAGGGAGCATATTCATTATGGTGGCATAATCATCTTCTATGTTATTTAGAGGTCCATCTGGAGGTTTATTTTCTATGGTGTTATTGGCACAGAACGTAGTCATGCAGAACATTGGTATAATATCTGGAAGTATCGTGACTTTACAGACTGTGGGAGTCCAGTTTAGCACAACTGTTGAAACATAAGGCAGTTCATGCTCTAGCCCATTGCCTACATTAGGAGGAGGATCAAGAGGGTTAGGTGGCTCAGGCACTGGTGGATCTAGAGGTGGTGGAAACACAGGAGGAAATATAGGTTCTGGGTCTGGTGGGCATAGTCCACACCAAGCTTAGAAAATTTATATGGAGATGTCTCTTCATCTTCCATAATATAGAGGCATTAAAGATGTAGCTGAGTATGTACATATGTGTGAAATATTATGGTGCACCAAGGGGATTATAGCTCCAGAGTGCAAGGTGAATCATTTTACAACTACGTTACAGGGGCCCATGCACATCTGGTATAGAAATTTTGATCCTGATCATATTTGTGTTGATTATACAACGTTGCGAGATGCCTTTTTAAAAGATTTTTATATCCCTGAGTTTGAATAGAAAAGCGTAAGCGCACTGAAATATATTAAGTAGAGCACTAATGAAAGTGTTCAAGAGTATGATGAGTGGTTCAAAAATCTTATGTCCAATTTTTCTTATGACATACATGTGAGCCAAAATGCTCAGTTGTTCATTGGAGGACTAGTCACGCTTTTTAGAAGGGCACTTTTTCATAAGACATATATAGATCTATGTGATGACTTGAAGCAGCTATGTGCGCTAAGGCAGTAGGAAGCGTAGACACATGAGTGAACCCCTTCTTGGAAGCTCAGATTATAATGATGGATAGATAGTTTGAAAAACTATCAGCCAATTCGGCACATGAGACACACAGTGGGATTTGGTGCATAGACTGTGAAGTGGAAGGACACACCAAAAATAATTTTCCCTAGAAGTCAGTGAGCTCCTTATTACTAGATTGTGAGATTCATCATTTGGACCACAATTCCACCCGGTATCCATTATTTCAGTATGTGATAAGAAAGAATGTGTCATGTTACTGTAATATTTTTAGGTCAGCCACTCATGATACTGAATATTAGAGATTAATTGATCAGATCTATAATGTTATTGATATTGGCGTACAACATATTGGTGTTATAAATAACTCCAGGGAAAAAGGTGAGCATCAGGATTACAACCATAATGAGGGGTGCTCTGATGGTGGCTCTGGTAGAGGTTTAGGATACCATAGAGGATTCAGAGGCTGAGGTTACAGGATGGAAGGAATGATTTCCCTCATGGAACTTGTTATACATTTGGATCTCCTAATCATTACATGCATGAATGTCCTTAGAACATTGTCTGTTCTTTTTGGGGAAATAACCATAAGTATGAAGAATGCTTAGACTTATATGAACACTTGAGTAAGAAACATAAATAGGAAAATAATGGCACGGGGATGGTTAGAGTACAACACATAGTAGAATACTAATGGATGTCAAAGTTAGCATCAGATACTAAGTTAGTACCTATGAAGATTACTACACGTGCTGAGGTTGCACATGCCAAGGAAATGCTAAACCAGAAGCCTACCATTACTAAGGAGGAGGGGCTACATGTAAAGTATCTAGCTCCTATGCATCAAAAGGATGTTTATCAGGAAACCATGGAGTTCATAAGGAATCTTTAGGGTGAGATACAATGTTTAAAGGAATAGTCCCAGAAGATATAACAAAAGAAAGTAATTGAGCTCTAACAGACAAATGTGGATGAACTAAAGGAGGTTTGCAAGATGATGCGGCAAGAGAACATCATTCCATTGTTAGGGAACTGGTTGAAGGGAAATGTTCTATGCATTGGGAAAAAACACGAGAGCCAACTTCTACATTCCAATCTTCCTCCAAACAGTCTAGATTATGACAAGGAGATTACTCTAAATATCATTGTTGATGGTTGGCTTTTGAGTAACATTTTGAGTGACATAGGCACAGAAGTGAATGTTCTTTCTTTGGATGTGTGGGTTCAGATGTGTAGACTTCCATTGTATACATCCTCTAATGTTTTGTTCATGGAAAACCAGACTAAGGCTACGCCCATTTGAGTGTTAAAAGATACATCCATTACTATTCAGGGGGCAAGTTTACTGGAGATTTTGAGGTCTTAGCTCTTGCAGAAGAAGACAATTTTCACACATCACTTGGGTGCCCTTGGTGTTATGCAAACAACATTGACCTGTATTTCAATAAGGGGTATATCATCTTTGAGAATAACGAAGAATGTGTCATTATCTCTTTGACAGATGGGAAATCTACACCATATGTAGAGCCCTTAAGTGGAGAACACTTGAATAGAATTTATGTGTGTATTATTCGAGATCCAAAAAATCTTGAGCCATTAAAGGAAGGAGTTATCCAATGGGATGATGCATGGTCCATGAGCGATGCTACAAGTTTTTCATGTGACAACTAGGCATGTGGAACTTATGAAATGGTTGTGTACGAAGTATGAAGTGTAGTTGTGAACATTAGTAAACCACACAGTATCAAGCGTTTGGGTAGCATCCAACTACCAAAATACACAGGTGAAGAGAATCCAACAGTATTCCTGCTTGTTATGGAATTTCAGTGGCATGTTCAGGTGGAAAGAAGGAACATGTTAGTATATACTCTACGTGGGATGGCAACGCGCTGGTGGGTGGTTCATAGAGATAATATTTTGGAGTGGAGAGAAGTTAGGATTACTTTATCTACTAGATTTTTAAGGAGTAATGCACCTACTCAGATTTGTGCATTTCATGGTAATGATCTTGTTCAACACTACATTCAACAGTGAGAGAAACTTTGGACATAGGGGTAGAAAGATTTACTACCTTCGTTATGGGTGCACAAGCTTTATTTCATTTTGCAGGGCTACAAGCATGCATGTTATATCTATGCAGAGTTGAATAGAGAGACTTGAAATTGGCAAGAACCTACTATAAGTATGATTCAGACCTTTGAGTATTTTTCCACTAAACCTCCGGTGAATGAGGCATTACAAGTTATGAAGCACTTAACTATGTGAGATAGTATAAAGGCTGAAGAGTTACTTTAGGATTTGTTAGGAGAGTTAGACTTGGGGGCATGTTTTCAAGAGGAAGAAATAGATGCTAAACAGCTTGGGTGCACCTACCTAGAAAGAGACAAGGGTAAGATGGTCTACATCATTGATGATGATGATGTTGAGAACTTGTATCTTGAGCACATAGAGGATAAGCATGAGGTCCTAGACAGTACAGATGAAAAAGCACATGCCTACCATGAGCCTATGAATACCAAGAAAGTAAACATTGGAAAAAACACTGAACCAAAGGTGGCCATCATCGGAGATTATTGGTTTGACTCTGAAGTTACTAAGATCATTGAGTTATTGTGTGACTCGCAAGATATATTTCCTAGGGGCTATCATGAATTAAAGGGTGCACATGAATCATTGGGGGAGATGAGGATAAAACTAAAATAATGTGTGCATCTAGTTCAAAAGAGGCCTTACAGGATGAATCTGAATTTACACATCAAGGTGAAAGAAGAAATTGACCAAATGTTAATTTCTATTATTATTGTTCTAATTAAAAAATCAGAATGGGTGAGCCCTATGGTGATCAGCATCAAGAAAGATGGTAGAATTAGGATTTGTGTGGATTACAGTGAATTGAATACTACATGTGTGATTGATCCTTTTCCCACACCAAATAGTGAGGAAATCTTGGAGGGTGTCGCAAGGCACAAGATCTACTCCTTCACTGATGGATTATTTGAATACCATCAGGTGAGGATAGCTAAAGAATATCAAGAGAAGATAACTTTCACCACTAAATGGGGAAATTTTGCATACATGGTTATGCATTGTGGATTAAATAATGTTCTTGCATATTATTTTCATGCATAGTGGTATAAGTGTTTCAGGATTTTATTCACAAATTTTTGCAGGTATATCTAGATGATTAGACAAACTATGGCCTTATAAAGGATCATTGTGATGATCTAAGGCTGATGTTTGAGAGGTATCGGAAATTTTAGCATCCCTTTAAATATTAAGAAGTGCATATTTGTCACACCCTTTGAAATTTTTCTTGGACGCATAATTTGTAAAGAAGGCTTGCTAGTGGATCATGCTAAGGTTGTTTTGATTTTGGGATTTGAAGAACTAACTAGTCAAAGCAAGGTGCACAAATTCTTGGGGCACATAGGATATTACAAGAAATTTATAAAAGATTTTTCCAAGATGATCATGCCCCTGGAGGAATTGTTGAAAGGAAAAGGAAAGTTTTATTCAGGTGAGGCACAACAACATGCATTTGAGACACTAAAGGATAGGCTTACTACATCACCCATTTTACATTTTCCTTCATGGTCCAATCATTTTCATGTTCATGTAGATGCCTCTAGCATGGCCATTGGTGTGGTACTATCTCAACCTATATAAGGGATTTTTTATCATCGTATTTTCTTTGCTAGCAAGAAGTTGACTCCAACAGAACAGAATTATACAATGACAGAGTGCAAGGCCTTGTCTATGATCTATGTGTTCCATAAGTTTCAACATTATTTGCTAGACACACACTTCATTTTTTATACAGACCACATGGAATTGAAGTACTTGGTGAACAAGCTCATTTTACAGGGGCGCATATGTTGTTGGGTATTGTTATTTTAGGAGTTTAATTTTACAGTGGTGGTTAAGCCAGGTAAGATAATTTCTATTCTAGACCATTTATCAAGGGTTCAATTAGGAGAGGATACACAGAGCATTAAGGACACAATGTCAGATGCACATCTATTCATATTAAATCACATGCCCTCTAACTTGGAGGATATTTATGTCTTTTTAATGCACATGTGTGGCACTGAAGGGAATGAAGGCCTTATAAAAAAAAATAATTTGTTATTCGTGTTGCGCCTTACATGTTGATTAGTGTATACTTGTACAAGTTAGGCCATTATGAAGTTTTGTGTCGATGTGTACTTGAGCATGAGTGTGAAGCAATTATGGTAGAGGCTCAAGGTGGTATTGCAGGTGGACACTATATAGGGGATGCCACTGTGCGCAAGATTCTACTAGCTAGTATATGGTGGGAAACATTATACAAGGATTAAAAATCATATTGTAAGGCATGTGACCATTTTCAATGCCTTGGAAAACCTAGGCATAGAGAATAGATGCCTTTGAGACCTATTACTAATGCAGAACCTTTTGAGAAGTTGGCAATTGACTTTGTTGGCCCTATCTCCCCAACTGCACGTAGGACAAGATTGTGCTATATTATAAATTATACAAATTATCTTACACGGTGGGAAGAAGTGGCACCTATAAAGGATTGGAAAATAGCTACAACAACAAGGTTTCTATAGGAAAATATTATCAGCATGTATGGATGCCCTTTAATTTTAACAAATGATAGGGGTACTTATTTCCTTAATGAGACTATCAGGATATTATTGGATGAATTTATGGTTACAAACCATCGGAAAACCCCTTATCACCCTCAGGTAAATGGAACTACTAAGGCCTTCAACAAAATATTGAGCCATACCTTGACAAAAAATTGTGATGTTGGAAGGTGATATTGGGATGATAAAGTCTCTGTTGTATTTTTGGGCATACATGACAACCTATAAGAGGTTAAACAAAGCAACACCTTTTCAACTGGTGTTTGGTGCAGAGGTAGTTCAACCTATGGAATTCATGTTACCTTCTTTATGTATTACACGTGGAGGAGTTCTAGCTGATGAGAAGGCATTGGAATAATGTATAGACAAACTAATGCAGTAGGATGAGAGGTGCACCATATCACAATGGAGTTAGAAATAAGAAAAATCTAGGTAGAAGGCATGGTATGATAGGAAAATCAAGGATAAGAAGCTTAAGGTTGGGAAAATTATACTTCTGTATGATTCAAAGTTTTATGCCACCCTGGAAAACTTAAGTTGCATTGGTTGGGACAGTATGTTATCACTTATATGTTTGATTCGGGTGCTTTCCAGTTAAAGGCGTTGGATTGGATAGTTGCCTGGTTACTTCAATGGGAGTAGGCTAAAGCCCTACTATAAATAATTCTTCTTGGTGTTTGTAATAAGGAAGTATTGCCACTTAGATTAGGTTTTCCTCAATGCATTCCCTTTATGTGTTTCCTTCATCATTTTTATGCCTTGTCAATTTAGTTCAGTGTTTTTTGTAATAAGTTTGTTTACAAGCCAAAAGCTTATTACTATCTAAGTGTTTTCATGCATAGAGGACCATGCATACCCTTAGTGTCAGGTGGTTTATAAACAAGGACTCATTGCCAAGTTGGACTAATAGCATAAGACGAGTTTGCATAGAAGAAATTTTGTGCAAGTGCTCAAAAGAAGGGTCCGGAAAAGAAGAGAAAATTGTTCTTGAATAAAGACCACAGATGGAAAAATGGATGCACATTATAATGCGAGGTAAGTTGTAGCAAGGGAAACTACTTAGTGAAAGACATAGTGGCAAGGTACTTTGGTGCATGAGGGTGTGTGAAAGGATGTCTATGGCCAAGAAGTATAGGGTGCCCTAGAAGGTTATGACTGTGGCATGGAAATGAGTAGCATGAAATAATTTAGGAAATGACAAATCAAAATTGGGTATGGTGGTAGGTGGTGAGAAATAAATGTGATAACTTTTTTAAAATATATATAAGGATAAGATGCGGAATAATTTTTGCCTTTGCCTTTAATATTTTTTGAGTGAATTGTTTGTAAGCAAGTTAGTGAACAAGTTGTGAGGTATAGAGAGCTACGAACCAATCAAATTTGTTAGGTTTATGCATAGGGTGAACTTTTACTCCATTTGGTGAAGTGTTTGAGTAAGAAAGAGGTGTGTGTGGATAAATATTAATAGTTAGGGTTTGGTGTCGAGCTAGGGCACGTGAAGTTTAGTTGCAAAACTCATAAAAGGTAAAAATATAACACCTTTCTAGTTGACATTACACCTAAAAGAGCACCTACAGCTGGCACAAGGGGAAAGAAGAAGAGGGAAACTTATTTTGAGGTTAAAGACACCCCCAAGAGTGGGATTTTTGAAATACAATACCTAGAAGTAGTTTTTATGGGCTGCAATTGGGATTCACACATTCGTCGCTGCAAGGTTAGTGATTATAAACATAGGAATATATATAACAAGGAAGAATTGGAGAAATTTATGGTTAAGAAGACCTCGAAGAACGTCACCAATGAGGGTGAGGAAAAATTAGGTGGGTAGGTCTCTATTTAAGGTTATCTGGGAAAACACAGATACCAATGTCGGTCAAGGGTGACTAACCACGGTTAGGTATAACCGGCACCGGTTATTGTGAGATATGAAAATGCCATACAATGGGATTTTGGTCTCCTTTGTGATTACACAAAGGATTTGGTTGGTTGGGATGAGGTATTGGGTGACTGGAATAGGTTTTTGTGAGGTTTTGATGGGTCTATGGAGATAAAAATTGTTGGAGATGGTCAATAAGGAGCAAGATAAACAATGGATGATAAAATGAAACAACCAGGAAAGTATGATGTTGTACTTACTTAGATTCCATTCCTGAAAGTCTATGTGTGAAGGATGGAGGTGCTGATGATGGGTTTGAAGGCTACAAGTGATCACCAACTGAAGAAAAGATTCTGCATGGGCTGCATGCACACTCCTCTTTTGCTTGGATAGATCAGAATGTGGTTGGGGATGGCTGTGCAGGAGAAGATCCTCAATCTCCTTCCTTGGATGTCAGTTCTTGCTAGAATTGGCTCTCTGAAGATGTGTTATCTCTTTGAGATTTCGTTCTTGCTTGTCAACTTTCTCCCATTTTTTTCCAACTTACTTACAACCTTCAGAATAAGGTTGTTTTGGGGTTAAAAGGGGTAACTGACAGCGGTTCGGGTTAACCAGTGACGGTTAAGGGAAACTGATGTTGGTTAAGCTGGGATTTTCTAGGTTTACTAAACTTAGGGAGATCCTCCTTATTTCCTTAGATATTGTGTCATTATCCCGCGGATTAGACTGGGAGCTTCTTGTGAGCATGCGGGAATGTGGATAGAGGGAATGTAGGCATTGATTTTTAGGGTTTGGGTAAGTCTTAGTTAGTTATGGTAACTTGCTAAGAATAGGTCTTTGGTTGAGTTAGCTTGGTGAGGTCTCTAAGTGAACTATTTGTGTAGATATTGTTTAAATAAGATATTTAAGTAATAAATATAGTGAGGATAACACATTAATTTAATTTAATTAATTAAATTAATATTAGTAGGGTGAAGGGGGTCATAGATGTAATAATGGGGAGCTTATATGTCGAGGGATGAAGGGGGAGTGTGACCTAATTTTAGTGTTTACATTTTTTCCCTTTTTGTTGTGTAGCTTGTATTGGTAAGCGATGCTAACAAAAATAAGATGTGGTTGCCCCATGTGTGTGTGAAGGTGATCCCCCTCAAACCAGGAACTGATGAGGCAGTAGGCTGAAGTGGTGAGTGGTTTGATAAAAGGTAAATGTGAAGAAAAGGAAAGTAGGTACAAGGAAAAAGGATTGAAAGGTCTACTTGGGAAATCTAGGTAATGGGTCAGGGTCAAAGGTAGCAACAGTCAAACACATGCACACTTATAAACTATAGCACGCTACCGGGTTGAAGAGAAGGCAAAATCTACATCGTCTAAGGTCGATAGGTTTATCCAAACAAGGGTGAAGTGGATCCGGTATCCAAGGTATAGGATAAGGTCAGGAAACACAATGTAGGTTAGGTGCAGGAACGTGTAGGTATGTTCCAGTACACCAAAGGTAGCGTCAGGATAAACAGTCGCGGTAATAGGCTAGGTATAGGCATTAGGCAAAACAACACAGGTAAAAGTGCTGCAAGGTATAGTGAACACATGAGGTCAAAAGGTCACTAGCAATGGTCCAGGTCTAAATATTGAGATGACAGCATGGGTAAGGATGAGGTAGGGGTAAAATAAGGAGGCTTCAACAACAAACACAGTGAGGTTGAATAAGGTGGAGGGCCATAAGGGAAGGTAAATTGGTCCAGGTAGGTGTAGGGAAGGGAAAAGAAAGGGGAGGTAAGGAAAAGTAGGTGAATGTGAGGGAAATGAGTACATAGGGTAGCCGACAGCGGTCGGGATGAACCAAGGATGGTGGGGAAGAACTAACGGCAGTTCCCTAGGGTAGAAGACTGGCATTGGTCAAGGGTTAACCGACGTCGGTTGAGTCGGGTAGGGTATAAAAAGTAGAAAACCCACGTTTTAAAATTCATTTGTGCATTGTGACGAAGAAGAAAAGGGCAAAAAGAGAGAAAAGAGGAAGAGGTCAAAAGAGTATGACAGAGAGATTGGTTGGTAAGCCATATAGGTGAGATTGATTGGGCAAGAGGTGGGGTCATGAGAGCAGATCGAGCGAAGTGATTGGTGGAGAGAGTTGGAGGTCAATTGAGGATGGCGGAGGCCAGAGAGGGCTCGAGAGGAGTGGTGCGGAGGCTGGAGGTTCCACCACGAAGGCAGAAATGAGATCAGGTAGGATTTGAACCTTTGGTTTTGATTTTTGAGTTAATTTGATGTAAAATGTAGAAAATATTAAAAAATGGGGGATTTGGGGGGGAAGAATTTCAAAATGGGAAAAAGAGAGGGAAAAGCTAATATTGAAGGGTAGGGGGTATGACAAAAGGGTATTGTAGGAAAAATTAAGGGTGTAAAGAGGGATTTGGGTGGGTTGAATGTCAAGGAAGGGAAAAATTAGGGTTGGGAAGTCGGGGCAGACGGCAGGACAGTGACCGATGTCGGTCGACTTGTGGCCGACGTCAGTGGGTAGTGACCAATACTGGTCACAAGAACAGTGACCGGTGCTGGTCAAAGGGAGACTGTGGTCGGTCCGGGGATAACCGGGGTTGGTTAATCCAAAGTGGAAATTCAGATAAAAAAGGGAAGAGAGTAAGGGTAGGGTGGGAAAGAAGTTAGGTGAGAGGGGAAGGGTTTAGGGTGAGAAAGTAGGGTAGGTGGGTAAGGGTTGAGGGTGGTTTTGGGTGAGGGTAAGGTAGATAGTTTCAAGTGGATGGGTGTGGGTAGGTGTGGGTGAGGATTAGGGTAAATAGGTAGGGTAGATGGGTTTGGGTAGATATGGGTGAGGGTTAGGGTAGAGAGGTTGGGTAGATAGGTTTAGGTAGATGGGTGTGGGTAGGTGTGGGTGAGCGTTAGGGTAGATAGGTTCGGGTGGATGGGTTTGGGTAGGTAGGTTTGGGTGGATGGGATTGGGTAGGTTTGGGTGAGTGACAAGGCCAACGATTAAGTCTAGATGTGGGATAAAAATTATGTAAGTTGGGAAGCTAGACTAATACATTGCTTTTGTGGGATGTAGGCCTGAGTTGAGCTACGGATGAGGGCCCGGGTGCCACCCTTGTTACTGAAAGTACGGGTGATCACGATGCAAGTGGAGTGGCAGCATGTAGTATAGGTGGGATTGATAGGTGTGCGGTGCTATCGGCATGTAGTATGGGAGGCGAGTCTTATGGTTCCCCTCATCAATAGATGGGACTCGACGACCAACACCTTGCATTTACCGATGGGTGAGATGACGATCACCTTGGAGGATGTCTATAGGATCCTGTGGTTGCCCATATTGGGGGCCCAGGTTTATTCCATCTCTTCATAGGTATCTGAGGAACTACTGGCACCCATTTTTGGTGAGGGTGTAGCAGACCTGACATTCCATAGTGCTAGCCTAAGATATGGAGCGATGTATAGAGCTCATCCAGAGGAGATGAGGTTAGTGGTACTCTTGATGGAGGCAGTGTGCTGCTTCGCAGTGCCAGATGCATAGGGGAGATTCCCTAGGTCACTTATGGGAGTCCTCCATGACATGATGATACATCATACATTATTTGCATGGGCACTTGCATTGCTGACACAGGTGTATAGAGATCTATGGTCCTACGGACAACTGCGGAGGTTCAGCATCTACTGTGTCGTACTACTATATTACTAGGCGTATGAACACATTGTTTGTGTTCAACTAGTGGGGATGCCCCAGGTAGATGCATTCCCACAGAGAGTTTTGAGAGTGGGGTACAGGCGGTGGGTACTAGCCATGGGAGAGGCCCGAGGTGCCATAGCTATGCATGATGTATCTTATTACATGAGGTTTTTGGAGGGGCTTTCCATGGTAGACATCATTTGGAGGCCATATGTGGACTTCCCTTCATACAGACAAATGGAAACGAAGCTATTCAGGCTACAGATACATCTATGGATAGAGGGGAGAAAAGTGGGAGAGCGTGAGTGGATACCCGTAGAGCGGGTTAGATGCCAGTTTGGATTAGTCCAGGGTGTACCACTTCCATTCCCTCAGTACCAAAGAGATGATGTCGAGAGACCTATGTCTCCACCACAACCCACAGTGTCAACTGGGTAGGAGGAGCAGCCAGTAGATGTACATATTGATGATGCTGGGGTTGCAGACGGGTACAAGCAATGGTGGGTAGCACAGCTGAGAGCCATACCACCGAGGTCAGGGCAGCCAGACTTAACCACCATCATAGTTCAGAGAGACGCCCTACAGGGGTAGGTGGCTACTTTGGTGACGCAACTGGGGATCATGCATCAGTAACTTACAAATTCAGAGGCACAAGTTGCCACATTACAAGCCCAGATAGCGACGTTGCAGGCTTAGGCAGGGCAAGGACAATTACCTCCATAGGCGGAGGCAGGGGGAGATGGAGATGGAGAGGAGGTAGGTGGAGATGGAGGGAAAATAGCCGCCCTATAGGTGCAGGTGTAGGCTTTATAGGGCTAGTTGGCCATAGTGTAGGGGCAGGTTACGGGTCTATAGGGCTAGCTGCTAGCAGTGCATGCACAGATTACTACCCTGCAGGCCTAGATACAAGCACAAGCTCCACAACCGACTCAGGATCTAGCACCAGTACAGGGCTCAGTGTAGGTTCAGGGATAGGGTCCCATTGTATAGGTACTCACATAGGTAGCGGGACCCATGGCACCTCCACAGATAATGCCCATGGCCAGGTTTAGAGATGCCCTATGAGAGGCATGGTATTACCAGGATCATTTATTAGCTATCGGGATAGATGTGCCCTCTTATTTCGAGTACAGAGCACATCAAGCCTCTAGTGAGAGGACCAGATCCCGCACTCATAATGTGGAGAGTACATGGGTCTGACAAGCCCAGGGATAGGGTCATGGTGAGGTCACTAGTGTGTCGAGGCCAGCTCCAGGTGAGGGGCCATCAGTAGGAGGTGAGGCAGGTGCCAAACCCCAGATAGGTGTGGCAGAGGGGTCAGGAGAGACACAGTCACAGGGAGCATTCCCTGACATTAGATGGGGAGATGATTGACCTACTGTGGACCTGCCTACCTACTGAGTCATTTTTGTATGTATTACATATGAGACCGGCCTGCGTGTCAAATATTTTTGTATTGATTCATTCATGCATTTTGTACATATGAGACTGGCCTGCATGCCAATGACATTTTGTATTGTATATGGGCCTACATGCCGACACTTTTGAGATGATATCCATGATGAGATAGGCATGTATATTGAGATACACACTTATTTATTTATATGATGAGATTCATGGTATTTGATGATGTGTTGATGTGTTTATGAGATATTGATTTATGGCTTGTGTTAGATGAGATATGGATATGTTACTTTGTATTAGATTATATATGGGTTTGTTGGTTTGATATGGGTGGAAATTAGGTGAGTTAGGCATGATGGAGTCAGGTCATATTAGGCATGGATTGATTCAAGTTGGTTAGGCATGGATTGAGTCATGTTGTTAGGCATGGATCGATTCAAGTTGTAGGCATGGATTGAGTCAGGTTGGTTTAGGCATGGATCGAGTCTGGTTGTTAGGCATGGATCGAATCAGGTAATAGGCATGGATTGAGTCAAGTTGGTTTAGGCATGGATTGAGTCAGCTTTTTAGGCATGGTGGAGTCAGGTTGGTTAGGCATGGTTGGTCAGGTTATAGGCATGGTGGATTCAGGTTAGTTTAGGCATGGATGTTCATTTTGGTATTTTGATAACAAATGGCAATATAAATACATGAGATGGTGTAAAATGTGGAAAATGTTGGTTATGTATGAAAATGTGAAATAATATAAGTGGTAAAAGTCATGTGGTATATGGTATAGATGTCAAAGTTTTTTATATAAACAATAAATTAAGTAAAAAGGGGAAGGAAATGGTTAGGATAAAGAGTGGCCGAGCTAACCTTCTAGGGCCCCATGCCCTGGAAGTGTTGCCTACATAGTCCCGGCAAAAAGGGACCTCAAATCGATGTAGTTCTCCCATAAGCTAGGAAAGAATATGAGAAGATAGAAGAATAGGTATTGAGGTTGATAGTTATGTTGGATTCAAGGTAATAAGTATGATGAGGTCAAGTTTGATTAGGTGAGGTGGAATATAAGTAGATAGGTATGGGTTATTTTAGGTTGTAGGTATAATTAGGTTGAGGGAATTGATGTTGGGGTTAAGAATAGGTAGATAGGTAAAGGTGATTTTAGGTTGATTGAGGTGGGAGAAGAAAATCTCAAAAGACAAGTGTTGAGGCTCTAGTCCCATATAAGAAGATCAAAAGGTAATGAAGAAGAGAAAATATAAGAGGGGGCAAGAAAGCCACCCAATTGGCAAGGATCAAAATGTATGAAACACATCTTTAGATAGGCTAATGAACATAATACCCTAAATATATTACATGATTGATAATTCTAAGAGTGACGAATAGTCAGATGATCACCAAATGTCATAGGTTCAGCAGGTCCCTTGAGGTATGACATGAAAAGACAACGGGTAAGGAGGTGTAGGTAATTGGGTGATAAAATGGGAAGTAGAATGCCTTGGGCAATAGAGTCAAGATCACAATAGGCAAGTCCATGATGAAAAAACTTATTCTTTTTCTTTTTCTTTTTCTTTTTCTTTTTGACTTTTTAGATAGACTGATCGATGTGGGAAGTCTATATGGGAGGAATATATGTCTCCTTGAGGTCTTCGTGAAGCTGATCGATGCGGGAAGCTTCTGAATTTTGATTTTTGAGAAAATAGTCCTCTTTTTGGAAAGACTATGTAGAGAGTTGTGAGATTTTTATAGCTGTCCTTCGATGGAGCAGTCTACTCATAGTGACAATTAAAGGTGGAAGATGTCCTTTTGAGGGATTCATCTTTTATATTGGAATTTTGACTCAAGGAGTTGATCCCTTATTTTGGAAGATGTCGTTCTGAGGGATTCATCTTTTTTTGGGGGGATTTTAAGTCATGGATGAGACTATAACGAAGAATTTGGTTCTTGTTGAGAAGGAAAGGGTGAATGACCATGGCATCTCATCTAAAAGAAGATGAAAAAGTATCCATGAGAATCATGCCATGTGCAGAGCCATGGTGTACATATTTAAGATAAGGCAAAAGGGTGATGGGTAATCACATGATTCTCGTTTAATCATTAGGGAGATGGATGGGGTGGATAGCACTCAAAGGATGAACCTATAAAGAGACACAGGGTGAGGTAGGATAATGAGTCAACAATAGAATGGTCGAATATATAATGCATTAAGGGGCTCAGGTTCGGGTTTACCCTCAAGCGAGGACAAACGATAAGCACCCGATCCATAGGTATGAGTTACAATGTATGTTCCAAGCCAATTAGGAGTGAATTTTCCCCATTTACTTTTTTCTACTTTGGTTATGTGTTGATTTTCTTTCAAAACAAGGTCACCAACTTGGAAGGTTCGTTCATGAACACGTTCGTCATAAGCACGTTTGATACATTGCTGATAAAATTGAAGGTGATCCAGAGCGTTAAGGTGACGTTCGTCTAATAACTCTAGTTGTGCTAAGTGGTCCTGATGAAAGTCATCATCAGTAAGCATGTCATGGAGAGAAATGTGAAGTGAAGGGATCTGGACTTCAAGAGGCAAAACAACCTCGGTACCGTAGACAAGTGAAAAGGGTGTAGCCGCAGTGGAAGTGTGAATACTAGTGTGGTATGCCCATAGAGAAAAAGGAATGTGTGTATACCAATCCTTCCCAGTATCATTAACCACTTTCATGAGAATTTTATTGAAGGTCTTGTTAGTGGATTTGGCTTGTCTATTGGTTTGTGGGTAATAAAGTGAGGAGAAACTAAGCTGAATGTCGAAGGCATCACAAATTTTTTGCAGTGTTTGTTTTTTTAAATTGTTTTCCATTATCAGTGATGAGGCGATGAAGGACACCAAAGTGACAAATGATGTGATGGTTAATGAACTCACATATTTTCTTGGCTTTCATGGAGATGAGTGGTATGGCTTCCACCCATTTTGTGTAGTATTCGGTAGCAGTTATGATCCATTGATGGCATTGGGAAGAATGAGGATTGATTTCTCCAACAAGATCCAAACCCCATTGAGAGAAGGGCCAAAGGTCACGAGCAACCTGTAAGGCATGATTGGGTGTATGATGAAGGTTGGAATTGTGTTGACAAATCACGCAGTGTTTGACATAGTCACAACAATCATGGTTAAGGATCAGCCAGTAATAGCCTAGTCAAAGAATACGCTTAGCAATAGCAAGGCCACTAAAGTGACCTCCACATATGCCATCATGAACCTCCTTGATGGTATAAGGAATTTCAAAACTTGTAAGGCATCGTAAGAGAATACCATCAAAACCACACTTATAGAGGAGTTCCCCCATGATAACGAAATGGGAGACCTTCTTAAGGAAGGCACGTTGTTCGTTACGGGTGAGATCGGGAGGTAAGATGGAGAGGAAAATGTAGTCAGAGTATTATTTATACCAAAGGTCACTCGGGTCAGGGGTGTCAGTTTCAATTGAGTAAACATCGTGCGGTAAATAAGAAGGCAAATGGAGGCATTATACAATGACAAATATTTTGGAATCGGTAGGGGAAGTGGGTATTTGGGAAGCTAAGCAGGCCATAGTGTCTGCAAATTTGTTGGTTGACCATGGGATGGTTTGAAGGGTGTAACGATCAAAGGTGGTCAAAAGTATCTCGTTACGACATTGAGACCATAGGCGGTCTGGAGACCATAGGCAGTCTGGAGACCTAGTACGAGTGCTTCGTACTTGGTAATATTTTTGGTGTATTCAAAGTCTAGTTTGAAGGACAAAGGCATGGGTTCTCCATCCATAGGGACAAGGATAAGACCAGGTCCACCCCCATGCTAACACTTGGAACCATAAAAGAATAGTGTCATTTGGTAAGGGGGTTCATCTAGGGAAAGGGTAGCACTGGATTCATCAGGAAAGTAAAAATTAGAGGATTAGTCCCTAGCAATAGGTGTGTCGGCTAGTTGGTCGGTGATAGCCTAGCCCTTAATGGATTTTTGATGAATGAATTCGAGGTCAAGATCAGCTAAAAGCATAAGCCATTGCGCGGTGCACTGATTTTGATAGGGTTTGGCGTACATGAAGTGTAAAGGGTCGGTGTTGGTCACAACATAGGTTTTGTGGTTGAGTAGGTAATGGCAGAGTTTGGTGGTGACAAAAACTAAGGCTAAGCACATCTTTTCTAGGTGGTTGTATCAGGTTTCATAGTCCAAAAGAGTATGGCTTATGTAGTACACCACCTAATCCCTATGTTTTTCATCGTGATGAGCGAGCATGGCTCCCAATGAATGATCGGTAGCTAATATGTATAGGCAAAAAGGTTAATCGTCTTTTGGTGGAATGAGTACGGGTGGTTGGAGAAGGTATTGTTTTAGGGCCTTAAAATCTTTGTGACAGTCATCATCCCATTTAAAGGAGACATCCTACCTAAGCAAATGATGAAATGGTTGACACCGATCCGATAATTGTGAAATGAAATAGTGAATGGATTACAATTTACCTTGTATGCTACGGAGTTGTTTGAGGTTCGTGGGCGGAGGCATTTCTAGAATGGCCTTGACTTTAATGGGGTAAACTTCTACACCATAGAGGGAAATAATAAATCCTAGGAGTTTTCCTGAGAAAACCGCAAAGACACACTTTTTAGGTTAAAGGCAGATATAATATTTAATTAGGTGATCAAAGATGGTTTCGAGGACAACGAGGTGCTTAGCGTGGTGTTTATATTTAGCTAAGATATCATCCATGTAATCTTCCAATATGCGATGCATGATATCATGGAAGATGTAAGTCATAACATGTTGATATGTAGCACCAGCATTTTTAAGTCTAAAAGGCATGTCTCGATAGCAAAAGGTTCCTCAAGGGGTAATGAATGTGGTCTTGTGCTGATCTTCTAGGGCAAGCAAAATTTGGTTATAACCCAAGAAACCATCCATGAGTGAGAGAATCTCATGACCTACAGTAAGGTCAACCAGTTGATCAATACCAGGCAAGGGAAAGTCATCCTTTGGGCAGGTGAGGTTGAGGTCTCGGAAGTTTGTGCAAATACAGAGTCCCCCTGTTTCTTTAGTAATAGGGACAATGTTAGAAATCCAATGAGGATAATCAATGGGTAAGATGAATGAAACATAAAGAAGACATTGAAGTTCTTCTTTGATGAGAAGAGCAATGCGAGGGTGCATTTTCCTCAGTTTTTGTTTAATAGGTTTGGCATCGGGAATGGCTAGGATATTGTGGACCACTGTGGTGGGGTCAATATCAGGCATGTCTGCATAAGACCAAGTGAAAGCATGGTTATGTTCTCGGAGAAAGGAAGTGATGGCTTCCTGTTCAGTAACATCTAAAGATTGTCTAATCTTTAGGATGTGTGGGTCGTCCTGAGTACGAATGTTGATCTCAATAGTCGATTCATTCAACATGGTTTGAGTCTCAGAGGGTAACGACCGATGAATATATGAGTCTTCTGTACCAAGGTAGGTGAGTATGGATTCATCATCCTAACATTGAATGACATTAATGGTAGGTGTGTCATCATCGATCATCTTAGGATATAGGAATGGGAGAGTGGAAGGGGCCTTGCCTTCGCATTTATAATTCAAAGGCCCCAAGGAAATGGTGTTTATGAAAAAAAAAAGTTAGGGGGGATAGATTCATGATCCATCGACTTTGTAGGTGAGGGTGGTGATGAAGGTAAAGAAGGGCTAGGGTCCTTAATTAATTCAATATGGGCATGTTTGGTAGAAGGGTCAGGGAAGCCAATACCACTCCATTCATTATGTTTGTGGGTGGTACATGGAATAACAGTATGGCGACCTTGCTCGTAAAATCCAAAACCAAAACCCTTCCACGCATAGCAGTGCAGGAAGGTGTGGGTGAAATGGTGATTGGTAAGTGATTGGAAGTCAATGGAAAATGGGTGGGGTTGTGATGGTGGTTCAGGTGTGTAGGTGGTAGTATCAAGTCCCCCATAGGTGAGACTAGTACAAAGATGAGGAGGACCATAAAGGAGGTGTTCTCCTATATGGTGATCATAGAGAGGTTGTTGGTGAATGCTTCCATACTCGTGTGGAGTAAGGAAGCTGTTGACACTATATAGGTGGTATTCCCCCAGAGTGAGGCATTCAAAAACACCTTCCAAGGGATCAGTGGTTGGTACGTTGGTAGCTGGTATGGACGATGTGTTGGAGGTTGATGTGGAGGTGGTGTTAACGAATTGGGAAGTGAATGGGTCAGTCATGGAGGTTATAGTAGTAGTAGGCATGGAGAAGGTATGTGCGGTGAAAGCAGTGACTATACTGGTAGGTGTGGGTGTAGGTGTAGGTGAAGCAGTATTGGTTGCAGAAGTAAACAGCTTGACCGGTATGAGTACATCGTTGGGTCGGTAAAGCATATTGCATGTTTTGAAAGGTGATGGGTCAGCTGGAATGGTACAAGTGTGTCCTTTATGTTTAAACTTTACACAATGATGCAAAGTGGAGGGAACATAAACCATGACATAGATCCAGGGTCTACCAAGCAACAAGTTATATTGGAATTCCCCCTCTAAAACATAAAATAATTATGGAACAGTGCGGGGACCCACGTAAACATGAAGGATGACAATGCCTAGTGTGGAGGTGATAGCATCATTGAATGAATGCAACATGACCGAATGTTTGTGCATGCAATTATCAGGTATGCGCATTTGAGAAAATGCATGGGATGAAATGATATTAATGCTAGCACCTCCATCAATCATCACATGGTGTACCCGTATGTCATCAATGTGTACAGAGATGAAGATGGCTAGGTCTGGGTCATCATTTTGGTATGGTGTGATCTCTATCTTTGAGAAGCTGAGGGAGGCCACTTGGTGAATAAGGTGAGGTGAGGATGAATGGGGGTGTCATAATGGAGGCTACGGGTGGTAGGGTCATTGGGTAAAACCTCAATAGATTAAAGAACCTCCATAAGGGCTTGACAATGGGATTTCCGAGGTTTAGATGAGGTCATAAAAGGAAATTTTGAGTGGAGATTGGTGTAATTGTTTGAGCATGGTGCGATGTGTGATGCCATTAGAAATGGGGTATGTGGGGCAGTGGATAGTTATCTTAGGTATGGGTGTAGATGGTATGTTGGGTGTAGGATTGGTTAGTGGGTCAGTTGCCTTTTCTTTACTCTTCTGTGCACATGTAATGACGTGTACCATGTTGATTTGAGGGAAATTTTCAAATGGAGAAGGTGTAGGGTAAGTGGGATAACAACATGAAGGGAAAAAACCTACGGGAGGAGAAAATCCCTATGAGGTCAGTTGGGGCGCAACGACATTTGGGTGGTTGTGTGGCAAGTTCTCTTATGCGAACCATGTTAATTTCAAATTTTGTGTGTGGTTTTTGGGAGCTGTGAGGGTGGAGGTTGTGGTTGTTGAGTACACAGTGTGGGAATGGGTGCAGGTGAAGCAGGATCCTCATTAAGAAGGTCTTCGTCATCAAAGTTGGTTTCCAGTGGACACAATTGGATAAGGATGGTTTTTCAAGGCCTTGCAGTTCTCCACATCATGCCCTGGTACACAATGGTATGTGCAAATTTTGGTATCATCAAACCCCTTTGGCTTGGGTTTGAGGGTGTCGTAAGGTCAGAGTGGGTGGTAATGTCATAACAAAAGTCTCGAGGAGGTTGGTTAAAATTTTGGCATAGGACCCTGCTAGTGGATCACAATGGGAAGTGAATGTGGGTTTGGGTGTAGGTGTGGTTGGTTGTCTAGGAATTATTTTTGGAAGAGAAGGAACATGTCAAGCTATGGGTTTAGGCACTAGTGTGGTTTAAGGTATCGGTTGGGTTTGTTTAGGTAGCAGTTACAGTAGATGGACGGGTAGGAGGGTGTGGGGTTGTTTTGACTACCTTGTTGTGGGGTAGTGGGGTTTTTGTTTTTGGGTTGCACCTTCTTGGGTAAAGGTTATGTGGGTATATGGGGTCTAGAAGGAAAATCAGATGGAGGAAGAGGGAAAGTTACCCATGGGGATAATGGGGGTGCTATGAAGGTAGATGATGCAGGTCATGCTTGGGGTGTGAGGGACAATGACTGAAGTGTAGTAGGTAGTGAAGCAATGGCTAAACGTATCAGAGGTATTGGTGGTAAAGAGACTGCAGGTGTAGGTATGAGTCATGTTGTGTGCTTAGGTAGGTTAGAGATTTGTGAGGAAGGAATGGGTTGTTATGTTATTGGGTTATGAATGGGTGAGGGGTGCTTGACCATTGTTGGGCAAGCTGAGGTCTTAAGGTAGATAGGACAAGTGCAGATGTGATTAGTGTGGTTAGGGGTACGAGGTTGATGAGTTTTTTTTCTTTAGTTTGGGTGTCAGAGTAGTTGTGGTTTTAATGTTAGAGGATGTAGCTAAATCTAGTTTAATAGGTGGATGAGTAAGGCTAGTGGTCGGGGTGATCCCTAAAGTGGCAATAGGTTTAGTGGAGGTAAATATTGTGGATATGGGTTTGGGTTTAGGCATAGGTTGGGTTATGGGTAAGGGGTGTGGTGTGAGTGTTAATAGATATCATGGAAGGGGTTGCGACATTAGTGGTTGTATGTGGTTTGATGGGTGGAAATGTGCTTGGGTAGATAGTGGAGGTGTCATCGAGGGATCTTTGCATTTGTGTTGAGACAGGGAGTAAGAGATGCCCCCATAATAAACCCCTATCCACATAATCCAAGTGATCAGCCAAACGTGAGAATGGCACGTTTTTTGGGTGGAGTTGGTGAATACCTAATGGGAATTCCCGTAAAATGCATCTTAGAGATGGGGACTCAGTTGGCTTCAGCTTCCGTGGGTAAGAGAGATGAAAGTAGGTCTGTTGGATGTTGGGTAGTGGATGGAGAATACTCACCAATAGGAAAAGGTATCCCCGCCAGGATCTATGATGGGTGGAAGGGGATGATGGGAGTTCCTCTATGAGTGGAGGAATGGATGAGTGCTCCTCTATGGGTGAAGGATGCAATGGATGCTCCTCTGTGGGTAGAGGAGGTAATGAGTGCTCCTCTACGGGTGGAGGAGGTACAGTAGGTAAAGGTTCACTAAGTGGAGAAGCTAGGGGTGAGATGGTCTCAATGTCAGTAGAAGACTCCTTCATAGGCTGATGTAGGAGATGAAGGGTGTCCTTCTATTGGTGAAAGAATAGTGACGGTTGGTTCAGACATGGAAGGAGGATTTTGGGCTAGGATTTCCTCTATAGAAGGGATGTGAGGTAATTGAGAGGCGACAGGTACCTCGTTAAAGATCACATGAACCTCGCGAATATGGGTATCATAAGTGGATGTCTCACCTATTTTATTAGATGAAGGGGCATGATTGGGAAATGGGTTTTTAAAGATTTGTAGATTTTGGTTGGGGGTTGGCATTGGGATTATCCACAGTCAACTCACCTTTCTTGAGCATTTCTTGGACAATATTCTTAAAAGTGATGCATTTTTCATCATTATGACCCTTCACTTCGGTGATAGTTATAGAAATCTTGTTCCTTATACCATGTGGGAATGGGGCGAGTAGGGTCAAAAATAGTGTGTGGTTTTATGGGTGGAAGGATGATGACGCCAGCTTTGATAAGCTTTTCTAAGATAGAAGAGTAAGGTTCCCCAATTGGGGTATATTTTCACTGCTCTTGTATGAATCAAAAATCCTGAACGGGTGATAGATTAGATGAGGGTGTAGCCTGATTAGATGAATGAGCTAGGCTGGCCTTGAGTACCACTACATTAGCGGGTACCTTTAGGCTTTCAAAAATTGGTTGGTGGTTTGGAAGAAGAAAGAGGTTTTAGTCCACTTGAATGCTGAATTCTTATTTTCGTAATTAGATTTCTTCTCTTCGATGGCCAAATCTCTAACTTTCCTGCCATAGTGAAGTCCTCATCGAATGTTTCAAGTTTAGACCTGCAAGGTCAGGGAGATATGTCTAGCGCAATCGGGTAAAGAGCTCGATGAGTTTAGTTTGTGGCAGTTGAAAGGTAAGTTGATTGATTAGGCTGCGCCAGCGAGCGATAAAATATGTGATAGATTAATCCTTGTACTGATGTGTGGAATATAGATCGATAATGGTGAATTTCTTGGCAATATTGATACAAAAATGATCCAAAAATCTTGGGCTAACCTAATTGAATGAAAATATGGAGTGTTTGGGTAACCCGCTATAACCAGTCTAATGCAAGTCTAGTGAGGGACATGGGAAAGTTCTCAAAAGTAATACATCATCATGAGTAATCAAATACCACCCATGTTTGAATGAGGGAAAATGTTGTTGTGGGTCTTCTTACTATTGAAGTGGTTTGAATTTATGCATTTCTCAATGCACAGGGTATGAATGGATGGGGATGGATGGGTGAATAGGCTAGTTGCAAACCTCATCGTAATGGAGAGTGTTGCGGGAGCTGGAAACTGATGCCTCTAGTGTTTGTATCTTGTCCATCATCAATTTATTTAGATCATTGGTGGGTTGTGAGGATTTGATGCCTTCTATAACGTGAGGAGGTTTGGTTTTGGGTATAAAATTTGTGTGGCATTCCAGTGTATGGGGCTGCCATGAAAGGTAGTGGAGAAGAAGGTAATGAAATAGGGGGTACGTACCCGGAATGAATAATAGATGAAACAAGCGGTTGTTGGTAGTATGGTATATGGGGGAGGAAGGGTCATGGTAACCCTAGTGGCAATAAAGGCTAATGATTGTGGAATGGAAAGAACGACATTTATAAATGGGGTAGAGGTCACCGACACTGGAGGTGGGAACATAGCTATAGGTATGTGTGAGACATGAGGGATGGATGAGGTTGTGTTTTCAGGTAGTTGTCGAGGTTATGGTGGATGTAAGGGGTGCCACAAAGGTAACAAATGTAGCAGTCATGGTGGATATAAGGAATTAACTGTGAAACGACTAGGGGTAAATTGGATGCAAGTAGCATAGAGCCAGATGGGGATAATGCAGAAGTGGGTTGCAAGATTTGGGGGATAGATACGAGTGTGCCATATATCAGCTAAACCCGAGGCATCTCGAGTGGATGAATGGGAGAGGTAAAAAACTGCAAGGCGGTAGGATTTTGTTCAAGGAGTCATGGTAAACTCCTCTTCTCTGGTAGTAATATTAGTAGACTAGATAGGATCCATGGCTGGTGATAAAATAGAAGGTGGTGAAGGACTAGGTGGGAGTGGATGGCAAACTGGTGTGGAACACGAGGGTGTTCACTTTCTTTGGGTCAGTACCATGTGAACCAGTACTGATCAGGTGGGGTTGCTTCCCTGTAAATGGTATAGAGAACAGCTGAAAAAGAATGGATGAAGTAAAAAAAGGTGGGTGGAATGTGAAACAGGCTAACTGATGCCAATTAGGGAAAACTAATGTCGGTCAGGGGTAACTGTTGCTGGTCACTATGGAAAATAGGCAGTGAGTAATCAGTGAGGCAGAAAGAAAAATCTAACAAGTATGCCAAAATCTGGGGATGGGTAAAATGTTAATGGGAAAAAAATGACCATGACAGAGACTATAGAAGTGGAAAAAAAAAGTGAAGTAAGAATTTCCTTTTGAGTAGGTTAGCAAAAGAACCTAAAACCAACGTCATTTGGGTTTAACCGATGGTGATTAGAGGTAACTGATGACAGTTACTGTGAAATTGAAACAGTGATGAGAAAAAGTGGTTGTGAATTAGACTTTGATGTGGAATCAGACCTAGAATTCTAGGAATGATGGTGATATGGCCTAGGCACACTTAGGTGAAGTTAGAATACACCGACTATGATTAGGAGTGTGTGAGGAAAGACAAAAATAATGATCAAAAGCTCTCACCTCAAAAATGCAAATCAAGCAGAACACTAAGAAAGAACATTCCTAGAGTGCTTATTCTATTACGTTTGTTCATCTTATGATATTTGTATGGATTGACTGTTATGAACTAGACAATATAATTTTTTGGTAAGGAAGGCTTCCTACGAAGAAAGAGTTCTAAAGGGTGATATTTTAGGTTTGTTATGGTGGGGGCAGGCTTCGCTCTGAAATATGACTCGATAGAGTAGTGAGCTGTGTAACGCCTTGATTTTTGTAAGTTAGCATGGTAATTACCTTTCATGATATTGTAACTACATAAATGAAGATAAATATGTTAAGAAACATCTTTTGATCTTAGAGGAAAGTGTTGCTGATCTGGACCCTTGTTTGCTGTAACTTGATACTTGGGACATAAGTTATTATTGCTTGTGTGATTGCTAATGAGACAACAGACTTGTCGTATGCTTGATGAACTCTATTCGCTGATTTACAGCACGCCTTGAATCAATTCCATTAATCCAAGGTATGATGTGGCCTTCTTATGATCGCTTTGTCGATTTACTTTTAAACCAGACTGAAGGTTGATATAAATGTTGCAGCACTTGATTTCAGATATGAATATCTCGTACGTAGATGCCATAAAAAAATGTTTGATTCTTGAACCACACACCATTGTAACACTAGACAGCGTAAGACGATAAGGGCCTTGATGTAAGTGGCACAGGTATGTGGAACTTAGGATGAAATGTCCTGCTTAATGTTGAATATAACTGTCAGGCAGAAAGACTTGATATGAAAAACTAGTTAATTAAATATTAGGGGATTAAACCCTAACCTACCCCTAAGTTTTATCTTATACCCTAACTACTATCCTATATGGATTTTAGATTTCATAAGGGAGAAAATAGATATAAATTCCATTAACCTATGAACTAGGTGAATGACCTAGATATGGACTATTAAATTCCTAAACTAATCCTAACCTAAGGAAGGGGACGCATAGACCCATGTGGATGGAAAGGATAAGGGGGGGAAGGTAGGAAATTTAATGGGACAGTAAATGAAGCCCTTACATGTACAACGCCAAGTTTGGTGGGAAAAAGAAAAGTTGGAGGCGTCCAACTAGCTAAGAAACTAAATGAAACTTATATGCAAATTTGAAAATTGGAAACTCACCAACCCGAGTCGGCGGTGGCGTGAGGAATGAGGAAAGACAATGCATTCAATGCATTAATTATCTTGGTCTTAGCAACCAGCTCGCCTTGGAAAGAGGATAGAGGAAAAAGGAAAATTGTTTATTGCTGTGTGCATTTGGATTTTAGTTGCTCTGCATTTTGTTTCTCCATGGTTCTGTCGAACCAGCTGTGTTTTGATTATTATATCTATTCTATGGAAAAAAAGGCTATTCTTGAGCCTGTGGAAGTTAGGGACTGGTTGGAAAGCCTAGCTGAGGACTTCGTGGAGAGAAACAACTCTAGTGGGTGCGGTTTTTTTCTTCGAGCCACAAGAAAAATTAACAGGCATGTTAAGCCCTTCTCCTTAAACTCTGCTTGCTTTTGTTTAATCGTCTCATTAAAACAACCCTGCTCTTATGATGGGGGTTTGTTTAATTGATTTGGTTGTTTTGTTGAGATGATTTTGGGTTGAGTCGTTTTTTTTTGTTGTATGCGACTTAAGCATTCTTTGCATAATTATTGAGTGGAATACACTACCCATGCTGAGTGGATTCGTTTCGATAGTATTGGGGATTCATTTTTTTTATGAGTTTGTGCTTATGAATACATTAGCTATGCGTGTAGCAATTTTGAGTTCAACGTATCCTTGTGAAAATAGGAGGAGATGAGATGATTTTTTTTTGTATGTATGGTTGAATAGTCATTATATGGATGAATACGACTTGAGCATTCTTGTGCGTTTTGAAGAAAATGAGTGTTTTTCTTACTAAAACTATTAATGAAATAGTTTCTCTTTTGTTGTTGGAAATCTGAAGTTAATGGTAAGTGGATTTTATTGTGTATTGTGGATTCGGTCTTATGTAAACAATACTGATAAGGAGATTGTTTTTCTGAATGCTGTATGTGAACGTGTTTTTTGAAGAACCGTGAGAATCATAGATGGAACTATTGGGTGAGTTATTTTCTTGAGGGTATACAGTGCATAAATTAAATACTTGGAGCAGTGGGCTTGTTTCATCGTTTTTACTCTCACTTCCTTTTTGAAATGATTGAAAATCATTTGTGTTTGGTTGAATTCCATGAACGACTTTGTTTAAAAGAATTAATTCTTGATTCTGGAATTCCTTGAGTATCTGGATATTTACCAGATAGATTAGAGTTCACTATTTCAATCTTCTTTGGATTGGATGATGAATTATTTGCATAAATATGTGAATGTATACCTATACGAATGACCCTTTAGATTTCTTCTTGTTTCATCAAGGCTAAAATGAAGTGGAATTCTTACTTTGAATGTTTGGAAAATGATTCTTTTTTTTTATTTATGAGGGAGCTCATAATTTTGTAGCTGACATATTACAATTCCTTCCGAATTAAATCATCAATTTACATAAGCAGAATATGATCATGCAAAGCATGTGAAAATCTTTGGCCAAAGTATCACAAGTGCTGGTTGTGTTGTCCTAATCACCTAGTTTAAGATGTAAGATGTCAAATGAATATCAGTAACAGATATTCAGATAGGCTTCTTAAATGGATCACTTCGATAACTGGAAACGGTAAAAGAACCCTGTATATTCATTATACTATGCATGAATTAACATGAAGGATCAGTAAGTCGCCGAGTCATGAAATGAGAGATCGTTGAAACTCCGAGCCATAAAGTGGGAGGTCGGTAGTTCTTCGAGTCATTTACAGCAACATATGGTATCTGTTATATGATTGAATGGCACTGAATGTGTGTTTCATATTGCAAATATGTGAACAGAAGAACATTAGTTTTAAAAGGAAATTGTGTGATCCAAACTACATTAATTAGACAGAGAACAATTTATTAAAACTTGAACGTGTGTTTGAATTATATAATTTATAACAGGGAATGTTGTATAATTTTTTTTCCCCTTGTTCTAGTATCTTAAAATGGGGATGTTACATCTGGTATCAGAGCTGAAGGTTGCAGCTCTTTGACCTAATGAGTCCACAATTAATAAGGTTTACATTTTCTTATTGAATAGAAAATGGTCAGAACAAGAAGAAATGCTGCAAACAACCCGTTATCAGGTGGAGAAGAAGCTACTGCTCAAAAGCTAGATGAAATCCTTACTACCCTACTAGACATGAGAGATTTTTGACTGTTTTGGAATAGCAGTTAATGGGAAATGAAGAGGAGGAAGAAGAAGCTGATATAAATGATCAGCCACCTCCTGTGGACAACACCCTTGGAGGGAATCCAGGTGTTGATAATAGTAATGTGAATGCTCCTAATCATCCTGGAAATAAAAGGGTAAATGTACAGGAATTTTTAATGTCTTTTCCAGTCACAACCAAAGGTCGGTCAGATAAACAGTCGCGGTAATGCTAGTTATAGCATTAGGCAAAATAAGCACGAGGTAAAAGTGCTGCAAGGTATAGAGCGAACAGCATTCTGCAAATGTCACTAAATTAGCAATGGTCCAGGTCCAAATATTGAGATTACACATGGTTTAAGGAAATGAGGTAGGGGTAAAATAAATGTGAGGCTTTCAACAACAAACACGGTGAGGTTTAATAAGGTGGAGGGCCATAAGGGAAGGTAATTGTGTTGGTAGGTTTTGAGGACAAGGTAAAAGAAAGGGGAGGTAAGTAAAGTAGGTGAAGTGAGGAAATGAGTAACATTAGGGGTAACCGACATGATCGGATGAACCAAGGATGGTGGGGAAGAACTGATGGCAGTTCCTCTAGGTAGAAGGACTGGCATTGGTCCATTGTTTTAACCGATTTCAGTTTATCGGGTAGGGTTAAAAAGTAGAAAACCCACGTTTTAAAATTCATTTTGTGCCTTGTGACGAAGAAGAAAGGGCAAAAAGATGAAAATAGGAAGAGGTCAAAAGAGTATGATAGAAGAGTGGTTGGCAGCCATAGATGGTGGATTGATTGGGCCAAGATTGGGGTCATGAGAGCAGATCGCGCGAATTGATTGTGGAAGAGATGGAGTCAGTTGAGAGGATGGCGAGGCCAGAGGGATCGAGAGGAGTGCGCGGAGGCTGGGGTTTCCACCACGATGGGGAAATGAGGATCTAAGTTTATTGCAACCTTTAGGTTTTTGATTTTTGGTAATTTTATGTAAACTGTAGAAAACTATTAAAAATGGGGGATTTTTTTGGGGGACGAATTTCAAAATTGTTAAATAGATTGAACAGCTAATATTGACAGGGTAAGGGGTAGAAAAAAGGTATTGTAGGAAAAATAGGGTTAAAGAGGGATTTGGGTGTGGTATAATGTCAATGAAGGGAAAATTATTAGGGGTTGGGAATTCTGTGGCAGAGACTCAGGGGCGTGACCGATGTCGACGACTTGTGGCCAACGTCAGTGGGTAGTGACTCAATACTGGTCACAAGAACCGTGACCCGTTGTCGGTCCAAGGGAGACTTTTGTCGGCCGGGAATAACTGGGGTTGGTTAATCAAAGTGGAAATTCGAGATGAAACAGGGAAGAGAGTAAGGGTAGGGTGTGAACAAGTTTAGTGAGGGGAGGGTTTAGGTTGATGAAGTGGGTATGTGTGGAGGGTTGATGGTGGTTTTCTGGTGAGGGTAAGGTTAATAGTTTCAATGATGGGTGTTGGTCGGGTGTGGGTGAGAGTTTAGGTGTCGCTCGGTAGGGTCATGGTGTGGGTATATATGGGTCGAGGGTTAGGGGTAGAGATGTTGGGTAGATCGGTTCACAGTCGATGTTGGGGTAGGTTGGGTGAGCGTTAGGTTAGATAGGTTCGGGTGTAATGTTTTGGTTAGGTAGGTTTGGGTGGATGGGAATTGGGTATTTTTGGGTGAGTGACAACCGGTCAATGAATTAAGTCTGGATGTGGGGTAAAAATTATGTAAGTTGGGAAGCTAGACTAATACATTGCTTTTGTGGGATGTAGGCCTGAGTTGAGGCTACGGGATGAGGGCCCAGGTGCCACCCTTGTACTAAAAGTATGGGTGATCACGATGCAAGTGGGAGTGGCAGCATGTGGTATAGGTGGGATTAATAGGTTGTGTGGTGTTATCGGCATGTAGTATGGGAGGCGAGTCTTGATGGTTCCCCTCATCAATAGATGGGACTCGACGACTAACACCTTTGCATTTACCGACTGTGAGATGACGATCACCTTGGGAGGATGTCTACAGGATCCTGTGGTTGCCCATATTGGGGGCCCAGGTTTATTCCATCTCTTCAGAGGTGGTTTTAAGGAACTACTGGCACCCATTTTTGGTGAGGGGTGTAGCAGACCTGACATCCCATAGCGCTAGCCTGAGATATGGAGCGATGTATAGAGCTCATCTAGAGGAGATGAGGTTAGTGGTACTCTTGATGGAGGTAGTGTGCTGCTTCGCAGTGCCAGATGCATAGGGGAGATTCCCTAGGTCACTTATGGGAGTCCTCCATGACATGATGATACATCATACATTATTTGCATGGGCACTTGCATTCTGACACAGGTGTATAGAGAGCTATGGTCCTACGGATGACTGCGGAGGTTCAGCATCTACTGTGTCGTATTACTATATTACTAGGCGTACGAACACATTGTTTGTGTTCAACTAGTGGGGATGCCCTAAGTAGATGCATTCCCACGGAGAGTTTGAGAGTGGGGTACAGGCGGTGGGTACCAGCCATGGGAGAGGCCCGAGGGTGCCATAGCTATGCATGATGTATCTTATTACATGAGGTTTTTGGAGGGCATTTCCATGGTAGAACATCATTTGGAGGCCATATGTGGGCTTCCCTTCATATAGACAAATGGCAACGGAGCTAGTTGGGCTACAAATACATCTATGGATAGAGGGGAGAAGAGTGGGAGAGCATGAGTGGATCCCGTAGAGTGGGTTAGATGCCAGTTTGGATTAGTCCCAGGGTGGTACCACCTCCGTTCCCTCAGTACCAAAGAGATGATGTCGAGATACCTATGTCTCCACCACAACCCACAGTGTCAACTGGGTAGGAGGAGCAGCCAGTAGATGTACATATTGATGATGCTGGGGTTGCAGATGGGTACAAGCAGTGGTGGGTTAGCACAGCTGAGGAGAGCCATACCACCAGGTCAGGGTAGCCAGACTTAACCACCATCACAGTTCAAGAGAGACGCCCTACAGGGGTAGGTGGCTACTTTGGTGACGCAACTGGGGATCATGCATCAGCAACTTACAAATTCAGAGGCACAAGTTGCCACATTACAAGCCCAGATAGCGACACTGCAGGCTTAGGCAGGGCAGGGACAGGTACCTGCACAGGCGGAGGCAGGGGGGAGATGGAGATAGGAGGGGGAAAATAGCCGCCCTATAGGTGCAGGTGTAGGCTTTATAGGGCTAGTTGGCCATAGTGCAGGGGTAGGTTATGGGTCTATAGGGCTAGCTGCTAGCAATGCATGCACAGATTACTACCCTGCAGGCCTAGATACAAGCACAAGCTCCACAACCGACTCAGGATCTAGCACCAGTACAGGGCTCAGTGTAGGTTCAGGGATAGGGTCCCATTGTATAGGTACCCACACAGGTAGCGGGACCCATGGCACCTCCACAGAAAATGCCCATGGCCAGGTTTAGAGATGCCGTAGGAGAGGCATGGTATTACCGGATCATTTATTAGCTATCGGGATAGATGTGCCCGCTTATGTCGAGTACAGAGCACATCAAGCCTCTAGTGAGAGGACCAGATCTCGCACTCATAATGTGGAGAGTACAGGGGGCTGACAAGCCTAGGGATAGGGTCATGGTGAGGTCACTAGTGTGTTGAGGCCAACTCTAGGTGAGGGGGCCATCAGTAGGAGGTGAGGCAGGTGCCGAACCCCAGATAGGTGTGGCAGAGGGGTCAGGAGAGACACAGTCATAGGGAGCATTCCCTGACATTAGATGGGGAGATGATTGACCTACTGTGGACCTTCCTACCTTCCGAGTCATTTTTGTATGTATTACATATGAGACCGGCCTGCGTGTCAAATATTTTTGTATTGATTCATTCATGCATTTTGTACATATGAGACTGGCCTGCATTGCCAATGACATTTTGTATTGTATATGGGCCTACATGCCGACACTTTTGAGATGATATCCATGATGAGATAGGCATGTATATTGAGATACACACTTATTTATTTATATGATGAGATTCATGGTATTTGATGATGTGTTGATGTGTTTATGAGATATTGATTTATGGCTTGTGTTAGATGAGATATGGATATGTTACTTTGTATTATATTATATATGGATTTGTTGGTTTGATATGGGTGGAAATTAGGTGAGTTAGGCATGATGGAGTTAGGTCATATTAGGCATGGATTGATTCAAGTTGGTTAGGCATGGATTGATTCATGTTGTTAGGCATGGATCGATTCAAGTTGTAGGCATGGATTGAGTCAGGTTGGTTTAGGCATGGATCGAGTCTGGTTGTTAGGCATGGATCGAATCAGGTAATAGGCATGGATTGAGTCAAGTTGGTTTAGGCATGGATTGAGTCAACTTTTTAGGCATGGTGGAGTCAGTTTGGTTAGGCATGGTTGGTCAGGTTATAGGCATGCTGGATTCAGGTTGGTTTAGGCATGGATGTTCATTTTGGTATTTTGATAACAAATGGCAATATAAATACATGAGATGGTGTAAAATGTGGAAAATGTTGGTTATGTATGAAAATGTGAAATAATATAAGTGGTAAAATTCATGTGGTATATGGTATAGATTTCAAAGTTTTTTATATGGACAATAAATCAAGTAAAAAGGGGAAGGAAATGGCTAGGGTAAAGAGTGGCCGAGCTAACCTTCCAGGGCCCCATGCCCTGGAAGTGTTGCCTACATAGTCCCGGCAAAAAAGGGACCTCAAATCGATGTAGTTCTCCCATAAGCTAGGAAATAATATGAGAAGATAGAAGAATAGGTATTAAGGTTGATAGTTATGTTGGATTCAAGGTAATAAGTATGATGAGGTCAAGTTTGATTAGGTGAGGTGGAATATAAGTAGATAGGTATGGGTGATTTTAGGTTGTAGGTATAATTAGGTTGAGGGCATTGATGTTGGGGTTAAGAATAGGTAGATAGGTAAAGGTGATTTTAGGTTGATTGAGGTGGGAGAAGAAAATCTCAAAATACAAGTGTTGAGGCTCTAGTCCCATATAAGAAGATCAAAAGGTAATGAAGAAGAGAAAATATAAGAGGGGGGCAAGAAAGCCACCTGATTGGCAAGGATCAAAATGTATGAAACACATCTTTAGATAGGCTAATGAACATAAGACCCTAAATATATTACATGATTGATAATTCTAAGAGTGACAAATAGTCAGATGATCACCAAATGTTGTAGGTTCAGCAGGTCCCTTGAGGTATGACATGAAAAGACAACGGGTAAGGAGGTGTAGGTAATTGGGTGATAAAATGGGAAGTAGAATGCCTTGGGCAATAGAGTCAAGATCACAATAGGCAAGTCCATGATTGAAAAACTTTTTCTTTTTCTTTTTCTTTTTCTTTTCTTTTTGACTTTTTAGATAGACTGATCAATTTGGGAAGTCTATATGGGAGGAATATATGTCTCCTTGAGGTCTTCGTGAAGCTGATCGATGTGGGAAGCTTTTGAATTTTGATTTTTGAGAAAATAGTCCTCTTTTTGGAAAGACTATGTAGAGAGTTGTGAGATTTTTATAGCTGTCCTTCGATGGAGCAGTCTACTCATAGTGACAATTAAAGGTGGAAGATGTCCTTTTGAGGGATTCATCTTTTATATTGGAATTTTGACTCAAGGAGTTGATCCCTTATTTTGGAAGATGTCCTTTTGAGGGATTCATCTTTTTTTGGGGGGATTTTAAGTCATGGATGAGACTATAACGAAGAATTTGGTTCTTGTTGAGAAGGAAAGGGTGAATGACCATGGGATCTCATCTAAAAGAAGATGAAAAAGTATCCATGAGAATCATGCCATGTGCAGTGCCATGGTGTACATATTTAAGATAAGGCAAAAGGGTGACGGGTAATCACATGATTCTCTTTTAATCATTAGGGAGATGGATGGGGTGGATAGCACTCAAAGGATGAGCCTGTAAAGAGACACATGGTGAGGTAGGATAATGAGTCAACAATAGAATGGTCGAATATATAATGCATTAAGGGGCTCAGGTTCGGGTTTACCCTCAAGCGAGGACAAATGATAAGCACCTGATCCATAGGTATGAGTTACAATGTATGTTCCAAGCCCATTGGGAGTGAATTTTCCCCGTTTAATTTTTTCTACTTTGGTTACATGTTGATTTTCTTTCAAAACAAGGTCACCAACTTGGAAGGTCCGTTCATGAACACGTTCGTCATAAGCACGTTTGATAAATTGCTGATAAAATTGAAGGTGATCCAGAACGTTAAGGCGACGTTCGTCTAATAACTCTAGTTGTGCTAAGTGGTCCTGATGAAAGTCATCATCAGTAAGCATGTCGTGGAGAGAAATGTGAAGTGAAGGGATCTGGACTTCAAGAGGCAAAACAGCCTCGGTACCGTAGACCAGTGAAAAGGGTGTAGCCACAGTGGAAGTGTGAATACTAGTGTGGTATGCCCATAGAGAAAAAGGAATGTGCATATGCCAATCCTTCCCAGTATCGTTAACCACTTTCATGAGAATTTTATTGAAGGTCTTGTTAGTGGATTTGGCTTGTCTGTTGGTTTGTGGGTAATAAAGTGAGGAGAGACTAAGCTGAATGTCGAAGGCATCACAAATTTTTTGCAGTGTTTGTTTTTTTAAATTGTTTTCCATTATCAGTGATGAGGTGATGAGGGACACCAAAGTGACAAATGATGTGATGGTTAATGAACTCACATATTTTCTTGGCTTTCATGGAGATGAGTGGTATGGCTTCCACCCATTTTGTGTAGTATTCGGTAGCGGTTATGATCCATTAATGGCATTGGGAAGAATGAGGATTGATTTCTCCAACAAGATCCAAACCCCATT
Source organism: Taxus chinensis (assembly GCA_019776745.2). NCBI lineage: Eukaryota > Viridiplantae > Streptophyta > Pinopsida > Cupressales > Taxaceae > Taxus > Taxus chinensis. The sequence continues at coordinate 642,755,488 of CM034147.1, forward strand.
GAGAGAAGGGCCAAAGGTCACGAGCAACCTATAAGGCATGATTGGGTGTATGATGAAGGTTGGAATTGTGTTGACATTTCACGCAGTGTTTGACATAGTCACAACAATCATGGTTAAGGATCAGCCAGTAATAGCCTAGGCAAAGAATACGCTTAGCAACAGCAAGGCCACTAAAGTGACCTCCACATATGCCATCATGAACCTCCTTGATGGTATAAGGAATTTCAGAAATTTTAAGGCATCGTAAGAGAATACCATCAAAACCAAACTTATAGAGGAGTTCCCCTGTGATAACGAAACGGGAGACCTTCTTAAGGAAGGCGCATTGTTCGTTACAGGTGAGATCAGGAGGTAAGATGGAGAGGAAAATGTAGTCAGAGTATTATTTATACCAAAGGTCACTCGGGTCAGGGGTGTCAGTTTCAATTGAGTAAACATCGTGAGGTAAATAAGAAGGCAAATGGAGGCATTATACAATGAAAAATATTTTGGAATCGGTAGGGGAAGCGGGTATTTGGGAAGCTAAGCAGGCCATAGTGTCTACAAATTTGTTGGTTGACCATGGGATGGTTTGAAGGGTGTAACGATCAAAGGTGGTCAAAAGTATCTCGTTACAACATTGATACATACTATTAACTTAGTTTATGACCAATTGTGAATCACCAAAGATGTGTATTGATTTGACATCGAGGGCATAGGCGGTCTGGAGACCTAGTACGAGTGCTTCGTACTTGGCAATATTTTTGGTGTATTCAAAGTCTATTTTTAAGGACAAAGGCATGGGTTCTCCATCCATCGGGACGAGGATAACACCAGGTCCACCCCCATGCTAACACTTGGAACCATAAAAGAGTAGTGTCATTTGGTAAGTGGGTTCATCTAGGGAAAGGGTAGCACTGGATTCATCAGGAAAGTAAAAATTAGAGGGTTAGTCCCTAGCAATAGGTGTGTCGGCTAGTTGGTCAATGATAGCCTAGCCCTTAATGGACTTTTGGTGAATGAATTCGAGGTCAAGATCAGCTAAAAGCATAAGCCATTGCGCAGTGCACTAATTTTGATAGGGTTTGGCATACATGAAGTGTAAAGGGTCGGTGTTGGTCACAACATAGGTTTTGTGGTTGAGTAGGTAATGGCGGAGTTTGGTGGTGACAAAAACTAAGGCTAAGCACATCTTTTCTAGGTGGTTGTATCAGGTTTCATAGTACAAAAGAGTATGGATTATGTAGTACACCGCCTACTCCCTACGTTTTTCATTGTGATGAGCGAGCATGGCTCCCAATGAATGATCGGTAGCTGATATGTATAGGAAAAAAGGTTGATCGTCTTTCAGTGGAATGAGTAGGGGTGGTTGGAGAAGTTATTGTTTTAGGGCCTTAAAATATTTGTGACAGTCATCATCCCATTTAAAGGAGACATCCTTCCTAAGCAAATGATGAAATGGTTGACACCGATCCGATAATTGTGAAATGAAATAGTGAATGGATTACAATTTACCTTGTAGGCTACAGAGTTGTTTGAGGTTCGTGGGTGGAGGAATTTCTAGAATGGCCTTGACTTTAATTTGGTAAACTTCTACACCATAGAGGGAAATAATAAATCCTAGGAGTTTTCCTGAGAAAACCGCAAAGACACTTTTTAGGTTAAAGGCAGACATAATATTTAATTAGCTGATCAAAGATGGTTTCGAGGACAATGAGGTGCTTAGCGCGGTGTTTAGATTTAGCCAAGAGATCATTCATGTAATATTCCAATATGTGATGCACGATATCATGAAAGATATAAGTCATAACACGTTGATATGTAGCACCAGCATTTTTAAGGCCAAAACGCATGTCTCAGGGGTAATGAATGTGGTCTTGTGCTGATCTTCTGGGGCAAGAAAAATTTGGTTATAACCCAAGAAACCATCCATGAGTGAGAGCATCTCGTGACCCGTGGTAAGGTCCACCAGTTGATCAATACCGGGCAAGGGAAATTCATCTTTCAGGAAGGCGTGGTTGAGGTCTCGGAAGTCCATGCAAATGTGGAGTCCCCCTGTTGCTTTAGTAATAGGGACAATGTTAGAAATCCAATGAGGATTATCAATGGGTAAGATGAAGGAAACAGAAAGAAGATGTTGAAGTTATTCTTTGACAAGAAGAGCAATGCGAGGGTGCATTTTCCTCAAATTTTGTTTGATAGGTTTGGCATCAGGAATGATTACGATATTGTGGACCACTATGGTGGGGTCAATATTGGGCATGTCTGTGTAAGACCAAGTGAAAGTGTGGTTCTGATCTCAGAGAAAGGAAGTGATGGCTTCTTGTTCAGTAGCATCTAAATATTGTCTGATCTTTAGGATGTGCAGATCGTCCTGAGTATGAATGTTGATCTCAATAGTCAATTCATTCAACATGGTTTACATCTTAGAGGGTAATGACCGATGAATATATGAGTCTTCTGCACCAAGGTAGGTGAGTATGGATTCATCATCCTGACATTGAACGAAATTAATGGTTAGTGTGTCATCGTCGATCATCTCAAGATACAAGAATGGGAGAGTGGAAGGGGCCTCGCCTTCGCATTGATAAGTAAAAGGCCCCAAGGAAATGGTGTTTATGAAAAAATAAAATTAGGAGGGATAGATTCAGGATCCATCGACTCTGTTGGTGAGGGTGGTGATGAAGGTGGAGAAGGGCTAGGGTCCTCAATGAATTCAATATATGCCTGTTTGGTATAAGGGTCAGGGAAGCCAATACCACTCTGGTCATTATATTTGTGGGTGGTACATTAAATAACTGTATGGCGACCTTGCTCATAAAATCCAAAACCAAAACCCTTCCATGCACAGTGGTGTAGGAAGGTGTGGGAAAAATGGTGATTGGTAAGTGATTGGAAGTCCGCGGAAAATTGTTGGGGTTGTGATGGTGGTTCAGGTGTATAAGTGGTAGTATCAAGTCCCCTATAGGTGAGACTAGTACGAAGATGAGGAGGACCATAAAGGAGGCATTCTCCTATACAGTGATCATAGCAAGGGTGTTGGTGAAGGCTTCCATACTCGTGGGGAGTAAGGAAGGTGTTAACACTATATAGGTGGTATTCTCCCAGAGTGAGGCATTGAAAAACACCTTCCAAGGGATCAGTGGTTGGTATGTGGGTAGCTGGTATGGATGATGTGTCGGAGGTCAATGCGGAGGTGGTGTTAACGGATTGGGAAGCTAATGGGTCATCCGTGGAGTTTATAGCAGTGGTAGGCATGGAGGAGGTATGTGCGGTGAAAGTAGTGGCTGTACTAGTAGGTGTAAGTGTAGGTGTAGGTGAAGTGGTATTGGTTGCGGAAGTAGACAGCTTGACTGGTATGAATACATTGTTGGGTTGGTAAATCATTTTGTATGTTTTGAAAGGTGATGGGTCAGTTGGAATAGTATAAGTGTGTCCTTCATGTTCAAAATTTACACAATGATGCAAAGTGGATGAAACACAACCCATGATATGGATCCATGGTATACCAAGCAACAAGTTATATTGGAATTCCCCCTCCAAAACATAAAACAATTCTGGAACAGTGTGGGGGCCCATGCAAATGTGAAGGATGATAGCGCCTAGTGTGGAGGTGATAGCATCGTTGAATGAACGCAACATGACTGGATGTTTGTGCATGTAATTATCAGGTATGCACATTTGAAAAATGCATGGGATGAAATTGTGTTGATGCTAGCACCTCCATTAATCATCACACGGCGTACCCATATGTCACCAATGTGTACACAGATGAAGAGGGCTAGGTCTGGGTCATCATTTTGGTATGGCACGATCTCTGCCTCTGAAAAGCTGAGGGAGGCCACTTGGTGAATAAGGTGAGGTGTGGATGAAGGTGGTAATTTAGTGAGGGAGGATACATGATGGGGTGTGATAATGGAGGCTACGGGTGTAGGGTCATTGTGTAAAACCTCTATAGATTGAAGAACCTCCATGAGAGCTTGACGATGGGATTCCGAGGTTTGGATTAGGTCATATAAGGACATTTTGAGTGGAGATTGGTGTAATTTTTTGAGCATGGTGCAATGTGTGATGCCATTAGAAATGGGGTATGTGGGGGCGCAGATAGTTATCTTAGGTATGGGTGCAAATGGTATGTTGGGTATAAGATTGGTTGGTGGGTCAACTACCTTTTCTTTACCCTTCTACACACATGTAGTGACGTGTACCATGTTGATTTGAGGGAAATTGTCAAATGGAGAGGATGTAGGGTAAGTGGTATAATGACATGAAGGGTAAAAACCTACGGGAGGAGAAAATCACTGTGAGGTCAGTTGGGTGCAGTGACATTTGGGTGGTGGCATGGCAAGTTCCCTGATGCGAACCATGTTAATTTCAAATTTGGTGTGTGGTTCTAGGAGCTATGAGGGTGGAGGCTGTGGTTGTTGAGTGCGCAGTGTGGGAATGGGTGTTGGTGAAGCAGGATCCTCGTCAAGAAGGTCATCATCATCAAAGTTGGTTTCGGGTGGACACAATTGGATAAGGACAATTTTTAAGGCATTGCAGTTCTCCACATCATGCCCTGACACATGATGGTATGCGTAAATTTTGGTATCATCAAACCCCTTTGGCTTGGGTTTGAGGGGGTCGTAAGGTCAGAGTGGTGGTAATGTGATAACAGAAGTCTCAAGGAGGATGGTTAAAATTTTGGCATAGTCCCTACTAGTGGATCACAATGGGAAGTGAATGCAGGTTTGGGTGTGGGTGTGGTTGGTTATCTGAGAATTATTTTTGGAAGAGTAGGAATAGGTCAAGCTATGGGTTTAGGCACCGGTGTGGTTTGAGGTATCGATCGTGGTCATTTGGGTAGGGGTATAATAGATGGATGGGTAGGAGGGTGTGGGGTTATTTTGACTACCTTGTTGTGGGGTAGCGGGGTTTTGTTTTTGGGTTGCACCTTCTTGGGTAAAGGTGATGTGGGTATATGGGGTCTAGAAGGAAAAAGAGATGGTGGAAGAGGTTAAGTTACCCATGGGGATAACGAGGGTGCTATGAAGGTAGATGGTGTAGGTTGTGCTTGGGGTGTGAGGGACAATGACTGAAGTGTAATAGGTAGTGAAGCAATGATTGAAGGTATCAGAAGTATTGGTTGTAAAGATACTGCAGGTGCAGGTATGAGTCGTGTTGTGTGCTTGGGTAGGTTAGAGATTTGTGAGGAAGGAATGGGTTGTTGTGTTATTGGGTTATGAATGGGTGAGGGGTGCTTGACCATGTTGGGCAGCTGAGGTCTTAAGGCAGATGAGACAAGTGCGGGTGTGATCGGTGTGGTAGGGGTATGAGGTCGATGAGTTTGTTTCTTTAGTTTGGGTGTCAGAGTAGGTGTGGTTTTAACATTGGAGGATGTAGCTAAATCTAGTTTAATAGGTGGATGAGTAAGGCTGGTGGTTGGGGTGACCCCTAAAGCAGTAATAGGTTTAGTGGAGGTAAATATAGTGGGTATGGGTTTGGGTTTAGGTATAGGTTGGGTTATAGGTAAGGGTGTGGTGTGAGTGTTGACAAATATTGTGGAAGGGGTTGCAACAGCAGTGGTTGTATGTGGTTTGATGGGTTGAAATGTGCTTAGGTAGATAGTGGAGGTGTCATCGAGGGATCTTTGCATTTGTGTTGAGACAGGGAGTAAGAGGCACTCCCATAATAAATCCTTATCCACATAATCCAAGTGATCGACTAAACATGAGAATGGCGTGTTTGTGGGTGGAGTTGGTGAAGACCTAATGGGAATTCCCATAAAATGCATCTTAGGGATAGGGAATCATCTGGCTTCAGCTTCCATGGGTAAGAGAGATGAAAGTAGGTCTATTGGATCATGGCTAGTGGATGGAGAATGCTTGCTAAGAGGAAAAGGTATCCCCACCAGGTCTATGATGGGTGGAAGGGATGATGGGAGTTCCTTTATGAGTGGAGGAGTAGATAGGTTCTCCTCTGTGGGTGGAGGAGGTAATGGGTGCTCCTCTATGGGTGGAGGAGGTGATGGGTGCTCCTCTATGGGTGGAGGAGGTACAATAGGTAAAGGTTCGCTAAGTGGAGAAGCTAGGGGTGAGATGGTCTCAATGTCAATAGAAGACTCCTCCTGAGGTGATGTAGGAGATGAAGGGTTCTTCTATTGGTGAAGGAATAGTGACGGTTGGTTTAGATGTGGAAGGAGGATTTCGGGCTAGGATTTCCTCTATGGAAGGGATGTGAGGTAATTAAGAGGTGACAGATATCTTGTTAAAGATCGCATGAACCTCACGAGTATGGGTATCGTTAGTGGATGTCTCACCTGTTTGATTGGATGAAGGGGCATGATTGGGAAATGGTTTTTTGAAGATTTGTAGATTTTGGTTGGGGGTGGCATTAGGATTATCCAAGGTCAACTCACCTTTCTCAAGCATTTCTTAGATAATATTATTAAAAGTGATGCAGTTGCCATCACTATGACCCTTCACTCGATGATAGTTACAGAAATCTTGTTCCTTATACCATATGGGCATGGGGTGAGTAGGGTCAAAACCCGTGTGTGGTTTTATGGGTGGAAGGGTGATGGCGCCAGCTTTGATAAGCTTTTCTAAGATAGAAGAGTAAGGTTCCCCAATTGGGTTATATTTTTACTGCTCTTGTCTAAATCGAAAATCTTGAAAAGGTGATAGATTAGATGAGGGTGTAGCCTGATTAGAAAGATGAGCTAGGCTGGCCTTGAGTACCACTGCATTAGTGGTACCTCTAGCTTTTGAATAATTGGTTGGTGGTTTGGAAGAAGAAGAGGTTTCAGTCGACTTGAATGACGAATTATTATTTCACAATTGGATTTTCTTCTCTTCGATGGCCCGAATATCTAACTTTCGTGCCATAATGAATGCCTCATCAAATGTTCAGAAATTTTGGACCTATAAGATCGGGGAGATATGTCTAGCACAAGCTTGGGTAAAGAGCTTGATGAGTTTAGTTTATGGCAGTTGAAAGGTAAATTGATTGATCAGGCTATACCAGCGAGCGACAAAATCTACGATAGATTCATCCTCGTACTGACGTGTGGAATATAGATTGGTCACGGTAAATTTCTTGGTGATATTGATTGAAAAATGATCCAAAAAATCTTGGGCTACCTGATTGAATGAAAATATGGAGTGTTTAGGTAACCCACTATACCAGTCTAATGCAAGTCTAGTGAGGGACATGGGAAAAGTTCTCAAAAGTAAGGCATCATCATGAGCAATCAAATAAAATCCATGTTTAAATGAGCACAAATACTGTTGTGGGTCTTCCTTACTATTGAAGTGGTTGAATTTAGGAATTTCCCAATGCACAGGGTATGAATGGATAGGAATGGATGGGTGAATAGGCTCGTTGCAAATCTCATCATAAGTGAGAGTGTTGTGGGAGCCAGAAACGGATGCCTCCAGTGTTTGCATCTTTTCCATCATCAATTTAATTAGGTCGTTAGTGGGTTGTGATGATTGGGTGCCTCCTATAGCGTGAGAAGGTTGGTTTTGAACATATAATGGGTGTGGCATTCCAGTGTATGGGGCTTCCATGTAAGGTGGTGGAGAAAAAGGTAATGAAATAGGGGGTATGTACCTGGAATGAATAATAGATGAAATAGGCAGTTGTTGGTAGTATGTATATGGGGGAGGAAGGGTCGTGGTAACCCTAGTGGCAATAGGGGCTAATGACTATGGAATGGAAAGAACTACATTCTAAAATGGGGTAGAGATCACTGACACTAGAGGTGGGAACGTAGCCATAGGTATGTGTGAGACATGAGGGGTGGATGAGGTTGTGTTTGGGGTAATCGTCGAGGGTATGGTGGATGTAATGGGTGCCATAGAGGTAACAGATGCAACAGTCATGGGGGGTATGAAACCTAACTGCAAAAAAAATCAGGGTAAGGTGGATGAAGGTAGCACGAAGCCAGATGGGGCTGATGCGGAAGTGGGTGTGAGAGTTGGGGGGATAGATACAATCATGCCTTATATCAATTGACCCGAGGCATCTCGAGTGGACGAATGGGAGAGGTAAAATTGCAAGGCAGCAGGGTTCTAGTTAAGGAGTCATGTGAACTCCTCATCTCTGGTAGTGATATTAGTAGGGTGGATAGGATCCATGGCTGGTGATAAAATAGAAGGTGGTGAAGGACTAGGTGGGAGTGGTTGGCAACTGGCATGGAGCACGAGGGCATTCATTTGTCTTCGGGTTAGTACCATGTGAACTAGTAATGATTAGGTGGGGCTGCTTCTTCTTAAATGGTACAGAGAATAGTAGGAAAAATATGGATGAAGTAACAAATGGTGGGTGGAATGTGAAATAGGCTAACCGATGCCAGTTAGGGAAAACTGACGTCAGTCATGGGTAACCATTTCCAGTCACTGTAGAAAATAGGTAGTGAGTAATCAGTGAGGCAGAAGGAAAAATGTGACAAGTATACCAAATCTGGGGATGTGTAAAATGTCAATGGAAAAGGTGATAGTGATAGAGACTGTGGAAAGTGGAATAAAGTGAAGTAAAAATGTCCTTTTGCGTAGGTTAGCAAAAGGACTTGGAACCGACGTCGGTTGGTTATAACTGATGGTAGTCAGAGGTAACTAATGATGGTTACTGTGAAATTGAAACATTGATGAAAGAAAGTGGTTGTGAATTAAAATTTGATGTAGAATTAGACCCAAAATTCTGGGAATGATGGTGATATGGCACAGGCACACTCAGGTGAAGCCGAAATACACCAGCTATGATGAAGAGCGTTCAAGGATGAACAAAACAAAAGTGATGAACATGATCTTTCACCTCAAAATGTAAACCAAGTAGAAACACTAAGAAATGTGATCCTAAGAGTGCCATTTTCTATTATGTTTGTTTAGCTTATGTTATTTATGGACTGACATATGAATTGTGAAATAGAGTTTTTGGTGAGGATGACTTCCTACAAAGAAGGAGATCTAAAGGGTGAGGTTTCAGGTTTGTTATGGTGGGGGCGGGCTTCGTTCTGAAGTATGACTTGACAGAAAAGAAAGCTAAGTGCCCACTGTGTCATGATCGTGTGATCACCTACAGCTTCTTCCAGGTAAGATGTTGTTTAAGAATGTATGTATTTGAATTTTGGTGTGGTTTGGTAAGACTCAGAGAAAGAGAAAAGGATAGAAGTTCTTTTCTATGATTCTTTTTTCAACCATCAATTGGTAATGACTTCCACCATATAGGTTGCCCTTAATTAATGTGAGCTAATGTAGAAAATCAAAATGAAATGCAATGATTTTAAAACCCAAATTGAAAATGTGAAATTGGATGACACAATAATATGAAGAGGAAGAGGGATGCTCTTTCACTAAAATGCAGAAAACATGAAGAAATGATTCTTTTTTTAAATACACCAAAAGAAAAGTTTCCTTTAGAGCAAATAGAAAGAAGGAGTGGATTACCAAGGAAGAATATTAGTGTGTACACTTTTAGAAGGGAAACAAACACACACTTTTTTCCTAGGAATGAATGAAATGAAAGGAACCCCTGATGGGTCCCACCGGGCGTGCCAAAAATGTTTCACCTTTTTCTTAGATTTTTTCTTTGAATTTTTGATGAAACAAATAGGGTAATGGGCGTAAGAGGAATACTTGTTCAAATGTCTATTGATGGGTTGTTGTGTGTGTATGAATTCTGAATAAATAGCTGACCGTGAGATATTCCTTTTAGCTAGGAGGAACTACCTGTAATGAAAGCAATACCACCAGAAAGAATTAAACAATATGGGCAGTGAATTACCTAGCGTGAGCTAGATCTGGGAAGCGTGATACTTCCTAGATGGCTGTCAGTTCACTGTTTTAAACAAATTAATGCTGAAAAACAAGATAAATCATATTGTTATTTTGAAATGATTTAGGCATCTCACTTAAAAACACAATAAGAAAACAGATCTAATCTAACAAGATAAGTTGGAATAGAATCCATGGGTCAAATGGTTGGTTCTGGGTTCTGCAGGTCTGATAAAGGTCTTGGGTAGGTCACCAGTGAGTGAGGGTGAGGTTAAATTAGGTGGATAGGTATTTATTTAAGGTTGTGTGGGACAAAAAAAGAGACCATTGTCGGTCAGGGGTGACTGACCGCAGTTAGGTATAACCAGCACCAATTACTGTGAAATCTAGAAACATCATAGAATGGGGTTTTGGTCTCCTTTGTGATAGTACAAAGGATTTGGTTGGTTGGGACAAGGTATTGGGTGACTGGAATAGGTTTTTATGAGGTTTTGATGGGTCTATGGAGGTACAAAATGTTTGAGATGGTCAATAGGGAGCAAGATGAACAATGGATGATAAAATAATGATAAAATGAAATAACCAAGAAAGTATGATGTTGTACTTACTTGGATTTCATTTCTCAAAGTCTATGTGTGAAGGATGGAGGTAGTGATGATGGGTTTGAAGGCTGTAAATGATCACCAATTAAAGAAAAGCTTCTGCATGGGCTACATGCACACTCCTCTTTTGCTTGGATAGATCAGAATGTGGTCAGGGAGGGCTGTGCAGGAGAAGATCCTCAATCTCCTTCCTAGGATGTCAGTTCTTGCTAGAATTGGCTCTGTGAAGATGCGTTATCTCTTTGATATTTCATTCTTGTTCATCCACCTTTCTCCAAATTTTTTCCAACTTGCCTCCAAATTCCAAGTTCCAACCTTGAAAATAAGGTTTTTTTTGGGGTTAAAATGGGTAACCGACGATGGTCTGGCTTAACTAGCGACGGTTAGGGGTAACCGACATTGGTCAAGGTAGGATTTCCTAGGTCTACTAAACTTAGGGAGATCCTCTTAATTTCCTCGGATCTTGTGTCATTATCCCACGGATTAGACTAGGAGCTTCTTGTGAGCATGTGGGAATGTGGTTAGAGGGAGTGTAGGCGTTTATTTTTAGGGTTTGGGTGAGTCTTAGTTAGTTATGGTAACTTACTAAGAATAGGTATTAGGTTGAGTTAGCTTAGTGAGGTGTCTAAGTGAACTATATGTGTAGATATTATTTAAATAATATATTTAAATAATAAATATAGTGAGGATAACACATTAATTTAATTAGATTAATTAAATTAATATTAGTAGGGTAAAGGGGGTCATGGCTAGGTAGATGTAATAAAGGGGGGCTTATATTTTGAGGGGCGAAGGGGGAGTGTGACCAGGATGTTGAGGTGAAAACCAAGAACATCCTAAAAATGGCTTTACATAAATGGGATGAGATCATGGAGAAGAGGCCGCACTTCTATGAGAAGTTAGAAACATAGTTTAAATCTTCCTTACATTATTTATGCACTACAGTTAAGTTGTTGTTAGAAGGACATGTTTGCATGTCAATACCAAAGAATCCTATGGAGGAGGTAGTAAGGACTAAGGTGACAATTACAAGGAAAATTTTGAGTTATGATTCCTTATTACAAGTGTTAAAAGATGAACTACAGAAAATAGACAATGTCCTGAATGTGTGTGCGGCACCAGATGTTGTAATTAGGACACAAACAATCGCAAAGGATAATGAGGTTCTAAAGGTAGTAATGAATGAGACATTTTGGTGCATGGAAAGGCTTTCTCTTTTTGATGAAAAATGTAAGGCACTTGTAGAAGCCCAGGACCCACACAAGGAAAGAATAAATGAGATTGGGAAGCTCATCGCATAGAATATAGATTTTATGAAGCCGATGGTCTCTAACATGTCTAACATTGTTAGAATCTTACAGAATGAGAAATAAGACATGACTCTTGATGAGTTAGATGCTATAGTAACATATGTCCCAGATAAAATAGGTGAAGCGCTGAGTGATTGGAAGACGTTAGAAGTTAAGGTTAAAACTGAGTATCCATAATTGATATTGCATTTAGAGGAGCTAGGCATTAAGTAGTCCATTCTTTTTGCATAAGTGATTATTTATTATTTCATTCATTATTCTTGTTTCATGGAGATACCAATTCTAATTACTCATTGTTGGGGGTGGTAATGCATTTAGTGTGGGGTAATGTTGAGTAGATGAAGTGTAGCTCAAGGATGGAAGTATAAGGGTTTGGACACACAGAAACAAGGTGTGGAATTAATGCATGGAATCATCACAAAATAGTGTCATGCCTAGGAACATTTGGAAAATAGGACTTAGTCGTTTGTGTGGTTTAAGGCTATTTTTGGATTTGATTTTTTATTAGATAAGGCAAAAAATAGGGATCGGCTCCCAGGGGCCAGAACAAAAGAGAGGAACACAACAAGAAACAAAATAGAAAGAAAAACCCAGAAAGGGGTCCCAGAAAAATGAGTTAAACAGGCTTAACTCTTACAATGCAGGATCTGGACCCCCAAAAGGACAAAAAAGACCAAGAAAAAATAGGGCACCACAGTTCGCCCATAGTCCGCACAAAGTTCAGAGACCAACAAAACCTCCACGACAAACAAAAAAACCACCAGAGGCCCCATACCAGCAACAGCCAACCTAGGAAGTCCAGAACCAACCACCATCTACTCCTCCTCCGAGCTGCTAATGTGAAGGTTGAATCTCCTCCTTTTCTTTTCCCCTTCGATCTCCTCCACTCTGTCAAGCAGCACTTTGACCTGAGTCTCCAGCTCCTTCATTCTGTGTTTAATCTGGACCTGATCCATGACCATCTTCTTTGAAATGTTGATGATGTTCAAGATGGACTCCCTTTGCCCCTCATTCGTGTCCTCCATAGCTTTGAGGACCCCCTCTAAATACACCATCTTCCTGCTCCATTCTTCAAAAACAATGGGGTCACCCACACATTCATTCTTCCTGGAAGCACTGGCTTCCCCACCACCTCCCTCATTATTGTCTCTATCTTTTCCATCCCCCTGGGGATACCTTTACCCTCTTTCATTTTAGTAAGACACTCCACCAGAGTAATGTCATCTTCCTCGTCTTGCTCCTCTAGGGCCGTGACCAAAGGGTGATCCAGAACTGGCTTGCCATTCTCAACAGAAGAAGAATCAGGCCCTCATGAAGGGGCAGCTCAAGATTTCTTATTCTGGAAAGCCATCAATGAATTCGAAAGAGAGGTAGCCAGGAAAAAGGGAATACTGACCATAAACTTGTGACGGAACATGTTGAGGAAGGTCATGTGATGGGTATAGATTTTTCTATACTTACCCTCCAGTGTAATATATTTCATAACTTGAAGGCAAACATCCTTCCAGACTCCAGGAATACACAAACGTGCAATACCATCAGTGAAGAAGAAACAAGTCTCCTTGCCAACAAAAAATCACTCAATCTCGAGGTCTCTACGGGTTCTTTCCTTGTAGATTTTTAACCCATCCATCTTCATTTCAGTCACCCTGGCAATATTGGACTCTGAGACCTCAACCTCCACACCGCAGACAGTAAAAACCCCCTCTTTCCAAGCTTGGCCAAAATCCTTGGACAAGAGCAGGGTCGTGACCATGTAATTTAGCAATAAAATTACTAAATCCACCAACTTTAAGCTTGTTCCATAGATCCTTGTTGCTCTCTTCCATGTTCTGACTGGCGGGTTCCACACGAATCCTGTCGCCACCCATCTGCACTTTGTCAAGGTTGTCGTTCCAGCAAAAACTTTTCACAATCCACAAACTGATCTCCCTATCCGAGTTCAAACTAGAACAATGATTTTTGTATAAACTATCTTGGTGCCTGAAATACTTTCCCCCGCTCGTGCCGACATCATAAATCTTAGCACCTTTTATCCTTAATGATTTCATCATTAATATTAGAGGGTAATCTCTCCCCTTTGCACCAAATTTTGTACTCATTACTAAGGACTCCCACATTGGCCGTCTTGTCCGCACATTTATTTCCCTGCCTCAAAGTATGATTGATAGATATCTTGTCAAAAAACTTTAGCAATTCCTTGATATCTTGAATGATATTTTTTAACGACCAGTTGATCTTACTTCTATTGAGAAGAGCATTTATAACAATTAAGGAATCACCTTCAATCTGAATGTCCTTAAGGCCTTTTTCCTTAGCGACCAAAATACCCCAAAGGAGGGCTCTAGCTTCAGCCATGTTATTAGTCTGCTTTCCCAAGGGACCAGCATAGACAAATAACCAATCACCCTCACTATTCCTTAAGATACCCCCACCCCCAGCTTGACCAGGGTTCCCCTTTGAGGCCCCATCAAAATTGATCTTGATCGTATTTCCCATAGGTCTAATCCAGCTTACATTCTTACCAGGGCTTTTGTTCTTGACCTGACTATAGGTGAAATTATCCAGGACTTCCTGCTCCCATTTCAGACAGGGATTTTTTGTTTTACCTTTAAACAGTTTGAGATTTTCCTTAATGGCTGCAAGGATTTTCCTTTTAGCCACCCCAATCAGAGGTTTCTGATCTCTAAAAACACTATCATTCCTTATTTTCCATAGACCCCATAAGAGATGAGGCAGAGAAATCTTCCAGGCCCAGGCCAGATAAGGAAATCTAAATGGGCTCTCCCATTGAGTGCAACAATCCTCCATATTCGAAGGCATAATCCATTGCATGTTGAAAAGTTCTGAAATCAGTGAGAAGACACCTTTAGAGAAAGGACAATGTAAAAAAAGATGATTCACATTCTCTTCCCCTCTCCGAAAAAGTGTGCACCTATTAGGGATCTGCATTCCTCTTTTTATAAGATTTTCAACAGTCAGGATTCTATTTTGAGCAGCCAGCCAATAAAAAATATTGATCTTAGGGATCAAGTCCTTGATCCATAACTTACCCCAATACTCTTTTTGAAAATATTTCTTGAAATGTAAGCTATAGGCTGATTTAACAGAATAATTTCCTGAGTCTTCCTCTTTCCAAATGATGGAATCCTCCTTGGTTTGGAATATGGGGATGTGGAATTCCCTGAGTTTCTTATTGAGATCTTGAAAGGGTTTGATATCACCATCATAACCAGGGGGGCACTATGGTTTCCCATTGGACCTCATCATCATGACTCCAGAAATCTCTTATCCAGATTTTACCATTCTCCTCATAGAATTGAGCCACCTCCTTCCAAATTTCCTGATCAGCTAAAGGGGATTCTTCTATCCAATTATCCCACCAAAATCTGATCATGTTCCCCTTACCAATCTCCCATAGGGATCCCTTTGAGAGGATATATTTCGAATCCAACAGGGAATTCCAGAAGAAGGATCCTCTAGGGAGATTTTCATGAGAGAAGAATGAGTCAATTCTACCTAAATTCCACAGATATTTCTTTTTTATTATATCAATCCACAATCCTTCCTCTCTAGCAATTCTCCAGCCAGCTTTAGCAACCAAAGCTTTGTTCATGATAGGTAAACTTTTCAGACCCAGACCGCCACACATCTTTGGCCTAGTGACCTTCTCCCAGGCCACCAGAGGGAATTTAAACTTTTTCGAGGCTCCAGCCCAGAGAAATCTCTTCTGAATTTTTTCCAGAGCATCAATTATTTTGGTGGGAGCTTGAAGAGAGACATAATGAAAATGGGGACTCCTTGAAGAGAGCTCATAAGGAGTTGGATCTTACCCACCTGAGAGAGGAGGAGGCCTTTCCAGGATGAAAGTTTCTTATTAACTCTTTCCAACAGGGCATTCCAAACAGAGGATGTCAGGATTTTTGTGGATTAGAGGCATTCCTAAATAAGAATCCAGAAAACACTTGATTTTGCAACCCAGAATGTGAGTGAGCCTTAATTGGACTTGTTTATCCACATTAATAAAGAAAACCACACTTTTGAGAAAATTAACCATCTACCCCGAGACCGACTCATAGTCCATGAGAACAGATTTGAAGTTGGTGGCTTCTTGTACAGAGGCCTTTCCCATCAGGAAGTTATCATCAACAAATTGATTGAGGCAGATCGGAGGGAGACCATTAGAAATCTTGATTCCCTGAATCCTCCTAGAAAGTAAAGCCTGTTTGCAGATTCTACTCAAAGATTCAGCCATTATAACATAGAGGAAAGGAGATAGGGGATCACCTTGTCTCAAGCCCCTACCAGCTTTGAAGAAGCCCTCCGGACTACCATTGACCAAAACCGAATAACTAGCAGTAGATATACAGGTCATAATCATTCTAACCAGAGTATTATCAAAGCCCACTTTATTGAGGATGGCCTCAAGGAAAGACCATGTAATTCTATCATAGGCCTTGTGCATATCTAGCTTAAGGAACATAGCAGATCTGTCAGAATTGACAATGGAATGGATGGCTTCCTGAATCACCACAATACTATCAGTAATCTGCCTTCCTGGGACAAAGGCACCTTGATTTTCAGAAATAAAATGGTCGAGAACCAATCTGATTCTGCCAGCTAAGATTTTAGTCAGGATTTTATAACTCATGTTACAGAGACTGATCGGTCTAAAATCTTTGACTTCATTGGCTCCTGCAATTTTTGGAATAAGGACCAAGAAAGTGTTATTAAGCTGACTGAGGAGTTTCCCATTACTGAAGAAATCTTGGACCATTTCAATGACTTCTTTCTTAATCACCTTCCAGAATTTCTGGTAAAAGAAAGCCTGAAAACCATCAGGCCCAGGTGACTTGTCAGGTTCCATATCAAAGACCACAAATCTGATTTCCTCCTCAGAAGGGATCCTTAAGAGCTCGTGATTTTCTTCCGGGGAGATGACTTTCTGGAACAGGTTCAGGATATTGTTTTGATTCTGCTCTTCAATCCCTTGACCTTGCTGAAAGAGATCCTTGAAGTAGTTTATGATGACTTTGTTTATTTCCTTGCTCTCCGAGAGGATCTCCCCATTCTCATTTTTAATTTCATTTATCTTGAGGAGGTTAGTCCGGGAGGTGGCTGAGAAATGAAAGAATTTGGTATTCCTGTCCCCCTCCTTAAGCCATTTCACTCTCGACTGTTGCTTCCAATAGACTTCTTCCTTTGCCAGAATATCATGATACTCAACCAGAAGATTTTGTTCCTGCTCCTTGAGCACCGGGTTGAGACCATCAAGATCGATAAGTTCCTCAATATTCCTTAAATCTTCAGCCAATCTACTTTTTTCCTGGAAGATGTTACCAAAGACTTCTTTGTTCCACTTTTTGAGGCAACCTTTGAGGTGCTTTAATTTGTAACTGAGTCTGTAACTGGCAACCCCAAAGACCCCGATATTCCACCACTCTTGGATTTTGTTGAAAAGGTCAGGGTGATCTAACCAAATATTTTCAAATCTGAAGGGTCTTGCTTTCTTGACCAGATTTAAACCAAGATTAAGGAGGATAGGATTATGATCAGAACCAATTCTGGGGAGAGACTTCAGGGAGTAGATTTGATTGATCATACAGAGGTGACTAACTACAAACCTATCAAGTCTGATTTGGATGAGCTCAGTCCCAACTCTCCTATTAGCCCAGGTGTACTTAGAACCTTCCAATTCCAAATCCACCAAACCATTATTGTTAAGAAAATCAGCAAGGTCCTCCATACTCTCAGTATAGGAGGTATTGCCCCCCTTTTTTTCCCCTTGGAGAAAGGGGGGAGTTGAAGTCTCCACCAATAATCCAGTCTTTATCTTTGAATAAATTCCTGAAATTAGAGAGATCTTGCCACAATTTTCTTCTCTCACTTACTAGATTAGGAGCATAAATGTTGGAAACATACCAGGATTTCTTAGAGGTCAGATTCGTAAAACACATAGCCACATGCCCCGGAGCTGAGAGAATAGGAATACCATGCACAATGCTAGGATCCCATAGCATGACAACCCCTCCAGAAGCACCTAATGAACTACACCCTTCCCAACAACTATCTTTCCAAATAGACCTTCCCACTTCTCTAAATCTTTCCATACTCATTTTAGTTTCTTGAATCATGAAGATATCCGGTTTATTTTTCACTCTAAGATCCTTTGCTATTCTGTGTTTGTTGGGGTTATTCAACCCCCTAATGTTCCAGGAGAGAAGAATCATTTAACACTTCTTATTACGGGGAAACAAGATTCCCCAGAGTTTTCTGAATACCTGCATCCACTTCCTTTCTTGAACTTGTCTCCCTTACTTCCTTATTACTTTTCCTACCCTTTTGGCTAGAATCTTTTCCAAAGTCAGCTCTTGAGCTACTACGAGTGATAGGTTTGGATTTACTCACCGGTGTCTTTGGAGATCCTATCACCTCATAGGTATCAGCTACAAAATCTGTTAGGATCCCGAACCCATTTGACATTGTTAAATCTTCTTCTCTTCTTTGTGCAAAAGAGCTCTGCCCTATAGACGATACTTCGTCCAGTGATAGTCCATCAGCAACTATCAGTGCTAGTTTGTTGTCTTCCATATCTATGCTTTCCCTGTCCTCTGAATCCTAAATTTCTTCTTCCAACACCAGATGAACAGTCTCATCTTCCTTTTCTTTGGTTTCTTTATTGGTGCTTCTTTGTTGTTGAGTACTAGCTCCCTCTCCTTCCTCTCTAGTTTTGATAAGAAGGTTCAAAGGCTCTGCTTCAGGATCTGACTAGAGAACCTCATGTTCCTTGATTTCAACAACCCTTCCATTCTTCCCAATCCTTTTCCATTCCTTCGCCTCTTTTTCATTTACCATCTTTTGAGGCATAGCTTTTGCTTCAGGCTTCTTCTTTTTGAGATCTGGACAAGAGCGTTGATCATGACCCACCAACTTGCAATTTTTACATGCAAAGGGGGTAGGATCATAATCAAAATGCTGCACCCAGTCCCCCTCAGGGGTCATAAGCTTAATATTACTTTCCAAACATGACTCTTGTCGCATATTCACATAGAATCTGGCATGAGTGAGTCTATTTTTTGCTTTAGTTACCGGATCCAGGGAAATAGGTTTGCCCAGACTTTTTGCTATACCAAAAAGTACCTCCGGTTCCCAGAATTCCAATGGTAAGCCCAGAAGGTTGACCCATATCGGGAACTCCATAACAAGATTCCCATAAGGATTGAAATTCGGCTCCCATTTCTGAACAGTTATATGAGATTTTCCAATGAACCATGGACATTCAGCCAAAATTTTTGCCACATGATCCTTACTAGGAAGGATGGCTAAGAAATACCCATTAGCGTAGGCTGAGATTTCTATGGAACCATTAGCTACCCAGCGTCGCTTTTCCCATCCTCTAAAATAATCTATATTTGGTCTAGAGCCCATACATTTTGCAAAGAGTGCCCCTTCCATGGAAACTTTAGTTCTAGCCAACAAAGAGTCACGAATTTTGAGGGAAAGATTACCTTTTTCTTTAACCAGTTCTAGATTTTTTGAGACACGTGGATCCTGATTTTTCCCCCCCAAAAGTTCCGCCCACGTGCTTGGTCTCCCATCCTTTTCCCCATTTCCAATGGGATCCACGATCACGTGCTCCTTCGCCAGGTTCTGCTCCTGTTCACCCTGTAGATTCGGCTCCGGACATTCCCGCTTCACTTTTGAATTTTGAAAAAGTCCCCACCCATATATATATATATATATATATATATATATATATATATGTATTGATTTGCATGGTTTGGATATACCATTTATTGTAGAGTTATGTTATGGATTTGTTAGTGTGCATGACTATGGAAACTCGATCATGATGTATGAAGCTTCTATGTTTTATAGTATTTAATACAATGGATCTTTTTGGCTAGATATTGGTGTTAGATGTGATTGAATATGGTTCTTTCATGGTAAATCTCATTATAGTCATTATTTAGTCAATCTTTCATATGGTTTATATCTAGATCTGGTTTATGCAATACAATGTAATTGATTATCTATTATGGATCTGAATTATATTTGAAATCATGTTAACATTTTGAACAAGATACTCTAAAGAGGGACATGGTACCCTTGCACACTTTAGTTGAGCACTCAGTTCAATCAGGGTGATGTGCCAGTGTGACTTGGGATTTGTGGTTATATTCGAGGCTACATCATCCATTGTTACCCTCCTCCTCCTCCTTCTCCTCTTCACCCCTCTTCCACCTACCCACCCTATCTCCACGGGTTGCCCACTACTGAGTCCACCATGCATTGAATCCCTCCACCACTCCAACATCATCCACATCAATATCCTTCGGCTCCCCTACCTTATCTACTATCAGCGTGGGTAAGTCTCTCTCTAAGTCATCTTGCCGATATATTATCTATAAGCTAAGAAAATATGCTACTCACAAGAAAGTAAAACACTAAAAATAATACCACCTCCTTTTTTATTCTGTAGCAAACCTCATAATGGGAATGGAAACATGGATTATCCTTGATTGCATGATATGTAGGTTATTTTCTCAAAAAAGAGAAAAACCTTCCTACAACAATGATCTACTTACTTTGCACCAAATGGATAAAAGGATTATAGATTTGTGGTGGTTCAAGATGAGGCTATTTGGACATTAGGATGAGGTGGAGGGATGTTCTTTGCTCAAAGGATGCAAGAACTTCGACATGGAATTCAAGCTTATTCTTCGTGTCTCAGAGGGGAGGGGTAAGGCTATATTTATAGCCTAGGGAAGTGATTAACTTAGAGTAATTTAAGTAATCATGGTTTGAAAATGTGGGAAAGATTAGGTGATTAGGAACCATGAAGAATGGGTGAGGATTTGAATTAGATTTTTTAATTCAATGGTAGAAAAATATGGAGAATAATGACATGTGGTAAGGATTAGGTTATTTTTAGATTTAAAAGGGATAATTAATCAAATTATATTTTATTATTTCGGAGTACATTTTTGTGGGAAATGAGGTAGGGGAATTATTTGATTTAATACAGATGTGAAATTAGGGTGTCTACATTTGCCCCTCTTTAGAAGGGTACTATGAAAGTAGTGTCATTTCAAAGAAAGTAGATGAGATGGAGTGAATATGCCTCATGTGGCAAAATTTGAATATTTTTGAAGAGATTCTTCTTAAAGGAGGTGTTCCCTCGATGAGAATTTTTCAAAGGAAGAAAAGAGAAAGCTTTCTCTGAGAAGTAGAACAAACTTTTGATTATGAGAATGGGGGAAGAATTCAATCTACCTTTCCTAAGTAAAGAGAATGTTTGTTGGAGAGAATAGAAGGTGGTGAATGATAGATGTCATGGTATCCTCTAAGAAAAAAATTTCATGAGAAGATGTGATTATGGACAGATGTGATGATGCCCCCTCGAGAGGACTAACAAGAATGGAATATATGACAAAGCTCTTGAAAATATGAGAGATTAATTATGTGGAGAGGAGAACGATAATGGGGTGTAAGATAATGGAATGACCACACGACGAAAAATTGAGAAAGGGTTCAATTGGCCTTGAATGCTAGGTGTGAGGGTGTGTGGAATGATGCAATGGGAAAGAGAAAAGGAAATTCACATGATTGGTGGTTGATTATGAGAAGAGCAAGAAATGTGAATGGTTATGAAGATAGAGGAGGGACAAAAAAAAGAATGAAAGAGGTAGAATATAATAAGAGAGAGGGATAATGGGGGAAGAAGGGAATGATGAAGGAAAAACAAGAAGACAATAGGAAAATGACAGAGCATAGGGTGAAATTATGAAATAGAGAGATGTGCCATATGAAGGAAACAATAGAGATAATAAAGAGGGATGCATGAAAGTGAAAGAAATGATAGAGCTAAGAAAAGAAAGAAACGAGGAAATATAAATAAGAAGGAGAAGACGAGGAGGGAGTAGGGGGTAAAACGGATGAAAATTTGAAAGAAGAGGTAAAACTGAGAAAAAAAGAAACTATGAGGGGCAAGAAAAGTGTGAAAAAGATTAGAGAAAAGAAGAGAAATGGGTACAGAATAAATGAAAAGATTGGGTGGTAGAGAAAAAGAGTGGTGGTTAGATGAAACATGAAAATTATGGGGGAGGAAAGGAGGATAGAGTGAATATAGGGATAAGATTGAAGGAATCGGGTCTTCGTGAGGAAGACCAAGGCAAAGAATATGGAACAGACTACACGGAGATGCATGTGGAGGGTGGGATGATAAAAAAAGATGGGACAACGCTGAAGAGCTAGGTTATTGATGGGGAAGTAAGGAGGAAAAGTGAGGTAAAAAAGTAAGAAGATGATACCGAGGAAATGAAATAAGACGAGGGGTGGGAGAGAGAAGAGGATAATAGAGAAAATGATGTAGAAGGAAGGAAATATAGAATGCACGTAATAAGTGTAGAGTGAGCAGTATGAGGAATGTAAAGAGAAGAAAGAGAGGAGGAATGACAGATATTGGAAAAGATACGGAGATGCATGAAATGAGGATACTAGGATTACGAGACAATAGACAAAATATGTATGATGAAATATGTTTTTCTAATGGTGAAATGTTGAATGGTACAGTGTTGATCACATGTGATTGAGGTGAAGAGACTATAAGTATTTAATGCCTAGAGTGGCTAAAGGAAGATAGTGTGGCAAGAAGAAGAATCCCATGAACAATTTAATCTCAATAATAAGTCAAAATTACCAAGGTGAAATAGACTTATGTGAGACAAGATCAAAAAAATAGGGTGAAAAAGACCTAGGTGAGGATTAAGAAGATCCATAGACCAAGGTGAAAAAGACTTGGGTGAAGATCTAGAAAAATGGAGATAGAATCCACATTGAGAATGGTGAGAGAGAAAGAAGAAACAAAGAGAGAAGGCTCTTAAAAAAATATTGTAAGCTCCTAAATGATAATTGTATATGGATATTATTTTAATATTGTAGCAGTGAATGGATATATAGCAGCTTGTAGGTTGAGGATGAGTATATGCTTCCCTTAGAAGGCTGATGAATATGGAGACAGAATGTTTGTCCATACTTGTCAGAGCATAAGAAGAGACTAGTGCAAGAAGTGGAAGCCATATAAGAGATAAAAGGACAGCCATAAAAGGAAATAGAAAGGTAAATCAAATACCAAGGAGATCAAGATAGCAAACACGTGCTTTCAAGATATTTATTTCTATATTTTTCAGAGAACTCCATATTATAAAGTGTGTGATTTAATCGGTCATGGAGGTAGGAGCAGTGTGTGAATTGGTTAAGTACTTAAGCTATCAAAAGGAACAAGAAAAGAGAGAGAAAAAGAGAAAGGAGAAGAAGATGAGAGAAGGATTATCACTTCAAAAATAAATAGAGGAAGTGAAGAGAGATTTGGAGAGAGTGACCACCATGTGGTTATAGTTGCAGGAATAAGAGAGCCATCAGAGTGGCCTAGTATTGAAGAGGAAGATAAAATGGCCTGTGAGGTCGTTGGTGAAAAGAGATAGAAGGCACAAGGAAGATGCCTTGAGGAAGAGAGAAGAGTTTCCAGATGAGCAACAAGAAGAGGTGAAAGAATTTCTCATGATGGAGAACAATAAAGGAGGAGAAGTGCCACATGAAGCACTCAAGGAAGGAAGAGAAAGAGTGTTAAGAAGAACACTCAAGGAGACATTTTTGTCTCTAATTATGTTGTCTAATATTGTGTTTAAGAATGTGTATGCAGGTATGAAGAACCTCAGAGAGAATATCAAATGAAAGACCTTGAAGGTTGTAAGAAATGGGTTAAGGAAAGCACCCAGAGAAGAGTGTGAAGAGGACAGCATAAGAGAGCAAGTTATGAGGTCTTATGTGGGGGAAATTGCAGACCTACCACACACTAAAGAAGACATGGAAGAAGAAAATGAATTCCATGACACTCAGGAAACCATTCCAGCAGAGAGAAGAAAGAAGACAAGTAAGAAAGAAATACTTACAAGTCAGAGAAGCAGAATCAGTGAAACAACCATGCTAAGGATCCTTAAGAAGGTAAATGCAATGATGAATGTTGAATCTAATTATGAATATAAGGAAGATATTGCAGATGTGCAAGTGTATACAAAGAGGAAAAACAATGAGTATCCAAATCTCATACCCAATCATGGGTACATAGTGCCAAAATGGCTCAAGAAGCCAACAGACAAAGAAAAAAATGTAGACCTCAAGCAAGAAGAATGCATGATGAACCATGCATGCTAAGAAGAAGGCCAAAGAGATAGGTATAAAAATATTGCCTCAAAACAAGGAGTAGATCACAAGAAAGATAGAGAAAAAATCATATATCATCCTAAAGCCATGCAAAGAAAAGTATGGGTAGCCAAGAGCATGAAAGGATTACAATGCAAACATAATGAGCATAAGCACATAGCTGGGGCAGAAGAGGATGGAGAGATATCACCACAACAACATAGCTCAAGAGAGCAAAGCAATAACAATGATGAATCACCCAAGAGGATAGAGGAAAGTCCAAAGAGAACAAGATAGATGGAAGATAAACAAGTGACATTGAATGTTTTGAGTAATGATGCATTTGGTTCATTTAATGAGACTATTGAAAGGCACATTGAATCATGGGATGAAATGAAGACTTACATGCAGCCAAGAAGGTTGAAAGAGCACGAAGAACTCTACACATGAAAGAGAAGATAACTAAATATGCTAATCCAAAACAAATATTAGAAGAAGGAGAAGGGCAGTATTTTCCTAAGTTTGATGAAGCAAGCATAGAAATGGATGAAGAAGCATTATAGGCTGAGATGAGAATGTTGGAAGATCTATTTGACCCTCCTAAGGAGCTGGTTATAGTAGGTATAGGTTTGGATCAGTCCATAGATAAAATGGATGAGATAAGAATACTATAAACTAAGAAAAAGGTGGAGACATTGGTGAAGATCAAGAATCTCAACGAGTGAAAGGAGGAGTTAGGAATGAACTCCATAGAAGGTGAAGACGTTTGAGGTAGAGAAACATTCAAAATGCACAAGAACACATTGAGGGCAGTCAAGAAAAAGAAAGGAATGCAAGGATGAAAAGAAAAGAAGCAAAGGGAGTATGTTTTCTTAACATGTTTGTTCCATGTGCAGGTGTAACAAGACAAGAATACAATGGAGGACAAGAAAATAAATGAGGAAATGAAGCCAAAGGAACAAGAAAAGATCAGCCATGGCAAATGCAAGAAGAAGATGTAGGACAACATGAAAAAGAGTTGGTGAACACAAGCTTAAGGGCAGCCAAGACAAGTTCTCTACAAAAACCAAGAACAAGAGTAAAGGATGGACATCAAATAAATGATTCCAAACATGATGATGTAGGTGCAACTGAGAAGGAAAATGTAGAGGTTTTTGAGATGAAGGACATCCATGAAGAACAAGAAGATTTTGAAGACATACTGGATGAAAGAAGAAGCACTGGAGTTTTGCCAATGAGAAGAAGATGAGGAGAATGATATAAAGTTAGAGAGAGAGAAGCAAGAAAATGAAGGACAAAAAACAACAAGGAGACTCAAACCTACATTGGAAACAAAGACTTGGGATCAGGTGTATCGTGAAAACTAAAAGCTACATCATTTGAACTAGAGTTCAAACTTAATGGTGGGAAAAGTAGATGCAGGAGCATCCTCCCATGATGCTTGAGAGATAAATAGAGTTTAAAAATGAGCATACAAGGCATGAAAACATGTACTTGGAATTGAATGATTGTCTCTCCAGTTATGTATGTTTGAATTTTGTATTATCATGTAATAAACTCTTTACAAGTAAGAGTAAAAGTGGGTGTCTTAGGTGGATAGGGGTTGTTTTCATAAAATTCTACAATAGGCAGGGAATTAGATTTATTTGAATATGTTTTTTGAGCTGTCCTAGATCATATCTAGTGGCACAAACTATGTGGAGCCATATTCAAACGACCTCACCCTATTCTGCATATAGTTGAGCAAATATCTCAAAAGAAGATAAGATAAGTTCTATGTTTAAGATCATAGAGATATATATTTTTTTTTTGAGTTGGTCAAGGAGAACTAAGGGAGTATGAGGTCAATCAAACATGGAAAGAAGAGAATGGTGGATAATAAGCATGAAAAAGTGATAATCATATGAGGTATGCAGAATTAAGTGGAGAACAATGTTTTTATGAAAGCTCTGGTGAATGAATAAGAATAAGGTGATGATTGGAATTACCTGATTGGTAATGGAGTGATTCATGTTGTAGGGTTAATATGTTTTATTTATTACTATGGGGGTGTGAACATTGATACATCTCCGGGGTGTTACGATGAGAATAAAATTTTATGCATTATAAGAGCAACGGTATAAAAATTTGATCTGTGAAACCAAGGTTTAGGACTGTGTTCATACTTTTGTATATGAGTTTTGAAACAGATAAATTTTAACCAGAAAGGTAAAACATAATTTTTCAAGATGGGTATTGAAGGGTTTGATTGATGATCGATATTGTTTTAGATATGATACGTTTTCTTACCAGTGGGTTTGAGATTGCATGATAACTGTTGACATTTTGTGTTTTGTCCACCTGGATCAACGTAATAACTCACCTGTTTTTAAGGATATAGGACCTGAAAATGTATATACAAGTAGAGAGAGAGAATCATAAAATGAAGGCAGAACCAACAAGGAGACCAAACACTCACATTGGAAACAAAGACTTGGGATCCAGGTGTATTAGTGAAAACTAAAAGATACCTCATTTGAACTAGAGTTCAAATTCTTTTCTAGTGGGAAGTATGATGCAGGAGCATCCTCCATGATGCTTGGAGAGCATAAATCAGAGTTTAAATAAGGCATACAAGGCATGAATAACATTACTTGGAATTTGAATGATTTTCTCTCCAGTTATGTTATGTTTGAATTTTGTATTATCATGTAATAAACTCTTTACAAGTAAGAGTAAAAGTGGGTGTCTTAGGTGGATATGGGTTGTTTTCATAAAATTCTACATAGGAAGAGGGATTAGATTTATTTGAATATGTTTTTTTAGCTGTCCTAGATCATATCTAGTTGGCACAACTATGTGGAAGCCATATTCAAACCGACTCACCTATTCTAGCATATAGTTGAGCAAATATCTCAACAAGGAAGATAAGATAAGTTCTATGTTTAAGATCATAGAGATATATAGTTTTTTTTTTGAAGTTGGTCAAGGGAGAACTAAGGGAGTATGAGGTCAAATCAAACATGGAAAGAAGAGAATGGTGGATAATAAGCATGAAAAAGTGATAATCAGATGAGGTATGCAAGAATTAAGTGGAGAACAATGTTGTATGAAAGCTCTGGGAATGAATAAGAGTTGATGATTTGAATTACTCTATGATTGGTAATGTATGATTCATGTTTTAGGTGTTAATATGTTTTATTTATTACTAATTGGGTGTGAACAATTGATACATCTCCTTGTGTTAAGATGAAGACATAAAACTTGTATGCATTATAAAGAGCAAACGGTAAAAATTTGATCTGTGCAAACCCAGGTTTAGGACTGTGTTCATAACTTTTGTATATGAGCTTGAAACAAGATTAAATTTTAACCATAAAGGTAAAACATAATTTTTCAGATGGGTATTGAAGGGTTTGATTTGATGATCGATATTGTTTTAGATATGATACGTTCTACCAGTGGGTTTGAGATTGCATGATACTTGTTTGACAAAATGTCCACCCTGATAAAAGTAACATAACTCACATGTTTTTAAGATATAGGACCTGAAATTTTATATGCAAGGTCATGATCCATTTTCAAGAAATGGATATGAATGGTTTGTGTTGAAATTGAATATTCTTTGAGATATTAATGATGGAATTCTACAGGTCCTATAGGAGCAGGACAACAAACAAAATAAGGTAATTGATGTAATGGTTGACAAATTCTCATGCTAAAATATTGGATTATGGTAAGGATAACTTCTATTTAGAGTTATAAGTCGTATTATACATACTTGTTCATTGAATGGCGGATATCAATGCAAACTCCCACTTGATCCTTCAAGATATAATTCCCACAAGGTTCTTGACCACATGGTACTATGGACTGAGATTTGATATGTAGAGATGTTGTTGTATTATGATGGTTCATGCATGATATATGATGTATAACCTTGTTTGGTGATAAAGATAGGAGAATACATCATTTGAAAATACCAAGGCTTGATAGTGAAGACAAGAACATAAACCATGAAATCTTAAACATGTTTACATGAATAGAGACCTGTGGGTTTAGTATTGAGTATTAGACATGAGTTTATTAGAAAGGATGGCCTGAGCTAGGAGGATGCACAAATGAGTAAGTATGGGGGTAGATATGTGTGAGAATTCGAGAAGATGAAGTGAAAAGAGTAAAGAAAATGTGAGTTATGAGTAGTGACTAGGTGAAAGCGAGGAGAGGCTATGGAGAATGAGGACGAAGGAGGTGAGGATGAAGAAATAAGACACAAAAAGAATGGGAAGAAACAGTATGAAGGATGATAAAAAAAAGAAGGAAAAAATGGGAGAAAGGAACATGGTTATAGGAGGAAGATAGTAAACATATGTTGTGATATAATAGGTGGAGAAAGGATAATGGTAGGAGGAAAATGTGGTTGGTAGGAGAGACTAGGTGGAAGAAGTGATCAAGAAAGTAAATGAAGAATGAGATGAGGGAGAAGTTTAGAATGATGAGTTTAGCGTAGGAATGACCCTGACGTAAGACTTTTATGTAATGTAAGAGGTTAAGTAAGATTACCAAGTGAGGGATGATGGAGATGAAATGTGGGCAAGAAACAAGTGGTGTTTGCAAGAATGGAAGAGGAGGTGAGAGGATGTGATAATGGCGAATGCCAAAAAAAAAGTGAAAGGTGAAGATTTGTAGTGATGGGGAAAGGAAAGAAGATAGATCATCCTTAAGAGGGACTCTTAAGTGAGATTTTCATGCCATGCGAGTGGTTAAGTAAGATTGCCAAGCAAAGGATGGTGATAGTGGTGGTAAGAAGATGTGATGATGGGGAATGAAGAGAAAATATGGATGGTGAGAATGTAGAGTGATGGGCGAGTGCAAGATGGCATGTCATGCTTAAGAGAGACTCCTAAGTAAGATTGTCATACTGCCGGAGTGGTTTCAGTAAGATTGCCAAACCGACAAGGATGATATGCAAGGAGAAAGACAAAATTGTATTGGTTACATGGGTGGTATGGTTGGTTGAAGAAGATGATCACAAAAATAGGTAGGAGAAATAAGATGGGGGGAAATATGATGGTAGGGGGGGAAGGCCATAGGGCAGGTCAACCTTAAGAGGAATTCTTACGTAAGATTTGCTATGCGGCATGGAATGGCTAAGTAAGATCTGCCAAGCTAAAGAAGAAGAAGAATGATGATAGAGTTGGTGGGAATAGGGTATGAAAAAATGGACTAAAGGGGAACCCTCAAGTGAGTTTTCCATACTACAAGAGTGTGCTAAGTAGGATGACCAGGAAGAAGATGGATTTAGGGAAGGATGAGGAAAGAGTGAGTGATGTATGCCATGAGTGGAAGAGGATGCGAGAGGAGGTGATAATAAAGAAGAAAGGAAACAAAGGAGTGTAACATGAATGGATGAAGGAATATATGTAGTGGAGGGTAGAGAGTGTGATGGTAATCCTTAATTGGGATGCCCACATGGTGAGAGTAATGATGTAAGAATGAGAAGCAAAAGAGGTAGAATGGGAAGATGTGTGTGGTGGTGATTGTTGTTTGATGAGAGGGGAGGTGGTGGAGAAGCTTCTACAGCAGGAAGATCTTAGGGAGAGGGTAAACCTCCACTAAGGATCCTATATAGAAGGGGTTATTAAGTAAGATTGTCAAGTGGGAAGAAGAAGAGTGAAAGGAAAGAAGACAAATGAGTGAGAGGGGACAAGAATGGTTACAAGGGTAATATGGGGATAAGTGGCAGAGGAGTAGAAATGAGGAGAGATGATGAATGAATCAAATATATGGTGATCATGGTGGGGGAGGAGGAGGAGTTGTTGGATAGTGAATGCTACTTGAGAAAGATCTTCAAGTACGATTCACAAACTGCAACGGTGATCAAGTAGGATTCCCAAACTGGGGAATGTATTAGTATGGGTGAATGGATGGGGTACAAAGTAAGATGTTGATCATGCTAGGAAGATACTCACGTGACGAAAAACAAATCTTAATTTTAATATAGCACATAACAGGCTGCATCGTGATATAAAATATCAGGATGACTAGATTGTAATACGTGTGATAGAATAGGTAGAGGCCAGCACAAAAGGTTTGAAGCCCCAATACGATATGCAAGTGGAAGAGAGCATAGACAGAGGTGGCCATCAAGAAAGTATGATGCCCTAGTACGATATGCAATAAGATAACATAAGTATATTAGAGATAACACCGGGATACATAAAATCAAGATGCCCCCTGTAATATATCAAGATACAATAAAGTAATTAATAACTTGTAACTAATAATGCAACACTAGAACCAATAAACATGTCCCTAACATGCTCCACAGTGAGGATTGATCAAATGTGCCCCCAAGCAGGGGTATAAGGACATAAAAACGGATTGGGTCATTATCCTCAAACAAGGAAACAATGAGAGTCAGAGTTTACCGTAAATGCAAGGATTTACGCGAGGAGAAGTGGTTTGAATTTGATAGTCATAAGGTGATTGGATCATTTGTTGGGGATAATAGTTCAAAGGATGAATTGTGCTGATTATTTTAAAGTTTTTGTGTTTTGTTTGGAGTTTTGGATTATTTTCCAATTGTTTTTGGATTTTTACGATTGTTCCTGGATGTTTTTGGATTTTTGACGATTTTTTCATATTTTGGATGTTTTTGGATTTTGGGACTTTTTTCATACTTGTTTTTGAATTTTTGGACGATTTTCTAATGTTTTTTGTAATTTTGAAGATTGTCTAATGTTGTTGGATTTTTTCATGTTTTTGGATTTCCAGTGTTTTTTTTTTTTTTGGATTTTTACATTGTTGTTGGCAATTTATGGACCAGAATGCAAACTTATTTTAAGAGGTGATATACCAGAATATTATTTGTATGTACCATTTTCCTTGTGGTAAATCAAGCTCTAAATAACACAAAAAATTCTCATTTTATTGGTATGATATGTTTTATTTTGATATGATGAAAAGAAATCTAGCTCCATTCTTGACTCCACACAACTAGTAAGATGTGAGGGCTCATCACCGAGAATCAAGAAGGATGCAGGAGGTAGATAATGAATATAGAGACAAATGCTAACAACAATCCCTTTGTGAAATTGTGACTCAATTCTTCTTAACGTCACCGAACCAGTTTCAAAAATGGCTTTCACTCTATGAGTCATGTGCTAGACTTATACAGTTATGTGGCCTGTTGATTGGTAAGATATGAGGTGAAAGGATAGTTCTATCTTCACTTAGGCATCTAAATTACCTCTTTGGGGATTTTATAATTATAAGCATTGTCAGATTTATAATATTTTGTATTCTTAAAATGACTCCATATGCCTTGCCCCATGCTACCAGTAAGAAGTAAGGGCTCATCACCGAAGGTAAAACTTAGGCGAATAAATTCTTTTTTGTTTTTTTGTTTTTTTTTTTTATGTTTTTTATGTTTATTTTATTTTTTTATTTTTTAAATTTTTTTACAATTTTATTATGTTTTTTATGATAATAACCCTCTACGCTTCACCCCATGTCACTTGTAAGAGGCAAGGGTTTATCACTGAAGACAAGATGTAGACGAGTAAGGGAACCTCCCTCCATTCCCGGTCTCACACTACCAATAAGAAGTGTGGGCTCAACACCAGAAACTGTGAAGGATGAAAGGTGTGTGACAACAAATTATTCATAATTTATTGAATTGATTGAATTTTATAATAGTGCTTTGTATTTGGGAAGGAAAGTTTACCCCCAATCTCAGCCCCACATGACTAGGAGGATGCAAGGGTTCAACACCGAAGAATGATATGGATGATCAAACAAACTAGGTACTGAATTTTAGAGCTTTGTTATGAAAGAGATAATTTCTTTGAAGGGAATATATTGTCATTAGTAAGCTTCTAGGTATGACCATAGGTGAAAGTGACTAAAAATGGTAGATATTATAAGAAGTATGACACTCATAAACTTAATACGATCTATATTAGCACTTATCTCATGATGATAAATATGAAGATGTGATTTTGACAATGAAAATATCTTCCAATGGAAATAAATAACTTTAAATTATTTCGATAAGTTAGACAAAAGGAACAATGTACACGTCGTTATTTCTCGGAGTAGTGAATGCCTCAAGGATAATGTCTATGTGCATAAGATCTTCATCAGTAAATGCAAAATAGAGTGGTTTTATGCCAGGAAGGGGTGCCTCGGCAAGTTATTCTTCAAGGTCCTATCCTTTAATTGCTCTCTGTGGAACAAACTTGACGTCAAATTCACTAAGTAGTATGACCCAACTAGAAATTCTTCCTATGAGAATGGGTCGGGACAAGAGATACTTGAGGGGATCAATCTTGGTGATCAACTTAGTTGTGTGATTAAGCAAGTAATGACATAACTTATAGAATGCAAAGGTGACCACTAAACATACTTTTTCAGATTTGGGAATAACATACTTCATGCTTAATAAGTGTTCGACTAAGGTAGTATAGATAGCCTGTTATTTTACTTGATCATTGTGTTGCACTAACATATCCCCTATGGGATGTTCAGTGGCAGATGTATAAAGTAACATGGGTTTATCTGCAACTGGTGACATAAGAGTAGGTGGGCTAGAGAGGTATTCTTTTAACTTGAGCAAAAGAGTCTTGACAATTGTGGTTCCAGTGGAATTGTGCATCTTTCTTGAGTAATTGGTTGAAGTGATGGCACTTATCGGCCAACTGTGATATGAAACGTTGAATAGATTGGATTTTTCCCTGAAGACTGTGTAATTGTTTTAGGTTTTGAGGAGGAGGCATTTCCATAATGGTCTTTGACTTTTGCAGGATCCACTTCTATGCCTCTCCGTGAGACAATAAACCCTAACAATTTACCAGAGGTCACCCCGAACACACATTTCTTTGGGTTAAGACAAACCTTATACTCATGTAATCTATCAAAAATGTGTCTCAACACACCTGGATGTCCTATTCATGTTTTTGATTTTGCTAATATATCATCAACATAATCTTCCATGATATCATGTAACATATCATGGAAGATGATTGTCATTTCTCATTGATAGGTGGCACTGGCATTTTTCAAGCTGAAAGGCATGACCTTATAACAGAAGGTGCCACATGGTGTAGTAAATGTCATTTTATGTTGATCCCCTTCAGCAATACGTATTTGATTGTAACCAGAAAATCCATCCATTAAGGAGAGCATTTCATGGTCTGTCGTAGAATCAACAATCATGTCTATGTTTGGCAAGGGAAAGTCATCTTTGGGAAAAGCCTTGTTAATGTCTCAGAATTCTATGTGCATATCCTAATGCCAAGGGTTTTCTTGGCTATGGGAACTATGTTAGATATCCATGTCAAATAATCAATAGGTCAGATAAAGTCGGCTTCCAAGAGTTTCTCGAGTTCGGATTTGACAAGCAATGCTACTTGGGGATGCATTTTGTGTAGTTTTTGTTTTACAGGCTTTGCATCCAATGCACCACAAGGTGGTGTACTACAAGAGATGGATCCAGGCCTGGCATGTCCTTATAGGTCCATGCAAATATATCTTGGAATTCAATAAGGAGTGTTGTGAATTCTATGCATTCTTGGTCAGACAGACTAATGCCAAGTTGTAAAATTTTTGGTTGTTCAATGGTTCCAATGTTTATGTCTTTAGTTTCTTCTACAAGCATTTTAGATGTATCCTTTTCGGAGAATGATGCTAATGGTTGATGTAAGTCATCAGTGTCGGAGTGATTTGGGGGAGTTGGTACAAGATTTTTGTGTGTGATGTTGAGACTTTTTATTGACATGTTTGTTTGATAGGGTGGCGATGAGATTTTGACTATGGAAATTTTATGTTTGTGCTTCTGATCCAAATTTTCTGAAGGTGAAGGATCCGAATATTTTATTTCTTTGCCAAAATAGGTCGATTCATCTAGATTGATTTCAAATCCTTTTCTATGGTCGGAAGTAGGGATTTGAT
Organism: Taxus chinensis; assembly: GCA_019776745.2. Lineage (NCBI taxonomy): Eukaryota > Viridiplantae > Streptophyta > Pinopsida > Cupressales > Taxaceae > Taxus > Taxus chinensis. The sequence goes on from CM034147.1 coordinate 642,789,274, forward strand.
CACGAGTTCCAAGGAATTATTTGATGACTTCATCATTTTGGAACATGTCCATGGCCACATGATGTGATTGGCCATGGTCTATGAGAGTCGGATGCGTAGGCTCAAAATGATGACATTAATGGATAAATGTTCAAAGTAAAGATGTGTTTCAGCGAGGTCCTCGAAAAGGCTATGTGTAGACCTGGTGTCACTATCAGAGTTGGTGTCATCGTTATCACTTGAAATTAATACAGGAGCAACATCGAATACCTTGAAACCCAGACCATGTTTATCATGATGTTGTGTGTAATTGATTGGGTCTAAATGACCTTGTTCATTTGGACCGAGTCCTTTACCCTTCCATTGCATGTTTTTCATTATTCGATGAGCTTTGGTAAATTGAGGGGACTCATAATAGGGAGCAAAGTCATCATTATATAACCAAGATCCTGAAGAACTTGGAATATGTTCATTGTCGAGATAACCAAATTTTTCCAAACTGACTGTCCCATTTGGTAAGTGGGATGGATTCTCATATGTGGAGTGTTGGGTTTTCCATAGTTGTGTGGGGATTTGTTGATGTAAAAGGAGTCTGCCACCTTTTGAAATTGATATTCACCGCATCCTTTGTCAATGATTTTGAATGTGTGGGATGGGGGACCAATAGGTACCTCATGTGGCGGGGAAGTCAGTTTGGTAGTTCTAAAAGATGAAGAAAATGGGTTATAAGAAGAAGGGGGTGGATTAGAGGATGAAGTTTGGTTAATCGAAGGAGAAGGTATCTTAATAGAAGAGGTATGGTTGGATGAAGAAGGTTGACTAGGTGAGGAAGAAGATGGTGTGGTGGAAGAATAATTGTTGTTGGAAGAAGAAGCTTGATTAGTGGAAGAAGATGATTGATTAGTGGGAGGAGGACTGGTTGAAGATTGTTGATTAGCGGAAGAGAATGGATTGGAAAATGTGGTTTGGTTAGAAGATGATGGTTTCGGATCATATTTAGGGAGTGTATCTGGATCGACACGTGTTTCGTTAGGGATTACGTGAGGTGGAGTGTACTTATCTATTGATGGACAATAGTGATCATGTCTATACCATCCTTTGAGGAATCTACAATACTCAAAGGGTTGAGGATCCGCACGTGCATCAGCGTAAATTCCTTGTCCAAATGAGGAAATTTAATACATTGGTGGAACGTTGATGGGACGGATTTCATGGCATGAATCCATGGTCGGCCGACGAGAATGTTATATGCAACTTCTACATCCACCACATGACATATCATTTCTAAGGTGATGGGTCCAACTTGGAGAGGTAACGTGATTGTGCCTTTAGACTTTCTTTCACTATTATCATACCCACGAATGGTTATGATGTTGTTTTGTAAATCATTTTTGGTGTAACCTAGGCAACGTAAGAGTTTCATGGAACAAATATTCAATGCAGATCCATTGTCGATTAATATGTGCTTGATCTTACGATGAGTTATATAACCCTCGACGTATAAAGAATGATTATTAGCGATGTTGGGATTAAGAAGGTCAGCGGGACCAAAGGATAAAATAGGATTGGGGATACCGTAAGATGTGCAATTAAATCCTGTAATTGTTGTGAATTGATGTCCTCAGGGACATGAGTGTTATTCAATGTTTGCATAAGGATGCGTTGTAGTGCAGGAGAAGAATTAAGTAATTCCATGATGGAAATTTGTGTTGTAGTCTTCTCCAATTGTTTGACAATATTGAATGATGGCACAGGTTGTGGAGTGGAATTGGTGGCAGAATTAGATGGTGGATTAGGAGGTGGTGCGGGAGACGAAGTGGCAGATTTTTTTGTTGTAGGGACCCACATTTTTTTCTATCTGGTGGTGATCGCACAGTCAGTTCTGATCTTTATAGTTGCCACTAAGTCTTGGTCATAGTCTATGGTCGAGATGACTAAGTCATACTCAACATTGCTTGATGATTGACCCTTATCTTTTGAATTATCATCGTGGTTAGGGAAGGGGTTTTTGAACATGTTAAGTTTTTCATTGGGTGTTTTTGTCTCAGAAGTATTTTCAACTTCTATGTCTCCATGTGTTCAATCAGGTCTTAGACGTAATGGCGGAGTTGCATGCATCGATCTGTAGAGTGCCCTTTTATGCGATGGTAATCACAATATTCATTGTCCTTATACCAATTCGGTTTGGGTTGTCCTTCTTCGAAGGGTTTGATGATGGGATATGTAATCATGTTGGCATTTTCCAAGTGATGAAAGACACTAGATAGGATTTCTCTTAGAGGAGTGAACTGTCTTCGCCTGTCCCAAGAAGGAGCTTCCTTTCTAGGGATTATGATTGGTTGTTTGGATTTGAATGTGTTGATCGGATTGTTTTGAACGTTTCAAACATGGAAAGAATCAGTAATGCCATCATTGACTATATTTCGGTTTCGGTTAAAGAATTTGGATTTGTCCTAGTTCTGAGGGGCATCTCTATGAGGTTGGTCCCTAAAGGGTGTTTTAAGTAAGCCCTTAGAAATGAGGGATTTTTTATTTGTGTTCCCTTTTCAATGACTTCTTCGAAATTACTCAGACAATGCATTTGCATGTGGAATGATAATTCGGCATTGAGATTTGGAACAAAAATGCTAACCAATTGTCTTTCGGGTATTGAGCAGGGAAATCTACTTGCAATTCCTCGCCATCATTGTAAAAAGGAGGTGAAGTTTTCATTGGGCCTTTGTCTAGTGTTACAGAGATCGAGCATGGTTATTTCTGAGTCTAAGTTGAAGGAAAAATGTTTGACAAATTTTTCTGATAAGTCTGTGAATGTCGTGATCGACCCTTTGGGAAGATGGAGAAACCAGTCTAAAGCCTTGTCCTCCTAAACTTTGAGGGAATAATCGTAAAAGATACGTGTCACGATAAGCAACTTCCTGACATTGCATGTAAAATTCCTTGACATGTTCACGGGGGTCACCTTTGCTTTTGTATTTATCAAATTTTGGGATTTTGAAGGATGACAGAAATGGTAAGCGTAATATTTCCGTATCAAATGGGTAAGGACATAGTTCTTCAAAGTTGAATTGTTTCGATTGTTTTTGTAGTCCCTGAATGGTGTCTTTCATATGTTTCCATTCTTGTGCGAATGGAGAGGCAGGGGATGGGTTATCAAGAATGTCATGAGTATTGGGGTCTGGATTGGAGTCTTTTAACCTTTCAGCTCTAGCAGTTGCTTCCTCAAGTTTCTTTGTTAAGTCTTGGATTTTAGTGAATAACATGTCGGCCGAAGAGCTATTTGGATTGTTTGGTATTTCGTTGTGATAACTTGATTCACCATTGTCGATAAGTTTGTTTAAATTTTCAGTCCTTGAAGTCAGGGGGTAGTTTTGCCCCCATGGCTAGGATGCGTAATAGATATTCGTTCTTGTTTTGTTCTATCACCCTATTTACTTGTTCTTGTTCTTCATTGGTGAGTTCTGGTTGCATGAATTCTTCATCATCATTTTCATGATTGTGACTACATGTGAATACCATGATGAGATAGGTGTGTGCCTGATTAAGCTGTAAAAAGTGGTTATGAATTTTGAGTAGGTGTGATTAAATGAGAACTTGATTGCTTTGGATTTGGCTTGAATAAGCTCGTGATTACTGATAAGGAGAGTAACTCAAACAACTTATCTCAATATGATTGTGATATAACTCGAGATGAGTTATTAGGGAATTTGTGTCACGTTGTGTAGATTTGGCTTAAACAAGCTCTGGATTGTTGACAGGGAGAGTAACTCAAACAAGTTAATCTCAATATGATTGTGATATAACTTGAAATGAGTTATGAAGGGATTTGTGTCGGATGTGATTTTGATAAACTCGATAGTTGAAAAAATAAGGAGTGAACTCAAACAAGTCTCCTAATGTCAGTTTGATATAGCTTGAAAACATGTTATGGAGGATTGACTGAAGCAAGCTAATGAAATCGGTGTGATGTTTTGGTCTTCATTGTTGGATTGCTTGAACGTTTTGCTTGGTATTGAATTGGTCGAGAAATGGTTTTTGTGGAACACAACTAGGGTTTGAATTTTTTTACAATGAACACATTAATATCAACCAAGTTTGATGATAAAAATAATGCTAAACTATTTTGTTGACAAACAACAAGTAGTCATGTGTATCAAATTGTTTTGGCTCAAGAGGTAAATTCTTCGAGAATGATCATTGTTTCATGCAATCATACAAGTATGTTGTGGAATGATGGATGTAGGTTCTTATCACTCCAAAAATATGTGTCCTCCGATATACCCTAGTCCTGATATACCTAATTCTATACGGGGACAAAATTGGTATGGGGAACCCTTAGAGCACTGGAGGAGACTCACCAATTCTTACTTGCCTTCTTCGGAGTGAATCACCACGTCCAAAATAGGTTTTGTGAAAAGGTGGAAGGTGATGGGGGGATGAATGTGTATGGTGTCCTTATAACTCCCCAAAGATTTACAGGGACGATGCCCAGGCTTCGTTGTTATAGCTATTTAGGTGCAACTCACATGCTCCACACGACAACATTACCTGTAAGTGAAGAGCAGGGGTGAGGTAAATACCGAACATTGTGATGAGACTATGTCTCAAAGTGCAATGTAGATGCAAATGTTGTTGGTGTGTGGTAGTCAAGTCCACGTCACCGGTGTAGCTTTGGTGGTGATGAAATCCACCTCAACTACGTGTAAAAACAAGAATGATGTGATTATACACAAGGTTCTTTCCAACTTGAAATAAATTACTGATGGAAAATGACAGCGTACCTGAGTGTGCTAAAATTATTTTTGGTTTCAGCATTTTTCTTTGAATGGTGGTACTTTTGTGGGAAGGTTAAAATTTGTTTTTTTTTTTTTGTGTTTTTGACAATATTCCAGTGACGTGGTCCTACAAAAAACAAATTAGTAGTTATCCTGCAAACAAAATGTTAGGAAGAAAAATGATCGTGGCTATTTTTTATTTTCCAGATCACTTGAAGGCGCAAGAAAAGAGCATACACAACCAATCAAATTATGAAGAAACAAAAAATATTAATAATGACAAGAAAATAAATTATTTTAATTAAGGTACAAAATGATAGTTAGAAAAACAAATGATAAGGATTGGGGATCCTGCAATGTTAGAACAAGAAACTAAACAATCATGACCGTTTCTGATTTTCCAGATTGCTCAAAAGGCATAGGAAAAGAGCATACGCGGATACAATTGGAATAGATTTTGTTAAAAATTTTAATAAGTATTGCAATTAATTGTGATTGTGAAATAGTAATAACGATTATCTTCACAAAAAAGAAAAATGATGAAAGAAGAGCTTTAAAATGTTACCAGAAGTGTCATTGTGGAAAGTTGGAATGTAAGGAAAAAAAATTGTTTTGCAGAGCCTGGGGGGCCTCTAGTGTGCAAAGGACGACTGAGAATGCAAACCCAATAAGTTTGGCGAGATAGGTGCAAAAAGGTCTGGTATTGTGAAAAAAAATCCTGCAAGAAAATGATTAGTAGTTTGTATCTGCACACAGTGTGAGTAGAATGATCACTAAAAATAATTAATTAAAATCATGAAGTGTTAAAAAACACAAAATTAAGGTGATAAGAGAAAATGTGAAAATTGTTAAAAAGTGCACATAATTCTACCTAAAGCTACAAAAAATTAGACGACTTTGGAAGTGATTGAGAACTAGTTTAATGTGATTAAAGTGATCGAAATGATGGATTTGATTGAAGTGTGAAGAGGTCTAAAAGGCGTAAATATGATAATATGTTAAGTAAGAACAAATAAACAAGGTGCTAACTCACAAAATTAGAATGATTAATGAATCTCAATAAAATAATCAAATATATAATATTAGCTAATCACTATGAACTAGGCCGATGAACTAATCCTATTATCAATATTACCACAACTAACTAATCATTGTTAGGACCTAAATGCATGGCTTAAATTGATGACAATGTAATCCTAAGAGCTTGGAGAATTAACGAGAATAAGAATTAATTTATAACGAGGTTATGTGTAAATAGGAAGTTAAGTTAAATGCATAGGGAAAATTAAAAAATCACTAAAAAGTGAGCCCAAATTTACAAAAAGATTGGAGTTACGATTAAAATCTTAAAAAAAGAATAAAACACGTACAAAATTAAAGATGTAAAAAGGCTCAAATGCACAACGAAAGAAATATTGTAAAAGGCCATATTACAAATCATAGCAATATCGAAGGTGGGTACCAAGAGAAGGTGGGTCTGAACCATGGGTGAGAGGATAATGATGTGTAGGAGGTGTTGTGCAAGGCCAAGGATTGAAGGTAAGAGTCAAATGAGGATCAAGGGATGGACAAGCTAGGACAGGGATATCAGTGTTGGGAGGAAGGGTTGGGGAGAAGAGGTCGACGTGGAAATGGTGGGAAGGATTTGGGTGGAAATGGCGAGTGGATGGAAATGTGGGGGGCTTGGGGTGTGAGAGGCGAGTATGGAGGGATTGAAGGAGAGATTGGGATGACAGGGATGTGGTGGGTGGAGATCTGTGAGATAGGGGTGAGTTGGGATGGATGGCTACAGTGATGAGATGGGAAGGGGATGGGGTGAGATTGGGTAGAGAAGATGGAGTTGGGAGGGCTCACAAATGGAGTCAGGGGAGAAAGTGCCAACATGGAAGGGAGGAGATGAGAGAAGTGAATGGGAAACTGGGAGATAGGGGTTGATGTGGAAGGGTGGGAGGGAGTCGGTGGGAAATGTGGGAAGGAGTTTGAGTTTGGGTGTAGGGAGATATACAGGTTATGGGTAGGAAATGGGGTGTGGCCGCGAGGTCTAAGATAGAGATGTGGGATGTGGGAAGGGTTCAATGGTTAAACAAGGGATGGGGATCAGGCTGGGGATTGTGGGGATTGGGCTTGGGATGTGAGAGGTGAATGTATAAGGATATCTATATTATATATGAGTGGCTAGATGAGTTGGGGATCGAAAACATGGGAGTGGGAGAGCTTGGGAATGGTAGGCTTAGGGTAGAGTTAGGTTGTTTTTTTTGTTTATTATTTTGATGTATTTATACTATTTTTTTTTTTTTTAGGTGTTAGACAAAAAATATCAGAAAATAATAGACCACCAGATTAATGCAAACCACAAAAGGAAAATAACACTAAATTTTCATGACACTAAAAATAATACTAAACTAAGTTGCAAGATCTGGGTATTAAATCAAATTGAACAAAGAAAATATTAAAATGAATTTTTTGTTATTTTTAGAAATTTAGAGTGATCTGTTGTGACACTAAGATCTAATTTTTCCAGAAAAATTTCCCATGACCATAGAGCTCAGCGTATGATAAAAATGATGACAAATTTTATCTTTTTAAAACCAAAAATTAGAGACCAAGCTTAAAGTAACTTGGGCATTGGACACCATAAGACTATGAATACTTCCTCTACGATCCACAAGTATCCAGATCTGGTGAGGGATTTTTTGCTTCTAAACACTCGAGTGCGAGGAGATCAAAAATATGATGAGCGTCGTAGTTTCATTATTACTATAACCTGCATATGTACCACAAGACACCACACAACAAAAGCACTTCCCATAGCATGAAGGTTAACCAAATAAGGCCATAAGGCACAGAAAAGGAAATAATAACGAACAATAATAAACAAAGAATGGATAAAACCACTAATTGAGAAATCAATGGTAATAAATCAAAGGTAACCGGGCATGCCAAAATGTATGCTATGGAAAATATGTACTACTAACAAGAAAGTAAAACACTAACAATAATACCTCCTCCTTCGCGATTTCGTAGCAAACCTCAGAATGGGCATGGAAACATGGATGAGCCCTGATTGCGTGATATGTAGGTTATTTTCTCGAAACGGAGCAAAGCCTTCCTATGCAACAATGATCTACTTACTTTGCACCAAATGGATAAAAGGATTATGGATTTGGGGTGCTTCAAGATGAGGCTATTTGGGCATTAGGACGAGGTGGAGGGATGTTCTTTGCTCAAAGGATGCAAGAACTTAGACAGGGCATTCAAGCTTATTCTTCGTGAATCTTAGAGGGGAGGGGTAAGGTATGTATTTATAGCCTGGGGAAGTGATTAACTTAGAGTAATTTAAGTAATCATGGTTTGAAAATGTGGGCAAGATTAGGTGAGTAGGGACCACGAAGAATGGGTGGAGGATTTTAGGTTTGAAGAGTGGGTAGGATTTGTTTTTGAATTTTTAATTCAATAGTAGAAAAACATGGAGAATAATGACATGTGGTAAGGATTAGGTTATTTTTAGATTTAAAAGGGATAATTAATCAAATTATATTTGATTAATTCGGAGTGCATTTTTGTGGGAAATGAGGTAGGGGAATTATTTTATTTAAGACAGATGTGAAATTAGGGTGTCTACAATTAGGATCTCACCAGGAACTATATTAGAAGATAATGAAGGCCCGAAGGTAATGAAGGATGATACTTTAGGGCGCGTAGAGAGATTGACATCTAGTAAATCAAAAGATGTGAATACCCTTCAGCAACACATACCCATCTCAATCCAAGGAGAGGCTGACATCCATACCTGGCCAGACAAGCTCATAACACAAAAGATGGATCTTCTGGAGGGAAGGATGTCATGCTATGGCTAGACATTATCCTTAGTCGATTGTAGAATGAAAATAGAGAGATGGACTCTCTCAAGACGATTTGGATATCTCATTGCTAATCAAAATACCATCTCAGAGAAGACCATAAATTTACTGGATGATTGGAAAACCTTAGAGGCTCGAGATTAAAGAAGAATAGGCTCAGAGTTGATCCTACCGATTGAAGGTCATTAGGGTGCTGCAAAATAGAGTCCATTATTTGTAACAGTAATTCTTTACATTCTAGTCCAAATCTCTTATTTTTTATTCATGTTGGGAACATCAGGAGGAACCCCCATTGTCAGGATGAGCAATGTAGTTTGGTGTGGTGGGTAATGTTGAGCAGACAGGATATGAGCACGTTCAAAGGAGAGGGAACAGTCGGGAAAGATTCACGCATGGGAGCAAGCGTGAAAGACAAAGTGATTCGGGACTTAGCCATTTTCATGGTGTTCGAGCTATTTTTTTGGAGATAACGTATGCCGAACACACAAACCGGATGGAGACTTGCACGTGACACACAAATTGGCTATATTTTGAGGATCAGCTATGAAGTGCTTTACTAAGCGTCATGCATGAGCTCGAGTTAATAATAGGATTACTACTGATTAGTTAACTATAAGAGAGTCTATTATTAGTGCACTTGCATGTGTGGCATGTTATTATAAAGGCGTATGGACTAATTTTCAGCATACGACCTATTTTGGGAGGTAGCGTAAGTGGTGAAGGGAAATTCCCCACCCTTATAAATATGTATTAATCCATGTAGTAGTTAGAGAGACACTGTGTATGAGCTATTATGGAGTTATGCTACCAGGATTTGATGTACACATAAACTTATGTATACTAATGTTATTGTAAGGAAGCTTTTGTATGTTACTGTATTTGATATAATGGAGGTGTATTAAGTGAGCTAAATCAAGGTGTTAATCAATGACTTATATTTTGTTACTTGCATGGTTGAATTCATTATGTTTATCATTTAATTTATGATTCTTTAAGATCTAGATATGGAATATGCTCTGTGGAATGTTTATGTTATTATGGATTTGAATGCATTATAGTCTTCATCATGTTCACATCCTACAACTTAGAAACTCTAAGGAAGGGCCTGGTAACTTTGTGCGCTTTGGGTGAGCACTCAGTCTAGGTTGAGTGATGTGCCAGCACACCTGGGTTGTTACTAGTAGATTCTAGGCTGCATCATTGGTTTCATTGCCAGGACCTTTTTTTCAGTTGTTTTCAGGATGGTTCACGATGAAGACAAATCGGTTGACCCTAGAAAGTATTGGGGATTGGATACACGACCTAGAAGAAGAATACACACGGAGGTTTAGGATTGGATCTGAGTTCGATGCATGCAAGTGGGTGGAGACAAAATTTGTATGATTGTTTGTACGAAAAATTCTTTGCTATCTTTCCAATAGAACTATATGAGTGGTTGATTTCTTATGCATCTAAATGGAATTGGAGGTATCACACACTTGTCTAGACGTAGGAATAATTTCAGACCCTATATGATGTTGATCTGATTTGGACTCATGTTGTGGATACGTGGTTCTGTGGTGTTTTGAATAGATATATCTTGGAGTACTTAATTTCCACTTATTTGTGCCCAGAGCTAGCAGAATTCCAATTTTTACGATATCCCAGGAGAACTTACCTGCAAGGAATTCCACTTGTGATCAAAATTTTGATGGTAACCCTGAACTTAGAGAACAAATAGATGGCAAACTAAACCCCACCACACGTAGGGACAGGAGTAGGTTTGGTGAAAGATGGCAGACCTAGCAATAGAAAGGAAAAGAGAGTTAAGGAAAATTAAGTATAATGAGGCGCACGAGAGGGAGATAGATAAGCAGCGAGATGTTACGGAGCAAATGGTGTTATGGAGAGAGATAGTTCATGAAGGGTTTGAATTTCACATAGAAGACGTGGAACCCGAGCATCAAGAACTCCCCCCATTTGGGAAAGGATGACAGGGAACCCTCCTTGGCCTCACGTAGAAGTGCGTCAGTAGAGATAACCCTGGGCTGTGGGTGCGCATCTGAATCCTTTTGGCAACCTTGCCCTTGCACTTGGTTTTCCAGTATCTAGTACAAGAAACAGTCAACAAGATAATTTAGGTAGTGGGAGAGTAGGATTGAGTCATATAAAAAATCACAATGATGGTAGTGCAAACGGCTTCATTTTATGTGGGAGTACCTTTTCGAGTGTATCATCTGTACAGAATTTGCGTGCACATACTTATGGACTCTCTTCTAGGAGTAGTAATACTTCATAGACTATCAGGGTGTAGTTCAGTACTACTTTTGGGACACATGGAAGTACATCTTCTGGTCCGACTCTAGCTATGGGTTCAGGATCAAGAGGCATAGGTGGCTCTAGTTCCAGTGAATCTAGTGGTTCTGGGGGCAGAGAGAACACAGGAGGTTTTGGATTAGGTGGGCAAGGTCCACACCAACCCCCATAATATTTACATGGAGATGTCTCTTTGTCTTCCAGAATATAGGGGCATAGAAGATGATGTTGAACACATGCACATGTGTGAGATACTGTGGCGTGTAAAAGGAATAATGGCTTCTAAGGGTAGGGCAAGTCAATTTTCTACTATGTTACAAGGGTGCGTCCACAGTTGATACAAAAAGTTTGACCCTGATTAGACTTGCGTAGACTATGCAGCTTTTAAAAATGCTTTCTTTAAAGAATATCATATCCCAGAGTTTGTATAGAAGAGTATAAGTGTGCTCAAGGATATCAAACAAGGCACTACTGAGAGTGTCAGAGAGTATGATGCCCATTTCAAAACATTTTTATCTAAGATGTCTTATGATATTCATGCAAGCCAGTATGCACAATGGTTTGTTGGAGGTCTGATATCACCTTTTAGAAGGGTGTTATCACATAAGACATACACTGATTCATGCAAAGCACTTGAAGTATCTTTACATACTGAGTCAGTTGGAAGTATAAAAACTAGGGTGGGCCCATTTTTAGAAGCACAGATCGTAGCTATGGAAAAGCATTTGGAGAAGCTATCATCAAATTCAGCACATGAGGTGCACACATGGATTTGGTGCATAGATTGTGAAGTGGAAGGTGACACAAAGGATAGTTGTCCCCGCAGATCTGTGCACTCATTACTGTTGGACTGTGAGATATGCCATTTAAACCATGATGCTAGTCATTGCCCATTACTACAACACGCGATAAGGAAGAACGTTTCATGCTACTTACAAAATTTGTAGGTCCACAACTCATAACATGGAAGACTTTTGGCTAATTGGTCAAATCCATAATTCCATAGATATTGGTGTGCAGCAGACAGCAGTATCAGATAACTCTAAAGGAAAGAACAAGCATCAGGATCGGGATCACAATCAGACACGTTATGATTGGAATGAAGGGCATTTTGAAGGCGATTGTGGCAGAGGTTGAGGATACCATGGAGGATATGGAGGCCGAGGTCGTGGTGGTGGAAGAAGTGAGTTCCCTCATGGAACGTGTTACACATGTGGATCTCTTGAACACTATAGGCGTGAATGTTCTCAGAATATTTCTTGTTCCTTCTATGGAAATAATCACAGCTATGAGGAATTCCCAGACTTATATGAGCATCATAGTAAGAAACATAAACAAGAAGACAAAGGTGCAGGGATGGTTAGGATACAGCATGCTGTGGAAAATCAATGGATGCCCAAGTTAGAACCAGAATCTGAGGCATTGTAGGTAAAGATCATGACCCATGTTGAGGTAGCACGTGCCATAGAAGCATTGCACCATAAGCCTACCATCACTAAGGAGGAGGTTCTACCTGCACGGTACCCAGATCCTGCCCATCAGAAGGAGGTTTACCAAGAAACCGTGGAGGTACTCAGAAATCTTTAGGGTGAAATACAGTATCTAAAGGTGCAATCACAGAAGATGGGGAAAAATAAATCATCAGAGATGATCCAAACTAATATGGATGATTTAAGAGAAGTGTGCAAATTGTTGCATGAAGAAAATATCATTCCATTGTTGGGTAATTGGTTAAAAGGAAACACTCTACGTGCAAGTACTGAAACTAGATAGAAAATCTTGCATGTCAAATCTTCCCCATCATAGCCTAGATAATGACAAGGAAATAACTTTGAATGTCATTGTGGATCAGTGGCTATTGAGTAATATACTGATTGATACAGGCATGGAAGTCAATGTTTTTACTCTAGATGCATGGGTATGAATGGGGAGACCTCCATTGCAGCCATCCTCTAATGCTTTGTTCATGGATAATTGAACTAAGGCCACTCCCATAAGAGTTTTAAAATTATCATACAAGGAGCCAAGTTCACTGGAGATTTTGAGGTGTTAGCATTGGCAGAGTCACATAGCTTCCTAGCTCTATTGGGGCATCCTTAGTGCTATGCAAATAATGTTTATCTTTGGTTCAACAAGGGTTATATCAGCTTTGAAAACAAGGAAGAAAGAGTTATTATCCCTTTAATAGATGGAAAATTTGCACCCTATGTTGAGCCCTTGAGCGATGAAGACCTGAATAGGATTTATGTATGCATCATCCAGGATCCAAAGGTGTTTGAACCATGTAAAGAAGGAATCCTTCAGTGGGAGGATGCACAGTCTATTAGCGATACTACAAGTGTTGCTTATGACAATTGTGCTCATAGAACTTATGAGTTGGTAGGGCACGAAGTAAAGAGCATATTTCCTAGGGACAGAAAACCACGTTAAATCAGGATAATAGGTAACAACTCAATACCTTGTTACACCAGAGAAGGAGACCCTATGGTGTTCCTACGCTTCGTGGAAGAATAGTGGATAGACCCGTTGGAGAGAAGGAATATGCTAGCATATACCCTACGAGGGATAGCAGTACAGTGGTGGGTGGTCCACAAGGATAATTTTGTAGGATGGAATGAAATTAGGATTACTCTAGCCACTAGGTTCTTTAGGAGCAATGCACCTACTCAAATCTACACTTATCATGGTAATCAACCTGTTCAACACCACGTTCAGTAGTGTGAGAAAATCTAGACAGAGGGGCAAGAAGCTTTACCACCTTCACTCTGGGTGCACAAGTTTTATTCCACTTTACAAGGTTGTGCATGTGTTTGGTATGTATATGTAGAACTCCATAGAGATACTTGCAATTGGAAGGATTTAATTGCAGGAATGGCCCAGACATTTTACTTCTTCTCTATCAATCCTCTAGTGGAAGAAGCATTAAAATTCAGAAAGCGCTTAACTATGGGAGATAGTGCCAAAGTTGAAGAACTCATTTAAGATTTATTCGATGAAAGACACTCAAGAACACGTTTTTTTAAAGAAACAGAGGTCTATGCCACACTACTTCATTGCGCTTGCCTTGAGAAAGAAAATGGAAAATGGTCTACTTAGTCGATGATGAGGAAATAGAAAATCCAGAGGTAAACCATTCAACGGGTAGGCGTGAGGTGTTAGACAGTGTAGATAAGACCATGTGCATCTATAATGAACCTAAGAAGACAAAGAAAGTGAAGATTGGATCAGATACTAAGCCTAAGGACATAATTGGAGACTATTAGTTAGACTCTGAAGTGGCAAAGATCATAGAGTTACTACGGGATTATCAAGATTTATTCCCTTGGGGGTACCATGAGCTTAAAGGCATGGATGAATCATTAGGAGAGATGAAGATAAATCTTAAAGAGGGTGTGCACCAAATTAGAAAGAGACCCTACGGGATGAACCCCCAACTTGCGCGAAAAGGTCAAAGAAGATATTGACAAAATGTTGAAGTCTGGAATTATCAAGCCCCTAGATGAGTCAGAATGGGTTAGTCCAATGGTGATCAGTATCAATAAGGATGGTCAGATTAGGATTTGTGTGGACTACATGGAGTTAAATGTTACATGTGTCACTGATCCCTTTCCTACGGCATTCATTAAGGAAATACTAGAAGGCATTATAGGATGCGAAATCTATTCGTTTACAGATGGGTTCTCTAGGTATCATCAAGTTAGGATTTCCCAGGAGGATCAAGAAAAGACTACATTTACTACTAAATGTGGTAGCTTCACCTATACTGTGATGCCTTTTGGTCTGAAAAATGCACCTATTGTATTTTCGAGTATAGTTGTTTAGGCATTTAAAGAGTATTACCACAACTTCTTATAGGTTTATTTAGTTGATTGGACGGTGTATGGATTAGTTAAGGATCATTATGACAATCTGTGCTTAATGTTTGAAAGATGTAGACAATTGAGTATCTCTTTGAACATCAAGAAGTGCATATTTGCTACACCATTTGGAATATTGTTAGGACACATAATCTGCAAGGAAGGTTTATTGGTTGATCTAGCTAAGGTTGCAGTCATTATCGACCTAAAAGATCCTACCAATTAGAGTGAGGTGCATGGATTTTTGGGTCATATCAAATATTACAGGAATTTTATTAAAGGATATGCTAAGATTTCCGCACCTTTGGAGGAGATCCTGAAAGGGAAAGGTATGTTCTATTGGGGGAACTGTAGCAACATGCATTCGAGACATTAAAGGCAAAACTTACTACCGCCCCCTATTTTGCGCTTTCCTTCATGGGACCAACCATTTCATGTACATGTGGACACCTCTGGCATGGCCATTGGTGCAGTGTTCGCTCAGCCGGGAGAAGGTATTATAGATCATCCTATATGTTTTTCTAGTAGAAAGTTGACTCCTACAGAACATAATTACACAACTATAGAGCACAAAGTTTTTTCAATGATCTATGCACTACATAAACTCAGACAGTACCTATTAGCTACACTATTTTTCTTTTGTACAGATCACATGGCATTGAAGTATTTGGTAAACAAGCCCATTTTACAAGGGCGCATATGTAAATGGGTACTCTTATTTCAAGAATTTTATTTCATAGTTGTGGTAAAACCAAGGAAAAGTAATTCTGGACCAAACCATTTATCCAAAATATAGTCAGGAGAAGAAGCACAAGTAATTGAAGATATCATGCTCAATGCACAATTATACAGGTTACAATGTGTGCCATTAGAATTAGAGGACATTTTTATCTTTCTACGAACAGTTATGGCACCAGAAGGAATGAAATCCTTAGAGAAGAAACAACTTGATATACTCATGGCACCATATATGTTGATTAACGGTGACCTGTACAAGTTAGGTCAGGATGAAGTATTACGTCATTATGTACTAGAACATGAGTGTATAGATATCATGGGGGAAGCTCATGATGGTATTGTAGGTGGCCACTATACAAGTGACACCACTGCGCGCAAGATTCTACCTGGATTTTTGGTGTGATACCATGTATAAAGATTGTAAGGATTATTGCAAGGCTTTTGATCATTGTCAGTATCTTGGGAAACCCGTTCAATGAGATGAAATGCCTCTAAGACCCATTACTAGTGTAGAAATATTTGAGAAATGGGTTATTGATTTTGTGGGTCCTATTTCACTAGCCACGGGTAGGACTGGATCGCACTATATCATAACTTGCACATATTATCTGACAAGGTGGGC
This sequence comes from Taxus chinensis, assembly GCA_019776745.2. Classification (NCBI taxonomy): domain Eukaryota; kingdom Viridiplantae; phylum Streptophyta; class Pinopsida; order Cupressales; family Taxaceae; genus Taxus; species Taxus chinensis. The sequence continues at coordinate 642,805,397 of CM034147.1, forward strand.
AAAAGAAGCCCCTACAAATGATTGTAAAACAACTACAATAGCTAGGTTTCTATTGGAAAATATTCTTACAAGGTATGGATGTCCATTAAGTTTAACGAGTGGTAGCGGTACACATTTCTTGAATGAGACAATTAGGATACTGTTGGATGAATTCATGATTGCACATCATAAGACAACACCCTATCATCCTCAGGACAATGGGACTATTGAGGCTTTCAACAAAATTTTGAGCCAGACATTGACAAAAATTTATGATGTTAGAAGGAAATATTGGGTGACAAAGTTTCTGTCATAATTTGGGCATATCGCACAACATATAAAAGATTGAACAAAGCCACACCATTTCAGTTAGTTTTTGGCAGAAAGCAATTCTTCCTATGGAATTCATGTTACCATCTTTTCATATTGTGCATGCTAGAGGTCTAGCTAATAAACAAGCATTAGAAGAACAGATTGGAAAGTTAATCAAGTTGGATGAGCAACGAGCAATAGCACGTTAGAGTCAAAACCAAGAAAAGTCCAGACAGAAAGCATGACACGATAGACATATCAAGGATAAGAAGCTTAAGGTTGGACAGATGGTGCTCCTTTATTACTCAAATTTTTTACGCCATCCAAGAAAGCTTAAAGTACATTGGTTTGGGCCATATGTTATCACTCACATACTTGAAACAAGCACTTTCCAATTAAAAGTGCTTGATGGAACACTGTTACCCGGTTACTTCAACGAGAGTAGGTTGAAGCCCTACTATAAATAAGTCTTCTTGGTGTTTGTAATAAGGCAATGTTGCCATCTAGATTAGGTTTTCAATTCTGTATTTTCTTTAATGTATTTCCTTATTCATTGTTATGCTTTGTCAATTTAGTTGGTTTTTTTGTGTAATTAGTGCGTTTGTGTGCCAGAAGCTAATTACTATTTGAAGAATTTATATGCATAGATGATTGAACATACCATTAGTGTGGGTGGTTATTGATATCTGGGTATAGGACTGTTGAAAATAGGTACACATGAAAGGAACAAACTGCTACGGGTGCTACTCAAAGTTGAAGAATTTTTAGAAAAGATATTGCTTCTAGACAAAATGACCATAGATGGAGATAAATGATGGAACAGTATAACGCGAGATAAGCATGGGCCATGGAAATTACTAAGGGAAGGCACGGTGACGAGGTAATTGGGTGCATGGAAGCACACTGAAGAGAATTTTGTATCCAAAAGGTAGGAGAACATGCTAGAAGGTTATGACTGGGGTGCAAAGATGTACCACACGGAAAATGGAAAAACAAAAGATCAATTAATGAGGATTGTTGGTAGGTGAAGGAGTAATAAATGCACTAAATTTTTGAAAATATATATAAGGATGGGATGTGAGTTCATTCTTATTGTTGCAATCGTGATAATTTGAAAGAGCCAAGTGTGACTGAGCTACGAGAAGAGTATTCAGGTGTGAAGAGTGTGAATCGAGACGTGACAAGTAGATTTGTGCATAGAGGAAGCTTGTGTCCCCAGTTGCGAAGGGTTTGAATGAAGCAAGGCATTATAAAAGATCTAGGCCATGCTGAATCAAGCTAGGGTTTGGGTTTGCACATTATATGAGATAGAAGGTGAGCATTTGAAGTTAGAATATTGAAGGTTATAGATGGCACCAAAGAAAGCACCTACCACAAGAGCTAAGGGGAAGAAGAAAGTAGAAGTAGAGGTTAAAATGACTCCTGAGAGTAATTTCTTAGAAATGTAGTATCTAAAGGGTGTGATTATGGTTTAGGAATGGGATTCCCACATCCGGAAGATCAAGATCAGTGATTACAACCATCATACACCTAAAAATAAGAAGGCGTTGGATGCGTTATTAAACAAAAATACAAATAAGTGCATAGCAGAAGACATGTTAGTGTATGATGACATTGGGGAGAAGTTATTGAACTAGATTGGAGTTTACCAGTTATATGAGATCCCCTACTTTAATAAATATGAACACTTGTACCAGTGGTTGATGAGCAAGGTACATGAAGATTTCTTCTACTTCGCAGGATGCAAGGTAAGGATCACAGTCGTGTTGATTTCAACAGTAACAGGGTTGAAACACACAGGGGTGGATCTAAACGGTGATTTAATTGATAAGGTCACAATTTTGGAGACAAGGAAGGAGTTGGGGTATAATAAGGGTCTGTGCGGTATGGACATTGATAAACTAAAGAAGTACCCAATCATATAAGTAGTTGCACACTTGGTGACAAAGTTGAATGACCAAGAAAGATGGTCACAAGTGAATACAATGTGGTTGCACATTGCAAAGAATATGTCTCAAGGAGTGATCTACAATCTTGCGGATCACATAGCAAAAATTATCATTGAAGAAGCACGCATGGGAGAGAGAATAAGTTTCAGCATTGTTTTATTGTCTCTGGTGTTTATGGAAATTGGGGTGCCCGATGGGCTAAAGAGAAAATCTGGGAATACCCTATGGAGAACAAGTCACTTGCAAAAATATTTGGCAAGTACTTGTGTGAAGGATCAATGCACAGACCATTCAAACAAAGGGTGGAGAAGTGGTATGATAGGCTCTGTGAGGCATTTAAAGAAGAATGGCACATACCCAAGGAGTTACCTTTGGTAGTAGGGAAGGCAGTGCAGTTCACGGTATACCAGCACTTTTGCATCGCACAGTTTATCATGAAAGATGGGGCTTGGAGCCCATCGTACAAATTACCATATGCCTTCACAGCACAATACTTACAGACATCAGTTCACTAGTTTTTAGATGCATGCCACCTAAGATTCATCACAGATAAGGTAGATTACGACTACCATACACTGAGAAAGACATATGTATATCCAGGATGGACTACCTACATTGAGAGGCTTATCCCAGATATAATAAGTATGAAGTTGGTAAGCTTGACCGTTGGAGATGTTAGAGTAGCACTTTTGTACCTTCAACTCAAGCCCAAGCTGGAGAACAACAAATATGTGGAGAATGATTACATGCTCCCAAGGCCACCAAAAGGTAAGCATACAATGGAAAATGTTCTAGCACCTAATTCCACAGAGACAATAGATGTCTAGATGATGAAGAAGAGGAGCATGACGATAGTGGTGTTTTGGAGCATAGAGGTAGGAGGTAGCCTATAGATAGGGTAGAAGCTGAGCGCATGACTACACCACCTCAGGTGTAAGAAGGAGATGATGAGGACCTGGATGTAGTATAAGGAGACCTGTTATCCAAAATTCACCCCCCAGGGTAATTTTGATAACATGCATTAAATTCTTCGGTCCCGAGCAAGATAGATTGATTCAAGGCAAAAAATCATGTTTCTAGGGTCCCCTCGGCTTTTTTCTAACTCTCCTATTCAAGGAGAAAAGAGCAAGTTCTAAAAAAAAGGGTGAAAAAGTTACAAAAAACAAGCTTGGGCCAGAAAAAAATCATGAAAATCAGTTAAGTCCTAGTCCAGGCGGTCCTTGGGATAGTTGGGACGTCAGGGTGTGAACCGGCCAAAAAGCCTCTAGGCGGTCCGCAGCAGCATTGGGACATTCGGGCTGTGGGGACATGCGGGACACGAAAGGGCAAACTGGCCAAAGGTAAAAGCAAAATTGACTAACTGTTGTGTAGGTACAGGCTGGGACATCTGGGCCGAAAGGACGTGAAGGACGTGAAAAGGTGAAGTGACTGCAAAGAGGGACAAGGAAGCCCAGATCGGCCGAGTTCGGAAGAATTTTTCCCAGACAGTCTGGGACAGTTGGGACAAATGGACGCGAGGGATGCGGAGAGCCGAAGGAGCTGAGAGCCAATCAAATTACACCATGTCTTCAGCCGAAAGAGGGACAGGGAAGCCTGAATCAGGTGGATTGGAGGAATTTGTCCCAAGCATTTTAGGACAACCGGGCCGTGAGGACGTGAGGGATGCGAAAAGCCGGCAGGCCCACAGACGAATCAGGAAACACCACGTGTCACAAGTGAGAACATTCAAAATTTCAAAGGGCAAGGTTTGAAGCATTGGCCCAAGCCAATAAAAAGAGGACACGTGTCCAATGGAGAAGGGAAGTGTGGAGCTCAGGGAGGAATTAGAGAATTTGGCAAAAATTTTGGCCAAAAAACTAAAAGGTAAAGGATGACCCCGCGCCCCTGTCCTCCAACCAGATCATGCCACGTGTCCCAAGTGGCGAGGACGCGGGGAAAAATGGGAAATTTTCCAAAATTACAAAAAGTCAAAACTTTCAAGGAAAACCCACGGGTAAGGGAAGGAGAGAGAATTACTCATCCAATCAGTGCCCGACACGTGTCGTCCAGGTGGCAGAGCGCGGGAAAAAATTTCAAAACCCATTTTTGCCTATTTTGTGCCCTAAATCTTCAGATCGCCATATCTTTCGATCTAGAGCTCAAATTTTCACGTTATTTATATCATTGGAAAGATTATAAAATTCTCTACATGATTCCAGGGTCAATCTTGAATTTTGGTTCAGTCTGGAGAGATAAAGTTAAGAAACAGCTCTTATGCATGTGTCTATGGCCAGAAGTGACATTTCAGCGACCAAATTTAATACAGAATGGGTCGCATTCTCCTCCAATTTCAGTCAAAAATGGTAGGGTATGGGTTTGTAAGGTCATTCATGCTGATTTAATGCATTTACAGTCAATGAGGAATGGGCTCCCACGTTTTTGTATGTTTTCTCTCTCCTGGGCTCAACCCATGCAATGTAAAAGCCAGATTTAGCTCATTTCTTTAAGGGAGGTAACATTTTTTGGCAGAGCAGATCTTCTTCTTTCACCTCCAGCAAGTGATTGTTGCAAGATTCAGGACCTCTTCAAAGACTATAATAGGTTTTCTACCTCTCTGAGGTTGTAATGTAGTGTTTTTGACATTGGAGATGATAATGCAAGCTTTGTGAATGGGTTTCAGTCCTTTGTTTGTATTATTTGCTTCATTTCAGATCCTAAATTATATCTTATCAGCCTATGTATGTTTTATGTTGCAATCTTTGGTTTGTGTCTATTTGCATGACAAAAATATTCACCACTCCTTTTGGTGCATCACCATCTTTAGCTAGTTTCAATTTTTGCACTTATATCCCTGTCTCCTTGCAATTTAGATTAGGATTAGGATTTGAACCTCTGTAGTTGTGCAAGCATTAGATCTAATCAGAGGAGTTTGAGGAACCAACCTCTAATCTGGAGATTCCTTTCTTAGTTTCACAAGTCCCATACTTGGAGAGATGTTTCCATGTTGTGCAATCACACTGGATGCCTGAAGACATCAATTTAGAAGCCTTGATTTGCATCCAGGGGTGCTGTGATTTTGATACTAACAGTTTTGGCATGCCCAGTGGGACATTAGAGGTCTCATTTTTATCGCAGCAAAGTTGATGTCCATCTGCTGCAATTTTTCTTACTTGAAAAGAGCTATTATTTGCATATCTGGCGACTCCAAGGGGAAGAATCAACTAGTTTCAGCAGTGCAGGCCTAAAAACTCATGAGAAGAGTCACCACAAGGTCAAGAGTTGGAGAAGAAGAAGTGTTGTTTGAATACCTGCAATTATCTCTAAGAAGAAGGCAAAGAGGAAGAAGGATTCAAAGGTCTCCATCTCCACCAAATAGAACTCTCTCAACTCCTCCACCTAGATAGGCATTTCATTCAGTCAAGAAGGGTTTTAAGACCAATTAGAATGGCACAAAACAACCCCTATGTCAACTTCATAGGCAGCAGCCCACTTGCCCTCAATGCAAAACATCCAATTCCCATTGCATCCTTGAAGAACATTCCATACTTCACTGGAGAAAATCAGGCTACTCCAGGTGATCATGTTAAAGATATTGTTAACCTTTGTGCAATCCATGAAATCAATGAGATGCAAGTGGCTGTCAAGTTGCTGGCATCTTCATTCAAGGGTAAAGCATTGCAATGGTTTAGAATCCTTGGAGCTGGTTCTATCACAAATTGGAATCAGCTGTGTATAGCACTTCATGAGCAGTTTGAAGAAAAGGGAGACAACTTGTCTCTTTTGGAGCAACTGACAACCATCAAGAGAGCTCCCAATGAGCAGCTGACTAATTTCAACTTCAGATTTCAAAAGACTTGGGAGAGAATTCCAGTGGCAGTCAGGACAACAGCAGAAGGTGCTTTTCTCTACTATCTCAAAGCTCTAAATTATGATATTTCTATGTTAATTCAATCCATGAGAGGCATAACTATCCCTATGGCTTATAACATTGCCATTAGGGCTGAAAAATTGTTTGATCCAAGCTGGCAAACTTGCCCCTAGACCTCCCATGCCATTGTTTCCAAGTTTAGAGAGTCTAAACACCCATCAAGCACCTAATTTAGCTCCTTCTCCCACTCCTAGAAATCAGAGTTCAAATGAAGCTTCCACTTCATCTCCAAGTGCCCCAAATGAGCTTTAAGAAGTCATGAAGCAATTGCAAAACCTAGGCAATGAGCTGGTTACTCTTAAGAGGCAACAAGCCCAAGGCTTTAGACCTTCTTATCAACCCCAAGCTCAGCCTAACAGGCAGCCATACCAACCACAAAGACCTCCTAATCCTGCTGCAAATATAAATCCAACAAGGCCTCCTGCCAATAGACCATTTCAGCCCTATAATCCAAATGCCATATGTGCCTCTAAGGCATTGGTGCCAACACAAAACAACATTGCCCAGGAGTATGATTGGTGTTTTCCATGTAATGAGCCTCATAACCAATCCATGTGCTTCAATGGTGCTTTGAATCAAGCATTAATGGTGACAACTACTGGTGTGGAGGGTGAGGGCAGTCAAGGAAACAGCCAACAACAAGAAACATTCCAACAAAAATCAGCCCCAAATGACACCACATTGGTAAATTGGTAAGCAGAGGATTTATGTGGCATGAACCAGGCAGTTTCTCAAGGTGTTGCAGCCAACACAAGGTCAAAAAGAAGGAATTTGGGTGAAGAACAGCCATTAGCCCCAACCAATCCACAACCTTCCATGGCTCCACAAATGATTGGCAAGCAAAATCCAATTTCAAATGCACAAGGGCAGCCAAGAACAGCCCCTAGGCCAACTCAAATACCAGTTGTTGCTACCCACATGCAAGGAGTGAATGTGCAAACCAAGGGACAGCAAAGAGATCCTTCATCACCATTCAGTATCATTGATCAGATGAAGAAGACAAACGTCAATATATCAATGTGGGAATCCCTATCTATCCCAGGCCAAAGAGATCTGCTGCAAGCTGCCATGAAGGATTGGCCAACTTCGAATTAGCAAGTTCAGATGCAAGAGAAGGTACTTACAAATGATGCCTAGCTTGAGGGAAATCATGGAGGACAACAAGGTAAAATGTTGAAGCCCCCTCCTTTCTATGTTTCGTTTATCATTGGAAATCAGCTAGTGCACAATTGCATGATAGACTCCGGGGCAAGTAGCTCAGTAATGCCTAAACAAATAGCAGATCAGCTAGGGCTCCAGTATGAAACAATATCCAAAGGGGTAGTGCAGCTGGATGGGATAGCAGTAGACAACAGTTGGGGTGATTAGAAACTTGAGTCTTACCTTACATGCATGTCCAAATGTTGTTGTTTTACAAGATGTATCAGTCATAGACCTTCCACCACTCTTTGCCCTATGCTTTTCAAGGGACTTCACAGCCAAGATTGGGGGATATTTGTCTGCTGATTGGTCACACATGCTGTTAAGAACGAGGTATGGAACTAAGGCAATAATCAGGTCTGAACCTATTGCAAATTTCCACATTGAGCCTTACACTCCAAGTCAGATTAATGTCAATTGCTCAGCATTTGATCAAGAAGATCACCCAAGCACTGATGAGGCTGACACCAAGGTTGGAAGCATCCTGGATCTAACTCTTGATGAAAATGGGCAAGCAAGATACATGCATTTGATCCTTATCAAGAAGTGGAAGAATCTGAGCTAGGGGTCTATTGCATACATGAAGAAAATCAGCCTATTCCTAGCATCACCAAGCCAAACCACAAAGATGACAATGAGGTATGGCAGCTGTTTTTTGATGGATCAAGGAGTAGACAAGGTGCAGGAGGTGGAGCCATGCTTGTTTCACCTCAAGGAATAAGGTACTATTCAGCTTTTAGATTTCAGTTTGCATGCTCCAATAACACTGCTGAATATGAAGCCTTAGTGCAAGGGATGCATTGGGCAATAAAGAAGAAAATAAAGAACTTTCAAGTCTTTGGTGACAGTGAATTGATTGTAAATCAGGTCAAGGGACAGCATGCTGTCAAGAATGATCTACTCAGGTGCTACAAGAACATGGGTGTGGGACCTCATGGAAGATTTTGAGGGTTTTGGCATCAAATCCATTCCTAGGAAAGACTGAATCAAGCTGTTGACAGGCTTGCAGCAGTGGGGGCAGCCTTTGACATTGTGGAAAGCATTCAACAAGACAAGGTATAGCCAAACATCCATGTGATTATGAGGCCTTCAGTGCTGGATAACAATGTCAGTTGGCAAGTGTTTGAGAATGACCAGCAAATCGTCCATTTCTTGCAAGAAGAAGTTGAGTTCTCAGCTAAGAATCAAGAAAAGTTGGAACAACAGTATGGTGACCAGGTGGTACAGTTGAGAACTAACAAGCTACCCAAGGGACTTATCACTTTGGAGTCCATTTTTAACCCCAATGATCAGTTCAGAAAGGAGAAAGCAAACATTCAGGTCAAGAGAGAGGATTCAGTATCCATCTTGGTAGAAGAGAACAAACCATTGCAAATTGGGAGGGTGACAACTGAACAAGAAAGGTATGAGTTCATACAGCTGTGTCAAGAGTTCCCTAACATGTTTGCTTGGAGCTGTGAAGACTTGAAAGGTTTCAATCCCAACTTAGCTCAACATACCATCGAATTGGATCCAAATACTAAGCCTATCAGGCAGAAACAAAGACTAGTCAATCCACACATGGAGCCTCTCATGAGGAAAGAATTGGACAAGCTGATTGAGTCAAGGATCATATTCCCAATCAAGCATTCTAGTTGGGTTGCCAACTTAGTTCCAGTCAGAAAGAAGAGTGGAGAGATCAGATTATGTGTTGACTTCAGAGACTTGAATAGAGCCTCTCTCAAGGACCTGTTGATGCAAAATCACAGCACCCCTGAATACAGATCAAGTTTCTAGGTTGATCACTTATGTATCCAGTGTGATTGCATAACATTGAATCCTTCCTCCAAGTGTGGGACTTGAAAATGAGAAAAGGATTCTCCAGAGAGAGGCTGGTTCCTATTCCTCTGTTCAGATGCACCAATAAAACGCAGAGGTTCACCCAAAAACTAGCCTAACTACCAAGGAGACAGGGAGAGAGAAATGCGTACAATAAAACCTAGTGTGCACTATGGAGGTGATGCACCGAGGAATGAAGAACATAAGCTTTTTTGCAACATAAACACAGACCATATAGATGTAATACCACATCATACACAGGTAACCGAAATGCAATGGGAGATCAGAATGACAACAATGAATACATGAGAGGATTTAAATTCAATCACAGACATATATATTGCTCAAAGGATTGATTCAAATACATTGCAATGGCCAAGAGGCACAATGACATTACAGTCCATGTGGGAGGCTTGGAAACTCCACGAATTCTCTTGCAAGCAGGAGAGAAGGGAGGGGTCGCAAAACAGAAATGTCCAACATTAGAAAGAAGCCCCTCCTTACAATTTATAGGAAGAATGAGAGAGAAAAGAGAGAGGAATTCGAAATCTGCCCCAACCACCTCCTGAATGCATTTAACTAATCTCATCATGGCAGAAGTGGTGGATCCTGGCGAAAACGGCGGGCTGCCTACAGGAGCGGCGAACTGTCTGCTGCATTAAAATTGTTTGTTGACGCATCACTTCTGTTTGTTATTCGCGCCAGAGGTGTTTCTTGATTTTCATCCTCCAAACTAAACCAAAATACAAGATTGGCCTTGGAAACGTGTAGAGAATTTTACCAGCTTTCCATTGGTATAAAGAACGTGCAAATCCGAGCTCTGGATCAAAAGTTATGGCAATCTGAAGATTTAGAGCACGGAACAGGCAAAAACGCCTTTTTGAATTCTTTCCCGCGTTCTGCCGCCTGGATGACACGTGGCGTACTCTGATTGGTTGAATAATTCTCTCTCCTCTGCCTTTTGGCGGGCTTTCCTTTTAAATTTCCTCGTGGGCCCCTAAATGAAACACGTGGCAAGATCCTATTGATTCGGTTCGGTGCTCAAAGTCTCGCCCTTTGACTTTTCTGACCTGATACTCTATGAGGACACTTGGCAGTTTCTGATTGGTCCTCGGCTCATTCGGCTCCTTCGCGCATTTCGCCTCCATTTGTCCCGGATGTCCCATTTGATTTTGGGCCCTTTGTGCTCATTTCGGCCGGTTCAGGCATTTCGCGTCCATTTGTCCCGGACTTGTCCCATTTGATTTTGGACCCTCTGGACTCATTTCGGCCGGTTTCGGGCATTTCGCGTCCATTTGTCCCGGATGTCCCATTTGATTTTGGACCCTCTGGACTCATTTCGGCCGGTTCGGCCGGTTCTCGCCTTTTTGTCCCAGATGTCCCAAAGGCGACCCTCTCAGCAGTTAGCCAATTTTTCCTCTCAGTCGATCCGGCATTTTGCGCCCGCCGCGTACTTTTGTCCCACTTGTCCCAAATGCTTAGTGGGTTGTTTGTGCTTACTTCGGCCGAGCCGGCCGGTTCGGGCCTTTTTGTCCCAAATGTCCCGAATGCTCCTAGGACTAGGACTTAGCCGATTTTCAACCATTTTTTCTGGATCGACCTATTTGCCTTTCTGCAACTTTGATGCATGTTATCGAGATTTACCCTGGGGGGGGAAATTTTGACAACAGGACCATTACCCACTCCCTTCCATGGAGCAAATATTGCAAGTGGTGGCTGGCTCCGAGAGGTTTTCACTACTTGATGGCTACTCAGGCTACAATCAGATTATGGTGAAGGAAGAGGACCAGTTCAAGACAGCCTTCACAACCAAATGGGGAACTTTTGCATACAGGAAAATGCCATTTGGGTTGTCCAACGCTGGTGCTACCTTCCAAAGGGCAATGGACATGGCATTCAAGGGTTTGATTAACAATGTGGTGCTGATTTACCTTGATGATATCACTGTTTTTTCCAAAAATGCAGCAGACCACCTCTCTCATTTGAGACAAGTCTTCACGAGGTGCAGGAGATTTGGAGTGTCTTTGAATCCTAAGAAGTGCATCTTTCTTGCACATGAAGGAAAGATCCTTGGCCATATTGTCTCCAAGGAAGGATTAGCAATTGATCTAGAGAGGGTTGAAGCCATAAGAGCACTACCACTGCCAAGCCACAAGAAAGCCCTTCAGAGTTTCTTGCGAAGGATAAACTTTTTTCGGAGGTTTGTCCCAGATTTTGCAACCCTTGTCAAGCCCATCACCAAAATGTTAAAGAAGAGCATGGCTTTCAAGTGGACAGCAGAAGGCAAGGAGAGTTTTGAAGCAATTAGAGAAGCCATCTCCCAAGCACCAACTCTCATCAACCCAGACTTCTCCAAGGATTTCATCCTCTATGCATTTGGAGGTAATGACACTATTTCTGCCATTTTGGTACAACAGAACAAGGATAATGATGAGCAGCCAATTGCCTTCTTCAACCAGAGCCTAGATGACTATGAGGTGAGGCACTCTTTTATTGAGAAGCATGTACTTGCAGTAATCAGAAGCTTGAAGAAATTCAAGCATTTAGTCTCAAACAACAAGGTCCAGTTGTTGGTCTCACATGCTGGGGTTAAGGACTTCCTCCTCAATAGGGATTTGAATGAGAAAAGGGCAGGTTGGATCACCCGTGTCATGGAGTATGACATTGAGATCAAGATCACCAAGCTAGTAAGAGGGAAAGGATTATGTGAGCAGTTGGTTTTGGGGAAGCAAAAAAAAGTATGCAATGAAGAAGAGGTTGTTATGACAGTCCAGGACAGCCATGAGCCAAGTGGCAATCAAGAAGAAAACAATGCTGCCCCCACTCCTTGCTGGACCCAAGGCATTATGCACTTCCTAGGTACAGGCCTATGCCCTTGGGAGATGAACAAGACCCAAAGGAGACACTTCAGATTGCAGGTTGTTCCGTATGCCATTGTTGATGGAGTTTTGTTCAAGAAAGATGTGAATGGAGTGCTACTGAGATGCATTAGCACAAATCAGATTCAAAGGGTGTTAGAAGAGTTTCATGGTGGACCATTTGGTGGTCATTTTGCACCAAGAGTGATAGCTCTAAAAATCATGAAGGCTGGCTATTATTGGCCTAAGATCTTCAGTGATTGCTATGCATGGATCAAGAGGTGTAAGAATTGTGCATTCTTCACAGGAAAAGAGAGACTTTCTGCCCTTCCATTACATCCAATCTTAGTTGACCAACCATTCATGCAATGGGGTTTGGACTTCATTGGAGTCATTAATCCCAATTCAAGCCAAGGGCATAAATGGATTTTAACAGCCACGGACTACTTCACCAAATGGATAGAAGCAGTAGCACTCAAAGAGGCAAATGAGTCTAGCATCTTAGACTTTTATGAGGGGATAACAACCAGATTTGGTGTACCTACTACAATAATCTCAGATAATGCATTGGCATTCATTGGATCTAAGGTGACTAAGTGGGCTGTCAAGAACGGTATCTACCTAAGCACTTCATCAAACTATTACCCTCAAGGTAATGGCCAGGTTGAGTCTACAAACAAGAACTTGTTGAGGATCATTAGGAGGACTCTTGACGAGAATCAGAGGTCTTGGCATACCAAACTGAAATCAGCCTTATGGACTGATAGGATAACTCCCAAAAGATCCACAGGTAACTCTCCATTCAAACTTGTCTATGGAAGAGAGGAAATCTTGCCCATGTCACTTGAGTTGCCAACATTGGAACTCATGAAGTAGCTGGAGTTGCTTGAATTTGAGCCCATGGAGGTGAGATATGCAGAGTTGATGGAGCTGCAAGAGATCAGAAATCAGGCATCCCAAGCAATGGAAAAGGATCAAGCATTGATCAAGAAGACCTTTGATAAGAAGGCCAAGGATAGATCCTTCCGAGTTGGAGATCTAGTGTTGAAATGGGATGTGGATAGAGCAAAACCGGGAAGGCATTCAAAATTTGATGCCGTTTGGAGTGGCCCATACATGGTCACAAAGTGCAAGAACAGCAATGCTTTCCAATTGGCCTCATTGGATGGTGAAGAACTGCAAATTCCAGTCAATGGAATTTATCTCAAGCATTGCTTCTAGAAGGAAATTCACTACCTTGTAAATATTAGATTAGATTTTCATTCCTTCGAGTGCTTGTACACATTTTTTTGCTGTAGGTTAGTTTTGTTTTCCCTAAGTGCTTTGGCACAGCTTGCTATCCATGGAGATGTTTTGCAGTCCTTGCTTCCATCAAGTGATATTCCATCTTCCTCCTTACACATTCTGAGTCAGTTAGGGGTTCTAAATAGAATATTTGATGACTCCATGCCCAATGGACTGTTTCAGGCTACTGGTCTTTTTATCTAGCAGGTAGATGACCCTGCTGAGTCGCCAAATTTTTATCCAAAATTCACCCCCCAGGGTAATTTTGATAACATGCATTAAATTCTTCGGTCCCGAGCAAGATAGATTGATTCAAGGCAAAAAATCATGTTTCTAGGGTCCCCTTGGATTTTTTCTAACTCTTGAGCCAATAAGAAAGGAGCAAGTTCTAAAAAAAGGGGTGAAAAATTTACAAAAAAAAGGCTTGGGCCAAGAAAAATCATGAAAATCGGCTAAGTCTTATTCCAGGCGGTCCTTGGGACAGTTGGGACATTGGGGCGTGAATCAGCCGAAAGGCCGCCAGGCGGTCCGCAGAGCAAAGGGACATCCGGGCCGTGGGGAAGCGCGGGACGCGAAAGGGCGAACTGGTCGAAGGTAAAAGCAAAATTGACTAACTGTTGTACAAAACAGGTTGGGACATCTGGGCCGAAAGGATGCGAAGGACACGAAAAGGTGAAGCAGCTGCAAAGAGGGACAAGGAAGCCCATTTCGGGCAATTCGGAAGAATTTTTCCCAGACAGTCTGGGACAGTTGGGATAAATGGACGTGAGGGACGCGGAGAGCCGAAGGAGCCAAGAGCCAATTAAATTACGCCACGTCATCGGCCAAAAAAGGGACAGGGAAGCCCAAATCGGGCGGATCAGAGGAATTTGTCCCAAGTAGTTTGGGACAGCCGGGCCGTGAGGACGCGAGGGACACGAAAATCCTGCAGGCCCACGGACGAATCAGGAAACGCCACGTGTCACAAGTGAGAATGTCCAAAATTTCAAAGGGCGAGGTTTGAAGCGTTGGCCCAAGCCAATAAAAAGAGGACGCATGTCCAATGGAGAAGGGAAGTACAAAGCTTGGGGAGGAATTAGAGAATTTGGCAAAAGTTTTGGCCAAAAAACTAAAAGGTAAAGGATGACCCCGCGCCCCTGTCCTCCAACCAGATCATGCCATGTGTCCCAAGTGGCGGGGACGCAGGGAAAAATGGGAAATTTTCCAAAATTACAAAAAGTCAAAACTTTCAAGGAAAACCCACGGGTAAGGGAAGGAGAGAGAATTACTCATCCAATCAGCGCCTGACACGTGTCGTCCAGGTGGCGGAGCGCGGGAAAAATTTTCAAAACCCATTTTTGCCTATTTTGTGCCCTAAATCTTTAGATCACCATATCTTTTGATCCAGAGCTCAGATTTGCACGTTCTTTATATCATTGGAAAGCTTATAAAATTCTCTACATGATTCTATGGTCAATCTTGAATTTTGGTTCATTCTAGAGAGAAAGTTAAGAAACGGGTCTGACGCGTGTCCATGGCCAGAAATGACACTTTAGCGACCAAATTTAATACAGAATGGGTCGCATTCTCCTCCATTTTGGTCAAAATTGACAGGGTATGGGTTTGTAAGGTCCCCCATGCTGATTTAATGCATTTGTAGTCAATGAGGAATGGGCTCCCACGTTTTATACGTTTTCTCTCTCTTGGGCTCAACCCATGCAGTGTAAAAGCCAGATTTGGCTCATTTCTAAAGGGGGTAACATTTTTTGGCATAGCAGACTTCTTCTTTCACCTCCAGCAAGTGATTGTTGCAGGAATCAGACCTCTTCAAAGATTGTAACAGTTTTTTACCTCTCTAAGGTTGTAATGCAGTGTTTTTGACATTAGAAATGATAATGCAAGCTTTGTGAATGGGTTTCAGTCCTTTGTTTGTATTATTTGCTTCATTTCAGATCCTAAATTATATCTTATCAGCCTGTGTATGTTTTATGCTGCAATCTTTGGTTTGTGTCTATTCGCATGACAAGAATATTCACCACTCCTTTTGGTGCATCACCATCTTTAGTTATTTTCAATTTTTACACTTCTATCCTTGTCTCCTTGCAATTTAGAGTAGGATTAGGATCTGAACCTCTGTAGTTGTGCAAGCATTAGATCTAATCAGAGGATTTTGAGGAGCCAGCCTCTAATCTAGAGATTCCTCTCTCAGTTTCACAAGTCCCACACTTGGAGAGAGGTTTACATGTTGTGCAATCACACTGGATGCCTGAAACATCAACCTAGAAGCCTGATGTACGTCCAGGGGTGCTGTGATCCTACACTAACAAGACCATCATTTCAAAAGGGTGTTTAGGAGAACCAGGACCCAAGGTACTACTCCAAAATCAGTGTGTAGATCACCTCGACTCTCTCCATAGAAGGAGATAGCTAAGAAGATAAGGATAAATTTAAAGCTAGATGAGGAGGAAGAAGAGTCTGAGGAGAGCACACCCAAATCCCCCACACCTCTAGAGAACATGGAATATCCAAAGGATGAATAAATGAAGGATGGAGAAGAAGGAGAAAAGGAGGTAGATGAGACAATGCAAAAGACTGCTCAAAGCATAGTAGAACAAGCTCTAAATCTTAACGCTCAAGTTCCTAAGGGGCCAAGATCGAAAAGAAAAAGTGGAGAATATGTTACATCAGTCATGGGCTAAGCTAAGGACATAGGTAAAATTGTCCATGCCCACTTTCAAAGCATAGTGACACTAAAGGATTTCTATGGGTGGGAGCTGATGGATGAAGATATGGCAACCTTGTGCATAAGGAAGCAGTTGTCATGGTCTATGCACATGCACATGGATGAACCAGAATTTTATGTATGTGAAGATTCATGTGTATCAAGGAGGTTGAAGAAGATACCTAGAGTGAAACACATAACAGTAAAGCCTGTTGTTATATCAGATGAACAAGTGAGTAATGCTTTAGTAAAAGTCTCGACAAAGGTGACATGACTAAATGTGGATAATGTTGCAACAATTAGGGCACTAAGAGAAGAACTCAAAACTAAGGATGTAGAAATAGCACACCTAAAGCAAGAAAAGGACTTGGAAAAAAATAAGAATAGTGGATTTATAAGCATGGCAAAGGAAATTGGAGATCTTGTCCTGAAGGTGAGACTACACCTAGAATCCAAGGTACCAGAAAATTTTCCTTCAGCGATGCATTATGTATGTACCTTTGTGGACTTGGTTCTTGAAGATGAACCTCTGCGCATACCAACACAAAATTATCCAACACAGGAAGGGGAGAGTGAAAAGGCTTCAATGATGAGGAATATTGCATCATATGAGGCCTTGCTCCAAAGCTTGTAGGAGGAACTAAAGAAATCAGATCGAGCGTTGAATATTTGTACAGCCCTAGAAGCAGTTATAAGAACCAAGACCATTATGGTAGACAATGAAGTCCTAAAATCCATGAAGGATGAGACCTTTAACCATGCAGAATGATTAGCACTTATCAAGTAGAAGCGTGAGGCCCTTACAGTAACATAAGAACCACACAAGGAAAGGTTAGATGAGCTCAGTAAACTCATCATGTAGAAGATGGACTTATTAGAAGGAAGAATGACTGCAATGTCCAGCATTGTTTTGGTCTTGCAGAATGAGAAAGGAAATATTGCACAAGATGAGCTAGAGTCACTTGTAATAGATATCTCAGAAAAGGTAGAGGTCATGCTTAATGATTGGCAGACTTTAGAGGCGGAAATAAAAGAAGAATATCTAGAATTGATTCTTCCAGTTGAAGTAGAAGATGTTGCAGGGTAAAGTAATTGTTTTATTTATGAAAATTCTTTCTATTCTTCTATTCATATTCTTTGATTCATTTTGGATACAACCATTGTCGGGGAGGCAATTCCATTATTATGGGGTAATGTTGGTCAATAAAAACATGGAACTTAGTGAAAAGCATACAGAAGGTTTGTGTGGATGAATAGAGCACATTCAAAGGCACGGAAGGGTCAAGAAAGAATCGTGTGCGAAGAAGAGAGATAGATTTGGGACTTAGCCATTTTCACGTGTATGAGATATTTTTGGAGATCGCATGCCAAACACACAAACCAGTTAAAGACTTGTGTGACACGCATTGGCTATTTTTGGATAATCAGCTACGAAGTGCTTTGCATGGGTACATGCTGAGAATAGATTTACTACTAACAGTTAACTAGAAGAAGTCTATTTTTAGCGCACTTGCATGTGTGGCTATTATTGTAATGGTGTGTGGCTAATAATAGCATGTGACCTATTTTGGGATTAGATAAGTGGTGAAGGGAAAGTACCCACCCTTATAAATATGTAATGGTCCGTGTAGTATGAGAGATATATACAGAGATAGATATGTAAGGACTGAATTACCGTGAAGTTATGATGTCAAGTTCTGTTACGCGCATAAGCGTATACTACTGTTATTGTAAGGAAGCTTATGTGTATTACTACATTTAATATAATGGAGATTATTGGCTAAATCAAAGTGTTAATCATGGTTATAGTTTATTACTACATAAATGATTTCACTATGTTTATCATGTGATTCATGATTCTTTAAGATATAGATCTGAATATGTTTTGTTGTATTAATGATGGATATGAACACTTTAAGTCTTCATCATGCTAACATCCTGCAACAACAACCCTAAAGAGGGGCCCAGTACCTTTGCATGCTTTGGGTGAGTGCTCAGTATAGGCTTAGTGATGTGCCAACGCTCCTGGGATGTTTCTAGTAGATTCTAGGTTGCATCATGACAAACATCCATAGCTCATGATAAACCTGGGCCAACTAGGCACAACCCAAAGCATACACAATATGATGCTCCATGATATTTGTAATGACACCCGTAAGTGTCCAAGGAAATTTTCCACCCCCTAATTCTGGAAGCGCATAACATGATATAGCTAACATAACAAGTGACATCAGTCAGTTACTCAACACCTCTCCATCATAATATGTCTTAAAGTGCAAACCCTCGATAGAGTATCCAATGTTTGGGGCATCATCGTCATATAACTGCCTCATAGTATCAAAGTGGGCCTCTCATGTGATGGGCACTATCTGCTCACCCTAGATCGGAAATCTCAAGATCTTGCTCCAGTGTAAATGTCATCTCATAAGTAAAAAACTAGAAAGTACATGTACTTGGATCTCATTCATCAATCAACGCTACCATCAATTCTACATCCCAAGGAATCAACTCTACATCAGTGACATTGACATGGATCCTCTCCAACATCTATGGCACTCTGTCTCAGAGATAGATAGTATCACTCACCTGTAAAACACACAAAAAAGGTACATCAGTTAACAACTTCATCAAAAATCACACCAATCATCATCAATCACTAATTGGCAATGATTTCATTAAAGCAATCGATGGAAATCCACATGATCATCGTCGATCATACGTTCCTTCCCAAAAAAATTTTAAAAATACAAATAAAACACAAAATCAAAACAAATAACAAAAATTAAACCCACTCACTCCTCTTCTAGTCATCTACCTCTTCCTATCAATGTCATTTGTCTCCATATCTTCAAGAACACTCAAAAATCACAACTTAGAGCTCTCAAATCGCACTTAGACATGTTACAAATGAACTATTTGTGCAGCTTATCCAGCTTATATATTTTTCATTTTAAGAATCATTGACAATCCTAAATCACCATTGATCCCTGTCCAAACATAGGCAATCCATAATCACCACCAATTTTATCCCTTTTAACACAAACTTATCATTTTTGGTCACCCAAACCTCTTCCATCACATCACAACTTTATCAAAAGATTCATTCCTTTGGTTTAATCCTCATAACCTTTTCAAAAAAAAAATTACCATATATCAAGAACTAAACACCCTGTGAATGTTTCCCTTGGCCCTTTGGTCCCATGGTTTCACACATCCCTGTGAGTGCACTCCCTTTAGACCCTCTCTGTGTAGTAGACTTCCCAAAACACGTGTATTTAGGTGGTCCATGTTAAATTTCCCCTACAAGGTGTTTCTAATATGAATACCATCTTTACAAACACATATAGCTTGGTCATTTTAGACTACAATCAAATCCTAGAGCATTTTAAATCAAACCCATCCAAACAATCCAACTCTCTTCAATCCAATGACCAACACAGTCAGTCATTCGCTTAAGGGGGAAATAATATCACAACATCCTTACCATGAAATTGGTACATCCTCGTGCTAGTTTTTGTCTCGGATCCTGTGCCTACAGTCATCTCAAAAAAGGGGCAAATGTAGACACCCCTTTCTCACCCTTGGGTGACTCGACACACATCAATCACATCATGATAAACATCATTCTTATCACTATCCTAAGTACACTTTGAAATCATCATCATAAAATATAAATCACCAGCGTAAACCCCATTTAACCTATCCTAACCACTTAAACCTAACCTAATCTAATTTACCTTATGTTAGGAATTAGAGAACAAATATGCAGAAACAATTCCTCAAACCACAGCAGTAAGAAACTATATAGCAGAATTATACTTGCAGAAATATAACAGCATAAATGAATAATGCACAAAAGAAGGCAAGACAATACTTAACGTGGTTCACCCAATGTGGGCTACGTCCACTAAGAACTTGCTCAGATTTTATTATCAATAAGAGTAAAACAACTCTCACAGTCTTCTCTCAGTTATGAAATCACAACAGAATTCCAAAGATGTTAAACCACATCTAAACCACAATTGACACTCAATTGCTTAAATTTGATCACTCTTGATCACCTCTTGATCATTAAGACTCAAGACCTATTGAACCCTGAAGATATCTTCAAGATACCCTAACACCTCTATTTATAGGATTACAATCCTTTTAAGAAGTCCTAAAGCCAGCCCTAGAAGTTTGAAAGTCACGACCTTTCAACTTCCCACAGCTGGAAAAATAGTCACAACATTAACAGCTAATTAACAGCATGTTAACAGTGACGGCACAATGACAACACAGTAATGGCAAAGCAACATCATAGTAGATGAAAGCAAAAAGCTCCTGAAGTCTCCAAACTTAACAGTTTGAACTCCAACACTTTAACACTGATTCGAGAAGACCAAAAACATGCTCCACACCCCAACAATCTCCCACTTCGAGATTGTTTCCACTGAGAAAAGTTCTTAACCCTTCATTATCAACCATAAAGGCCAATCAAAGTTAAACACAACTTCAAATTCTCCCTTGTGACTGCCTTGGTCATCATATCCATAGGATTCTGACTGGTATGAATCTTTTCCAACTTCAACTTATCTTCTTCTAAAGCTACCCTAATGAAATGATATCTCACTGAATGTGCTTCCTCCTAGAGTGGAAAGCAGAGTTCTTCACCAAATGAATAGTGCTCTTACTATCACTATGTATTCTCCCAACTTCCTGCTTATGACCCAACGCATCAAGCAACTACTATAGCCAAATCATCTCCTTGCTTACCTCTGTGGCAGCAACATACTCAGCCTCTATGGTTGACAAAGACATAACCTTTTGTAACCATGAAATCCAACTCACCATTGTATCACCAACCGTAAATACATAACTTGTTGTGCTCCTCCTGCCATCCAAATCTCCTGCCATGTCCAAATCTACATAGCCACGTAATGTAGCATTTGATCCACCGAAACACAATGTTTCTCCCATGGTCCCTCTCAAATACCGAAGGATCCACTTTACTACCTATCAGTTCTCTCTACCTAGATCACTCATAAACCTGCTCACTAATCCCACTGCATGGGCAATGTCAGGCCTAGTACATACCACAACATACACCAAGCTACCAACTGCTGATGAGTACGGCACCTTGGACATCTGGAATCTATCCTCCTCAGTCTTGGGACTCTGCTCCTTTGATAATTTAAAGTGACCTACCAAAGGAGTACCAACTGGTTTAGCATCCTGCATAATAAACCTCTCCAAGACCTTATTTATGTACTCTTCTTGAGATAATACCAACTTCCTCTCCTTCCTGTTTCGAGTTATTCTCATACCAAGGATTTGTTTTGCTACCCCCAAATCCTTCATAGCAAAGGAGTCACCTAGTTGCTTCTTGAGTACCTTTATTTTCTGCATGTTCTTCCCTGCAACAAGCATATCATCTACATACATGCATAGAATAATATAACTACCATCAAGAAACTTCTTGATGTACATGTAATGATCTGAGTGACACCTGGAGTAACCCTTTTCCTGCATAAAATTGTCAAACTTCATGTACAACTATCGTGGAGCTTGTTTCAAGCCATACAAACTCTTTTTCAATTTGCACACTAACCTCTCCTTCCCTTTGACCTCATAAACCTATGGCTATTGCATGTAAAATTCCTCCTCTAACTCACCATGAAGGAATGCATTCTTCACATCCAACTGTTCTAAGTGCAAGTCTTCTACTACAACTAAACCAAGAATAGTCCTAATAGAAGTCATTTTAACAACCGGAGAAAAAATTTCATCAAATTTTATACCTTTCTTCTGTGTAAATCCTTTGACCACCAACCAGGCCTTGTATCATTTCTTGCCTCTATCTTCCTCTTTTATTCTATACACCCACTTTTTCTAAAATTCTCTCTTTCCCTCAGGTAGCTCCACCAGATCCCAAGTCTAGTTTTCAATAAGAGGTATATGCTCTTCATCCATGGCCTGCTCCCACTTTCTTCCTGGCATCCACCTACACTACTTCCTCAAAGCACTCTGGCTCTCCACTGTTAGTGAGCAATAAATAATTCAAAGATGGAGTAAATCATTCAGGTTCCCTTCTTACCCTAGAAGACCTTCTCACCTCAGAATTTTTGGGTTCCTAATGAGTAGGTACCTGAACTGGCTGTGCTGGAACATGTTGTACCTAAACTGGCCCCTTGGACACCTTGTTGTCTACAATGTCCTCTAACACTGTGTATTCTTTCTTTGATTCCTATTTCTGTTCCTACAACTGATCTTTATACATAAATTTTTCATTAAAGACAATATCTCTAGACCAAAATATTTTCTTGTCTTTAAGACTCCAAACACGGAAACCAAAATCATCTTCACCATATCCAACAAAGGTGCATTTCTTAGAATTAGCCTCTAACTTGGTCCTATCATCTTTATCAATGTGAACAAATACCTCACATCCAAATACTCTAAGAAATGAGTAATCAATTTTCTTACTAGACCAAGCCTCCTCAAGTATACCTCCATCCAAAGCCATAGAGGGTCCTCGAGTAATCAGATAAATAGTTGTGCTTACCACTTTCACCCAAAACATGAGTGGCATCCCCACATGTAACCTCATGTACCTAGCACACTCCATGATTGTCCTGTTCATTCTCTCTGACACTCCATTTTCCTGTGGAGTATTTGGAACCGTTCTTTGCCTGCGGATCCCATTTACCGAATAGTAATCAAGAAATTCATTATTGTAATATTCCCCTCCATTATCCGACCTGAGACATTTCAACTTGAGACCTGTTTCATTCTCAACCAAGGCTTTCCATCTTTTGAAAGTTTCAAACATATCAAATTTCTTTCTAATGCAATATACCCAAACTTTTCTAGTTACATCATCAATGAAAGTGACATAATAACATGAACCACCAATAGAGTTTACCTTAGTTGGCCCCCATACATCTGTATGCACTAACTCCAACTTACCCTCCTTCCTGGTAGGTCCAACCTTGAGGAATCTAACCCACTTCTATTTCCCATAAACACAGTCCTCACAGAAGTCCAAATCTAACTCCTTTAATCTAGGCAACCTATCCTTTATAATCTGCATGCCCTTATGACTCATATGACTGAGTCTCTGGTGCCACAAAGTTACATCTCCATCTACAGCAACTAAATTGCAATAATCAACACCACTGGTTAAATACAAAGTACCCGTTTTCTTACCTCTCGCAACCACAAGATATCCCTTTGTAACCTTCCAAGAATCCATTGTAAAACTAACCATACAGTCATCACTACCCAGTTGTCCCACTGATATCAAGTTCCGCCTCAACTTAGGCACATGCTTGACATCCTTAAGTAGCCATGTGTTCCCATTCTACATTTTCACATGAACACAACCTTTCCCTACTATGTTGTATGGTTCATCATCACCAAGATATACATGTCCAAAATCACCTTGAACAAAATTAGTAAAGTAATGTCTATGTGGGGTGGCATGGAAAGAAGCCCCTGAATCTAATACCCAAGATTCAGCAATATTATCTAAAGAAAGAATTAAGGCATCTTGACAAACATCACCTGCTGCCAAATTTACCTCTTTAGTTTCCTCCTTGTTATTCTTATCCTGAAGAGCCCAGCAATCTTTATTAGCATGACCAACCTTCCCACAGTGCCAACATTCTAACTTACTCTTGGAGTTTTGCCTTCCATGATCATTCGACTTCCCACGATTACCTTTCCCTCTGTTCTTTTGTCTCCCTCTGCTCTCCACCGTCAAAGCATTTCCAGAAGTAGAAGAATCTTCAGTGCTCTTCCTTTGCATTTCCTCACTTAGGATCACACCTATTACATCCTCAAACTTCAGCTTTGAGTTATTAGAGACTAAATTACTTACAGCCATAACCAAGTTGTCCCAGCTATCTGGTAAGGAGCACAAAATCAACAAATCCCTGACCTCATCATCAAAGTCAATTTTTACTGAGTTTAACATACTCACAACCGTATTAAATTCATTCAAATGATCAGCAATAGAACCATTCTCAGACATCATCATATTAGAGGCAAAGGGTTTTTCATATAACTTCCCCAATGCACTCATAAGATCTTTCATGGTCTTTTCCTGCGATATATTGAAAGAAACTTAAGATGCAAGACGTAACCAAATTACCCCTAGTGCCTTTCTATCCAGTAACTCCCAATCCTCATCTGACATGGTTGTAGGTTTCTTTGCTTTTATAGAAAAAGGAACATGAAGGTCCTTCTGATACAAGTAATCCTCCATTTGCATCTTCCACAAACCAGAGTTCTACCCATTGAAATTCTCAACCCTCGATATGCCCTCATCCACCATAGCTCCCACTCAATATAAAACTTTTCCTATGATTTACCACTTCAGAAACAAAAAACCACCAAATATCTTGATACCATTTGTTAGGAATTAAAGAACAAATATGTGGAAACAATTCCTCAAATCACAACAGTAGGAAACTATATAGTAGAATTATAATTTCAGAAATATAACAGCATAAATAAATAATGCATAAGAGAAGACAAGACAAGATTTAACATGGTTCACCCAATGTGGGCTACATCCACCAAGAACTTGCTCATATTTTATTATCAACAAGAGTAAAAAAAATATCACAGTCTTCTCTTAGTTATGAACTCACAACAGAATTCTAAAGATGCTAAACCACAATTGATACCTCAATTGCTCAACCTTGATCACTTTTGATCACCCTTGATCACTTTTGATCACCCTTAATCACTAAGACTCAAGATATCTTGAACACAAAATATATATTCAATATAACCTAACACCTCTATTTATAGGATTACACTCCTTTTAAGAAGTCCTAAAGTTGACCCTAGAAGTTTGCAAGTCATAATATTTCATCTTCCCATGGATGGAAAAATTGTCACGGCGTTGACAGCCAATTAACAACATATTAACAGTGACGGCATAATGATGGCACAACAACGGCAAAGCAACGTCACAACAAATGACTGCATAATGCTCTTGAAGTCTCCAAACTTAACCGTTTGAAACTCCAACACTTCAATACTGATTCTGAGAAGACCAAAAACTAGACTCCACACCCTAGCGTAAACCCCATTTAAGCTATCCTAACCACTTAAAACTAACCTAATTTGATTTACCTGTAAGAGGCATGAGAAGCTGGGCTAACCTCTGATAACTCGAAGGGGCTAACATGTCACCATTGACCTAACATACCTAAAACCTCATGATGGCATCTTGATTTTAACCAGTTTCCATCTTTTACTTTGTTGGTAAATAACCTCTTGGGACAGATCAGAAATTGATCCACAATCGCCTGTGATTGCTTGCGGCTGTCTTTCTGCATTATATTTATCCTACTTTTGGATTCCTTTCTCATTTGGTGAAGATTTGTAAAAGAGCACTAGAATTGATAGACTCCTGTGTCAACATCTTGATGCTTAGGGAAATTATCAACACTCTACTTCTAACAACAACATGAAATGTCTCAAATCATCAGTCAATCTTGGAGGAGCTCTAAAATCCTAAACTAATATGTTATCAAGGGTGAGATACCTCCTTTTCTTCCATTTTAGTCAATAGTGTTTTACATTGGTCATAACCTACAACCTATCATGACTGGAATCTATGAATAGTCTTATCTAAGTCCTAATTCTTGGATAGTCATTAGGAAATCATTGGAATACTCTTTCAACTTACACAGAGATCATCATCAGGGACCACTCCATATGGAAAAAAGTTTGGAATGATTTTCTTGAGCTCTTGCTCGATAAACATTCCCACTTCTAAGCACTTCCAAGTCTTCTGTCTTGGAATGTCCTAAAGCTTCCCAAACTGGCCTTCTTGTTCAAATCAACACTATAAAACTTATTTTGCATTAGTCAATACCTATTCTATCAGTGGTTTGTCATTACATTCTCTCTTAGTTCTTCCTTAATTCCATGAGTTCTGCACTACCCGATCATCATTGATTAGGTATCCAAAATCAGCTTATTTCTCCAGCTAGCCTTGACAAACGCATCTGAATATTTGTTAACTCGAGTGATATAGGTAAACTTTTAGATTCTCTTCCATAGACTTGCTTGTATGGATCATTACCCTGTCTTGTCAACCTTTATAAGTGTATATTTATGTTACGTTCCATTAAAAGGAAACATTTGAGATCTGGTAATTGCCATCGATCCTCTATCATTTCTCATCGATTTATTAGCCTTATGATATCTTAGTAAGTATCTTGTTCGTGGACTAACAAGCTATGCCCATTATGGTTCTAGGGGTATATAATTAGATCTAAGTCTGTCTGACCCAATCACTAGCATATATGATCTTCTGAACAACCAGCAGTCATTCATGTGAGAACAATTTGACATTGTGCATGAACTCGGCTTGTGCACCATCATGCCTTCTCCCACCATAGAGTATATTAAGGAGTAGCTCGATATGATGTTAAGAAGAGTGAGAAGACACTGAAGAATTCTGGTACGATTATCCCTTTGTAGGAAATCCAGCTATGCCACTACCCTATCATTTTCCTCCTTACGAAGTTGAACAGGACCATACTATTGGTCTCAATTTGGTGAAATCAGTATTGTCAGTTGTATTCTAAGATTATCAAACTAATCTGGCTAATTGGATCCAATAAGTTGACACCCTTGAAATAATTCCCTTTGGATTCCTAGGATCGGCATTCGTTGAGAAACACATTACCATATTTATCTAATATATTTTTGTTTAGTTGTTGTTGCTTAAAAGTCTTCTGACTCTGTGAAAGGGGAATCTTTTCACATTGTCTATGCACTTATTTAATCAAGATTAATAGCACCTGACATTAAACAAGCTCTAATGAAGGTAACTCAAGTGACATGGGAGCCTAGTTTATCTGTCATATATAAAGGTAAATGGGGAATGTCTAATTGTTTTCTTTGGAGTGATTTTATTAACCCAAAGATTTTATTTACTTTAGTGTGCCACTGCCTTTTATTTTCATAGTCCTTTGCATGATCTTGATCAGGTTCTTGTTGGTAGATTCTACTAAACAATTACCTTACGTGGTAGTAAAAGTGACAAATATACTCCAAATCAGCTCCAGATCATGGAACATCAAAAATGTATTATCAAAAAATGGTTTGAGGAACTCAACCTTGTTAAATTATCTATTGGGACTGAATGATTTAATAGCCACCTTTAGGGATGGCCTCCACCTGTAAAATTCCATTGTCTTCAAAACCCGCTTATGACCCGCACTTTACATAGGATTAATTATGTCAATGAAATCAAGTCCCCACTTAGAAAAGGTATATCCGCCTTAATAGGATAAAGGGGAAGGGCCACCATCTTCTTCTTACCAATGAATAAGGCACATTCTTTGCATTTTCTAACCCATTGATGTGCATCCACGAAAAATGTGGGCCAAAATTATCATGCTCTAATAATCTTCATTGTTGTAGCCCTAGCTAAGAAATGTCCACTAGAGAAACCATTATGGAATTCCACTAAGACCTTACCTATATGTTTTCCCTCAATGCACCTTAGCAAAACACCATCTAGATTCCTTTTGAAGAGAATTCCATTGATTAAGACATAAGGAATTAATTGTAACATGAGATGTATTTTTCTTTCCTTGCTCAACCCAGGAGTATAGTTGCCAATTGCTAGAAAATAGGTTTTTGATCCACTTATTGTGGCCAGGTTGAGTTCCTTTACCTCACATGTTTTCTATGTTACGCATATTTGGAACATTTCACAGGTCTTCACCTTAGGGAACCTCAAAGTTCTATAGATGATTTACGGATTTTTTCTTGTTCTTCCTCGATGAAGAAATAAGCTTCTTGATTATCATAAGTTTCTAAGGTAAGTTTCTCACATAATGATTTTCCTCTTACCAATTCTGTGGCATTGATAGTCACATCAAACTCTATGATTTTGGTTACCCATCCAGCTCTCTTTTCACTAATTTTTACCCCCATGATGAAATTTCTCACTGAAAGAGGGAAAAACGAGAACCAATGTTAAAAATAATGCACCACAATGTAGTTGCACTCTGATGGTAACGTCAAGCTCCAACACAATAAGCAAGATTCAAATCAATGGAAAGAAAATGCAAGTAAGAAAATAGGTCTGCTCATTCTCATAGATCGAAAAAAGGAAGTACAAAAAGGGGTGTTGTGTAACTCCCATGCCTAAATAAGGAAATAATATCAATGACACCACTTAGAGCATATGACATGACTGATGCATATGACGCCACTAAAGGAGGAGTTATAATTCCAAATAAGGAATGTAACTCCTATGACACACTGACGTAAATGACAATGATAGAATTTGACACTTGTCATTTGACTTCCTAAGACCTATGACTCTCGCAAAAGTGAGATGACTCACCACAGTGATGTGGACAATGACTAGGCATGTCACACACATCAACACCCCCTCTTCATCGAAGTCAGGGAAGAGGTAATGGTAAGCTAGAACAAAAAAGAAGACTCCCCTAGAAAACTAAGAAAGATGTGTCAATGGGGCCCGGAAACTAAAGGCCTAATAAGGTGCCCATATACAAACAACATCTTTCTAGAAAGAAGAAGAGGAGAAGAAGAGGGAGACAAGAGGAATGCAGAAGATTCTATGGATGGATCTGAACTCTGCAACTCTAGGAAGTCTTCCAGAAGAATATCGATGACGAGATCCTCTACCTCTGGACTGAAGAAGAGCCATCTACACCGAACTATGTACCTACCCTTAGGAAGGACAGAAATGACATGCTGAAGATCTGACCACTCCACGAAGGAAATCGAAGGCAAGCAGCATGAAGAACTCTTGAGTTTGTTCCACGAAAGTGTGACATAGGTCTAGCAAGTGAGTGCGAAGGAACCAAAGGTAATGTCATGAGTGCAGAACTATCAGAGTATGAAGGTTGAACACCTGTAGAAAGGATGTCCAAGTGGATGTGAAGGCAACAAAACATCCCTCACAACAGAAAATGGATCCATAAGCAAGGGTGGATCAATGAAGGTCTCCAGAAAAGTGGAAGTGGTAATGAGTCCTAGAAGGGGCACTCCCAACAACGGAGATGATGAACTCCTCTGAAATACCTGTAGATGGATGAGGAACCTGAAGTGCATCACAAGTTTACTATTCAAAAAGATGACTAAGGTCAAGCAGATACTCATCCCAATGAGGGGGCTTAACAAATAGAAGAGTGATGTCAGATAGGTATGATTCATCCAATGAAGGTAGAGGAATGAAAGGGGCCTCACACACTAAAGGTGGAAAAGAGGTGGGTGTGATGACTATATGAAACTAAATAGGAGACTGCTCAATATCTAATGAGATGTGGGATGTGTCAACACTCTCTGGAATAGTGAGAGGAGGAGAAGATTCCTCTGTAGTACTCTCGACATTAGAATTGGGTGCACAATCCTCATCATCAGAAGTAGAACCAAGGGAGTTTGTGTTAGTAGAACTGCCATCACATGAAGAAGAGGAGACAACTAAATCAGCAGCAGGAACAATGGTGGCAGTATGTGAATGGTCTCCATAGAGGGACTGAAGAATTCTCTAGACATGATGAGGTGGATCTGAATCTACCATGTGAAACTTGAGAGATCTAAAGACATGCATCATCATGTGACCAAAAACATGGTCGCAAGTGTCGAGAAAATCCTCTAGATAATGGTGATCAGTGGGTGCAGGAACTGGCCCAAGTAAGAAGGGTGAAAGACCCTCGTGAACGAAGTAACATTCCATGGAAGCATGCCTAGCTAAATAGTTCTCTCTCTCGGTGAGAAGTGGTGGAGGTTGTAAATAGATCCTATGACACTCAAGTCTAGAAAGAGCACCCTCCATGATGCGGAAGAAAGAAGTGCAAGGTGCACAAAAGTAAGACGTTAGACTCAGGTGATAATGCGTCTACGTGTAAAAACCCAAGAGTACTAGTGAACCCCCCCAGAATGCGGCACTTTATAAAGTAGTGTGTTTACAAACTAACAATGTCATCATGTAATGTGTGAGAAATCATGCAACTTTGACTAAAGAAGTGCTCAAAAATGAGCAGCGAATCAAAAGTTATAGCAAAAAAATAATTCCTGCAACTAATGGAAAAATGCTAATAAGCATGCAAATGGATTTAAAAAGTGCCCTAAACACATACAAAGGGTGTCGTATGTATGTTCATTGGAAATTACATCAAATTTTAGATAGGTTTTGTTTTTATTGCGAGGGGTGATTAGCCTCCTGCCAACCCAGGACCTCACCCTCCATCTTCGTCACTCGAAGGAAGGAAATTAAATCAAGCAAAAAACTATCCAAAAAGAATTACAATGCCAATTAAAGTTATACTCCTTAAAATATTTAGAAAGGTGATTGATTTTCTAATAAGCAATCCTTTTTTTAAAAAAAGAAGGAAGGAGGCCCACGTTGACCGAGTTGTAGCTGAGGAAGCCACCGAGTGGGAGGGCCACAAGCAAGAGGGCAAGAGTAATGGCCGTGCAGCTATGTAGGCTAGTCAGAAGTTAGTGAGATTTACGCTGGAAGAGGCTCAGAAGAGTCAGTTGGTATTGATGTCGAGTTTGGAGGGAAAATGCTAAGAAGACTAAAAACTACGTAAAGGAAAACGTAGATTGGGCCGCTGAAGGAAACGTGGAACCAGGCTGAAGGCCTTGCAAGCAGGGAACGGATGTCAAGAACCAGTGAGGTTGAGCTGCAAGCAAGTTTAGACCACAGGCACGTAGTCAAAGACCATCAAAAACACCTGAAACAAGTCAAAAATGGTGAGCATAAGAGAATCGATCCCTCATCTAATGCAGGAGTACCGAACCAGTACAAGTTTTGAACAACCCAAACACCCATGGTAGAATGAACAAAGCACAGTCTGAGCTTACAAATGTGAGAATCCAATGCCAAAAGGAACAAGGAAAACAACCTATAATGAGAAAGGAAGAGACCGAACATGTGTATGCAACAAGGCTTTATCCGAACGAGCAAGATAAACCACAACAATGCACAGAGGATCCTCAAATATCAAAGATCAAATGAAAAATCCAAAGAACTCAAATGTAGGGAAAACACAAGATATAAATAGAAGGCCAAAGGTAATCTCGGGAATGCAAGGGTCAAATGCATGAACCATGAACCCAACAACCATGATAAAGCAAACCGACCAAATACCTCAAACTTGCAACTACTGAAACCTCAATACGAGGTGAGCAATACAATTCCAAAAAAATAATCGAAAAAACTTACACGAGGAAAATAAGAAGAAACCAAAAGTAATAAGCAATTGATAAACGAAGAGTACACATTTTACCGAAACCAGCTCTGATACCATGAAAGAGGGAAAAACGAGAACCGATGTCGAAAACAATGCACCACAACGCAGTTTCACTCTGATGGTAACGTCAAGCTCTAATGCAATAAGCAAGATTCGAATCAATGGAAAGAAAACGCAAGTAAGAAAATAGGTCTACTCATTCTCATAGATTGAAAAAAGAAAGTAAAAATAGGGGTGTTGTGTAACCCCCTTGCCTAAACAAGAAAAGAACATCAATGACACCACTGACACACATATGATGTGACTGACGCATATGATGCCACTAAAAGAGGAGTTACAATTCTAAATAACGAATGTAACTCCTATGACGCACTGATGTAAATGACAATGACAGATTCTATGATAGAATCTGACACTTTTCATTTGACTTCCTAAGACCTATGACTCTCACAAAGCGAGATGACTCACTAGGTGATGTGGATGATGACTAGGCATATCACACACACCAACACTCACACTGGGGTGTGAGACTAAGACTTTGATGTGGTTCACAGCTAACATGGGATTCAATATTCTGAGATCCCGCAATATGATAAAAACTTATTTTTCTAAATAGTTATGCCTGAGCTCAAACTATTTCAATGTTTGGATGAAAAAAAGGCTACAGGTTGCTCTAAGTCTTCATTGTTTTTTTGAGTGAGAACCGTGGCTATACTAAGATCCACACCATAAGCATAAAGGATGAATTCTCTTGTAAAATATGGGTTAATAAGTGTTGGTGCTTTTGGTTAATTGTGGTTTTAATTTTGGTGAAGCTTTCTCTTCCTTCCACAGTCCATTTAAAAGACATGTCGTTCCTCAACATTAAGGTGATGGGCCTGACTAATCCTGCAAAGTTAAGAATGAATTTTCTAACGAAATTAATTTTTCCTAGAAATGACTAGAGGGCCTTCTTGTAAGTTGGAAAAGGAAGAGAAAGAATGCTAAAGACTCTTTTTGGGTCAATTGTGATTCCATCCTTTAAGATAACATGACCCAGTAATTTACCCAATTGAACTGTAAAAGTGCATTTCTTGGGGTACAATGATACTCCAAATTCTCTGCATTTGTTGAAAACTGTCTCCAAATGATCCATGTGATATTGTATCTTCTTTAAGAAGATTATGATATCATCCAAATAAACCAAGATAAACTAGTTAATGTGTTTTTGAAAGGCAATATTTATTGCCCTCTCAAAGGTGGCACCTGCATTTGATAAGCCAAAAGTCATTTTATGGTACGTGTATGTTCCCAATTTGGTTGTGAACATGGTTTTGTACTGATCATTTTCCCTGATCTTTATTGGATTGAATCCTGAATAGTCATCGAGCATAGAGAATCTTTAAGATCCTGCCACTATTTCAAGAATTTTTTCCATGGAGGACAGAGGATGTTGATCTTCTAATGAAGCCTTGTCCAAATCCCTGAAATCCACACAAATCCTTATTTCCCCATTCTTCTTCCACGTCGGGGACCAATTTCTCCACACAAGATGAGTATTTAATAAGGAATATGTTTTTTGACTCGATGAGTTTTGTAAGATCCTTTCTCATGAGAGGCTCAATATTGTGATTAACGGGTTTTATTTTTGTCTAACTAGATCGACCTTAGGATCAATATTTAAACTATGCTAAGCAATGTTGGGGTTAAAACCCTTAAGATCCTCATAATCCCATGAAAATATATCACTATATTTCTGATAAGGAAATGAAATCTTGTTCCTCCTTTTAATCACACACCCTTCTAAGCATAAGCTCCTTGCCTTCTGTAATGGTGATTGGATTGCAATCTTCCTGACCCAAAAACATGCTTTTATTATTCCCTTTAACCTCATCATCAAGCTTGATTATATCTTTGAGGGTCACCAATCCTCTAGGTAGCTTGTTTTTTTGTAGCTAGATGATTGAATCTCCGTAACTCTCTTGCAAACTAGATTGCAAGCTCGAAGAAAACTCAACCTTGTTTTGTATGAATTGGATTATTTTCTCATCATTCTCAAAAAAATTCTAGTTGACATTATTATCCAGAATGGATGTTCTTACAACCATGTTGATATGTTGTTTCCCTTGAACAAAGTCTTCTACGGGAGAAAACTGAGAGTGAATAGTTATCATTTGATATGCTTATTTATTATGCTTTTACGGCACTACCTGAAGGTTGAAACCTTAAAAAAAATCTAGGAGGTCCCAAACTTGGTGCCTGTAAGATCTCAAAAGATTTTTTTAGCCACACATCTACCTTTGACTTGGTGAATGACCAATTTAGTGTCCCCAAATATTTGCAAGGATTTGATTCGTTTCGTTTCTATAAAATTAGGCCATGAACCAATGCCTCATATATTTTCACATTGTTTGAGCATGAAAATTACAACCTATGGGAAAATAAGAGTTTTTAATCTATTGGAGAGACAAGAACTACACCCACCCTAGCTCTATTCCTACTTCTGAAACCATCAAAATACATTTTGCATAAACTAGAAGCATCATTATCTTCTTTATGTGGTATGGGGATAGTGAAATTCTCCTCAAGAACATAATAAGTAACCAAACCAATTTTCAAAACTATGTCATAGGGGTAAAATTCATAGTGCTCTTTGGCCCATTCATTTAGTATGAGGTCAATAATTGTAACTAATGAATGTAGTATTTCCATGGGCTCAGGGTCATTTCTTGTTTCTTCTTAGATAATACAATTTGCATTAACAAGACTAGGATTGTGAACCTCCATGTGATAAGTTGAGATGGGCTCAACTTTGATTATAAACCTAGTTCCATACCATGTCCTGAGCAACATACGATACCAATATGAGGAAAGATATCCACCTACCTTGGTTATGAAATCTCAAGAGAGGCAGAGGGTGAATAATGGTGGAAATTCAATCATAGAAATATCTTGCATTATGGTTAGGCTTGGACAAACATGTAGAGTTAATTACACATCATTGACCATACTCAAAACTTGCATTGTTGATACATCAAGTTGTAAGACACCCTTAAAAGTTGTATTGTATTCAATTGCTAAGATATATACAATCTTCTTTGGCATCACTGAAGTACTAACACCATAATCTATCATGTAATTATGAACAAGGTGCTTTCCAACTATTAAATACATGTAGAAAGGGGGATGTTTGACAACTTCACTTACTTGATCACCTTTTGGCTGACAAATTTTAACCCTGTATTCTACATTGTGCATGGCGGATTCAAGAGGTGGAATTTACTTCAAGGATCCTTACAAGAGATTCCTGTAAGATGGGATATATAGGGCATCCCACATCATGAAATTCAGATTTATCCTTTTCATTTGTTCCATAATGTTGAAGGGAATACCTGTATCTTTCTGTAATAAGGGAATGACATGTTCTTTATATCTTTTTTCCACCCACAGAAGCTCTTTAGTTGGTAGAGTTTGTACACCCCACGGGTTTATGGTGTTGTGAAAATTTGGTATGTTCTACAAAACTTGTTCATTCTATGGCTATTGAGTGACCCACGATAGACTTGATGAAGCCAAATTTTTTCTCAAGTCCATGGATTGAGTAGAATTATCACACAAAGTTGGGGAAACTAGAGGAGGAGACCTTACATCCCTCTGCCTCTTCTTAGATCTTTTTTTTCTACCACATGAAGTTGTGAACTATTTAATCTTCTCATGTCTTGATTAACCATGCAAAATATTCAATTTTGAAGAACATGAAGTTAGATTCAATGGTGCCTTCTTGTGTTTCTTTTACAATGCTTATATGAAGGAGTCGTTGCAAATTGTTCTTATAGGTAAAATGGAGTTTGGACCGTAATAGCCTTTTCTCCATACAAGGAATTAATTCTAGTATCACATTTATATTGGTTATGGGGTTGATCACAAGGATAACACCATTTAAAACCTTGAGCCTTACTATTTTAAATTGGAAAAATGGCTTGATCAGGGGATCATTTTCAAAAGTTCCCTAAACATCCCTAAATGGTGTCAGTGTAGAATATCATCTCGAGAGCTTTCCAACGACTATGAGAACGCGACAAACGGACATCGGGAGCTCTAGATATGTTCGGTCAAAGTTCAGACAGCGGGAAAGTCAACTCTGGTCAACTGGTCAATATTGGACCAATCGCACTGTGACACGTGGCTTGCCACCACTCGTCGAATTCACTCGATTTGCCTATCGGGAGATGACAAGTGGACTACATGATGACCGAGTTAATTAATTTCGATACCCCATGGTATGGGTCGAAATTTTATTTATTTGGTAAGTCCACTTACACACCATTCCAAATGCCAAACCACTATATATTAATGTTTATACATTAGTATTAAAACACTTACCCACATAAACCAACTGACCACACATAACAGCCAACATGCTAGGTTATGTCCAACTTGGTATAGGGCATTAAGCATGCGTGGAAGATTCCACGTGAGGGAGGTGAAGCGGTGTTGTGGGATGCAAATGCCATACGTGGAAGCTTCCACGTGGAGAAGGAGGATGAAGCGGTTATGGGGGCTAAGCCAAAGTGGTCCTTTGACCACTACATTTGCATGGAGGAAGGCTATTTAAAGCCTTAAACATTACAAAACCCCAAAATGTGGGATATACCCACTTCTCCTTAGCCGCTCTTTTGGGATTTAATCCATTTAAAATGCTAATCCGCCCATTTGGGATATTTAATCCCATTAAAACATGCAAATCCGCCAACATGGGATTAATCCCATTTCATATGCAATAATTTGGAAATATCCCATTCATTTTACGGGATGAGGCTTATGGTATTTTTAGCCTTAAGGATAAATTATATTGCATTATTTTAAGGGCCCTATTTTTTTGTATAAATAGGGAACCCATTTCATTGTAATGGACACACACAACCAAAGCTTATTATTTGTTAAGCTTATTGTGGGGAAACACACAAAATACGAAGACAAGCTCAGAGCTTGGAAGGAGAATGAGAAATTGTTGTTGTGTGAAGACCTAAATTATTTTAGGCATTATTATTTTGATTATTATTGACCTATTATTTGTTAGGCAATAATAAATTAAATATTTGTGGCTAGGAGTTATTCAAACTACCTAGTCGGCCCATAGCGCCACAGTAAATTATTGTGAAGCCTGGTATATCGACCGGAGAGCCATAGGGCATTGTATTAGCATCTGGAAGGCCGATCGAGAACCGAAGGTTTCCGAATAGTGGAGCTGGAGCCATCAAGCTTGTCGAATACGCCAGGAAGGTGGAAGTCGGGTGCTATTTTTCACCCTTGTCGTCCGAAGGTCTGGTTATTCTTCTAAGAAAGTTTAAATAGTTTCCATTAGGTTTTCTTGTGAAAGTACTATTGTAACTTACAAGTTTTGACTAGTGGAACGGTTCGACCACGAACCCGGAGACGTAGGCAATTGCCGAACTCCGTAATCAATCTGTGTGCAATTGTCATTATTGTCTTGCATTATTTTAAATTGATTACTTAAAAGGAGTAAATTATCGGCAAATAATTAAAGCCTACAAGGGTCCGAGATCAGGTAGTAATAATCTGATTATTTTCAGATCATGTTTGGTATCAGAGCTGGTTTAGCTCCATATTTGTTTTTCAGTAAATCTGATTAACAGAGTGATTGCTTCAAGTTGGTGCAGTTGGTTCAATTTGTGTGAACAGGGTACAAGTGCACTATGGGCAAGATGTCTAAACAGGAAAAGCTCGAGGAAATTGAAGCTTATAATCACCAGATCCAGGAAGAGAATTCTCTCCTGCGATCAATGTATTACTCCTTGGAAGAGGAGAATGCTCGTTTGAAATCAGAACTGCAAACCAAGGATGAGCTCTTGGCAAGGTTGCAGTGTGGTGATCAGAGGAAGGAAATACCTTCAACTTCAGATGCAGAGGCCATGGCAGATGATTGCACTGTAAGTTGTTCACCACGGGAATCTTCTTCTTCCTCCCATTCAGTTTCAGATTCAGGTAATGAAGTCTTTGGTTTGTTTGAAAAGCATACTAGAGGCATTGGATCCAAGTTACTAGATAAAATGGGATTTGATGGAAGAGGCCTTGGGAAAAATGGCCAAGGTATTTCTAACCCAATACAGGTCGAGGATCATCCTCGTTTTGCAGGTTTGGGTTATCCTAGTGTGGGAATGGAAATTGGAGAATGCTCCAAGAACGCTGACGGGAGACAAGCTTCCGAAAGCAAAGTGATTACCCCACTAGTCCTGCAAGAAGATTCTGAGCAGGAAAGTTGTGCTTCGTCGTCACAGGCAAGATGTGGTAAGAGAAATCAGTGAAGAGGTAATGAGATTCCACCTCCAGTTTCTTACCATAATCATAAGCACAGTAAAACTTCTGATCCACTTTTTCAGCTTAAGAAGTATGGTTATGATTTTCAGAAGATGTGGAATTCTTTTCCATGTACTTTTTGTGGATTGCATAATCATTCAGTGGCCAGATGCTGGAAGAGAAGGACACTGATGAAGAAGTTGATGCCGTTCATCAGGAACAAGGAAAATCAGAAAGACCAATCTCGTCATGCAGAGTTGAGAAATGGCAGAAAGAGTTCCTCATCCCAGAAGAAGGAGATTAAGAGGAATTTTTGTGCTCATTGCCAGAGGAATGGGCATCAGGTGGAAAATTGCTGGAAACTGCATCCATCTCGCCATCAGAGTAATGGCAAGCCAAAGATGGAATGGAGGCCTATTGCAAAGGCAAAGGAAGTTTCTACTCCACCACCAGTTGACAAGTCAACCCAGGACCAGGTAATACCTGAAAGTGAAAGTCCTTTAAAATGGGTAAGTCAACAATTTTTCAATTATATATTGCATAATTCAGATTGATGAATCGTATGCAGTATTAAGTTTGGAGATCAGATTTTGTGAGAAAATGCTGAGAGAAAGGTTTACAATACTCAGTGGATTTTCTTACTTAGAAAATTTGATTAATGCTCCAAACATATCTCCTAATAAGCTTGTGAGTACCTGTTACAGCTTGGATACAGGAATTAACTCATATAAAGCTTGGAGATTGATCTGCCATTTGTGCAGACAATAGAGTTCTCAAGAGATCAGCTCGGAACTTCATTCTGTGTAGAGGCATTATGACCGTGTAGCAGAATGGTAGCTGAATCACCGTTGGCATTGACGTCAGGTCGGAACTTCATTCTGTGTAGAGGCATTGTGACCGTGCAGCAGAGTGGTACCTGATATTGTATGTCAACAAGAAGAGCTCTCAAAGGATTAGCTCAGAACGTCATTCGGTGTCAAGGCATTGTGACCACACATACGAATGGTAGCTGATCAACAGACTTAGCATCATGCATTGGAGGCTCGAGGTCTTGAAAGAGGCTTAGCATCATGCATCGGA
The DNA here is from genome assembly GCA_019776745.2 of Taxus chinensis. Lineage (NCBI taxonomy): Eukaryota > Viridiplantae > Streptophyta > Pinopsida > Cupressales > Taxaceae > Taxus > Taxus chinensis. Next base: position 642,844,033 of record CM034147.1, read on the forward strand.
GGCGTTGAGGTCTGTAATAGACTTAGCATCATGCATTGGAGGCTCGAGGTCTTGAAAGAGGCATTAGGCATCACTTGCATCATCGGAGGCGAGGTTGAGCTTAGCATCATCATTGGAGGCATTAGGCTTAACATCATTGTCATCAGATGCAGACTTAGCATCATGCATTGGAGGCTTGAGGTCTTGAAAGAGGCTTAGCATCATGCATCAGAAAGAGTAACAGACTTAGCATCATGCATCGGAGGCTTGAGGTCTTGAAAGAGGCTTAGCATCATGCATAAGGCGTTGAGGTCTGTAAAGGGACAAGGCATTGTCCATCACCGACATCGGATCAATCAAAGCTCTACGTAACATGGAGTTCCTTCAAACCAGTTTGGATTCTGGAATCAACTCGGAGCCAGGAGCTGTGTTATAGAGTAAAAGAAGATCCTTGTTGTCAGATATCAAGAAGCTTAGCACCGCACAGAAGGAGCGTTGAGGTTTCATTCAGAAACTTAGCACCATAAAGCGGAGGCGTGGAGGTCTTCTTCGGATATCAGAGTGGTGCAGCGGAAGCGTCGTGGGCCCATAACCCACAGGTCCCAGGATTGGAGCAGAGTTTTCGAAGTGAGAAGGTTGGAGGAGAAGACCCAAGGGTCTACTACAGCAGCACTTCCGAGGTGGCAGCAGAGTTTTTCAGATTCAGGACAGTATGGAAGCTTTTTGGGACAAAAAGCCTTTCTCAGTGGGGAGGTGTGATCAGGGGATCATTTTCAAAAGTTCCCTAAACATCCCTAAATGGTGTCAGTGCAGAAGATCATCTCGAGAGCTTTCCAACGACTGTGAGAACGCGACAAACGGACATCGGGAGCTCTAGATATGTTCGGTCAAAGTTCAGACAGCGGGAAAGTCAACTCTGGTCAACTGGTCAATATTGGACCAATCGCACTGTGACACGTGGCTTGCCACCACTCGTCGAATTCACTCGATTTTCCTATCGGGAGACGACAAGTGGACTACATGATGACCGAGTTAATTATTTCGATACCACATGGTATGGGTCGAAATTATATTTACTTGGTAAGTCCACTTACCAATTCCAAATGCCACACATATATGCCAAACCACTATATATTAATGTTTATACATTAGTATTAAAAATGTTTAACTTAACCACCAATTAAACCCACATGCTATGCAAAATGTCCACGTGGAAGGAGGATGAATGGGTTGCGTGAAGCGTGGAAGGTGTGGAGAGGAGGTGAAGCGGTGGTAGGCAGGCAAATGACCCATGCGTGGAATTTCCACGTGGAGAAGGGGTGGCGGTTATGCTCCAAAGTGGTCCTTTGACCACTATATGTTTGCGTGGAGGAAGGCTATTTAAAGCCTTAAACATTATCCCCAAAACCGCCAAAATGTGGGATTTTTATACCCACTAAATCCTTAGCCGCTCACCCAATTGGGATTTAATCCCATTTAAAATGCTAAGCGCCCTATGGGATTTTTTTATCAAATGAATCCGCCCTATTTAATCCCATTAAACATGCAAAACAGATTTTTTGGAATATTTGATCCCATTCATTTTACGGGCTGAGGCTTATAATAGCCTAAGGATAAATATATTGCATTTTTTAAGGGCCCTAATTTTGTATAAATAGGGAACCCATTTGCATTGTAACGGACACACAACCCAAGCTTATTATTTGTTAAGCTTATTGTGGGGACACACAAAATATGAGAGAAGCTCATTCCAGAGCTTGGAGGCGAATGAGAAAGTTGAAGAAGGCGAATGAGAAATTGTTGTTGTGTGAAGACCTAAATTATTTTAGGCATTATTATTTTGATTATTATTGACCTATTATTTGTTAGGCAATAATAAATTAAATATTTGTGGCTAGGAGTTATTCAAACTACCTAGTAGGCCCATAGCGCCACAGTAAATTATTGTGAAGCCTGGTATATCGACGGAGAGCCATAGGGCATTGTATTAGCGTCTGGAAGGCCGATCGAGAACCGAAGGTTTCCGAATAGTGGATCTGGAGCCATCAAGCTTGTGAATACGCCAGGAAGGTGGAAGTCGGGTGCTATTTTTCACCCTTGTTTCCGAAGGTCTGGTTATTCTTCTAAGCAAGTTTAAATAGTTTCCATTAGGTTTTCTTGTGAAAGTACTATTGTAACTTACAAGTTTTGACTAGTGGAACGGTTCGACCACGAACCCGGAGACGTAGGCAATTGCCGAACTCCGTAATCAATCTGTGTGCAATTGTCATTATTGTCTTGCATTATTTTAAATTGATTACTTAAAAGGAGTAAATTATCGGCAAATAATTAAAGCCTACAAGGGTCCGAGATCAGGTAGTAATAATCTGATTATTAAAAGTTACACTGCAACATTATCTTCCATGACTGTATGCACTGAATAAACATTTGAAATGTCTTGAATGTGTTCCATGGGTGTGGTAAATTTTTCACCTATAAAGAAAGGAATTCTCTTCGAGGTGGCTATTGGAATGGCATGTTGTGTGGCTAAGAGCAAAGGGCCCCCTCCTGTGAAACTCACAAATAAAAATTTTCTATGATGTGTCATGAATGGAATGGATCTAAGACTTCTGATAGGGAATGGAAACAATCTACCTAAAGGTGGAGTTGCAATAATTCATCTTGGAGAAGTCGTGGATCTTTGTAGAGATATTTCACTTCTTCTTTGCGGGGAGAGTTACAGATAATCAAATGGTTCACATTTGGACATGATTAACCTTGTTTTCACTCTTTGCATGAAATAGGAAGGCTCAAACTACTTAAAACTAGAAGATTTGATATATGGGGAGTCATCAGATGTGTTGGAAAATGCCTCTAAATGTTAAAACTACTAAGTTACATACCAGAACTTATTAGCAATGAAGTATAGCTTATTTAATTGTCCCACTAGGCATGCCAAAATTGTTAGAGCTCAAAATTTCACCCTACTCTGAATCATAAAAGATCCATAATTTTGAGGTGATGTGGGACTGTCTCTAAGTGTGGGACTTATGGCTTGAGATTGACCTCTGGAGGAGGTCATCTTCCTTAGTGTGTGGATTTGGAAGCCTTGCAAAACATAACCTACTTCTAATATTAAAACTAATCCTACTCTAACACTTCCAAGGGACCATGGAAAGGGAAATTCAAAAGAAAAACCTAAGCTAAAAAGGCGATGATAGAACCAGAGAGAAAGTGGGACTTTCCCAATTCCAAGTGACACAAATGCAAGTTTGTGAGATGTGACTATGAGGATGCATGAAATTCTAATGTAAGCAAGTAAAATAATATGAAATACGCAAGAGGGATTAACATTAACACCAAACATAGAGTATTTAAAGAAAATAAATAAAACACACTTGCATTAACCAATATTTTATAGCTTACATGTGAAGTCAAAGCAAGAAAATATCCATTCACAAGTTACATAGATCTAATGCATAAAGTTTTTAAGTTTCACAGGGAATAGCTTGAAATTTGATAAGGGATAAAAGGGAGAAGACCCTTACAAAGTGCATAAACACTTGTATTTATATAATTCATGGAATGAAGAAAGAGAGGATGGACAATCAATCTAGAATCTGACCCCTGAAAGTGTGATGAATAAGCATGTGCATCATGATTTCTTACAGAGTTTGTTTGTAGTACAAACATGGGTGTCATTGAATTAAAGCCAATAACCATAGTACTATCCTTTGATTATATCTCACACCATCAGACTATGCCATAGGGTGTCATGCTTCATTAAATTTTAGTGGTTAGGGTAGTTTCCCTTTTGGTTTGGATTCTGGCATGGATTTGATACTTTTTGTGGCTATATCTTCATGCTCGAGACCCGTAGTAAACTGTAGACACAACATGCACATACTACTATTTTACTATACCGTCAAACGTATGTTGTTTTATGTATGGATCTTGAGTAAGAAAATTATTCACTGGTGACACACTGTCCTAGTCCATCTACCTTTTTTTGACTTGTTTCTATTGTTTTATCTCTCACATCTTGTCACTTCTACACCCAAGTTTTGGTTCAGGTCACATGGATCCTTGTCTGTCAATATTATCACATTTTTCGTAGTTATCTTCAAGGAAACTAGCACCCAGGACTGGACACTAGCACTAGGTGTTCCATCCAACCTGGGCACTCATGTCCTCTTTGTTTTTGTTCACATTTTTGACATTTTGTGTCGGCCTTTTCAGTTTTTCTTACTCCTATCCCGAGGTCCTAGTTGGCATGTCATGTCACTAGTGTCAAAATTCAAGTAAAGAGATCCCTATATAAACACAACATACATACCATTATAAGTGGAAGGAAATTTTATCAAGGGCTATCTATCTACATACTATCAAAGGGACTACATTTTGGGCTTATTACTCTGCATACACTGCATAAGAAGGGGAAGTTTCTGAATTCCATCCCACACATTTGCATTCTATCTAGCTATTGCCACTATCTTGGTGTCACTGGCACAAGGGAAACCTAGGAGCACTATTACACACACAAGCACATAGAACTACATGGAGTCTGAGATGTAGTGCATGCTCGGTCATAAGTTCATCTATGTTGGGTGACTTAATGAGGATCAGTATGACTCCCCATTTGCATTTTATTTTTTAGGATTTGATGTAGTTTGGGGGGTTTTGTAGGATATTATCATTTTGTAGGTTACCAGTGAATTGGTGATCTTCTAGCAACCTACATGTGATCAACAATGAAGGGTAGACGAAACCCTAGTGACACTAGAAAAATCAGGTTTGAGATTTTTGCAGACTCCAGTTTTTAAAAGAGGTCTATGGCACCCCAGGCACCCTCGCCCCTTCCTAAGGCACCTATGTCCTGAGCTATGAAAGCAAGTTCTAGAATTTATATCGAGCATTTCCAGCATTCTTCCTATACCTGTCTCATCAGTTGTTCCAATTTAGTCTATACTTCAGGATAAGTGAAAATCAGATAAGTGCCCTATCTCTCTCATTTTCTTACATATTGCATCTTTAGAAAGCTCTTAGAATTTGAGGTACTATCTTATTGTATATCATTGTAGCAATTTCTAAAATTAGATTTAATAAAATATTCATATTTTATTAAATCATTTGGTGAACCCGTTTCTTAGAACTCCTTGCCCTAGGATCCACTAAACCCTAATGGCTAAAAGTGTAGATCTTCCTCTCCTATGCAAGCTATGCATCATGTGAGTGTTAATCCTATCCTTGATGATGTTGTTGAAGGATGAATTAGCTTTATCTTTATCACTAATCCTCAATTTGATGATGACATGTTCAAAGACAACTTGATGCTAATGAACACAAAGTTCCTACTAGTTTTGAACACTCTACTCTCAGCATTGTTTCTAACACTCAATATTTTTTGGATGTAATCCTTGTTATTCCATAAGCACCAAGACTACTCCACCTTCTTCTATTTTTGTTGAAACTCTTGATGATGTTATTATCAATTATATGCTTGGTCTTGATTGTGATACTATAGATAAAAAAACTTCAATGATGAAAATGTACATGCACATGATGTTGTTTCTCATACTAGTCAGGATGAATGTAAAGTTGTATCTCATGCTTCTTCTATTTCTGAAAATGTTTCTAATGATTGTAAAGATACATCTCATGATAGTTCTTCTCCTACTTCACTATATGTTGATGATACACTTGATGAAATACTTGCATGTGAAACTTTGTCTGATACTGATTATATTTCTGAACATGAACATGTTAGTAATATTCTACTTCTCTTAAGACTATTGAATGTGAATTTTCCACTCCACTTTCATCTACTTCTAAGGTTGTTTCTGATGGACATTCATGATGATTCTTCCATTCCTACTAGCTCACCTCTTATGGTTTCTTTTATTCTACTGCTAGTATTTCCACTAATATTCCATGTTCTTCTCCCCCTCTTTCCTCTTCTTCTTCTCTTGATGATGTTCATGTTGCTTCTTCTATTTCTCCTAGTATACCACCTCTCATTTCTTCTACATCTACATCTAGTGTGCCCATAACATCTTCATCTTTTGCTTCTTCTTCTCACATTCCTATGATCACTCATAATGGAAAGCTTCAACCTCTTAATGTGCCTCTTACATCTTCTATGATTCCTCCACATGATATTTTATCACTCATGCATGTTGTTGGCCAATTACAATCTCAAGTTCAATCTCTCACTCTTGAAATAAAAGCCTATTATGCTTCTATTGATAATAACTCTCTTCATGACAATCCTATTCCAAAGAAATTTCACAATTCAACATTTCCTAAGGATTTCATCATGCCTACATTTTCATGTTTCAATGGCACTGGACAATCCATATTTACATCTTAAGCATTATCATTTAGCTATGGCTTCTTATTCAAATGATCGATTATTGCTAAAAGCCTTCCATCATAGTCTTAGTTGATGATGCTCTTCAATGGTACACTCATTTTCCTTTTGGATCTATTAGTACATATTGTGAAATGGAAGATGATTTTCTTAGACGCTTTATGCTTAACAATGGTCCTAGAGTCACATATGATCAATTACCTAGCTTGCATCAGGGAAAGAAAGACCTATTCTTGATTACATTTTATGCTTCAATTCTTGCATGCATCAATTAGTATTTCAGCCTATTGAATTAGAAAATAAATTTATCTTTTTTGTGGCTTGATTCCTGCTTTAAAAGAATGATTACAATATGATACATGTGAATCATTTACACTTTTATGCTATAAGGTTATTGATCTAGAACAATGATTTAATTACTACACATGTTATAGATCCTCCTTCTACTTCTTCTACTACCCCATCATCTCCTACTTCTTCTCCTCTTCCATCTGTCAAGCATCTCCAAGGTCTCCATCTCCTCCACCTCGCAAGCATGTTCCATCTCCTCCACCACATAAGTGTCCTCCATCTCCACCACCACTTCACTCTCCACCTAAGTCTTTGCCATCTCCTACTCGGGAGCCATTGCATTTCTCACATATCTGCTAAGCCTCATGATGTGTTGCATTACTTTTCTTGATAAGTGCTTAATTTTCTTACCTTCTAATCAACATCATCCTCCTCATCACTTGCATCACCACGTGATTTTCCTTATTACAATTATCATCCGCATCAATGGACATCATGAACAATGATTGTTGTGCCCTTCATGATAAATTACAACAATTAGAAGACAAGGGTGTCATTTCCTTTGGCTCTCACTCTCATGAGTAGTCTATTTCTCCAATTCCACACAAGTGTGTTGTTACTTTGGTTCACTTGTCTCCTCCTCCCACTTCTAAGGTCATCATTCATCCACCACCTAAAGTCATTATTCATGCACAACCTCCACCTCACTCATCCATTGATGCATCATCTCATCCACCGCACATTGCTCCTACTTCACATTGGCTTCCTAAGTCATCAACATCTGTGCTTCCTACCACTACATCTCCCATCATTGGCACCATCTCATCCGACATTCAGTTTGGCTCATACACTCATAGCTTGCTTACCACTTCACATGCTTCCACCACTCCTTTCTGCCCTCTTCATCTTTGGTAGGTGATTTTTCTCACCTCACTACCTGATGATGCACTCATGTTCTTATGGTTCTTACATGACTGTTGAGGGATCTGTTACAATAAGAACCCCACTACATCTTTGCGCTATACACTTCATTGATCTATCTATCTAGCGTACATATTCAAACCATTTCCTGATGATACACTCTTGTTCTATGGTTCATTTCTTGATTACTGAGGGGTCTTATATAAATGAACCTCATCTTCTTACACATACGTTGGGGGCATCGCTCTTCTTCCCCCCTTCTTTCATCATACTCAAATACACATTGATTACATACATTATTACTATCATTTTAATCACATTATTATCTCACATTTTTCATCTATACATACACCTATTTCCATTTATCTGTTATTCATACATACAATCCATTTTCTAAATACATTTCCACATCATTACCTATCTCTCTTGTCTGAATCAACATCATCATCCTATTTATCAACATAATCATTTACGCAATACAAAATCAAACATCTACATATGAACAACAATCATCACATCACATATCAAAACACATCAACAAAACACAATAATACCAATCATCCATCTATATATATATCGTCAAAAATCATAGTTACAAAAATACAATCACTGGGGGGCAAGCCCCCATGCATCACTACATCAATACATATCATACATCATCATCACTGTCACTATATACAATTGTGGGAGCTCTAGAACTAGAGGCTTCACTGCTCAATCTACGTCATTGGTCGGCCCCTATATCTCTCAACTTGCCTCCGTAGTAACATTAACTCAACTGAATTCTCCGCAAATTAGCCCTGTAACTCTACATACTTCATCAAACACATCCTATGTTAGGGCTCCTCCTCCTATAGCCTCCCTAGCTTGCTGAGTCTCCACCACGTGCCTTGTCATGCTCACTCAATAATACAATACATGTAGTCATCCTGTTATTGCCACTAGCTTGAACAAGTGGGCATGCTCACCTGCGATAACATCCACTCACTCCAACATCCCACCTCCCACGATCACATCTAGAGGTACATTCCGTGTCAATGTGTGGATTGATGACTCAACGATCAATGACCAATACACATCACTTGAAACCACATAGTGCCACATTAGTTATTACACATGATGACCATAATTCAACAACTAAGTAACATAATAAAAAACTAACAATACACAATACTCACGATCTGCATTACCGTTGTTATATGATCACCATTAGGGGTAGGTTCATATTCTTCTTCAACTCTAGCTGGTGGTGCTACTCCACTGTATCTATGACAATAACAGAAACAATATCACCCATTAGTACAGCTTCCCACCATGCACTATATAACTATGTACATCCTGCATTGTCAACTTATATTGACTCTATGGCCACATCCATCTCACCTAAACTAGGTGACACTATTTGTGCTCCTGTAATTCCTGGTCATCACATCCCAGCCTCCTCCACAGTCTCATCACTCACACCTAATACATATGGCTCTGGGGGCACATCTTGAGCCATTCCAAACTACCATGACACATGGTTCACTGGATGAAATAACTCAGTCACTCAAGGAAACCGGTCCTCTAGCCACATAGTACATTAGATACATCATAGCTATACTCCATCCTCTAGTCACCTTCTATAGGCTCGATATGGCCTCCATAAAATATCCCTTGGTCCCATATGATTAAACATAGACATATATGTAGTAATACCTAGTCTCCTACATATGTGTGTCTGTCCACCTATCCAATGCCAAACTATTAAGCCTCACCCAATTGGCCCGTTGATCAGGGGATCATTTACTGAAAGTTACATAAACATCTCTAAATGGTGTCAGTGCAGAAAGATCATCTCGATGAGATGATCCAACAATGTGAGAACGCGACAAACGGGCATCGGGAGCTCTTGATATGTTCGGTCAAAGTTCAGTCAATAGGAAAGTCACACTCTGGTCAACTGGTCAATATTTGGGACCGAATCGCACTGTGACACGTGGCTTGCCATCATCACTCGTCGAATTCACTCGATTTTCCTATCGAGAGACGACAAGTGGACTACAAAAATTATTTCTATTCCACATTGTATGGGTCGAAATAATATTATTAATGGTAAGGCCATTTTTGCAAAAGCCACATAGTAAATATATTAATGTTTAAGCTAACATTAGTATTAAACCCTAACCGCCAAATGTCCTACGTGGAGGAGGGATGAAGCAGTGGTATGGGGGCATTAGACCCATGCATAGAGACTGTTCCACGTGGCAGAAGGAGGTTTGAAGCGGTTGTTGGGGGGGCGGTTGCTCAATAAACCCAACGTGGTCATTGACCACTATATGCGCGTGGAAAGGCTATTTAAAGCCTTAAACAATATTTCTCCCTCCTTAAGCGCTTCCTATGGGATTTAATCCCCATTAAATAAACAAATGCCGCGCCAACAATATGTGGGTGTATGGGATCCAAATGCAGTTCCTCATGAGCATTTTTATCCTATTTTAAAAATATTATCCGCCCACATAGGGATTTAATCCCATTTTTTATGTACGGGGTGAAGGCTAAGGTTACACATAATAGCCTATGGACAATATTTTATTCCATTATTTTGGGGCCCTATTTTTGTATAAATAGGGGACCCCTCTCCTTTGGAAAAACACATTTCACGGGACACACATTCCACACACCGAAGCCCATGGAGAAGCTCATCTACTAGAGCACGGAAAAGGTGGACACGGGACACAACACGAGCTTATTATTTGTTAAGCTTGAAATAATGGACATTGGTGCAACGGAGACACCGATCCCGAGCTTATTATTTGTTAAGCTTATTTGTGGGATGTGTCGACAAGTATTGTCTATTGGCCTATTATTTTAGGCAATATTAGATGAAATATTTGTGGCTAGGAGTTATTCAAACTACCAAGTCGGCCCATAGTGCCACACCATTTACTTGTAAATCCTGGATTGTCGACCGGAGCGCTAGCTTCACATTATTCACGTCAGGAAGGCCGATCACAGCCGAAGGAGATTGTACGCCAAGAAGGTGGAAGTCGGGTGCTATTTTTCACCCTTGTCGTCCGAAGAACTGGTGTACTAGTAGGCAAGTAAAATTCCATTAGGTTTTCTTGTGAAAGTACTATTGTAACTTACAAGTTTTGACTAGTGGAACAGTTCGATCACGAACCTGGAGACGTAGGCAATTGCCGAACTCCGTAATCAATCTGTGTGCAATTGTCATTTTTGTCTTGCATTATTTTAAATTGATTACTTAAAAGGAGTAAATTATTGGCAAATAATCAAAGCCTATAAGGGTCCGAGATCAGATCGTAATAATCTGATTATTTTCGGATCACCCCGTGGCACACTGAGTGGCCTCAATATCACAATGTGCTCATAAGGCCCATACATGAAACAAAGTGGTGGCTCCAAGTCCACCCCGCTTGGTATTATTATGTGAACCAGGATAGATCTATGTGAAAATGCGCTAATACACATTGATCCCATGAAAATATAGTCCCATCCTCCTCTATGGACCAACAGATATTATGTATCTTATATAAGATGCCCACTCCACCACCCTCCACTACCACTGATGAAGCAATAATAACTATAATGAACTTTTTGCAATCACATAACATTTGATCTCAATATGGAATCCAAGATAATATGGGTCTCTTTCTATACCTATTTCTCTGTAAAGTATCATCCAACTGCTCTCATCTACCTCTGAGCATCCTCTACAACCATCACCTAGACTCTCTCTCCACCACTAGTAGTCGTAAAATACGATAAACATCCTCTAGGGTCACAATCATCTCCCCTATAGGAAACAAAATAGTACAAGTGCTTGCACACAACCTCTCACATAATGCGGTAATCATCAACATATTATGGGGTACTTCCCCAGTCTTTCTATGTGCTACAGGCCGACATGGTCTAGTATATCCCACTCAACATAAAATAGGCCCAAATTCAACAATGTACTCAAGTGTTGACATCCACATAACTCCCTTGAATGAATATACCTTTGAACAATACAAAACACCAAACAAAATTGTGACATTAACACCTCATATATAGGTTCAAAATAACAACTCATACTACAAAAAGTTAACAAATTCCACATAATTCACATTTTGCGGTCAAAACAACCTTCTAGATCACCAGTTCCCAGGAGCAGGATGTGGGTTCCTAGGAGTAGGTCATCAGTTCCTGGATCTGGGCAATGGCATCCTGAAGGAGGTTAGTGTCTTGCCTCTCTCGCCCAGGTCAGAAATGTCCAAAAATTCAAAAATCCAATTTTTCTAAAAAATCAACAAACGTGAACCACTTTCATCACATTTTTCAAAAATAATCACACTTACTAACTCATTTGTCATTTGTACTACCACAACCTCCGCCACCATCTCGAACATAGTCAACCTTTCCGCTCTAATTTGTGGCATATTTGCAAGCTCAAAGCTCAAATTCTCATCAATCAAGGTTCAAATGAACTCACTATTTAATTTTTACCATTACTATTTATAACACTTTTCTCAATTGCCAAATTACTATAATTACCATTCGTGCTCATTTTCTAACTAATACACGATACACGATTTTGCTCATATCTTGAGCTTTTCTAATCCATTTTCTACCCCGTCTATGCCATTCGGTTTATAATTTCTCCCACCATCGTAATGTACACATCTCACAATTATAAAGTCTAATTTGGAACATTTCTAACTCGATATACACACATTTTTTTGATGGTTACTATAATTCATTTTTCTCACTATTACATCATTTCACATTTTCTTTCGACTCAGCATTCATTCTTACTACCACTCTCCCTTTCAACTGAAAGGGGGGCATACAATCAGGGATCACCCTACGATCCCACTAAGGCTACTATGGGATCTCTACACACTCCTAATACATATTTATTCAAAAATTTACTCATACAACATTACGCAACATTTTCTACTAATTTCTTATCTGGAGATCCCCCTAATGACCTAATATGGGGGTAAAAAGTGTAAAATCATCTCTATGAGTAACAAATCTATCACATACATTCAAATAACAACAAACACAAACATTACTACTATTCTGAATCACATTCAATCAATTGATACAAGCATCACATCATTATATCCTCCCAGATGACTTAACATTAGGAGTTATATCACCATTTTACAGATCGACTTCTAAGATGAGGAAGTTATTCTACATTTGGACAACTGTTTCCAGATGACCTAGCATGGGAGCTACTATATACACATTACGACAAAATTCTTAGAGTGAAGGAAGTGAGACATGTCATTTCATTTCCTATATTTCTCCTATATGGGTTATTCAACATTTGATCGAAATTTGGATCCAATATCTCATATTTATTCCTCTTCACTGGATGAATATCCTGAGGATGTAGTTCATAGTTGGAGAGTAAAACTAGACTTCTCTCCTTAACACTCTTCCTCTGGTGGAAGGATGCCTAAATCCTTCTAGTTTTTCACACACATACAAAATCGGGTTGGGAATTAATCACTCCTCTACCCCAACATATCACTATCAATCAAGAAGATCAAAATATCCAAATCAATCGAACATAACAATTGTCAATCTTTCTCAAAGTGCTCCTCATAATAGTCCCATTGTCTCTCGTTACGCCGTATGGACCTTGACACGATGATCAATTTTTTCTTCCAAGTTATGTGTTCACAAATTCGGTACACGTACTTATTCAATAGGGCATCTGTGCATACTTCTACAACATGAGATTATGTAGAATTCTATCAGGCATGCATCTCTATCATGCATAATGTTACCAAGATTTCACTCAAAAAACATGAAGTGGGAAGAAAATATAAACACAAAATCACACACTTAAAACTATTTTATTACACTGCCAAATATGTTGTTTTATTTATGGATCTTGAGTAAGAAAAGTATTCACAGGTGACCCATTCCATAGTCCATTCACTTGTATTTTTGGTTTCTATTACTTTTATCTCTCATACTTGTCACTCATACACCCAGTTTTGGTCAGGTCACAAGGATCCCTTTCTGCCAATCTTCACTCATTTTTCGTCACTTGTCTCTGGACGTTAACACCCAAGATTGGACACTAGTCCAAGTGCTCCTGTCCAACCTAGGAGCCCATGTATTATTTATGTTTGATCTTATTTTAAACATTTGAGGTCGGTCTTTTCAGTTTTCCCTCTTAGATCCTGAGGTACTAGTCGGCATGTCGGGTCATTAGTGTCAAAATTCTAGAAAGAGATCTGTCTATAAATACAACATACATACCATTATATGGGTGAGAAATTATTATCAAGGGAAATATATCTACATATCTCAAGGTACTTCATTTGGGTGCATTACTCTACATACATACTGCATAGGAAGGGTATTTCATTCTATTCCATCCACACATTTACATTTTATCTAGCTACTGCACGTTATCTTGGCGTCATTGGCACGAAAACAACCTAGGAGCACTATTACACACACAAGCACATAGAAATACATTGTGTATGAGATGTAGTGCAAAACTCATTCATAAGTTCACCATTTTTACAGTTGAGGACAATCCGAACCCTCATTTTACATAGTTTTATTTTAGGATTTAATGTCTTTTTGAGGGTTTTATAGGATAATATTCGTGTGCATATTTATAGGTACCTCGCCAATCCAAGTGAGACATAAAGGTGAGAAAAATAGAACAAGTGTGAAGCCCTAATGACATTGTCAGAACTAGGTTCTGACCATTTCTATAGACCCCAACACCCTCACAGAGGTCTTGGGCACTTGTGGGTGCCCTATTCTTCTCCAAACACCCTTGTCTAGGAACAATGAGCATCTCTAGATTTTTTTGAGTTTGATTATGATGGCTTGTGCTCCTATTCCTTCAACTATTCTAGTTTAGACTCACTTCGGGATAAACAAAATTGAGATAAGTACCTCACCCTCCCATTTCCTTTCATAATTAAAAATTAATAAATTGTTTAGCATTCATATTTAATTGTTTATTAGTTATAGCAGATATTTGCCTTTAGATTTTAATAAAAAAGTTAAATTTTATTAAATCAAGTAGTGGTTTTAGTGTCTAACATAAATTTTGGACCCTAGTTTGGGGATTTGTCCAATTTTTGTTAAAACATAATATGGTAGTTGGGACTAAAAGTGTTTATATATTTATTGATTTGATAAAAAATTCTTTGTGTTCATTCACATCATATTCGTGTAAGATAAAAATTTCCTTCCATGCTTATTTTGGCATCCAAGGCATACATATTTTTCTTCTCAACTATACATATCCTTCGCATTTTCTGTAGAAAATATTTTAAGTTGCTTGTTCGCTATATGAAGGTAGATTTACATGTGAGGTCCCTCTCTCAATTATGCATAATTTTTTTGTAGGCAACTTTTTAATACCATGTATTATAGTTGGGGTCTTTGTGGTATCTTTTGAGTCCTATGGAATGTTTGTAGAGATATGCTAAGAGATTAATCACCCTTAGTCATTACAGTTTGAAAGAGGCCTTTAGTCATGCCCTCTCTTCACCTAAGTGATTAGATTATGTTGTGAAACTCCATTTGGTGCCATATAAATACAAAGTTGACATTGCTATGTTATGCCTTTATCATCCTAGTTGACGTTATAACATGTTTTAAGACTTATAAAAAATGATATAATTGGGAAGACTCAAGTTGGAATGTGAAAATCCATGTGACAAAGGTGTTGATATAATTTGTTATGGTATGGAACTCACAAAAGACAAGATTTCAGTTTCCTTTTTTTGGAATTTTTGATACATTATTGTATTTTATACTTTTGGGGCCCTTTAAAGCATTTTTCACAAGATATGACATTCCACAATGAAAAGAAATAACTTAGGAAAAATACTAGGATTTTTGACTCCTCTTAGAGTTATGAGTTTTAAACACTGGCTAAGAAATTATGACCTTGAGAAAGCGTTCATCTTAAGGGGAGGTACTTGCTCAAGGGTGAGTCTCCCAAACTACTACATAGATCAGTTATGTCCATATTACAAATAATATCCATGTTATGCAATGCCACATATGATACTAGAAAGTGGTCAAAATTGTAATGATTTCTCAATTGTTGCCCTCTAGATAATGGTATTTTAGCTTAGGATAATAGTGGAACAAATCATAAAGGTATTTGAAATATCTTCCACATGTGTTACTTTACATATTATAGAATTGTTAGATGACCATGTCCATGTCATCATCAGAAGTGTACCCTCTAGTTTCTGCTATGATAAATTGTAAAATATTATTTCCATGCTTCCCACAGCATCAAGCTAGATTCACCATCAATAGAATTTCATGTATTCAACAACATCTCTCTTCATATCTTGTGTAGTGAAAACACTACCAACCACGTGTTGGTCAATTCCCCATACATTAATAGGGAGCCATCCCCATATAGATAAGCTTGTAGGAGGGTGAGTGGTTTAGTATACACACATCCTCCTCATTGGTTGGGCAAGTGGTTTTTCTAAACTTATGAATCCCCTTCCACTTATATATAGAGAGGTATGGGAGTGCTAAAATTTCCTTAGTTGAGAAATGCAATCAATTGAATGCCCTAGATAAAGATAGGGGTCCCTCTCCCTCTAAATGAGATCAACAAAGTGTAGCTATATAAAGAGATGAGAACCTTTAATCTATCATTTATCAATCTGAGTGATGCTAACAGGGTCATCTCCCTCCTTGACCTCAGGGTTGACTAGGAGAGGGGCAATCACATTCTCTATGTCCCTAAAGACTTGTCATTATGTTTGTATAGACATATGGCATATGGTCTCCTCTTAGATCAAGGAAAATATTCACCGTTAGTGCATGTAACATTTTTAAGAAAGGATTGTGGACTATAGTATATGTAAATGGGGAAAAGTCCATTTTTTAGTATTCCATTTTCTCTTTAGACACCGAAGTGTTTCTACTTTACACTGACATTAAGAAGTTGAAATTAGTTGTAGGGAACTATATTTTCTTGTCCCTCATGTTTATAGAATACATCGTTCAAGGTTTGATCCAGAAAATATGAAGAAAAATGAAATTTTATTCAAGCGTGTCTCAAATATGTGCCAAAAAGTCAACTCAACATGTACAGAGAGCTCAACTTGCTTTGGCATGGGTTCTCCATCAAGGAGATGATGTTGTACCTATTCCTAGGTAAGCATAAGGATGTCACTTAACTGATCTAACATGTCAATGCATAGGGTTCAGAAATTTGTTGTCCCTATTGTCCCCTTGCACCTTGGGACCAAGGGAAAAGGGAAATACCATCCCCAAAAAAATTCTAGCTTAACCCATTCGTTGATGTCAACATTTCAGCCTAAAGGATTTGAAATTAGAACATTGAAAAGAGATAATTATGATTCTGGCCCGAGAGCATTACATGGACCTTATGAGCCAAACCTCACAATTATTTTATTTGCACAGGAACAACAAAAACTTGTTAAGACCATTCTAGATGATAATATTAAGAGCTCATTGAGTATTACAATTGTCAAAATGGAAGCCTAGACACTGAAATTGGCTATAATGCAGTTCCAGCTGCAGTGAAATTGCGGGGTTACAATGTGTACCATATTATGAGGAGTCAGTGGGCCAAAATTGATGTCTTCTACAACTCCTATCAATAATTCCAATAGATTTAAATTACTTATTCTTTTTAGTTTCTATGAATCCTAGAATAATTGTTATAATGCATTTATTGCATCGACAAGTTTACATGTCTTTGGCGATGTCAAGGCATGAATATATGCTTGAAATGATTTTATCTCTGATAAAAATTGATTTTTGACATGCATGTGGCTCCACAGACTATTAGTTCTAAGAATTTCTTGGGTATATTCAATACTTCTATATATAATCTCTACATAGGGTGTGGAATTGATAGGACCTGATCATAGACGAATAAATAAAAATTACCCAAAGAAATGGTGTGATTAGAAATGTCCAATAATTTATGCCTCTAAGGAGAGTTGTTATATAAAATACCTCAGTAACTTCCTGAGTGTGGTTCTACATATACTTCCATTCACATGAAGACCCACTTGCAAATGATGTCAGCATATGTCCTCTAATAAGAAAATTGAGAATGGATCTTTTGCATGAGACATGGATCAGAGGATCAGGGTTTATAATGACTGGGAAATTTATTAATTAAATGAGTGGAGATTTAGGATTATACATCGTTTATAGGTAAAAATAATGAACTTATACTTGATGTTTAGGTTATGAAAGGGACCTATCTTGATGTATTCTACCAAATATTCATATCACCAGATATAAAGTGTGAGCTTGGAATAATTTTTCCTTTAAAAATGTATGAAGTGAAACTTTACAATATCTCACGCGTAGTTAAGATAAGTTATTAGATTTATGATTCTTTAAGTAATAAAACTAGATATTAGCAACACTTATCTTTAGATGAATAAAAGTTACGAAATCCTTATATGATATTAGTTGAATCATTGGATATATTTTTTCGGCAATAAGATAGTCTTCTCTTTACTTGTCAACATTAAACAAAGGTGTGACCCAACTCTATAATGTCTATTAAATACTAGAATGCATGTTTGATGATTACTGCCCTTGATAGAAGCGCCAAACACTATATGTCTATAAGTTTATCAGCATGGCGCTTACTATCACTTATTCCCTCTTTATAAGGAAATTTATATAGGGTCAGGCTAATAAGCTTATAATATATAATTTCCTATAGAGTGTCTTGTATCACTTTGGGTCATCCTTTTTGGTAGTTAATTACGCATTCTAACCATAAGAATCACATATCTGCATGGCTTCACTCAACATTTTGATTATAAACATATATCTATAAGATTAGAATAAATGTAAATGACTATCTACCAATTGGGCAATGATAAAATTTCAAGAACAAAAAAATTATAGGTTGCAATTATTAAAAGTAAGAAACCATCCCAATGGTTATTTTTGAATGCCATCTCACAGCATTGATGTTTGTTTAACATATCTAGTTGTACACAATTCAAACCATCCCAATGGACCTCATGCCCCAAGGGCATGATGTTTGTTTAACATATCTAGTGACACAATTCAACCACACACACACACACTAGAATTACATAGAGTATGGAATGTAGTGAACACTCAATGACAATTACAGTGGGTTGATTGTTGAGGTTAGTTTGACTCAAGCATATGCATTATTTATTTCATCTAATGTTTGTTTGAGCCTTATGTAGGTAGCTAGGGTTTATTTTGTAGGTTCATGTGAGACAGTGAAACCCTACAATGAAGTGGATGTGTTAAAGAGTGAAAGGAAGAAGATAAGAACAAACTATGGAAATATTAGAAGTAGAGTTAGTGTTATGACACTAGTGCCCAGTTTAGACACCAACACCCAGGTAGTCTTGTCCTCATCTGGGTGGTCTAGTCTTAAGGATTTTCAAATCCTATTTTTCTAGGCAAATCACATACAGTCCATATTTAACCTATTCCACTCAGTTTCCATCCTA
Source organism: Taxus chinensis (assembly GCA_019776745.2). Taxonomy (NCBI): domain Eukaryota; kingdom Viridiplantae; phylum Streptophyta; class Pinopsida; order Cupressales; family Taxaceae; genus Taxus; species Taxus chinensis. Next base: position 642,863,074 of record CM034147.1, read on the forward strand.
GAATTAACCCAAATATTTAAACACAAACTAAGTAACTTTTATCTCCATATTTTACACACTTTATTCTTGCGAGGTAGATCTGGCTTATTATTTTTGTATTCATTTGATCTCAATCCTTTGATCAAGATTTATTTTCATTAAATCATATAACTCTCTCATTCCTTACTTTCAATCCACGTCATCTCGACCAAATCTTCAAATCCCTAGCTTTCTTAAAGCTCATCTTATTAGTCATTCTCTTTTACAAGAGAATATTATACCTCATCCATCAATTTCACCCCTGGAAAATCAATCAAAAGTTCAATCCTTTCCCCCTTCATGTATCCAAACCCATTTTGGGATGAGCTTCAAGATCAAAAACACTTGGGAGGGCATCCAAATGAGGATTCAAACAAAGACGATCAGTTGCAAGTTTAAGGGATTAGATCCAGGAGTGTGATATCAAGCAATTTCTCCACCAAGAGCCTTATGCAATGGAGGATATATTGGTTGAGCACAACTTAAAGGAAGAGAAATCAAACTTTGAGTATTTGAATGCAAACAAGATCATTAAGAGCTATATGATCTCTTTTGTATATGAATATGTTTGTTAATGCATACACTCATTCATAGAATCAAACTTGTGGGCAGCCTTGGATTTAAGAACCATGTTTCAGGAGGAAATCCTCAAAGAGAAGCAAGTGGAGGAAGAAATCAGACATAATGATCAAATTGAGATTCATTTGGAGGTGAGGGATGTTTTTGAGTTGTCAAACTTCTTTTTTGAAGCTAAGGAGGAGAATGAGGAGCCCAATGTTGAATCAAAACTAGATATCAGGGAGGAAACAAGTGAAAATGAGTTTGAATAACTTGTAACCCCCGAAGATAAGGGTGCATGATAGCTCTATTCCTTGAATGGAATGCGAAAGAGATAGGAAATTAGAAAAATCAGCCCATTGGCTCTCAGAGTTAGATTTCCAATCAAATATTTAACTATATTCAAGCCAAGGACATAGTTGCCACACATCATGTTCACTTCAAAGCATGAGGAGAATTTTCAAAGTACCAAAGATCAGTCGATGCACCTATCCAAACCAAATGCAAAGCAACTATGTGAGGTATTTGTTCTTCTTGAGGCTAATATTTTGAGTAAAAAGGGGGTGCAGACTATGTTTTCACTTCCACCACTTGATCTAGTTACAAAACATATATCAAGGTTATATTTTGTAAGGAATGGAAGTTATTTTTCCCAACTAATATTTGGATTTGTTTAGCTTGCTTTTCTCTTGGTTAGAGTAGGAGTAGTTTAAGTTTTTTTTTGCAAAACAAATGCTTTGCACACTCCACATGTTTCCATTTGGATCATGTATGATTTATCTTTTGTACATAATTTTTGTGAGCCTCTTTGTAGTCATGCAAAGTCCCAAATCATTCACCTTGGTGGGAAACAAATCAAAGATTTTTAGGGTACCGCCAAGTATAGTTTTCTTTTAAAGCTCCAAAGATCAGTCTCAAACCAATGCCAATTTCTATGCTTCATGTGGATTTAGGGTTAGTTTTAAAATTTTGGGATCAATTTTCAATATGTATGCTTAACTCAATGCCCAGTGGATATGTTAAGTTACTAGTCAGTTCATATAGCAAGTAGATGTCCCCTTGAAAGTCACTAAACTCTTATCTAAAATAACACCCATGTTATTTAGCCAACTTCATTCAAGTTATAGACTCATGCAGCTTGAAAAGGGATATTTTTGGAATGAAGGAACTTAGTGTCCCATGGAAATTAGAAAGCATAGTGCATCATGGGTTTTTTAAAGTCTGCACAACAGAGGAAAAGGACCACGAAATTCATATGCTGCGGAACAAGGTAAAGGACCATGCAAAAATCTAGAGTAAATAAAATTTGGGCACGAGGATGTTAAAAATTTCACACAACAAAGGAAAATTCATGGAGTCATACACTGCAGAACAAGGCAAAAGGGGTCGCGTAACACCATGAAGCCAAGAAAAAAGGGGGTTGAGCATGGAATGAATATGAAAAATCCACATGTTGCAAGCCAAATAAGGTTGAAATATCATGGAGTGACGTGACACTAAAAATTCATGGAACAAAGAAATTTTTTGCAACAAAGGAAACCCATGAAACAAATGAGTGGTAGTCCACAAAACAAGAAAAGTTGAACTCACATAACAAAGGGTTACACAAAAGAGTCAGACATCAATTTTGAAAGGTGACAAAGGGTGAAGTAAAAGAAGAATATTTGAGTAAAAGACCCATGGTACAAGAAGAGGTCATGGAAAGTAAAAGTATGGTCATGGATAAGGAGAAGAAAGGAAAGAAGTCTACATATCATTCAAAAGATACTAAAAGTTGTGAAAGACCATGAAAATCAAAACAAGGTTGTAGATCACAATAGAAATATCAGATGACATGGAAAACATAAGGAAGATAACGGATCATCTAAAACCTGTAGATTACAATGAAGTAACACCTAAGCTAGTTTAAAAGTTTGAACCACTCCCAACCACCAACATTAATCTTACATGTTGAAGTCCACATTCTCAGATGGTCTGATAGAGTGCATTGTAAGCAACCTCTGTCGACAATACCTATCTACAAACTTTGAATCATGATTGATCCTTGGTGGGAGGTAGGTGGTTGGATCTCTTCATTACTCACATGATATGATTTTATCTCTCTCTCTTCTCTTATTTTTATATAAGGGGAAATTAAATATCAAAAAACCATCCTCTCGCAACTGTAAAGTCACTATATCAAAATGGTGATTAAGATTTCAAGAGTTACAAACCTCTAATTTGGTCACATGCAATCCGTTCAGTGCCCTCCTAAGTGATGTAATGGATTGTGTATCTCTTTTATCAATAAAATCTTGTTATTTTTTCTCGTATTTTCCCTTTACATGTGTTTATTGTGTCTTTGACCTCTTTTTTCATTTATGGTATGTCATGTGTGGGTAATATTTGCATGTGTTTTCATTTCTCCATGTTTAAGATGTGTGGAATGGAATGATTTGAATAGTGCTGATATGTGGCATGTATCTACCCTCTCATCATGTGTTTTATTTTTTATTCTTCCCCTCATGAAGAGATAATCCCTTTCTATTCTGGTTGAATATCACCATTCCCTTAGCTTAGTTGTATTTCATGTATTCCCCCTTCCCCATTTTCCCCTGTAGATTCATAGCTTAGCTTAGGAGTAGTGTTAGCATTGGGTTAGATAGGTAGAGGAAGTCAACCTTCTCGTGAGGTCTATACCAAGGAGCGAGGTCCCACACCTTAGGGACATTCCCATATTTCACTGAGGTGTTGAATTTGGTAGATTTAACAAGGGTACAATCTTAGGAGACAACAATTCCTCCATATCCCTTTTTCCAAAGTAGGGAAAAATAAATGGCTGACCACACAAGGTCGTCCAAATTCAAATATCTTTGAATTTAATCACACAAAACCATCTCACATTATATACCATTCCCAAAGAAAAGCTATATGCAAATTGGCCATGCAGGGCCAAGTCTTCTTCTTTCAATTATCTAGTTTCAATCTAGTTGCAAATACAACAATGACACTGTATTTTATAAAACACAATGAGAAAAAAGAAACACACCTAGATAGTACACACAAATAAAAATTCCATAGTTTCATAATCCTTATACCCATGTGTTATATAGTGGGGGTAATGAAACGTCATTCCCTAATACCTTTACATAAGGTCCTCGCAATAACAATATGACCTAGATCCATCCACAACGGTGTGGTCTCATTTTAGGAAGCATTATAGTGACACTCTTCCCTTGGTGTTGGGGCACCCAGTTCCCACATGCACACTTTACAAACATAATATGTTGGGGATTTGATCACACCCAACCTCGCAAGTATGCCCAATGTAAGTTTTTATGTCTCTAAAATATTCTTTTCACATAGTCATAAAATCCCCCTCACCGCTTATGACATGCTTCTCCCCTATATCCACATGAGTCAATCATTGGCTCATGACATTCTCCACATATGGTATTGTTCTCTCGATAGGCTCCTATTGGTTTTTGGTTCATCACTTTCTAAGGCACATTTCCTCTTCTCCTTTACACTAGTAAATTTCATTCACTAGCATAAGGGGGGCAAATACACTCAAACAAGCCCATACCCCATAAGGACTGAAATTAAATTAAGTAAGAAAAGTACAATTACAACATTCAACTTGACTTGAAAAAATGCATTAAAAAGGTCTAAATCTAACCCTCCAACCATAGGCAAGGTTGGTATGTAAATTTAAGAGGCATGGGACAAGTTTAACTTGTCCCACAAGCCTCCAAGGACAAATTCGAATTTCCAAGAAGGTGGAGTGTTTCACACTCAAAAGTTAACTTACACATCACTTACAACACTTTAAAACATGACCCTCTATTAATTACATTCTTATGACATATTTTAATTAATTAACTAAACAATATGATTACTCACAATATTAACACCACATTAAATAAATAATGAAAGGGTAAGTGCACCACATAAAACACATGCAAAAATTAAACAAAAGGGACCAAATAAAAGGAAAACATAAAATCCCTTGGTCACATTTATAAGGTGATTCCACCCCATGGGAGTCCCTAACAAAAATACAAACACACACAACAAATACTAGTTGTCATGGTGACCTTGTTGAATTCATCTAGAATTCCAATGTGGTTGGTCTCCAATCCCCCAATGTTTGTTGTGATATTTTAACATACAAAACACAAATACCTCCTTCAGCCTCGTGGCCATATCATAACATCTAAATGAATATAAATATAATTTCAAGATCATCGATATATATGTGAATCACAACAATTATCACAATAATCAACAGTATCACTCACAATTTCATTAACTACTATATCATCATCAATTTTAATCCAATTTTCATTTTCTAGGTCTAATCAAAATATCCAATTATTACAAGTCCGAACAACATCCATCATATAACCATGTCCAACATTATATCATCATCAACATATAAAATGTCTCTAATAATCATCATGCATCATAACTGAATCAAGTCAACAATAATCCATGATCTAACATTTAACATCATACTATAATAAAGCCCATAATCATGTCCATAATATAATCAACATTATCATGATTAGTATCAAACAGGTGTCAAAGGGAAGTGGGCACTACAACAGAGTTCCAAAAGGTGTAGCAAATACACACTTCTTAACGTTTAAAGAGATGATTAACTGTCTGCATCTTTCAAACTTCAAACGCAAGTTGTCATAATGATCCCTTAACATGCCCATATACCGTCCAATCATCCAAGTAAACCTGCAAGAATTTGTAAATAAAATCCTAGAATGCTTGAACAACTATGCGCGAAAATACAACAGGCGTGTTCTTTAAACCAAAGGGCATCACTGTATATGCAAAGCTTCCCCATTCAATGGTGAAAGTTATCTTCTCTTAATCCTCCTATGAAATTCTTACCTGATGATACCCAGAGAATCCATATGTAAAAGAGTAAATTTCACTCCCTACAACACCTTCTAATATTTCCTTAATAAAAGGCATAGGAAAAGGATCAATCACACATGCAATATTCAGCTCCCTGTAATCCACACAAATCCTAATCCAACCATCTTTCTTTATACTGATTACAATGGGGCTAACCCACTATGACTCTTCTAGGAGCTTAATGATGCCAGATTTCAACTTTTTTTCAATTTCTTCTTTAACTTTTATGCGTAGGTTAGGGTTCATCCTATAAGGTCTCTTCGTGACCGGCGCGACCTTCCTTTAGCTTGATCTTCATCTCATTTAATGACTCATGTACCCCCTTTAACTCATGGTAGCCCCTAGGAAATAAGTCATGTAAATCACGTAGTAACTCAATTATCTTTGCGACTTCAAAATCAAACCAATAATCTCCAATTATGGCCTCCTTAGGTTCAACATCCGTGTCAATGTTCACTTTCTTGGTCTTCATAGGTTCATGATAGGTGTGCGCATTTTTATCCACACTGTCTAAAACCTTGCACATACCTTCGAAATGATCAATGTCCAAATTTTCGACTTCTTCATCATCCACTATATAGACCATCTTTCATTTCTCCTTCTCAAAGCAAGAGCGCTTAAATAGTTCGACATATGTCTCATATATTTCATCAAAACGTGCTCCTGGTTCTTCCTCACCAAATAAATCCTGAATGAGTTCTTCAGCCTTTTCACTATCTCCCATAGTCAAGCATTCCATAACCCATAATGCCTCTCTCACCAGAGGTTTAATAGAGAAGTAGTAAAAATTCTGGACCATTCTTGTAATCAAGTCTCTCTAATTTCTAGTCTCCCTATGCACTTCTGCATAAAAATACCAAGCGCATACACAACCTTGCAAAGTGGAATAAATTTTGTGCACCCAAAGTGAAGGTGGTAAAGCTTCCTGCCCCTCTATCCAGAGTCTCTCACACTGCTGAACTTGGTGCTAAACAAGTTGATTACCATGATATATGTAGATCTAAGTAGGCACATTGCTCCTAAGAAACCGGGTTGTTAGTACAATTCTTACTTCATTCCATTATATGAGATTATCCCTGTGAACCATCCACCAGTGTGTTGTCATCCCACGCAGGGTATACACTAACATATTTATTCTCTCCACTTAATTTGTCCACTGCTCCTCCATAGCGTGCAAGAATATTGTAGGATCTTCTTCTCTAGTGTATCGGGGTACAAAGTTGTTACATATCCACCTAATATAACAAGGTTTGTTCCTCCATACAAAGGCGCTTCTTACTTCACGCCCAACCATCTCATAGGTGTCATGCACCCAATTGTCACAAGCAATACTTGTAGTATAACTAATAGAGTGTGCATCCTCCCACTGGAGGATTCCCTCCTTATATGGCTCAAGTACTTATGAATCTCGAATGGTGCACACATAAATTTTGTTCAGATCTTCCTCACTCAAAGGTTCAACATAAGGTGTAGATTTCCCATCTATCAAAGGGATAATAATGTGTTCTTCCTTGTTCTCAAAACTTACATACCCCTTGTTGAACCGTAGATCAACATTATTTGCATAACACCAAGGGCACCCAAATAGAGTTGGGAAGTTATCCGGTTATGTAAGTTCCAAAACCTCAAAGTCCTTTAAAACTTCGATTGGAGTGGCCTTAGTCTGATTAGCCATAAACAGTACATTAGAGGATGGTTGTAATGGAGGTCTACCCATCTACACCCATGCATCTACAGTAAGCACATTCACTTCCGTGCCTATGTCAATCAATATATTTCTCAAAAGCCACCCATCCAAAACAACATTCAAAGTGATTTCCTTATCATAATCCAAGTTATGAGGGGGGAGATTAGCATGCAGCATCTGTCATCCATTCTCAATACCTACGTTCAGGGTGTTTCCCTTTAACCAATTCCCTAGTAATGGAAAAATATTCTCCTGGTGCATCATCTTGCATACCTCTTTCAAATCATCAACATCTGACTGACTGTCTTTATTGCCTTCTTTTGTTCCAACTTTCGTGACTATTCCTTTAAACACTATATTTCACCCTAAATATTTTTGAGCATCTCCATGGTTTCCTGATAAACCTCCTTCTAGTGTGTAGGATATGGGTATCTTGCATGTAAAACCTCCTCCTTAGTAATAGTAGGCTTCTGTTGTAACATCTCTCTAACACGCACAACTTCAATGCATGTAGTAATCTTCACAGGTACTACCTCATGTTCCGATGCCAACTTTGGCATTTATTGATTTTCCATGGTGCGCTATATTCTAACCATCCTTGCACCCTTTTTCTGATGTTTATGTTGCTTGTTAAGATGCTCATATAATTCTGGGCATTCCTCATAGTTATGATTCTTCCCACAAAAAGAACAAGTAATATTATGAGGGCATTCGCGACTGTAGTGGTTAGGAGATCTGCATGTAGAACACGTTCCACAAGGAAACTCGCCTCCTCCACCACCACGGCCTCAACCACCGAATCCATCATGGTATCCTCAACCTCTACCATGACTTCTTTCAAAGCATCCCTTGTTCCGATTGTAGCGCCTTTGGGTGTGATCATGATCATGGTGCTCACTTTTACTTTTAGAGTTATCTGATACTCTTGTCTGTCACACACCAATATCAATGACATCATGGATCTAACCAATCATCCTACAGTCTTCTGTATTGTGAGTCATGGACCGAGAAATCTTACAATAACAGGACACGTTCTTTTTTATCACGCGTTGTAATAATGGGCAACAACTTGCATCATCATCTAAATGACATATCTTGCAGTTCTAACAATAATGAATGTACTAACCTGCAAGGACAATTATCCTTAGTGTGCCCTTCCACTTCATAATCTATGCACTAAATCCTAGTGCGTGTCTCATTTGCTGAATTGGCTGATAGTTTCTCTAACTACTTCGCCATATTTTTAATATGTGCTTCCAGGAATGGCTCACTCCAGTGTCTATACTTCCGACTACCTCCGCGCGTAACGTTGCTTCAAGTGCTTCGTGCGGGGTCCGTATATGTCTTATGTGATAGCACCCTCCTAAATGGTTGTGATCAAGCCCCCAATGAACCATTGTGCATGTCGGTGTTGGGCCTCTAAAATATTGGCTAAGTACATAAAGGTGCATGGGGTGCGCAAGGCCTAGGTTAAAGATGGGCACACAAGGAGAAGGCGTGCAAGGCAAGGTTCTAGGAGGGTTTTAGAAAGGTCGTGTTATGCGCTAGATGACGAGGTCTCAGGACTTAGCCATATTTGGCGTATTGGGCAGGACACGAGAAAAGCGTAACCCGACAACGAATGAGGAGTGGATAAGGTGCCAGCGTCACAACGTGATGCCCACAAAAGGAATATGCTTAGCAATAGAGGATTCTAGAAGACCGTCATTACAAGGAGTGGAGAGCCCAGATCTGAAGGAGCACGCACCCGTGGAGGACCACATTCAGACACTTGGCGCCAGATCTGAGGCTACAAAAGGGATGAGTTAGCACTCTGGGATGCCTATAAACACAAGTGCCCACAGAAGAAAAAGGAGAGCAAGATCAGATCGGATATACGTAGAGGAGAATATATAGAGTGGAGCTCTGCAGAAATACTACGAGAACTCTGTGGGATTGGGTAGAGGCTATATAAGGGAGTAATGTATTAAGGGGCTGGGATATAAATTTTTCTTTGTATAGATGAAGAACATGATCCCTGCTGTGATGTATGAATTTTATCTGATCGAGATATGGTAGTCTAATGGATCCATTGAATGTAATGAGGTTAAAAACATGAATGAGTATGAATGTACTTGATTTGGTTCACATATATATATTTTCATTTCTATTCCATGGATGTTATGGAATAGATGTAAATCCCTATGTATTTTCCTTTCTGCTATAGTTCTATATGTTATCTGTAAGTACCCTCTTTTTGGAATGAATACATTTATCTAGAGCCCGTTCTGAGCCCTATGATGATTGTATGTCTCATATCCACCTTTATTCATTAAATTCCTGACATAGATGATGGTTTCCCACTTAACTCACATAAAAGAGAGACTCGGCACCCGCGTGTGCCTTAGGTGAGTGCCCAATGCCTGCTGGGTGAAAGGCTGATGCACATGGGATTCACTTGTTCTTTGGTGGGTGTAAAAATGACTACATATTGGTTATGTTGCTGGGACCTATTTTTGAATTTATAGTGGGAAATGGCATGCATCATGGTCTGGATAATGAGTAATGAAAAAACATCTAACTTTGGAGAGTGTTGAATCTTGGTTTAGGAGCATAGAGGATGAGTTTGCTCAGATATTCAATACTGGGCCCGAGTTTGATGCACATGGAGATGGGTGGAAGAGAATATCTACCATGAATTATATGAAACATTTTTCTGCTATTTCTCGGTAGATCTGTATGAATGGCTCTCAATCATATGCATCCAGAGTAAGTTGGTTCTATAGAGAGCACGTGTCTGGACACAAGAGGACTATCAGAAGCTGCAAGATGTAGATCTGATTTGGACACATGTTGTTGATCATTGGTGGAAGAGATGTGTTGGCCAGCTACACTCTGGAGTACGCTATTTCCACATATTCTTGTCTGGAAGTTACTGAGTTTGAGTTTCTTATGGGATCCCAGAGGGTCATTTCTACATGTTTTATTCCTCTGGCAATGAAGATCTTGATTGTTACCTTGAGTTTAGAGACATTTCCAATGGCTAGCTAAAGCTGTTCTGAGTGATGGGCGAGGAAGCTAGGGTGGAGGAAGATGGTAGATATTGTGACAGAGAAAGAAAGGGAGGAGAGACGACTCAATTATAGTGAAGCATGCGTGAAAGGAAGATTACTAGACAATGCAAGGTTGCAGGTGTGATGGATCTATGGAGGTAAATGTTGCAGGGAGGAATTCAGGTTCACGTGGAGGACATGGAACCTAAGCATTCTTTGCTAACCCATCTTTTCAAGTGTGTAAGAGAGACCCCTTCAGCTTTTGATGAGATTTCATTACATGGAGAGAGAAGAGTCATTTGTGCATGCATCTGAACCCACCTATTGATCAAACCCTGGCAGCTTGGTTTTCTAGATTAAGGAAGGAGTATCACTGACCCAGTTGGAATCAATAGAAGTGACAGATCTGGGCCCAGGCGATACAATTTTTCATTTCCCACTTCTATGGCTACACATACTATTTCAGTATTTAGAGGAATTTTTGGACAAGGAGAAAAGTACACAAGCCTTCGGTCTCACATCTGGGATTGGTGCAGAGGTAGACTAGTGGTAGTGGGGTAGTCATCACAGATCGTCGGTGCACAGTTCAGTGGAACTTTAGGGAACCTTGAGCATGGACCACTATAGGACCTAGTGGACCTAGTGGATCTAGTGGGTCAAGAGGAATAGGACCTGGCGGATCTAGTGGATTTGGTGGCTCAGGAGGCACATGACTTGGTGGATCCGGTGGTAGAGGATAAAAACAGAGGAAACCAAGGCTCTGGCTCAAGAGGACAAGGACCCCAGTCCACCTCATCAACTCTTGTTTGATATGTCTTGACATTTTCTAGATTAAAGGGGTAGTGAAGATGTTGCAGAACATGTTCACAAGTGTGAGCTACTATGACACGTGAAGGGGATCACAACTCCGGAATGGAAGGCTAGTCAGTTTACAATGACGTTGCAAGGGTGCACACATAGCTGGTATAGGAAATATGACCCTCATCAAATGGTGGTAGATTATACTTCTTTAAATAATGCCTTCTTAGAAAAATTCCACATCCCTGAGTTTGAATAGAAGATCATCAGCACGCCATGAAGGAGATTCAACAGGGAATGGTGGAGAGAGTGTGCAGGAGTATGACGCATGGTTAAAGTCTCTCCTATCAAAATTATCATATGACATTCACCCTTCACAACATGCTCAATGGTTTTGTTGGGGGGTTGATAACTCCATTTAGAAGAGATTTATCTCATAAAACTTTCATAGACCCGCACAAGGCATTAGAAGCCGCTCTACACGCCGAAGCTGTTGGAAGTGTTGATACTAGTGTTATCCCATTTCTAGAGGCTCAAATTGTTGCTATGGCTAAACAGCTGGAGAAGTTTTCTACGAACTCAACTCATGAGAATCGCAGTGGTATATGGTGTACAGATTACAAAGTAGAGGTCACATTTCAAGGATAGTTTCCCCCGGAGGATAATACGAGCCATAATAGTAGACTATGAAATTTGTCATGGGGACCATGATGCAAGTAGGCATGTCCCTTATTACAACATGCATAATTCAGAAGAATATTTCTTGCTACTGTAAAATTTGTATCTCTACAACCCATGAAACTAAGGATTGTAGGCTTATTGACCAAATCCATGAGGCCATTGATCATGGGGTGTGCATCAGACCAACATTGCTATTAGTTCCAAGAATGATGATCATCGTTATGAGGAGTGTGCAAATGGAGACGCATGCATGGAAGGGGATTTCACAGTAGGATTTCGTGGTCGTGGTAACCAAAGAGGAGGAAGAAGTGAGTTCCCGTCATGGAACCTATTTTAATTGTGGGTCTACAGACCACTACAAGCGCGAGTGCCTAGACTTATTGTAGTGCTCATGGTGCGGGAAGAAACACAAGTATGAGGAGTTCCCTGAGTTGTTTGATCATATGAATCAACAAATCCAGAAAGATAAGGGCAATGCAATGGTGAGCATTAAAAAGGCTAACACATAATGGATGCCATGGGTGACCTGTAATGCAGGTTTAGATTCGATTATGGTAATAACAAGAGTAGAGGCTGCACGTGAAAAAATGAAATACCAAGGCAGAAGAACCTTGGTTTCAAGAGAGGAAGTTGAGCATGGGACGTACCCAGACCCTGCCCATTAGAACGAGGTATACTAGGAAACTATGGACATTATAAGGAGCTTACAGGGATAAATCCAGTATCTTAAGGAGAAGTGCTTGGCAGTAGGAGCATAGGAGAAGTGTTGAGGCTCCATAGAAGGACATGGATGAGGTTAAGGAAGTGTGCAAGATGCTAAGGCAAGAGATTATTATTCCCTTGTTAGGAGCATGGTTGAGAGAGAAGGTACCAAGTGCACTGAAGAAGAGCATGAGAGGTAGGTTTTACGTGCAAACCTTCCCCCTCATATCCTTCACTATGATAGGGAGATCACAGTTAAATGCAGTCGTGGATGGATGGCTCCTTAGTAATATCCTCATTGACACATGTGCATGGAGGTCAATGTTCTCACTTTGGATGCATGGCATCAGATGGGAAGGCCTGCATTATAGTCGTCTTCAAATGTATTATATATGGCAGACAAAATGAGGAAATGCCCATCGGTGTCTTAAAGGATGCAACTATCACCATTCAGGGGGCTAAGTTTACTAGGGACTTCAAAGTCTTGGCACTCACCAAGGTAGACAATTTCCCAACATTACGTTGGGCGCCCATGGTGTTATAAGAAAAATGCGTATCTTGTGGTTCAATAAGGGGTACATCAGCTTTGAGAATGAGGAAGAAAGGGTTATCATTCCCCTTGCAGATGGGAAGTCAGCGTCATACACAGATCCATTAGGAGAAGAGGTCCTTGATCAGATTTATGTGTGTTCTATTCGATACCCAGAGATAATCCATCCTACCGATGGAGTTATCCAGTTTGAGGATGCTCAATCGGTAAGTGACACCACTAGTCTTTCATGTGATAATTGGGTGCATGGGACCTATGAGTTAATCTGATGACATTTGAGAGGATCGGTAACAAAAGTGACAAAGGAATGTATAGTTTGGTGCCTAGGGGGAAAGGAGCTACCTCAGTACTCAGGAGGAGCCTTCCCTTGAGGTATTTTTGCAGAAGATGGAAGCTCAGTGGAAGGAGGAAAATAAACGAAAGGGGGTGTTAAGTTACGTCCTACTCAGAACTGCTATGTACTGGTGGGCAACATGCATCAGTATAATCTCTTAGAATGGCACGTAAGGAAAGAATTTCCTTCTCTGTAAGGATTTGCAAGAGCAATGCACCCTCAGCTATAAAATACTACCATGGTAAAGAGACCGCTTCCCTCCATATCCGAGCATGTGAGATAGCATGGATGGGAAGCATATAAGCATTGCCACCTTCATTAAGGGTTCAAAAGTTGTATTCCACACTACAAGGTTGTGTACATGCATGGTACATCCATACTGATACATGCTGCTAGATAGGGAATTGGAAGGAGTTAGTGGTTGATCTCATTCAAACATTCAAGTATCAGAGTACAAAACCCTTGGTGGGTAAGGTGTTGTAGGTTGTCAAGCATGCCTTACCATTGGAGATAACGTCGTGGTATAAGATAGGCTATTGGACTTGTTAGGTGAATGTGGTCTAGAGGTGCGCTTTGAGGAAGAAGAAACATAATAAATATAGTTTGAGTGTGCATGTATGGAAAAAGGAAAAAGGGAAGATGGTATATGTTATTGATCGGGAAGAAACAAGAGAACTTGGATGTTGACCATTTGGTAGGGACGCGTGAGGTGTTAGACAGTTTTGATGAATGGGTGTGCGCCTATCATGAACCTTTAAAGAAAAATAAGGTTAACATCAGCTTGGATGAAGAGCCTAAGGAGGATATAATCAGAGACTATTGGTCAGAGAAGGAAGTCTCTAAGATAATTGATCTTTTACGTGAGTTTGAGGATTTATTCCTCGCATGGGTATCATGAGCTTAAAGGCGTTCACCATTCCTTGAGGGAGATGAGACTTAAGTTAAAGGAGGGTGTGTGTCCGAGTCTGGAAGAGACCATACCAAATGAATCCTAACCTATGTGCGTGAAGGTCAAGGAGGAAATAGATAAAATGATAACATCAGGTATTATTGAAGCTGTTGAAGAGTTGGAATGGATAATTCCAATGGTGATTAGTATTAAAAAAGACAGAAGGATAAGGATATGTGTGTGATTATAGGGATCTAAATGCAGTGTGTGTCATTGATCTCTTTCTAACCCTGTTCACTGAAGAAATCTTGGAAGGAGTGGTAGGGAAAGAAGTCTACTCGTTCACGGATGGGTTCTCAGGCTATCACCAAGTGATAGGATTGCAAAGGAAGACTAGAGAAGGAAAAACTTCACCACCGAGTGGGGAATTTTTTCCTATATGGTCATGCCTTTCAGGTTGAAGAATGTGCCTAATGTGTTCTCACGCATTGTATTGCAGGCCTTCCATGACTTCATCCACAAGTTTCTCCAGGTGTACCTTGATGATTGGAACGTGTATGGACTAGTCAAGGACCATTGTGACAATCTAAGATTGATGTTTGAAAGGTTGTTGACAGTTGACGATATACCTCAACATTAAGAAGTGTGTATTTTCTACCCCATTTGGGACCTTTTTTGGGACACATCATATGCAAAGAAGTCTTACTAGTGGATCCTTCACAAAAATTGCAATGATTGTGGGATTCGAAGGAATCTAACTAGTCAAAGCATAGTGCATGGATTTCTTTGGAATATGGGGTACAACAAGAAGTTCATTAAGGGATATGCCAAGATCACCATGCACCTTTAGAAGAGTTACTTAGACATAAGAGTGCCTTTCATTGGGGAGAGGCACAACAGAAGGAATTTGACACTTTAAAGGATCGACTTATCACCACACCCATCCTACGTTTCTCTTCTTGGGATAAGAATTTCGATGTTCATGTGGATACCTTAGGGACTGCCATTGGAGTAGTACTTGTACATAGCTTGGTGAGGGGATTATTGATCATCCTTTGTGCTTTGAAAGTAGGAAGTTGACACTAGCATAGAGTAGAATTATACTACAACTGAGCGTGAGGCATTGTCGGTGATCTCCGCACTTCATAAATTTAGGCAGTATTTGTTGGCAACCCCTTTTATATTTTACATTAACCATATGGCATTAAAAATACTTGGGTGAAAAAGCTCGTTCTACAAGGGCACATATGTCGGTGGGTACTATTGTTCCAGGAATTCAAGTTCACAGTGGTTTTCAAACCAGACAAGAGTAATTATGGACCTGACCATTTGTCTAGGATTGATTCAGGGGAGGACACGCAAAGCATTGAAGATACCATGCCAGATGTGTAGTTGTTTAGGTTACGGCGTGTGCCCTCAGAATTGGAGGATATTATTGTGTTCCTTAAAATGGGTATGGCACCGAGAAGGGGGTGAAGACACTAGAGAAAAAACAACTAGCCATATGTGTTGCATGCCCTACATGTTGATCAGTGGAGACTTATACAAACTAGGGTGTGATTAAGTTTTACACATGTGTGTACTAGAGCATGAGTGTTTCACCATCATAGAGGAAGCACATGAAGGAAGTGTAGGTGGACATTATGCAGGTGACACCACCACACGTAAAATATTAATGGTAGGATTCTAGTGGGAAACTCTGTATAAGGATTGCAAGGAGTATTGTAAAGCGTGTTGACCATTGTCATTGCGCATTGGCAAGCCATGACGAAGAGATGAAATGCCTTTACGCCCTATCCCTAGCACTGAACCTTTTGCAAAATGGGCAATAGACTTTGTAGGTCCTATTACACCAGCAGTGCGTAGGACTAGATCACACTATGTAATCACTTACATGAACTATTTGACAAGGTGGGCAGAGACAGCCCCAACTAAAGACTTTATAACAAATACAACAAGATTTTTGTGGGAAAACAGTATCATGACCTGTATAGATGCCCTTTAAGTTTAACCAGTGATAGGGGTACACATTTCTTGAATGAGATCATGAGGATCCTATTAGTAGAGTTCATGGTGGCTCATCAAAAAACTACACCTTATCACCCACAAGAAAATGGAACTGCGTAGAAGCATTTAACAAAATACTGAGTCATACCCTGACAAAGATTTGTGATGTCGAAAGACAAGATTGGGATGACAAGCTATCAGTCATATTATGGGCTTATATGACAATTTATAAAATGCTGAACAAAGCCACACTGTTTCAATTGGTGTTTAGCATGGAGGTTGTCCTACCGGTTGAGTTCATGGTACCTTCTCTGCGATATAGCGCGCGCAGGAAGGTTGGCTGATGAGCAAGCACTAAAAGAAAGGATTGATAAATTAATGAAGCTTGGATGAAAGGCGATTGTTGGTCAAATGGATCCAAATGATCAGAAAAAGCAAAGTAAAAATCATTGCATGATCACCACATTAAGAACAAGAAGTTTGAGGTTGAGCAAGATGGTCTTACTGTATGATTTTAAATTTCTGTGCCATCCTGAGAAATTAAAAGTCCATTGGTTGGGTTCCCTACACCATCTCGTACATCCTTGATTTGAGCTCGTGCCAGCTACAAGCACTGGATGGGACAAGATTTCTAGGACACTTCAATAGGAGTAGGCTGAAGCCCTACTATAAATAATTCTTCCTTGGTGTTTGTAAAATAAGGCAGTATTGCTAGTTAGTTTAGGATTTCCTTTAATGCCATTTTTTAATTTTCTTGTGTTTCCCTTTCTCGTTGTTGTTTTGTGTTGCTGCCTTGGGCACTGGTAATCTCATTAATTTTTGAAGGTTGTGATTGCGCATAGAGGACCATGCATCATTTTAAGTGTGGGGTGGAGTAAGGTGGAAGAAGTTGAAGTGCGAAGCACCAAGAAGGATTGCATTAGAAAGCCTGAGTTGAATGGCCCTGTGAAGGAAGTACATGCAAGGAAAGGTGAAAAGGGATGATTTGTGTCAGGATAAGGCTATATTAGGGATCCACGTACAAGAAGAGGAAGACAGCACAAAAGCAACATGAGTTAGGCGGAGAGAAAAAATCATGACACAAGAAGTGCCTTTGGCGCTGGTTTATGCGTGCGCAAGAGTCTCCTATTAAGATGGATTGGTTATGCATGCCAAAAGGTTGGGGAATTGTCCACGTGCAGGATTAGACGCATGAGTTAAAGTGCTAAAGTCATGGAATTTGGTGAAAAAATTGCATTGAGTGTTAAAGTATGGTGGTAGGTAAGGTAACATTTAATGTTAAGAAGTGGGTAAAAACTATAAATAGAAGGTTGGGCACTTCCATTATATATTTTGCGATTACGAATAAGGGAGATATTTTGTGAACTAGGGTTTCCAGAGTTGATTCACGTGCGAAGAAAAATTGGATAAATTTAACAGTGAGTGACTAGTTTGGATCTGCAAACTAGGAGGGAAATAGTTCATGGGTGCATGGAGAGAGTTGTGGAGAAGCACCATCTTATGAAGGGGATATTCTAGTTAGGGGTTTGGTATCTAGGGCACGGGTTGGAAAGGAGTTTCTTCACAAGTTTGAGATTTGAACTTAGAAAAGATAGAAGAGCAGAGCTAGGAAGAGATATTGAAGTACAGTGATAACCTACACAATAACACCTAAGAAACTAGTAGTAGCACCTAAGAAGGTCAATGGCAAGGGAAAACAACAAGAGACTACCGCAAGTACCAATGAGGAGTGGTATGCAGAAATGTAGTACTCGGATGGAGTTTTTCTTGGGAAGGAGTGGGAATTCCATTTGAGAAATATGGCAGTGAGCGATTATAACCATCGCACAAACACAACAGAGAAGGAAATGGTGCTGGAGTTAGTATGCTTGATGAATAATAGTGATGAGGTAAAAGTGAAGTTGGAGAAGGCAGGTTTATTGCAACTCTATGAGTTGCTCTACTTTGGAAAGCCTGAGCGCCTCTATAAGTGGCTGATGTCACATGTACATGAAGACCACTTTCACTTCGCAGGGTGTAAGATGCACATAACCCCTTAGCTAATTTCAAAATTCAGAGGCCTTATCTATGAATGAGAAGATATAAAGGACGACCTGTGTGACAAGGAAGCAATTAAGGACACAGTGGCCGCATATGTGCACAAAAAGGGGTCAAGTTATTTTGATATCGGGGATATCCAAGACTCAGTAATGAGAATGGCCACACGCTTGGTAACAAAACTCAACGCACAAGAAAGATGGACACAGGTAAACAAGTCCTAGTTGAATGTTTGTAGAAGAATATCAGAGGGCACCATCTACAATCTGTCCACATACATCGCAAAGGAAATTATCACCAGCACACAAGAAGGATACAAGATTCTCTTTGGTAATGTCCTCTTAACCATTGTGTTTTCAGAAATCGGGGTACCAGATGCAGCAGACAAGTTTGTTTGGGAGTACCCAGAGGAAAACCCCTCACATGCAAAAAGATTTGAGAAATACACTTGTGATAGCATGACGCCCGTTCACAAGGCACATCTTGAAAAGTGGTATACGCACTTAAGGAATGCGTTCGGGGCAGAATGGAGAATACCGAAACAACTGCCAATGTTTACAGTAGAAGAAGCTAAGTTCGATGTATACCAACACTTTTGTATTGGTAGGTTCAAGTTGACTGATGAAAACATGAGCCCACGGTGTAAGATCCCATTTGCCTTCACAACTCAATACTTCTAGGTAGTAGTTAACAAATTCAAGGAGTCCAAAAAATTAAAGCTTGACCTTGGAAGTTTGGACCAGGACCACAAGGAGATGCGCAGAACATTGGTCTACCCCAATAAGCGCACGTACATGGAAAAGTGCGTGTCGAATGAAGTTCAATCGGTAAAACCCTTGACTCTAACTATTGTAGAGAGGTCCGCGATGCGTGTATGCCTTCATATAAGGCCTAAGTTTGAGAAGGGCGCTTATCTTGAAAACAAGATAGCTATACATGAGGACCTTATAGGTAGGAAGAAGCCCACACCTAGACAGAAAGAAAAAGAAATTAAGAAAAAGGCACCAAGTGCCCAAAATACTCAAGTGGTAGGCGCCTTAAGAACAAGCACTAGAACAAGTACTTACACGCATAGGAAGAGGTCCCCAGTCAAAGAGAAGGCACTAGCACAAGAAAAGCTCATCGCAGAGGAAAAGTCACTAGAAGAAGCAAAGAAGGATGGATCCCCTGAGGAAGAGTCACCTCTTAGAAAGAAGCAGAGGATAGTCGAGGAGGCTGACTCAGAAGAAACTGAGAGCCTGGAGGCCTACATAGGTGAACAAGATGATGACGACAAAGAAGATGATTATAAAGAGGACTAAGAACCACTTGTTTTCAGTGTGCACGATTTAGAAGAAGAGGGTAGAGAAGAAGACACATGGGTTCTTGTTCGTGTGGCGCAAAGGTAGCCATGAGGAGGAAGGCTCCCAGGACATGGAAATAAGTGAGGAGGTTGGAACGCACGACTAGGAAACTCCAAGCCTTACGCAGGAGCAATTAAACGAGGTGGTAGAAAGAGAAGCAACGAAAATAATCGAGGCCTTGGTAGAACAAGAATTGGAGCGCAACGCTGACATAGTGATGAAAGAGGATAGGGAGGAAAGTGTTGAGAAAGAATAAGTCAGTGTGGGAGGAGGTCCCAGTCTAACGGTGAGTTTCCCCAAATCCATGCGCTCATGAAGGAAGATCCTTGATATAGAACGAGGACAAGTCACGAGCTATGTTGCTAACCCAAGGAAGGTGTTGTTGATGGCAAATCATAGCACCCCTAAGTGTCTGCAACTCAATGGGTTGAGACTCTCAGTGTGATTGCATAACATGGAGCTTTTCCCAAGTGTGGGACCTTGCGAAATAAGAAAAGTTCTCCGAATGAAGGCCGGTTCCTATCCCTCTGTTCAGATGCACACATAAAAATGCAAAGGGTTTACTCAAAAACCTAATCTAACTTGCCAAGGAGACAGGGTAAGAAGATGCATAAAATTAAACCTAAACTAACAAAGGTGATGCATCGAGGAATGAAGAACACCTGTCTTGCCAATAAACACAAACCATTAAATTGCAGTGTAAGATCATGCACAGATAACCAAAATTGTAGTGAAAGATCAGGAGGATGCAAATGAATACAGAGAGGGTTGAGAATCATCCACAGGCATGCATTATTTTCTCCAAAGATTGATACAATACACTACAAAATGACAAGAGGCAAAGTTGCATTACAGTTTTAGATGGGAGGTTTGAACTCCACAAATTCACCTGCCAAAGAGAAGAAGGGAGGGGCAAAAAAATAATGTCCAACCTTTAGAAAGAAGCCCCTCCTTACAATTTATAGGAAGAATGAGAGAGAAAAGAGAGAGGAATTCCAAATCTACCCCAACCACCTCTAGGTTGCATTTAATTCATCTCATTATGGCGGTAGGTGAGAACCCTAGCAAACCCAAAAATGGCGAATTATATTTTGTATTTTGAAGAACTTGTTCTCACCCAATTAAAGATATCCAATTGTAGTTAGATAGAGGACCTCGTAAGCTTTCCAAAAATTCCAACCTTGCGTGAATCCGAGCTCCCTGTGAAAAGTTATGGCCATTTGAATATCTGCGTCAGGGTTTGCTTTCTGTCAGGATGTCAACGCTCAAAATGTTGCACCTCCTGAAGATGCACCTTGGCGCAACTATCCTCGTGTCGACACCTTCTTACTTGCACCATGGGCACATCTTTTTTAGTGTCGACAGCTTCTTACCTGCGCCATGGGCGCATCCATTTTTGTGTTGACATTTTCCGCTTTGCGCCTCCAACCTGTGCCATGGGCGTGACTTTTTTCGTGTTGACACCTTCTTACCTGCGCCATGGGCGCATCCATTTTCGTGTCGACATTTTCCGCTTTGTGCCTCCAACCTGTGCCATGGGCGCAACTTTTTTCGTGTCGACGCCTTCTTACCTGCGTCATGGGCGCATCCATTTTCGTGTCGACATTTTCCACTTTGCGCCTCCAACCTACGCCATGGGCGTGACTTTTTTCGTGTCGACACCTTCTTACCTGCGCCATGGGCGCATCCATTTTCATGTCGACATTTTCTGCTTTACGCCTCCAACCTATGCCATGGGCATGAATTTTTTCGTGTCGACACCTTCTTACCTGGGCCATGGGCGCATCCATTTTCGTGTCGACATTTTCCACTTTGCGCCTCCAACCTGCGCCTTCAGCTGTTGGTGACGTAATAAATATCAGGCTTTGAGTTTCTCTGATTTCCATATTCTTCTGCTTGTCTATATCTACCCGGGGGGAAGATATTTACAACAGGTGTTACGCGCGCACTTCCAGAGCACTATGCCCATGGAAAAACTTCTAACTATGACGTCATTTGACAAGGAAGGCATGTACCCCAAGACAGGGAAGATGCTCTCTTGGGCGTTTGAGTCCCATATTGACGAGCTAGAGTTCAAAGTATACCAAGGGGAAATCATGCCAATACCGGAGTCTAAGGGAGCCAACCCCTTGGTAAATGCCCAACAACTCTTGGATGAGCAGTTATGTAATGCACTCAACAAGGTCGCGGTCGAGGTTGAGGCTAGGCTCTTTGGAAGAAATGACAGAGTAAAATTTCTAGAGGGAGAGCTAGAAAAGAAGGAAGAGGAGCTGACTGAGAAGACTAAGGGCTTGAAACAAGAAGAGTTGATCAGTGTGCAACTGAAGAGCAAACTAAGGGATGAGAAGGTGAAGGTGCGTGAAGTATACAAAAAGATGGAGTCTATCACAAGCACCATTATATTGAAGCATCTAGACCTAACGCCGCCAGCATAAAAGTATGGATCCACTCTTGAATGCTTAGAAGATCTGATGCGCATCCTCACCGTGGAGAGACAACCGTTGGCCCTGGAGTCCATGAAAGAAGTTGTAACACGCTTGGTGAGGGAGGACAAATTAAAAGTGGTAGCAATCACTGTTGAGTATAGCAAGGTGCTTGCGGATGTCAAGATTGCTACCTAATCTACTGAGGCCACGCATGATAATTGCGCAGACAGGGATAGAGTGGCGAGCATCTTGGTCGCCACTCATGAAGCAGAGCTAAATGAGTTTCAAGAGAAGAATAAGGGAAATAGGGCAGAAAGGGACAAAATCCTTGCCGAGGTCAAAAAAGAAATTCGAGGCCATTGAAACCTTAAGGGGTTCAATAAAAAACTGATTGAAGGAATTATACCTGCAAATCACAAGAAGAATGGACGCACTTGAAGACATGAGCAAGGAGTTGGAGAAAATTGTTGACACCATGAATGCTCGAGGAGATGGATTGGGTTTTGGGGAGGTAAGCACCCTAGTCGGTGACCTCTTCCAAAGAGTGGAAACTGAAGTAGATGCCTGGAAAAAGCTGGAGGCTGACTTAAAAAGGGACTTCCCACTCCTTTTGTAGCAATAATTACCCTTCCATTCTTTTATTCTTTCCCATTCCTTCATCCCCTTATTCTTACTCTTCCCAAATTCTTTCATTCTTCTAGGACATATTGTAAATCTTTACTCTTGAAAAGATGTTTCCAAGGGTAGAGAACAGGTTTAGTGTGGGGTGATGTTGGGCCCCTAAAATATTGGCTAAGTACACAAAGGCATATGGGCGTGCAAGGCCTAGGTTGAAGATGGGAACACAAGGAGAAGGTGCGCAAGGCCTAGGTTGAAGATGGGCGTGCAAGACAAGGTTCTAGGAGGGTTTTAGAAAGGCTATGTTGCATGCCAGAAGACAAGGTCTCGGGACTTAGCCATATTTGACGTATCGGGCAGGACACGAGAAAAGCATGACCCGACATCGAATGAGGAGTGGATAAGGTGCCAGCCTGGAAACATGATGCCCACAAAAGGAATATGCTTAGCGATAGAGGATTCTAGAAGACCATCATTACAAGGAGTGGAGAGCTCGGATCTAAAGGAGCATGTGCCCATGGAGGACCACATTCAGACACTTGGCACTGGATCTGAGGCCACAGAAGGATAAGTTGGCACTTTGGGATGCCTATAAATACAAGCGCCTGTAGAAGAAAAAGGAGAGCAAGAGCATATCAGATATACGTAGAGGAGAATATAGAGAGTGGAGCTCTGCAGAAATACTGCGAGAACTCTGTGGGATTGGGTAGAGGCTATATAAGGGAGTAATGTATTAAGGGGCTGAGATATAAATTTTTCTTTGTATGGATGAAGGGCATGATCCCTGCTATGATGTATGACTTCAGTCTGATCAAGTTGTGGTAGTCTAATGGATCTATTAACTGTAATGAGGTTACAAACATGAATGAGTATAAATGTAATTGATTCGGTTCATATCTATATCTTTTCATTTATGTTCATGGATGTTATGGAATAGATGTAAATCCTTATGTATTTTCCTTTCTGTTGTAGTTCTATCTAGTATATGTAAGTACCCTCTATTTGGAATGAATATATTTGTCTAGAGGTCGTTCTAAGCTCTATGATGATTGTATGTATCATTTCCACCTTTATTCATTAAGTTCCTGACATAGATGATGGTTTCCCACTTAACTCATATAAAAGAGAGACTCAGTGCCCGCGCGTACCTCAGGTGAGTGCCCAACATCCGCTGGGTGTAAGGCCGATGCACATGGGATTCCCTTGTTCTTTGGTGGGTGTAAAAATGACTACAACTGGCTTGCATGGATATCATACGAAAGCTTAGACAAAAGTGTTTTGAAATGGGCATAATATTCTAGAACACTCTTAGTAGTGCCCTACTTAATATCCTTAAGCACGCTTATACTCTTCTGCTCGAACTCAGGGATATAAAACTTCTTTAAGGAAAACATCATGTCAAAATTTATGCAACTCTGATCAGGGTTAAAATTTCTGTACCAACTATAGTTGCAAACTGACTTGCCTTGCGCTCATAAGCCATAATCCCTTTTGCGCAACACATTATCTCACACATGTGCACATGCTCAACAACATCTTCTATTCCCCTATATTCTGGAAGACGAAATGACATCTCCATGTAAATATTATGGGGTTGGTGAGGACTATGCCTGATCAGGGGATCAATTTCAGTGTCAAATGTTCCCTAAACTTTCCTAGACCATGCCAGTGCAGTAGATCCTTCAGAGAGCTTTTTGACGACTGTAAGAACGTGAAAAATAGACACTCTGAGCTCGAGTTATGTACGGTCAAAGTCCAGTCAACAGGGAAGTCAACTTTGGTCAACAGGTTAATAATGGACCAATAGCACTGCGACACGTGGCAAAAGGAGAAAAGGGGAAAAATGAAGGTTGTTTGAGTTGTTTGCAACCTCCGGTATTTGACACATGTAAAAATGTTCCAGAACAAGAGGCTCAACTTTTGTTACGGAGGGGAGTCCGACTGCCATGAGGACGATTATATCCTTGCCGACGTGGTGGGTCCTCAAACCACCACTTGTTCAATTTGCCTATCGAGGATCGACAAGTGGTCTTTATTTCCATATTTCATTAGTGGAATATCACAGTATTATTCAAGGTCAAATTTTATGTTACTTTGTAATTATTCACCATGAAATTTGCCTTGTCACTATATGGTTACACCTCCATATTGGTCGCTTAAGCTATTATTAGCCACACATTATATTTTAATGCTTTTGCCACACATTATTCTATTTGTAAACAACCACACATTATATTCTAACCAATTGCATTATATGCTAAACCTCCTCCAAGTGCCAACTAATCAAATTCCACGGTCTTGTGGTTATCCTTCCCACCAAAATGGCTCTCTAAGCCAATAAACAATGTATATACCTTACCATATAAAGTGCTCCTTTATCCATAATGCTAATAAGGTGGGATTAATCCCATGGGAGTTGGCGATGGGAGTGGAGATAGGGGATTCAAACCATGCATGGTGGGGTAAAAGGATATGCACCCAACCATTACGCCAAGGAGCTCTAAACAATATAAAAGGAGCTCGGTGATATTTGTAAGCGACAAGTGCCAGGTCTGTGTCAAGCCAATAAACAGGCAGTTTTGGAAAAAATGTAATTTTGAGGCACTTCCACTCAAAACCAGATCTCGAGTTATATATGAAAGTTGTTCATAATTTTGAGACAATCACAATGGTGTGATCAATTTTCTAATTTGGAGCTTTTGTGATATAGTCATTTTTTGTTAAATTCACACAAAGGCATAGAACCAAAGGGAGACACCACTGCAAGTGGATCAGGAAGGTGAAGGACAGAGGCTAAGCTCCGTTAACGTCCTTCAAAGGTCTGAAACATAGTTTTGCAAGTTTTTGATTCATTATTGGTTAATGTAAATGTTATTGTATTTACATTTTTAAACATTATTAATGGATCGGTTCATCACGAACCCAGGGACAGAGGAATTCCGAACCCCATTAACAATCTGGTGTTGTGTTCTGATTTTATTTTCAGTTTATGATTATTTACAATAATTGAAGTTCATAAAAAGAATGTGGATGCAATGGTAATCAATATTTGACAACTTTGAAAAATCGATTAAAATCAAGAAACAATGAATTTGTGTTTTGATCAAACATTGAATGTTGAATAAAAAGGAATTTAAATTTTAGTTTGGAAAACATTCCTAAATCAGAATTTGATCAATTTTTGGAGTATAAAAGACTTCAAGTTGATTAAAAATTAACAATCCTTGAAAACGTTTAAAAGTGGGAAAAAAATAAACACCCATTTTTCAGATCAATGCCCACCTGATCTAAAACCTCATGTGTTACCTCTGCCTTTAGACCCACCAAATCCACCAAAACTAGAGCCACCTATGCCCTCTCATCCTTCACCTGTAGCCGAAAGTAAACTAGTGGATGTACTGCCCTGTGTCCCAACAGTGGTACTAAATTGAACTCCTATAGTTTGCGAGGTGGTACTACTCCCAAAAGTGAGTCCAAAATTATGCGTGCTTGAGTTCTGTGCCGACGATGTGCCTGAAAAGGTACCTCCAAATAAAAAAGAAGATGTTTTCCCGACCATAGATGCACTTGTTATTTGATTTACTCATGTTCTTCTACTCCCCAAACTAGTTTGGTGACTACTGGTTATATTAGATACTAGAAAACCAAGTGCAAGGGCTAGGTTGCCAGGTAGATTCAGATGCTTGCCCATGACACATGTCGTCTTTGCTAGCGTACTCCTACATGAGGTTGAGGAGGGTTCCTTGTCATGTTTTCCCAAATGGGGGAGTTATAGATGCTCTAGCTCCATGCCTTTTGTGTGAGCTCCAAATCCTTCTAAAGCCATCTCTCTCCTCAACGCCATCTATTCTACAATATCACGTTGTTTCTTTAACTCCCTTTCACACGCCTCATTGTACTTAAACCACCTTTCTTCTCTTTGCCTCTCTGCCACTAGGTCTACCATCCTTCATCAAACCTGCTACTGCCCATGCGCGTGGTAAGGTTTAGCTAACCATCGAATTTTCTTCCAAGTTTAAGGTTACCATCAAGATTTTGATCGCTAGTGGAATGCCTTGCAAATAAGCTCCCCTAGGATAACGTAAAAATTGGAACTCAACTACCTCCAATTCTTTTTAGACGCATAAGCAACCGGCCACTCATACAACTCTATCAGAAAGATAACAAAGAAACTCTCATATAAACAATCGTACAAGTTCTGCTCCACCCACACGCGTGCATCAAACTCAGATCCAGTGCTGAACCTCCAAGCGTATTCTTCTTCCAAATCTATTATCCACTCCTCAACACTTGTTAGGGTTAATTGGTACGTCTTCATCACGAAACATCCTAAAAACAACTGAAAAAGAGGTCTTGACAACGGAACCAATGATGCAACCTATAATCTACTGTGGAAAACCCAGGTGCGTTGACACTCACTCAACTTGAGTTAAGCGCTCACCCGAAGTGCACAAAGGTACGAGGCCCCTCTTTAGAGTTGCTTGTGTAGGATGTTAATGTGATGATGATAATACGTATTCAGATCCATAACTAATCATAAACATTTCACAGTGCATAAACCGAATCTATATCTTAGAGAATCATGAACTAAACAATAACTATAATAAGGCTAACCATATAAGAACCATATTTAGTTATGTCTAACACCATTATCCAACCAATATACTCCATTGCATTAAAACACTGTAAAACCATAAGCTTATTACACTATAAAGTATCTCTATGAGTCATGCGCACATCAGAACCAACAACATAACTCTACAATAATTCTCACACACTAAACTACATAGTTCAATACATATTTATAGAGGCGGGGGCTTGCCCTTCATTGCCCATGAACTTCTCAAAATAGGTTGCATACTGATAATAGCCATGCACCTTTACAATGGCATGCACAACATGTAAGTGTTCTAATAATAGATGTCCTATAGTTAACTCTAAGAAGAAATCCTATTATTAGCTTAAACCATGCACGACGCTTAACAACCGCTTGTTCCCAAAATACTATTGTGCGTCGCACAAGTCTTCATCTCTACGTGTGTTTCACACTCTATCTCCAAAAATAGCCCTTATCCACAAAAACGGCTAAGTCTTGAGCCAAAGTGTTTTGACGCACATTTCCTTCCCTATCTTCCTACGCCTTCAAATGCGTCTTGTTCCCGCGCGCACATCCTTTGCGTGTCTTCTCCTTAGAGCAACATTCTGTCTGCTCAACAGTGCTTGTAACCATTTTGAAAGTTCACCCACTTGAAGAAATTCAAAGTTTTTTCCACATCTAAGTTGTCAATTCTTTAGGCCTTTTTGAATGCTTCCACGTCCCTGACATTTATCTTTCCTATAAGAATCTACACCCAAAACCCCACTAGTTTGGTATTAAAGCTGATAAAAAACCTCATACTATTAAAAAATTTGTTGGATTTGAAAAGATTTGAGGTAACTTTGAATTAATGCTCAACTAATTCATTAATGTGAAGTTGTCATGTCAATACATGTGTCACTCTTAGAATTTTTGGATTAAAAATTTGCAAAAAAATATGAGTAGAATAAAACTAAAAAATTACCCATTCAATAGAAAGTAACCAATAAACATCAAACAAATCTTTTTTACTTTTAATTTATTTAAGAAAATTGTTAAATTAAAATCTCAACATTAAAAAAATGAATAGTGATACAAAAATCTATTATTTTTTTAATTGGATGAGAAGATTTTTACTAATGAATAAGTTGAAACTAATAAAAATCCGAGTCTCTAGCTATATAAAGGAAGACTACAGCATTTTCCTTGCTACTAGTTCTTAGGGCTCTCGCTGCAACCTGACGGTCCGGTACCCCAGTGGGATAAGCGGGTCACGGCAAATATATTTCACGCCTACACCAATAAGCCAAGAGATCGAGTCCAGCCCAAGATCGTTTCATCTTGTAACCGCGTTCGACAAGGATTATCGCCTGGAAGATCACCAGATCCGTTTAAAAATGGTGGACGTATTCAGCGGAGATGAAACTGCTCCTTTCTTCGGATTTCTGGGAGCCGCAGCAGCCCTTGTTTTCTCATGTACAACTTAAACCCTCAACTTTTTTGGTCAATTATATGTCAGCAATACATCACTGGATCAGTTACATATCATTTGTCATTTGTATTATCGAGAATAAATCTAGATTTAGGTCTCTCTGATTAGGAATTTATCTCGTAGAAGTTTGTCTTGTTTGATTTTATTTGGCTTTCTTTGGCGTTCGATTTAGTGGAAAATTAGGTGACGATGATAAGCGTAGATTTTTTCTCCGTCTAGTCGTTTGATTACGCTGGATTTGATTTTCCGACCTGTGGCCCGAATCAAGAATAATTTACGACAAATCTATTCTGGGAGTTAAAATAACTATCTTTGCAAAAATTGAGCAAAGCTGAATAGAAATCTCTCGATCTGATATGCTATTAATAGATTTATACACCGTTGTCAGTAACGCCATCTCCCTCAGGCAGGTAACGTTGCCCTCATTGTGGCAATGCAATTAGGGTTTTATCCATTTATCTCCAGATCTCTGATGTATTATGACGTGCGAACGAACTCCACTCGGGGAGTAGGTTTGATTCTGTCCTCCGTGTCCCTGATCCAGAATATTTTTCTATTAAAATATCATTTCCAGGATTTTAGAGTCCTTAGTGTTCCTTGCCTTCCTCCATCTTCCCGTGGATCACAGGTTTGATTAAATTTATGAAGCTTTGGTTTTAAGACTGATTTTTGTTTCTAATTTTTTTAAGTAGATAAAAATTAGCTAATCATTCAATTTCACATAATAACAAATAGAAACACTATATGGATATCTTCCAAAAGATTGGAGTGTTGGTATGGACTGCAGCTCCAATTTTTCTTTGGCTAGTGGCCCCATGAGACATTCAAAATCACAGAACAAGAAGTTTTTTGAATCTTTTCCAATCTTGTGGTGACCATATTTTCGTGGTTGAAACTTGAAACCATGCACTCTAATATATATAGAACCCACTAAGAGAAGTACATTTTAATTTATCACCCTTCCATCTGACTATTGCATGAGAATTTGGCTCATGTTTTTGGAGTCATTACCAATTATGAAATCTATGAGAGATATGGTATTTCCAGTCTGATTGGAGAGTAATTTTTCAAAAAAATTGCGTAGGCTGTTTTTGAAAATCTTGTTAGTGTAAAAGGTAAAAAATAAGCCATTGGTAAAGACTAAAATATGAAGTTTTCTCTGCTTCGGTTGTTTTTGATTTGCTGAACTAATAGTATAAAATGTATTAGGAAATACAAAATTAAAATAACAATTGTGAAATTTCTTAAAAGTAAGGGATCTCTCACAATTTACTTTTAGTTTTCTTTTGGTAACCACACATCTATGTTTGTTTACAAAATAATAAAGGTTTAAAAACTGTGAAATATGTATGAGCAAAAACCAAGAAAACAACATATACAAATACATTATCTAATTAAAATTGCTTGTGAAAACCACCGACTTAATATATATTTCTTTTCAAGAAAACATTCTTTTGTTGACGTTTGGATCAGCATTTGCAATGACTACTTACAATGGCTTTTTGTAATCAATATTTTAATCCTTTTTTTTTCCACTCGAGGTTATCTCCCTTGATGGATTTAACTGTACTTGTAATGGTTAAACACATTGCTTAACTTCATGATTAGTGTTAATCTTAATGGCACCTTGATATTTACTTGTGTATTGTCATAATGCAAAAAATCATGCTATGTGATTTCAAGTCTCTCAAAGCATGTTGTCATTTAGGGGAGAGGAACCAGTAGTTGTGTGCCCTAACTTCATTAGTGCACATGGCTACATAGGCATCTTGTTGGCACATAAAATCTACATCATTATCCAGCATATTACCAAGCCACACCCTCATTTTCATTTGAGTGTTCATTAAGAGGGAAAATCAGTTTTTAAATTGATTTACTACAAAAGTTGGACCTAAACATGTGAACAGCTAGCCAATTGTTGTGCATCCTATGTGTCATATTGTGGTTGGCTTTTATGCACTAAGTACAAATTGTACTACGATGTAATGATTCTGCAACAATTATTAGTCCCACTTTACTTAAAATCAGTACTTTAATGAACATTTTCTATCACAACTAGTGGATCTGTTCAACAAGAACGAGCTCTTGAAACAGCTGCAGCCCAACACTATTCAGCCCAATACTATTGGGTCCTCTCCCTTACTTTGCAATGGCAGAAGACAATTTCTAGATTATGTTTTCAAACTGATGCTTAACAGAGTAATTGAGATAATGCAGTTTGAAATTGAAATTAATACAGCTCAAAAAGTATTAACCTTATTGTTGTTGGCATTGCAAAGTTACTCATTAAATTCTAGAAATCCAGCTTTCCTAGATAAATTTTCTAGTGAATCACCTTTATCAAGCTAGACATGGAGCAAATACCCAAGAGGTTTGTTGGATGAATTTTTATTCAACTACATCTGATATCTGTGTTTACTCAAGTGTTCAATCTTATATCTCCAATTGTATGAATAATGGAGTTTGTGAGGTAATCCCACATCCTTAATAGAGTTAATTCAGTTCACTCTGAAATGACATTTCAAAGGAACATGACATAAGTTTGGTAGATTGATTTTCAGAGGCAATTAGTTTGCTACCTACTAGCTCTGAGCCATCAGTCACAAGCTTGACTTGGAGTTACATGCCATGTTCTAATGACTCTTGTTAACTACATGGACAAGAATAGTGAGAACTTGTCTTGTATTCTGGTTTAAAGGATACTTATAAATTGCAGGGGCATTTCCCATAGACTCATCATACAATATCAAATCAGCTTATTACATGCCTCGCCTTGATGGCTTGTGTGCTAGAAAACGTGTTCACAATGGCAATCACCCTTAGAAGAAATTTAATAAATGTTGGATAGATAGGAATCCTTGAAAGGGATTTGCTCTATACAAGTCACACGGATACTTTTCCCATCCTTCATGCCCACTTTTGAACGGAAATCCTCGGTGAGCATATAGACAATTTTTAAACTTGTACCGTAAGGAGACAACGGTAATGGCTAAGAGCCATGTTATAAGTATATAAAGCTCATACCTATTTTGGAAGGTTTGTTTTGAACCTAACAATGCAAGAAAAAGCGAATTTTGTCTCATCTCAAGCTTAAGTCTTCATGTGTGTCGAGTGTTTCTGATTGCAATGCTGGAAAGTTGAAGCTGGCATATTTTCATATTGGTCTTGTGGGCCTATTGCTCTGATTTTATAGTTCAATTATTCTCCTTTATCTTTGGGAGGAAAACTATTTCTCTTATATCGGGAATATGATGTATTTGTGTAATACGGAATATGGGTTTTTGTTTCTAATTTAATATTCTGTGCAATAATGATAATTCAGATCTAAGACAAACAGTCCTAATTTATGCTACTCTTGCATTTGTGAATAGATTTACCAATGATAAATCAATGAAGTGCAATTAGGGTTGGAGAGATAAACCAAATTATGTGAATAGATTGTGTGACATCGTGCTCAGAATGTGTGCAAAAGCGAAGTAGGGTGTTGTCAAGCTGGCCCATAAAATATCTTGATTTGGAACTCAATGTAGGATAGGTTCATGGGTATCTAGAAACCTTCATGGCCGAACTTGCCCTCTAGACATGCACATTCAGTTTGAATGCTAGGATTTGGTTTGCTGTCTCTAAAGGTCTGTTTTTTGGGTTTGTGTCCTTGTGATGATGTGTTGTGATGAGATATGGCTTCACCTTGCTTCAAAATCCTATTCTTGTGCTTTGGACCTTGGGTTGGACTGCCTCACCAAACACTTGCTGATGTGATAAATCAGAACTGTTGCACGGAGACGTGCCCCCCACCACTTGGGACGCGTACCGGGTGTGGGTACATGTACCGGGTACTTGAGACGCGTACGGAGAAGTCTCTTGTATGCGGGAACCTTTGTTAATGTCTCCTCCTGTCTCCCCACACACACACAAACACAAAAACACACACACACGCACACACACAAGGATTGTTTGCATTTTTCTGTTACAATGTACTCTTCCCACAATATGTGAGATATCAAATATCAATAGAATTACTCATCTTTTGTCGACATTTGTTTTCCTTACTTCAAAAAGTATAGTTATTTTTAAATTTCAGTGCATTCTGAATCCAAATAAATTAATAATGTACAATAGTATTTTTCTAGTTATTTCATATATATATTGCCGTCTCCCCGTACCCGTCTCCCACTTTTCTAAAAATGTCGTACCAGTGGCTATACCCATCTCCACGTACCCGTCTCCTAGTAACTATGGATGAATGCTAAGCTACATACCACTTCTTTGAAGAGGGCTCAGACGTATGTAGTTCTCCAACCTATGATGAGATGCATGTGATATTAAATATACAATAAAGATGGAGCCCTTGATCCGACCCTCACACTTGGCAACATGTACTTGATACTTAAAATTTTGCTCATGGTTGATTTAAGACAGCAATATGGATGACTTCAAATTGTCGCTCGTTGTGATGGGTTATGTAAGGAATAGAATATTTCACTGCTTACTCTTGACCTTCTTAGAGTGAGAGAGTAGGGGATACCGAGATGTTTCTAACAGGTTAGGGTAAATGTGTATTTATTTGTGACCATTACCCACTCAACGGACCCAAAAGGACCACCTAGGCTGATCAAGCTAAACTACCTTTTTGAAAAAGTGACCGTTAAAGGTGCAAGGGACATGTTTGTAGGGTGTGGATTGGTTTGTGGTTAAACCCGTTCCTAAAACTACAAACTTGTCTAGGGTGTGAAAAGAATTGATCACAAGACAAGTGGAAATCTGAATAGATGCTATGTAGCATGTGTAGTGATCCCCGAGGAGCTGAGTTGGAGAAGACTTTTTGTCTAGTGGGACTAGGATGTGTGAGAGAGCAAGAGTGTCTTAAATTGGTCGTTTGTGTGTAAATAGGATAAATATTAAATAAAAGAAATGCAAACCCCATGCCTCGTTCATAGGATGGTGGCATAAACTCTTGAGTGCATGTGCCTATCCATATGAAACCCGCAAATCAAACGGCAAAGATGTGTAGATTAATGCTCGATAATGTTGTATAAAAATTTGTAAAACTTTGTATTTGAAATGCTTGAAATAAAGTGAAATGTGTACAAGAACGACTACACTTGATTGGTCATGCCGAACAGTGCCTTTAATTTTCTAAATGTGACGAGTGCCATGGGGCTTGCCCCCATGCAAAGTGAAAGCTATATCTTGTTCACACTCTTCCCTTGTTGGTTGCATGAAATGTTTGCTAACTCGATAACCTTGCCTGCAATGTGAAATATTTTGCTAATTTAATAGCTTACTGGTAGCATGAAACACTTTGTTAACTTAATAGACTTGCCAGTAGCATGAAACACTTGCTAACTTAATAGCCTTGCCGGTAGCATCACCATCTTGCCACCTGTAGCATAATCTAGCCTTGCCAGTAGCTTGACATGTCATTCAACTTTGTGTGCCATTGAAGCCAAATTGTGAACTTTGTGTGTGTGATAAGACTGTTGAAACTTTGTTGAAACTTTGTGAAAAGTGAATAACTCTGATTTGAACCATGTAAAAACTGAATAACTTTGATCTGAATTGTGTAAATAGTAAATAACTTTGATCTGAACTGTGTGAAATGTGAATAACTCTAATCTGAATATTGTGAATTGCCATCCGCCAACCTAAATTTGTATAGTCTTAGCTAAAATTTGTGTGATCTTCTGAATAAGAAAACAATATGTTCCCTTTTTGAGGTGAGGGATGCCACTGTGTTACTCAACTAAAAGAAAAGTGGTGTATCAATTTTAAAGGCATATAGAGATAAGCCATATACAGTATGTGTACCAAACATGGTTGTATAAATTAACGTTCATGATATGATCATTAGAGATTAAGCATTATATATGTCATCTCACGGGTAATCATATTGTGAACATTGTTAAAAATCCATACAAATCAATTGCTAAAGTGTAACAGTGAAAATTAGAGAAGTATGTTAGCATGCAGATGACTTGACAGAAAAGAATCCTTTGGGACTTGTGACATGACACAACAGGCCCGCTACAAGACATTAGACAACATAACCGATATGACACCGTGCTGACATTACGGTTCGACCAAAAAGTAATATTAGTAACAATTATGTAGTAAGCATAGAATCATGAAACATGTAGCATATAATCATCGTATGTGTAGAATCATAGAGCTTAGAGTGTAAAAATGTCATACAATATAGAGTAGTCACACCAGACAATAAGCATATAGCAATCATGCCAGACAATAAGCTTAAAACAGTCGCACCATACAATAAACATAAAACAATCACACTAGACAATAAACATAAACCAGTCACGTTATTCAATAAGCATAAAACATTCACACTATAGAGAAAACAAGTCACAGAGTAACATGAAGTATATTTAGGAGCTCAGGGCCTACGATTTTCAGACAAGAACATGAGTATGCACGAACACATGATGAATCGGTGTAGAAACACATTTTAAATGAAAATAACTAACAACTAACAACTAACCATGGAGCATGTAAAGTCAGTACATAGAAACAAGCAATGGAGTTATCTAGTGAAGCATGATACAATAAAGACGAAGCCCTTGATCCAACCCTCACACTTGGCAACATGCACTTGATAGTAAAGATTTTTCTCATGGTTGATCTAGGGCAGCAATATAGATGACTTTATATTTCAGTAGCTTGTTGTTGTGATGGGCGGTCTAAGGAAGAGAATAATTCAGTGTTTTCTCTTGACCTTTTTAGACCGAGAGATTAGAGAATCCTTAGATGCCTCTAATAGCTTAGGGTGTATGTGTATTTATATGTGACCATTTGTATGATTTCTCACTCAACTCACCCAAAAGTACCACCTAGACCGACCAAGTTAAGTTACCCTTTGAAAAAGTGACCTTTATAAGTGCAACGGATAAGTTTGTAGCGGTTGGATAGGTTTGTGGCTGATCCTCTCCTGACCTATGAACATATCCAGGGTGCTAAAGGAATTAGTGTCTAAATTTGGAAGTTTGAATAGATGTTATGTAGCATGTGTAGTGATTCATGAGGAGCTGAGTTGGAGAATAGCTGTCGTCTAGTGAAGACTAGGATGCGGGATAGAGTACGAGGGTGCCTAAAATTGGTTGTTTGTGTATAAATGGTTTAAATGTCATGATAAATGGCTGATCCCCTTCTGGACTTATGAACCTATCCAGGTTGTGAAACGAATCAGTGAATTGAGGCGTGGAAGTTTGAATAGATGGTTTTTAGCATGTGTAATGATCCATGAGGAGCTGAGTTGGAGAATAGCTGTCGTCTAGTGGGACTAGTATGCGGGATAGAGTAGGAGGGTGCCTAAAATTGGTTGTTTGTGTATAAATGGGTTAAATCTCATGATAAATGGCTGATCCCCTTCTGGACTTATGAACCTATCCAGGGCGTGAAAGGAATCAGTGAATTGAGGCGTGGATGTTTGAATAGATGTTTTTTAACATGTGTAATGATTCTTGAGTAGCTGAGTTGGAGAATAGTTGTTGTCTAGTGGGACTAGGATGCAGGATAGAGTAGGAGGGTGCCTAAAATTGGTCATCTATTTATAAATGGGTTAAATGTCATAATAAGTGCCAAATGCTATATTGCCTATTGCTTGGTCCAGATTTTGGGCACTACAATTTGTAGCATTCCAATTACATAATGAAAACTATATCTTGTGATTCTAAAGGCTTACTGTTTATGGTGCTAAATGTGTTTTCTACGACTTAATAGTAAACCTGTGATTGTAATACCTAAATTGGATTTAAATTTCGTAGAACTTACGTTATTTAAAAAAAAATGTTGTTCCCTTGATTCTTCTCAAGCAACAAGGTTTTTGATAGAATATTGTGTTTCTTATATGGGCTATGGTATTCTCAAGAGTCTATGGCATGAATTGAATGTATTTTTGGTATTTTGTTTGCTTAGTGAGATCTTTGGACATGTTACACAACTTAACTCCTGTGTCATCCTGTTCAGGCATGGGAGCAGCCTACGGTACAGCGAAGAGTGGAGTAGGAGTTGCATCAATGGGCGTTATGAGGCCAGAACTTGTCATGAAATCTATAGTACCAGTTGTTATGGCTGGTGTGCTGGGTATATATGGCTTGATCATTGCAGTTATCATAAGCACAGGAATCAACCCTAAAGCTAAATCCTATTATCTATTTGATGGATATGCCCACTTATCATCAGGTCTGGCTTGTGGTCTATCTGGATTGTCTGCAGGAATGGCAATTGGAATTGTAGGTGATGCTGGTGTCAGGTGTGCTGTTTAATAATTTTTGAACCAAAGATTTCTTTTGTTTTTTGCTGTAGAACACTTGCACATTCCGGATAAGAAATGGACAACCTAAGTAAATGAAAATAAACTCCTTATGTAGGAGCTTTAAAAACAGGTTAGAATACATTAGTGTATGATACGAGGACTCATTCCACATCTAGCTTTATGTATTTAGCTTCCTACATGTTACAATGACTTTAAACTAAGTAGCCGATACGTTTTGGATATGGGTACGGGTATGGAGTATCCGATACGCAGATACGGCAAATTTTTTTTTGACCCTGGATATGGCAGTACAAAAAAAATATAAATTTCAGCCTACTAAATAGGAATTAAGTTATTAACCACATATTATGCATATGAAAGACAAGATAAAAGTAGGTAACTTATAAGTTATAAGCTAAATAAGTGAATGTTATAAATATAATAACGTTAAACGTTGTAATTAAAATACATTAGATAATAGTATTATAAGTATTACAAATGATATAATAGTGAACTTTATAACCATTATATTTTTTATATTACAATTACATTATATACATACAATAATCTTATCCACTTTATAAAGCTCTAACACTTATAATGCTACAACATTATACGACATTATAAATAACGTTATATCATTATATCCCTATAGATATATTACCTCACTTACTAACATTATTAATAATATCCGATTTTGGATAATGTAGTGCATGATAAGGATATTAATTATAATACTATTGTAACATTACAATACTATTATATATTATATATATAGGAATTATTGTATATAATTAGAAATTTTATAAACTATTTTCCAGATGCTATTTTAAAACATATATATAATCATCTACTATAATAAATTTTGATATATTCTTCCTTTAAATCTAATAAAAAATCTTATGGATCTATTCTACATGTATATTAAATAATTTATTAATTAATATAATATTCCTTTGAGTAATAAGATTCCGGCTGAAAAGATATTATATGAAACGTATAGCTTCAAAAGTATCCTATCTGCTGTATGTTGAAAAGATATTATATGAAACATACAACTTTAAAAACATGTTAAAAAAAAGTGGTTTTAGGGGGGATACGCCGTTGGGAGCGGGCAGGGTACAGCGGGTACCCTGTGGATACGGTTGGGTACCGCAGGGTACCCACCGTACCCTGCCCGCTCCCAATGGCATATCCCCCCGTACCCGCTCTGGGTACGTACTGTACCCACTCCTGGGTCTCCCCCCTGCCGTATCGGTATCAGAGGCTTTAAATAGTGAATGTTTATGTAATCTGTAATTTATGACATACTGCAGACTAACAACAAACATGAAGGACAGATTGTCTTTTGTTTCCATCTTTAGCCTTAGCTAATTTTCTTCTAGTTTGTCTTCTTTTAATAGGTCAAATAAAGTTTTTATTACTTACAGGCTATGTCACAAGGTATGTTAAAACTTTATGGAACTTTATCCTCATCGAATGTAAACATGAGCTTTATCCATTATTTTTACATGGGAAGCTTTTGACATGCTTTTGCACTATTATACACACACACACACACACACCCCAAGTAAAAGCAGAGGATGGAAAGTTTTTAACTCTTTCCCTCTTGATATATATATATATATATATATATTTAATAAACTAAAATAATAAACAATTCCTTTTTTGTACATAAAGACTTAATTTAAAAAAAAAATCCACCGATGAACTTGAACCAAAGTTAGTCCTCATTAAACAATAACTCGATCTTGAATCTTTAGACTTAGCTTATAGGGCTACCATGCCCATACTAAAATAGATTGCAGGATATTCATACCTGTATTTAGAAGTAGCATATGTCTGGGTAAAATTTTATAAATCGTGAATGTGTATGTAATCGGTAATTCACGACATAGCAAATACAAACACCAAACACGGAGGACAAATTTTGCATTTTCCTTTCCAACTTCAGCCCTTGCTAATTTCATTCTAGGGTGTGTGCTTTATCATATGACATCCCATGAACAAAGTTTTCATTATTTATACTTAAAAGGGCTGCCATGTCCAAAGTAAAATAGATTGGAGAATCATAACTACAAACTAGAAAGAGATGTAGATGTAGCATATGTCTGGGACAATGTCACAAGGTTCTCCAAATTTTATCGAAAAAGTTCGAATTTTGCCAAACTTTATTCTTGTCAAACATGAACTTGAACTTTATCCATTATTTTGCATGAGAAGATTTTGCATTATATATATATACCAACTGAAAGTAGCGGACAAAAAACTCTCTCCACCCTCTCTGACATATTTATGCATTTTCTTCAAAAAATAAAAATGATAGAAATAAAATTTGTTCGAACTTAAAGATGATTTTTATCGAACTTTATCCCTTGGTGAACTCAAACCGAACTTTATCCTTGTCGAACATAAACGTGAACTCAAACCTTGTGACTTAGGTCTGGAAAAAATTTCAGGCCGTGAACTAGTATGGAAGATCTGAAAAGCATAGTGTACATGTCTGCCTACCCATATAAACGAAAAACTGAACCATAATAATGAGTCTATGCTAGGATAAAAAGAACCATCTATACCAAGCCTCCAAAGAAGTAAATTAGACTTTGAACAAAAGTGGTATCC
This sequence comes from Taxus chinensis, assembly GCA_019776745.2. Lineage (NCBI taxonomy): Eukaryota > Viridiplantae > Streptophyta > Pinopsida > Cupressales > Taxaceae > Taxus > Taxus chinensis. Next base: position 642,902,627 of record CM034147.1, read on the forward strand.
AGGTCCAAGGAAACTTAAATAGCTAAATTCCATGCATAAGATAAGTTGAGCACAATTGAGTTTTAAACTTATGTTCAAAACCCTAGTCAATTTCAGATTCACTGCAAAGCCTGTTGGATGCCCTGATGCTTTCGAGAGACAGGGAGGTTAAGGTTAAGGTCAATAACAGCATTCACAATAATCTGTTGTTTCATCCTTTGTTGTTTACTAAAGCCCCAACATATGAGTGTACCTATCCTCTCATTTCTCATGACTGTACTTGCTTGCCAGCAGAATAAATATAATACTTTCAATTCAAGCTTTTGAATTGTTGTCATTTGCTGCAGATACCTTATGGTTCCTTCTAATAATAATATGCCTGTGAATTTTATTTTTGTGGAGTTTCACTTTTTAGGCAACTTTTCTGGAGGGCTTGTTGTTTATGAAAGCCCCAACATACGATTGTACCTCTCCTCTCATTTCTCTTGAATGTACTTGCCTGCCAGCAGAATAAATATAATACTTTCAATTCAAGCTTTGAACTGTTGTCGTTTGCTGCAGATACCATATGGCTCCTTTAATAATAATATGCTTGTGAATTTTGATAGTTGTGGAGTTTCACTTGTTAGGCAAGTTTTCTAACTTAACGATGCAGAAAACACTGATCTGAACAAATGGACATGTATCTAGTGGACTTGGTTATGAGCGTTGCACATTTCTGTGATATCAATGTAGTTGTGTGCACTCGAAGTTGTTAGCGTGCACTTCAGCAATGCTCAATAACATATCTAGTCCCAAGCAATTCCTTTACTTATCACTAATATGTCTAGACGGTGAAAATAAGAGAGTTTGCGAATGCATATTGGCCTTGTTATATAAACTTTTTTATGTTCTGATCTCAAAAAGAAAAGTGGGAAACACCAAGGTTTATTTGCTCAAGGATGTTGGCTCTTTTTCCTAACCTTTCCTTTTAACTTTCTCCATCTTCTTTGGTTTTAATTTTAAATGAATTGTTGTGCTTCAGTTGCTAACCTTCAACGTGGCATACTACAGCTAGCTTGAACGTAATAACTTCTCCAAAATTTGATTGCCCTTTTTCTGTTAAGCTAGAACAGGTGTTGTCTCCTTAGGCATCACTGTGGAAACCATCCTGACATACATTTTAAGCTTTGTGCATATGATGAGATTTGTCTTTCAAAGCAAAAACTGTTTAAACTGATAAACCTTTTGTTTATATCATTTGAATTCATTCCACATTTCAGGAAGATCCTTTACTTCAGTCTGAGTTCTTTCTTATAATTTAGTTTGTAAACGCAGAAGGCTAAATGCGTGGCTCCAGTGCATTGTGGCTGTTATGCTTGGACCCCATAATGTTGCAATAGAGGCCAGAAAAATATATGATTGTTTGACCACATGCTTTATTACTAGCTATTAAGCTCAGAAGGCTATATGCTAGGCTTAGTGCATTGTGACTGTTATGCATGCACCCATAATGTTGCAATAGAGGTCAGAAGAATATATTAATATAATAGTTTGACCGCATGCTTTGTTACTCACTATGGTTTTCTGGATGATGACAGAGCAAATGCACAGCAACCTAAGCTTTTTGTGGGTATGATACTCATCCTCATTTTTGCAGAGGCGCTTGCTCTTTATGGTTTGATCGTTGGTATTATTTTATCGTCAAGAGCTGGTCAGTCAAGAGCTGACTGAATTATATGATCCTACTGCAAACCTATCACTAGGGTGTTCATTTAAAAATGAGGACCACGTGAAGGATTCATGATGGTGGCTCAATATCTTTGTATATTTTTCTAATTGTTTAAAGTCATTACAAACTTAATTATGCTCATAGCTCTAGCTTCTTAGGTGAGTACAATATTATTTAGTGTGCCTTGATGGGCATTTTCTGTACTCATTCACTCATGGTTTTGGATACAATTGTCTCCCTTCATAGCTTCAAGGCTGACTCCTTTTTCAATGTTTAATCAGACATGCAACTATGAATGTTATTTCTTTCCTTGTCGGACAATATAGGCAAATTCCTCCTTTGAAGTTCAATAAATTAAAAAATTTATTCCAGGATATTTTCTTGCTATTTAATTTGTTTTGTTAGAAAGAACACAAAGGTGTCTAGTTTTATTTTTTGATTCAATGATTTTATATAGATCATTTTGATGGACTGGAGTGTAATTAAATAGAGCATGTTATTGTATCAGCTCCTGTTCATAGTTTCTCTGCAAGTAAGATGGAGCTTTTGGATGTAGTTCTTGGAAGTCTGCCACATCCAAACCTGACTCACACCCATGCCCCTGATTTTGGTAACACTGTATTATTATGGCCAGATTTAGGATTGTTCAGAAAGAACACTAGTTATATGGTGCATTGATCTCCAATTGGTGCTGGGACTATGATTCTTTTGGCTGAATATTATGTTGCTCCTGTTCATAGTTTCTCTGCAAGTAAGATGGAGCTTTTGGTTGTAGTTCTTGGAAGGCTGCCACAACCAAACCTCACTCACACCCACGCCGCTGCTTCTGGTAACGCTGCATTATTATGGCCAGCTTTTAGCATTTTCAAGAAAGAACACTAGTTATATGGTGTCAATCACGCACAACGAAACTACATTGGTCTCCAATTGGCACTGGGACTTGTGCTACTTTTGGCTGAATATTATGTTGCACCGAATACATTTGCATTTGGCCAGCATCTATGATGCTTCAAATTCTAGTAAGGGTTTTTTGCAGATCTGTTTGTACGAAAAATGTACTAAACCATAGGTTCCTCTGACTTTGTATGAAAAATGTACTAAACCATAGGTTCCTCTGACTTTTGTCGGCTGGTATTTGACTTTTGAGAATTAGATCCATTTACTCTTATGAATGGCTGATACATTTGGGTTGGGTAATGATCTAATTTGGATTTTGGGTGAATAAATTTGTGTTTCATGGCAACATTCCTTTAGGGTGAAGGGTTTTACTAAACTCATCTAGAAATAAGTAGGTCATATGGTTGTTATTCTGGTGTCTCTGAGAAAGTAAATACATGTTTACTACATTACTGTCATTAGTTTAACAACACGGTGTAAACTGGACCAGCAAAGCAATTTTATGAAGGTAATGAATGGTATTTTTATTATATCAGCATCCAATGCTTTGTATATATTGAGATCCTTTTTGGTTTCATAGTCATGTACAATTAGAGTGGATCTATGAAGATATTGCACTTGTGAGATGTAACCTGGAAAGTGAGTTTGTTCGTGTGATAGATGTAGTCCTTTTATGTGGCAGAATTTTTGTTAGCTATGTTTGTGGAAGTGATTTTATTGTCTTCAGGACCTCTTTATTGTATTTTACGAGGAAAAAATGTGCATGAAAAGGTTCTTTGATATGTTTTTAGAAATGATTATGTTTTAAAAGCTCACGTACCTGTATATTCTTTTATACATCAAAAGAGAAGTGTTTCATTTTGGCTCGAGTACCCTGTTTATTGTATCATGCTTACATAAAAAGGATTGTGTCAGAAGAGTACATACAATAAAGGGTAAGTAACGACTAAAACTTCCCTTAATATGTGTATATCAATGCTTGTTTGGGTAAAGATCGATAATTTTTGGTTTAATTGTGAGCTGTATTCATAAAAATATTTGTGTCAGAGTATTTACTTTACAAGGCAAAGTAATCACTAAACTCTCTTAATATGCAGATAGCAATGCTTGTTTGCTTTAAGGCTCTGATAAATTTGGGTTTAATTGTGAGCTGTATTCTGTCTAAAAGTAGCACTAGATGAATCAGAACTTAGCTATCAACATGTAAAGCTAACATGGAAACTCTACGGCCAACCACCTTGTTATGCTGATAGATATCCTACAATTGTAGCAGGTGGTGGCTGTGGTGGGGGTTTGGCGGGGGGGGCCTGTAATGGCCTGAATAAATGATTAATGACAAACCTGAAATCTGACATCTATTTTACAACAGGGTGACGTTCATTTGACCTTTACTTACACGTTTTTTTTCTTTTACTTCAAGAAGTCAATCCAAAAATTCATAACATCTGGGCCATATGACGGAATTTGGAGCTTGTTTTCTTTTATGTTTTTATATGTTCTTTACCCTGGAAATATTTCTTTCGAGCCTGACACATTTTTGCACCTAAATTGATGTCATTTAACACAAGTTGGAAGGTTTCAGAGGAGGAGTTAATCTATATGCTGTACGGGAAAAACAAGACGAGCCTTAAGATTGCGATATATATTTGCATTCTTTAGATAGATTTCTTTTAAGATATTATTAATAGTAGTAAATAACATAGGTTGTAATGAAAACCGTACAAACATTTCTTAAAGCACCATGAGGAAACAAGAGAAGGATTTTTTTTGCAAAGATTAATTAAGTATTAAATAATTCCAATCTATTTTGTAACTTTTGTTATATACTGTTTTTTTTGTTTTTTTGTAATTCCATATTTTTCTTGGCTCTGGACGCTAGCGCCCATTCAGGCTGCCAACACCCAGGGGCTCTCATACCCTCTGGGTGCCCTTGATTTTTTTGCATCTTACTCACCCCTTTTGGGTCTCTTTCATTTTTTGGGCATCTTGCCTTCTTATGGGTAGGCATTTTAGTTGTCAATTACAAAGTTCAAACAATGGAATCATATAAATACAAAGTTATGTGACCATAATAAAGGACTAATCTTTAAGTATTGCTGGTTGTGGACCCTGATAGCGACAAGGTCCGGGGCGGAGGGGGGGGCATGCGCTCCGGTGGGTTTTTAGGGACAGTGTACCTGAAAGCCACATTTTATATGTATTTATGCATTGTGAAATTTGGACCGTTCATTATTAGGTCACATATCTAACGGGTGGTTTTTTATGTTTCCCCAAAATGATAAAAACTTTAATATCTTTAAAGAGTCATTATGTATGAGGCTCATTGTAAGTGTGGATGAACTGTGAGAGAGTGTTTTGCTGGACTGATTAATAAGGATTGACTGTTTCTGGTGGACGTAGCTCATTTTTGGGTGAACCACGTTAAATTTGTCTCTTTGTTTTATTGCATTATTTTCTGTTTTATGTTTTTTGCATTATTCATTGCATGCTTATTTATCTGTACAATTGGTATAATCCTAACAAACATATATTATTATCACCTAAGGTTGCATTCAAAGGCATTTCAAGAACAACAAAACATCTATCTAGCTATCATTCAAGGGACAAATGATTGCATTCTTTTGCATACACTTCATAGGAGAGGAAGTTTTTTTTTGACATCCACACCTATTTACATTGCCATATCTCGCTATTGCTCGCTGTTCAGTGCATCTTGTACAAGAGCTACCTAGGGCACGATTCTTCACACACAAAACTACATGGAGTCTAAGATGTAGTGTAATGCTTGGTTGTAAGGTCACTCTGTCGAGTGAACAGCGGGGTTAGTCTGACTCTCCATTTGCATATTTTTCTTTTTAGGATTTGATGTGTTTTGGGGTTTTGCAGGTCTTTTGTTTTGCAGGTTATAGGGGAATTTGACAATCTTCCAGCGACCTACAAGTGATCAACAATGAACATCAGTGAACATCTTGCGATACTGCAAAAATCATTTTATGAGGTTTTACGCAGTCACAAGCGCCTACAAAAGGTCTTTGGTGCCTAGATGCCTTTGACTCAGTCCAGACGCCCTAGTCCCAACATATATGATAGTTATGCAATTTTCTAGGCTCGGTTGCGACGGTTTGTCCTCTTGTTCTATCAGTTTTCTCAGCTCGACACACCTAAGGATTTATTACAAAATCAGCTAAGTCTCTTATTCCATCTCTTGCACTCATCGTTTCAATTTCCATTTACTTATTGCTTAGGTCAGCGCTGTTATTTATTGTTTATCATTGCGTTGTGACTCTACAATTAGGGTTTAGCATATTTTCTATATCTGCTAAATCAATCACATTAGCCCCATTACCAACATAAGCTCCTTACAGGGTATCATGACAGTCACAAGATGGGCCATTGATGGGTAAAGCCATCCAAAGAATAGCTTCCACATGTCCCTGATGGGGGAACAAGGTGAATGTCACCTACATGGACTTGAGAAACAAGTTTGCCTATGTGGCCATAATCGTGTTGATCCACCCAACCAAAATTTTGTTCACGTGTCTGCTCATCTTTTTTCTTCCCAAACACGTCACAAGAATGCTAATAGAATGTTAATGCAAGAAATGTACGGAAAGATGTCACACAACAAAGAAATTTGAAAAGAGAAGTTTTTAAGATCACAAAATTTCGGCAGATTCAATAGCCAAATGTGGAGTATATATGCAATGTACCAAGTTGAGCAATGATGCGGTACATATTAAAGATTTTAGGTTCATATCGTAGGTCAGATGAAAAATGAAACTTCTGGATACACTGCGTAGATAGGATTATCACCATATTGTCATGAAAATAGTGAGGTATGATGACAACTAAGGGTTGTAAAAGTATACCAAGTTTTCAAATATGTACACATGTTTGGGTTAAATACTTTAAGCTTTTTAAAATTGTATGAAAACATTTGCGATAATGTTAGTGTCTTCTCTTGCTCAGTTCTTGCCCCAGTTGTCCAGAAAATGCCCTTACAACTCTGTTGGAAAGAGATAGTTGTGAACATTAAGAAAACTATTCAAATCATACGTAAATAATAAAAACAATGGAAATTTCTTTTGTACATAATGTTAGTTGTCTATGCAACTCGTAAATATGGAATAGAGGAAATCATTTACCTAACAATGGAGTTGTCATGGGTTGGCTTGAAATTAGTTATGTCATGGTTGTTCCACCGATCACATGATATTGAGACAAAAGATTTTCGTTTGGAATAGTAAGTTATGTAAAAATATTCATATAAACATTATGCTTCTACATTACACAAAATAAAGAACGTTGTATTTCCTACAAAACTTCGGAAGCATATTTATCTTACATATTTACCCTTAGATCATTCATTGGATAGGCAACCTGTGCAGACAAGATTGCATAGTATAGGTATAGATTAGTGGCTACCATTTTGAGGTCATAGATTGATTTCTGAAGGTCGTTTTCTACAGAAAATGGAAATCATTGGAATGTCGATGAAAAGGTCCACAATGTTTAATAGTAATGCAAGGTCTACATGGTTCAATAGTAATGCTAAACTAACATAGCAATGACAAGTGTATGTGAAACAAGTACTTGCCGGAGAAAGCAAAGGTGGTTTACAAAAAGGGACAAACCCTGAGAAGAGCATTGATACAAGTCTAAAAAATATTATAATATATTCGGCTCTGTGAAAGTAGGACATAAACCATGTCTTGATTATCAAGGGTTGTATTTTCAATTTCATTCAACTTAGTGAGGGCACAATTTTCATATTGTTTAATGTGCTATTGTATCACTCAAGCTTTTGCTATCTTCATAATATAGAATCAAGAAATTAAAAAGAATAAATTTTCTATAATGGCATAAAATTGCAATGTAATTTGCCGGAAGGTGTCCACCTTTGAAGATGCCCCTGCTGGAAAGTGTCAAATTTTGGCAATTCTTCCCAGATTAACATTTCCATTTGAATTGTTGTTCCTAATAAACAATCAATACAGTCTTCTCAGTTGTTCAAGGCTCTTTATGGCTCTTTATGTTGTTTACTATTGACTGTCTCATCTGACACTGTTTATCCATCCTTTCTAGATGGCTGCTAGATGCATGGCAGTAAGCTAGTTAAACCTCATTTAACCTGTTTGTTTGTGAGCAGTTTGCTATGTTTACGTCTTGGTCGTGAAAGATCACAATTTGCTTTGCATATGTGCAGAAACTAGAATCGAGCAATTATAAATACAATATTTACAACATACCAGCGGTCAAAGGAAAGACAATTGTTTTCAATTGAAAAATGTCTCTATTTAGTAGATTCTTCCACAGAAGGCCTCCACACGGTTTGCTTGAATTTACCGAAAGCGTTTATGGCAAGTATGATAATAGTATTGCTATGCTATTTTTGGATTTTCCTTCTTGCAAGTGAATGTATTGACGCTTAATTTTCATTTTGTGATATGTAGTTTCCCACTCTTGTTTTTCAACTGGGGTTTTACCAGACGAGATTTATCATATTTACTTGCGAGAAATTGTCATCGAGTTACATGAGTAGTTTCTAGAGTCTTACTTTCTTGCATTCAATTTCAGAGAAGGCGAGAAGAGAAGCAAGTTATGGATTACCCCATGCAATATGAGATTTGCCCCATTCTTCCGCTGTCCCTCGTCCAATATTTACTCCGAGAAAGTGATAATTGGCTATCAATGAGAAATCATCATAATTTTGTTCTTATGCATTGTGAGAGAGGAGGTTGGCCTTTTCTTCTTTCAAGCTTTCTTATTTAAAGAAAGCTTTAGATGGGTGAACAAAGAACTCTTGACAACGTTTATCGGGAGGCACCAAAAGGTTATTTGCAGCTTTTGCCACCCCTAAATCCATTTCCATCACAGTTACGACATCTTCAATATGTTGCTAGAAGAAATAAGTCACCAAAATGGCCACCCATGGAGCGTGCACTTTCATTCGATTGTCTCATTCTTCGTGCTATACCTAACTTTGATTCTCAGAATGGATGTCGTCCTATCATTCATATTTTTGGGAGAGATATTCATAATAAGGTTGGTCTCTCTACAAAGATGCCTTTTTCCATGGCCAAGAAGAAGAAAACAATGAGGCACTATCGGCAGGTGTGAAATTACTTGTTCTATGGCTTAAGATGTATCTCATTTTTGTTCACATTTATAAGCTGAACATTGCTTGGGTGGAGCTATTATGATGACACATTACATCCTTCAAGGAGGTTGATTGCGATGTTGTGAAAATATAAATTCAGTGCATGGTTCAAGGAGATGTTGTCATGGAGTGCATTATTTAATATTATTTATTACTATAACTACCTTCACTTGCCTCACATCACACTTCACAATTAATTAATAACAAAGATTTAAAACACAAAGTAGGATGCTTTTGTTTGGACATTGGCAAGCTTTCATAGCTTTTGTTTAATACGGCTTTTATTCGGTCGAACATTGGTGCGTAGGAGATATGTCACATGCTACTAAAACTCCCCCTCTCCAATTGTAGTGGTACATTCATTACCCTCTCCGACGGTAAACAAGTATTCAAATGTGTCCTCACAGATGTACGAAATACAACACAAATCTCATCATTCATAGATGCATACATAAAACACCCTTTACAACTAGAGAACACCTCCCTCTTTGAGGCTACCCGTTCCTGGTCATTCACAAACTAAAGGAAAGTTACACAGTGGCTACAAAGGATAACCCATGCAGTTGTCCATGTATTCCCTTGTTACTGTGATGTCCTTGCCTCAAATGTGGCAAACTATGAGGATATCTCCTGGTTAGAACTTTTACTTTATAAACCCTTTCAACATATATAGACAAACATCGACATTACTACATTTGAAATAACTAATCAATGGTAAAAAATGAAAAAATCTTACCTCCCTTTACACGTACGCAAAGCCACTACTTCAGAAGAACTTACCGATGGAACAAGAAGAAGTGACAATAATTTGCACATAGCGAGCCCCCTGCAGGCAAATCTATTTGAATGGGAGCATATATCTCGAATGCACCCGTCACTCAATGCAACAATTGATGATGTACACAAGATAGGCCACCGTGATTTTGAGGTATAATCTAAAATAAAATGTGGGAAGAGTAAATTCTTTGGAGATTGAGGTCTGTGAGTGTCAAATAGGGCATAGATAAAACACTTGCAAGCTTTATAAAGACAAAGATTCATATCTGGAGCAGAGACATTGTAAAATTTGACTTCTTGCATAAGTATCATTGCTAAAGAAACTGGCATTATTTGGCCCTTCCAAAGCTAGCTGCCATTGCCAAGGATCTCTTTTTCCGGCCATGACTGTGCCATATGCCTTGAGAGCCAAAGGATGAAAATGTAATTTTCTTGCTATCTAGTTTGCAGTTTACAAAAGCTTTTGCGGAATAGGTGATTCGCTACTTCTAAAAGCATATCTCTCAAACACCATCCAATTGTCTATGTTTGATAAGTGATTGATGTAGAACAAAGGCATATCCACTTTTATTTTTGTGAGATCTAATCTACTACGAGAGATAACAACAATCTTAGATACATTTTGATTGATGAGCGACACTTCGAGACTAGACAAAAAGTGAAGGATCTTTCTACCTTCAAGAGACCTAAAGATTTCAGATTTTCCCTTTTCTTCACTCCAGGTTTTGTCGAAGGGCATGTCAGGTATTTTCTCAGCAATGGCACTTTATAACTTTGTGTAACCAACACGCACAAACTGCAGGTCAAATGCTCGTGGTTGAAAATTTTTGACCAAAAATTTGTGTTGCATCGCGGGTGGGAATCAACCCTCGCACTGTAGTGCCCACGTTTTTATAGCTCCAGTTATCTGTTGGTTCCTTTATGCATAGACATGTTTTGATTGAGACTCTGATAGATTTTGGACATTTTACTATGTTATTTTATCCTCATGGACATTATGGTATTTTGGGCGCGTAGTGCCAATTGGACTAGATTCGTATATTGATATATTTCTTATGATGTTGATGACACTAACAGGGTTAGATGATAGTGATATTCATTGGTTAGATGTTGTTTCTTGTGATCAATTTGATTAATGATATAGTTTTCTGGATTTAATAATGGTAATCTCATGCTAGCCTAAGTGTATGTCGTTGCAATTGTATCTGTGGATGATTCATGGCAAACTATGTGTATAATTGTATGCATTGCACTATCAATTGTAAAATGATGTTAGGAAATTATAAGGTGATTAAGTTTGTGACGTGTATATGATGATTTATATTGGACAGATGCGGTTAATGTGTGCAATGAGTGTGTAGGTGACAGGTATAGGAGAGCATGGATTTCAGGGCAGCTACGCAATTGTGCATGAGCGGCCCATGGGCTAAGTCCTAACCATGCTAAATGTTTGAGGCCTTAGAATAGGTGTATTTAATTGGGCACCATGGGTGAACCCTCAATTGTAATGTATTTATGTCTTGTAAAATTAATTATGTTTAGGGTGTGTTTTATTAAGTAAACTAGCTTAGGGGTTTAATGATCTCATCTTAATTTAAGTGATGGTTTTGGGTGTGTGTGTGTGTGTGTGTGTGTATTGGTAGAAGGGATTGGGGACCACATGTGAACTTTGGGTGGACCCCACACCCTCTACCCTTGTGCCCAAGCATGCCAAACCCGAAATTGGGTTATTTTGGGCATTTTTAGGGACCCCTTTTTAGTTTGGGAGTTCCCTTAGCATGAAAATGGGCCCTTGGACCCTACCTAATAGGTAGGAGGGCTTATTTCCAAGGCTTGGAGGGAGTTTCCCTCCCATTTTACCCTCCTTAGTCACCATCCATGTAAGATGGTTGGGTTGTGTGTATTTGTTAAAAGTTGCTCCACTTTGTTTTATTTTAGTTTTTAGTAATTTGGGTGTTAAGGGCTAAAAGGTGAGTTTACTCTTACTTATTTAGTTTTTGGAATCTTTGACTCTTGAGAGGAGAGGGGGTGACACTTGTCACCTTCCCATTGGTGAGGAAACTTTTGGGTTTCCCTTCTTATTCTTCCTCATGTGAGAGGAAGGGCTCTCTTTGGCTCATTTTTTTTTGGGAGAACTTGGAGAATTTTGGGGAGCTTGGAGGTTTTCTTGGACAAAGGGAAAAGATTAGAGTCTTAGAAAAGAGAATTTTGGGGAGCTTGGAGGTTTGCTTGGACAAAGGGAAAAGATTAGAGTCTTAGAAAGCATTTTAGAGGTAGGATTTTTAATCCTTTCCTTTCCTTGTTGTTGCTTATATTGTTAACTATGCAATGGTCAATAAAATAATGTGTGTGAAATGTGTGAAGTTGTATGGTGAATGTAGTTTGTTTGTTTGTTCTTTGTTGTTTTCTTTTGTTTTCTCTCCACCATCATTTGGATTGATGATTTTTTGAGAATGTAGGGGAAGAGAGAGGGAGCTCCCTCTCAAGCCTCATGGTTGATAGTCAAGCCATGAAGATCCCTTCTCATCCCCTCATATGGTTTGAGGTGAGAGAAATGTTCATATGGCTTGAACCTTTCCTCATTCTTGGTGAGGAAACCCTTTTTGGGTTTGAAAATCCTCCCAAGAAGGATTTCTATGACACTAAGGAGGAATAAGAAGGATGAATGATTAGGAGGAATAAGGAGTTTTGTAAACATGTTTTTGTTGGTGCTCCTAGGTTGGTCACCTTTGATTGGGGCATCCTACTTCTTCTCTTCCCCCTTGTGAGGTTGACCTTGTTATCCTCATGTTGTTGTTTTATCATGTGTAGTATGTTTAAGTGGTTAAATGGTCTTACATATTTCTTGTTGTGTTTTATCCCCATTATACTTGTGCACATTGTGGAAGTTTGTTCCTCTCTCCCATGGGCTTGGGGGAGGCTAGCATGGCTTCCAACCATGGAAAGGCATGTGATGATGCCTATTGGTTGGGTGGTAAACAAGCCTTGTCTCTTATTCAGCATGCTTGTTGGAGCCTCTTGCCATCTTGGTCATCCTCATCTTTTGAGGGCATTACTTTCATTTTGTAAATAAATGTGGCTTTGAGAAGTTTTACATTCTTTTAAACCTTTTTTTTGTATTTGATGTTATTGTAAACTTTAGTCATTTGCTAAGGAAGTTTCCTTCATTGTTGCAAGAATCTTGTAAGATTATAATTTTGAGATCATAATGAAATCATGAACCTTTTTATTTCAATGTCTTCATTTGGAAAGTTTTGTTTTGTTTAGAAATCTACACATTATAGTTATGCAATGTACTTAAAATCTGAAATATTTAGTTGTGCTTACTTTAAAATAAAAATAAAAATATGGCACTACATTTTGGTATCAGAGCCGTGGTTCAAACACACGGACTCTTTGGGGTAATTTATGTTTTTATTGTTTTATTTTTTTTTGTTGTTAAAAAACATAAAAAAAAAATTGAATACCAAATATATATATATATAAATGTATGTGTGTGTGTGTGTGTGTGTGTGTGTTTATTCAAAAACCTTCCCTTTGGTAATTTTAAAAAAATAAAATAAAATACCATACATTTTAATTTCTGTTTCAAAATATATATATATATATATATATATATATAAAAAAAAAACTACAGTGCCACTTCACTGGTTCATACCCTGAAATCATTGTAGTCCATGTACGCACATTACGTTCAGGCATTTTTTTTTCCAAACAGTTCCAGCGCTTCATTCACACAACCATTCTGCACATACCCAGCAATCATTACTTTCCATGAAGTTGTTTCTCGCATTTTGTCAAACAACTTGGGATGCATCCTCTATGTTCCCGAGTGTAGCATAGAAATTAACAAGACCATTACTAACATAAATATCAGAATCGAACCCGCATTTTTCTATTATATCATCATGAACCTTCTTATCCTGTTCTAGAGATGCCAAACCTACCCAGGCTGACAAAATACAAGCAAAAGTGTACTCATTTGGTTTTATACCTGCTTGCTGCTTTTCATAAAATAAGCCCAAGGTGTCTTTACTGTATCCACGCTTAGAGTAAGCTGCAATCAATGAAGTCCAGGTGACCACATCCTGTTCAGTTATTTTCATTCAATATTCTCCGACCATCCTCCAAACTCCCATATTTAGAGTACAAAGTGATGAGCTTGGTACCCACATTAATTTTAGGGGTGGATCCAGTTATAATGATGTGGGCATGCACCAGTTTGCCTTGCGGAAGAGCTTTGAAGTTGAGGCAACTCTGCAATAGAGAATTGTATATGAAAGATTCCTTATGGCAAAAATGCAAAGCATGAACAACCTCTTTCAATCGGCTCCTCTTATAGATTGTTATCACATCCTCAGTATTGGCATTACTATGAAATTGTTCGGTGCAAGTGAGGAGAATATTGTTAGTAGCATAAGGTAAAGGGAGAAGCTTCGTCTTCTTTACCTGAATACATGGTTTCTCAACTCCAAGCTTGGAGTTCATTGTTCACAAGTGCTAATGCCCTCGAGTGATTCCCCTCCATCTCATATTTCAATGTATTGAATTGCTGCTCAATGCGTAAAGCATGCAATAACCATCAACCAAAAAGAAATCATGCTATGGACTAACCTACTTTTTAAACGATCTGAAAATCCATAATTCAATAAAGTTAAGTCTCATTGCATAATCTTTATATCCGAATATCCAAAATTCAAAAAAAAAAAAAAAATCCCAATTTAGAAATATATAAACTGGGCTGAGCAGAGCAAGTCAAGAGGGTAGTAGGTTTCAAGAGAAATAAAATCATTACAAGTTAAGAAAGAAGATGATTAAAATCTATCGTGATTGAACGAATTTGGTATGACTGCAGAATGGAAACTCTGCATCTGTAGATTTTTATAATTATTTTCGGAACCAACACAAAGACCTTAAATGCTTAATGGTAGACACTGCACATAATAGCATTGTATTTTCTCTGCTACTGTAGAACAATTACCTACAACAAACTCTTTGTCAAGGCACTTAACAGTGCAAAGGACGAGTTTCTCTTCTATGTCAGACTATTTTCAACTTTTAGGATCCATTAGCATCTCTTATGTTTTATGGGTAATTGCTGATGCAACCGAGCAGAAATGGGTTGGGGAATAATCAGTAAAGGTGACACTGCCGCCTCATTGCTTCCACAGGAAATATTTTTAAATTTTGTTGAATAGCCATTGCTGTAACCACGACTTGTCACATAAATTAAAAATTCCCATTCTCATAACACTCTCCTAACCAGTCATGGCTTCCATGAGTATACCCTATTTACAGTAATTTTGTTTAAAAAAAATCTTATAAATTATAACTCCTGTTTGCCAATTGAGAGACTTGTTAACGTAAAAAACAAGGGCATTATTAGAGGTTAAAAAAAAGCATCCCTTGCGCACTTCCCCCCCCGCCTCTGCCTCACTGTCGCCACTGCCCCCCCCCCAACTCCCACGCGGCTCTCGTTCCCCATGCCACCACGTTGTTCCACCCCTGTCTGCGAGGTCTTCATCTTCCCCCCTCGGCCATTGTCCTCTATGCAGGTCCCTGCACAGTCCGCCACCGACCCCAGACCCACCCCTCGCGCTACCTATGCCGCACAGCACCCAGCTTGCAACCTCAAAATCCACCGCCTTCACCTGCATGCAAATAAAAAAAAGGGAGAAATAACAATTTGGATAAAGGGTGAAGGGATAGGGTTGGAATTAGGGCACAAATTTTGGTTGGGAAGGAAAACAAAAGAAATTTTAGGGTTTTCTTAGGGCAAGTTGATCAAGGGCTGAGATGCTTTTGATCCAAGGGACACAACTTAATCTTTCAAACATTAGGTCCTTTGAAAAGGGGAAATTAATTTTATGAGGGGTGTGTGTGTGACAAAATGAAATAAAAGGGGGTAGAATTGGTTATAAAAAAATAAAATAAAATAATTAATAAATAAATAAATAAATAAAATAAAATAAAACAAATAATAATAATAATAAATAAGAGTGAATGAAAAATTTAATATATACTTGAGTATTAAAATTGGAGCATGCATTGCGTGTTGAAAAGAGACCATTACATGGAGTAATTAATTAAATTATTTAATTAATAATAATTTAGCAATAACATCAACAAAAATAATTAAAACGCTTTCCGCAACTCTAAAAAAAAAATAAAAATAAAATTATAAAACAATTGTTTATCCCCAACTTTTTTTAAAAAAATTATAAAACAATTGCTTACATTTTTCTTTTACCTCGGGTTCAGGATGGCACCCAAGAGGGGACGATCGGCTAAGGCTTGGGATGTAGTGCACCTACGTGGGAGCCGCCGACCCCCGATTTTGGGCCTCAAAATTTAGAGACCCTGCAACAGCTGATAGGCGTTGTACATGAGCACCTTCCACCACCGCAGGAGCCGCGAGAGGAGGACATTTAGTTGGGAGACGAGGAGTTGATTGGCGAGGATGCTCATTCAGAGCCACCTGAGCACGATACCCCGAGACGAGAGAGGTCAGGCAGCCCTTCCATCCTTGGCGAGAGGGTGGCCTCGTTTCGTCACAGCCGATCACACAGCTTCGAGGGACCATTTGGAGATAGGCGACCTTTCACCTGTTAGACCACATCGCCAGGATAGAGACACAGGCAGTGTGATTCGAGACCTTCTTTGCCTTCAGCCACCTACGTTTACTGGTTCGACAGATGGCTTTGGGGCAGAGTCCTGGCTCCTTAGCCTGGATAACTGCTTTGGCTTGCACTCTCATGAGAGCAATGTCAAAGCTAGGTTCACCATACACCTCCTCCGAGATGCAGCAGGCGTTTGGTGGAGGAATGAGGAGTGGAAGCTCCATTTGACTCGAGATACAGTGACCTGGGAGTTGTTCGAGGAGCAGTTCAGGGCCCGGTATATGTCAGAGAATTTTGTGCAGAAGAGGATCGATGAGTTTCACGACTTACGACAGGGTTCTGACAAAGTGGCACAGTATGAGAGCAGGTTCTTGGATCTCTTGCAGTATGTAGACTACCTGCAAGATGAGAAGTTGTAGGTAAACAGGTTCATTCAGGGCCTGAATGCAGATATAGCAGGAGCTGTTAGGATGTTATCTCCTCCCATGCTCGAGAAGGCCGTTGAGAAGGCCTACTTGGCTAAGGAGAATAGGACCAAGGCACATGAGCACCGAGATAGAAACAAGAGCAAGTTCCAGGATAGGATTCAGGCATTTCAGAGTCAGAGGGCATGGGGTGCAACACCACCCCCTAGAGGAGGATTCTGGTCTTCTCCAGCAGCATCGAGAGCTCCACCACACCCACCACAGCAGACACAACATCAGGGACACCAGCATCAGAGGGGTAGACAGACTCAGAGTTTTCAACGAGGTGGATCTAGAGGTGGTTTTGGTGGATCTAGGGACAGGAGACCGGGTACTCATCACTCACAGCTAGCCCGCTCGTAGCAGTCTGCTAGGGTTGGACTGGCAGGTTCAGTTCGCCAGAGTACAGGAGGGACCCCATCTCAGAGGGGTACATGAGGATGTTTTATTTATGGGGCTCTAGACCATTATGTGCGTATGTGTCCGCACAAGCCCACTACTACGGATATGCAGAGAGCTCCTAGATCCGAGCAGACGGTGGGTGACGTGGGACGCACCCATCATGTATATGCAGCGGTTGACAACCGCCAGGCTGAGCATCAGGCCACAGTCATTGAGACGACAGGTACTATCAGGGGTATTTCTGTCTCAATACTTTTTGATTCAGGTGCTTCAGATTCTTTTGTATCTCCTTCTATAGTGGACCAGTGTGGGCTAGTGGTGGCTAGGCAACCAGATAGTTGGCAGGTTGAGTTGGCCTCTGGGGCTAAACTTGACGTGGACTCGTATGTGGAGAGTTGTGTACTTGATTTGGGAGTCTTCTCCACTACACTTGACCTTCGAGTTATTCCTTTAGGATCCTATCAGGTAGTGTTGGGTATGGATTGGCTCGAGGCTCATCGAGCCAAGGTGGATTGCAGAGAGAAGGTCATTGAGTGTCAGGATGATCTTGGTAGTGCAGTTGTGATTTCAGGGATGCAGAGACCTATTTCCTTGCATATGATCTCGGCTAAGCAACTCAAGCGGAGCATGCGTAAGGGTTGCCAGTTGTTTGCTATCACTATCAGTGATCATTCGGACAGTACTCCAGAGCATTCACCCCTTGATGATCACGCAGTTTTGAGGGAGTATGCAGATGTGTTTCCAGGAGAGCTTCCAGGTTTACCCCCTAGTAGGGAGGTGGACTTCACCATTGACTTAGTGCCTAGCTCCGCACCAATTTCTAGGGCACCCTATCAGATGATGACTTCAGAGCTTCATGAGCTCAAGATTCAGTTAGAGGAGTTGTTAGAGAAGGGTCTCATTCGACCTAGTGTATCTCCTTGGGGAGTGCCAGTCATATTTGTGAAGAAGAAGGATGGTTCTCTCAGGCTTTGTGTAGACTTCAGACAACTCAACAAAGTCACAATAAAGAACCGTTACCCACTCCCCAGGATTGATGACTTGTTTGATCAGATGCGGGGAGCTAGAGTGTTCTCCAAAATCGATCTCAAGTCAGGGTATCATCAGTTGCGCATATCAGATGCAGATATTCATAAGACAGCTTTTCGCACATGTTATGGGCATTATGAGTTCACTGTTGTCCCCTTTGGTTTGACCAATGCCCCAGCTGTCTTCATGAGCCTCATGAATGGAGTGTTCAGGACCTTCCTAGATCACTTTGTCATAGTGTTCCTCGATGATATTTTGATATATTCTCATTCCGAGGAGGAACACGAGGAGCATTTGAGGCAGGTGCTTCAGATTTTGAGAGAGCAGAAGTTGTTTGGGAACTTGGAAAAATGTAGCTTCTTTCAGACTAAGATTCAGTACTTGGGGCACATTATTTCAGGAAAGGGTATCTCTGTAGATCCCTCTAAGATTCAGGCTATCATGGATTGGCCAGCACCCACATCAGTCACTGAGGTGAGGAGCTTCATGGGTTTAGCAGGGTATTACCACAGGTTTGTGCAAGACTTTTCTAGGATTGCTCACCCTATTACCTCCCTTCAGAGGAAAGGGAAGAAGTTTGACTGGTCAGAAAAGTGTGAGTAGGCCTTCCAATTTGCTTAAGGAAAGGTTAACCACGGACACCTATCTTAGCAGTTCCAGACCCGACAGAGGATTTTGTTGTTTGCACTGATGCATCACTAGAGGGTTTGGGAGCAGTTCTTATACAGGAGCATCGGGTGATTACCTTTGAGTCGCGTAAGCTCAAGGACTATGAGCTTAACTATCCTACTCATGACTTGGAGCTTGCAACAGTTGTTCATGCACTTGTGCGTTGGTGACATTTCCTTTTGGGTAGACCTTTCATCTTGAGGACAGATCATTGTAGCTTACAACATATCTTCTCTCAGCCGAACCTCAACGCTCGTCAACGACATTGGATGGAGTTCCTATGTGAGTATGACATGGAGGTACAGTATATCAAAGGAAAGGAAAATGTTGTTGCAGATGCACTTAGTAGACGACGACATGTGCTTGCTTCATTGACACTGCAGTCAGATTTGAGAGGCAGGATACTTGAGCATCTTCCAGAGGACAGGTTTTATGAGGGTGCTAGATAGATGTTGGATTCTCAGGGTTCTTTTGAGGGTAGATATTCAGGATGCATGTTAGAGTCTGATGGTTTGCTTCGGTTCCATAGGCGCATTTATGTGCCTAAGGTAGGTGATCTGCATAGTTTCATCCTTACTGAGGCTCATCGAGCCCCATACGCAGCACATCTAGGAGTGAAGAAGATGCATGCCGATTTGAGAGAGTTATATTATTGGCCGGGTCTTCGTCGGGACATAGCAGATTTTGTAGCACGTTGTCTTGAGTGTCAGAGAGTCAAGGCAGAGCATTCTCATCCCGCAGGACTCTTATACCCTCATGACATTCCTGAGTGGAAATGGGATGTGATCTCCATGGATTTCATAGTAGGACTCCTATGTCCTCTTATCGTCATGATGCCATTATGGTCACTGTGGATAAGTTGACCAAGGTTGTGCATTTCTCGCCAACCAAGGTTACCTACAATGCACAGGCCATCGCCAAAGTGTTCATGGAGGACATTGTTAGATTGCATGGGATCCCAAAGATGATCATCAATGACAGAGACACCATCTACACATCAGTTTTCTGGACTTTTTTTCAGGATGCTTTGGGTACACAGATTAATTTCAGTTTGGCATATCATCCATAAGACAGATGGGTAGACAGAGAGGGTTAATCAGGTTCTTGAGGACATGTTGAGGATGTATGTGATGGACCAGAAAGAAGAAGTGGGAAGATTATTTACATTTAGTTGAATTTGCCTACAACAACAGTTATCATAGCTCCATTGGCATGGCTCCCTATCAGGCTTTGTATGGATGACCTTGCAGGACACCTTTGAGCTGGGACAGACTAGATGACAGGATTATTTTGGGGCCAGCTTATCTTCAGGATTTAGAGCAGCAGGTTGTTCTGATTCGACAGCATCTTGAGCAGGCTAGAGCATGCCAGAAGGCGTATGCGGACACCAAGAGGATCGATCATCACTTCTCAGTGGGTGAAAAAGTCTTCTTGAGGGTTCGTCCTCATAAGAGTCTGATCCATTATGGAAAGGGTTCTAAGCTATCACCTCATTTTGTGGGGCCTTTTGATATTCTTGAGGTCATCAGTCCAATTGCCTATCGTCTAGCTTTGCCACCACGCCTTGCACGGGCCCACGATGTTTTTCATGTTTCTGTACTTCATAGATATGTACCAGATGTTTCTCATGTTTTGGATTGGTCGGCATTACAGGTAGAGGATGGAGGGTAGTGGAGACTAGAGCCCGTACACATACTGGAGCACCGAAGGTTGGCCCTTTGGGGTCGAGATTTGGACCAGGTTAGAGTGCAGTGGGATTGATATGATGAGTCATCAGCTACCTGGGAGGATGCTACACCACTGAGGGCTAGATATCCCTATCTCTTCCAATGACTTCTAGGAGGAAGTCTAATTCTAGGAGAGGGGGATGTAGTGCCCACGTTTTTATAGCTCCAGTTATCTGTTGGTTCCTTTATGCATAGACATGTTTTGATTGAGACTCTGATATATTTTGGACATTTTACTATGTTATTTTATCCTCATGGACATTATGGTATTTTGGGCATGTAGCGCCAATTGGACTAGATTCGTATTTTGATATATTTCTTATGATGTTGATGACACTAACAGGGTTAGATGATAGTGACATTATTGGTTAGATGTTGTTTCTTGTGGTCGATTTGATTAATGATATAGTTTTCTGGATTTAATAATGGTAATCTCATGCTAGCCTAAGTGTATGTCATTGCAATTGTATCTGTGGATGATTCATGGAAAACTATGTGTATAATTATATGCATTGCACTATCAATTGTAAAATGATGTTAGGACATTATAAGGTGATTAAGTTTGTGATGTGTATATGATGATTTATATTGGATAGATGCGGTTAATGTGTGCAATGAGTGTGCAGGTGACAGGTATAGGAGAGCATGGGTTTCAGGGCAGCTACGCAATTGTGCACGAGCGGCCCATGGGCTGAGTCCTAACCATGCTAAATGTTTGAGGCCTTAGAATAGGTGTATTTAATTGGGCACCATGGGTGAACCCTCAATTGTAATGTATTTATGTCTTGTAAAATTAATTATGTTTAGGGTGTGTTTTATTAAGTAAACTAGCTTAGGGGTTTAATGATCTCATCTTAATTTAAGTGATGGTTTTGGGTAAGTGTGTGTGTGTGTTGGTAGAAGGGATTGGGGACCACATGTGAACCTTGGGTGGACCCCACACCCTCTACCCTTGTGCCCAAGCATGCCAAACCCGAAATTGGGTTATTTTGGGCATTTTTAGGGACCCCTTTTTAGTTTGGGAGTTCCCTTAGCATGAAAATGGGCCCTTGGACCCTACCTAATAGGTAGGGGGGCTTATTTCCAAGGTTTGGAGGGATTTTCCCTCCCATTTTTCCCTCCTTAGTCACCATCCATGTAAGATGGTTGGTTTGTGTGTAATTGTTAAAAGTTGCTCCACTTTGTTTTATTTTAGTTTTTAGTATTTTGGGTGATAAGGGCTAAAAGGTGAGTTTACTCTTACTTATTTGGTTTTTGGAATCTTTTACTCTTGAGAGGAGAGGGGGTGACACTTGTCACCTTCCCATTGGTGAGGAAAATTTTGGGTTCCTCTTCTTATTCTTCCTCATGTGGAAGGAAGGGGTCTTCTTGGCTCATTTTTTTTGGGAGAACTTGGAGAATTTTGGGAGCTTGGAGGTTTGCTTGGACAAAGGGAAAAGTCTTAGAGTCTTGGAAAGCATTGTAGAGGTAGGATTCTTAACCTTTTTCTTTCTTAGTTGTGCTTATCTTGTTAACTATGCTTTGATCAATAAAATGATGTGTGTGAAATGATGTGTTGTGAAGTTGTATGGTGAATGTAGTTTGTTTGTTTGTTCTTTGTTGTTTTCTTTTGTTTTCTCTCCACCATCATTTGGATTGATGGTTTTTGGAGAATGTAGGGGAAGAGAGAGGGATTTCCCTCTCAAACCTCATGGTTGTTGGTCAAGCCATGAAGGTCCCTTCTCATCCCCTCATATGGTTTGAGGTGGGAGAAAGGTTCATATGGCTTGAACCTTTCCCCATTCTTGGTGAGGAAACCCTTTTGGGTTTGAAAATCCTCCCAAGAAGGATTTCTATGACATAAAGGAGGAATAAGGAGGATGAATGATTAGGAGGTATAAGGAGTTTTGTAAACATGTTTTTGTTGGTGCTCCTATGGTTGGTCACCTTTGATTTGGGCATCCTACTTCTTCTCTTCCCCCTTGTGAGGTTGACCTTGTTATCCTCATGTTGTTGTTTTATCATGTGTAGTATGTCTAAGTGGTTAAATGGTCTTATGTATTTCTTGTTGTGTTTTATCCCCATTATACTTGTGCACATTGTGGAAGTTTGTTCCTCTCTCCCATGGGCTTGGGGAGGCTAGCATGGCTTCCAACCATGGAAAGGCATGTGATGATGCCTATTGGTTGGGTGGTAAACAAGCCTTGTCTCTTATTTCAGCATCCTTGGAAGAACACTCAAGTTGGAGATAGTTGGAGCCTCTTGCCATCTTGGTCATCCTCATCTTTTGAGGGCATTACCTTCATTTTGTAAATAAATGTGGCTTTGTGAAGTTTTACATTCTTGTAAAACCCATTATTGTATTTGATTGCTTCTTGTAAACTTTAGTCATTTGCTAAGAAAGTTTTATTTCATTGTTGCAAGAATCTTGTAAGATTATCATTTTGACAATCATAATGAAATCATGAGCCTTTTTATTTCAATGTCTTCATTTGGAAGGTTTTGTTTTGTTTAGAAATCTACACAATATAGTTATGCAATATACATTAAATCTGAAATATTTAGTTGTGCTTACTTTTAAAATAAAATTAAAATATGGCATTACACGCACCTCTTTGTTTCGACCACCGCGTCCCCACCACTACCCTTGTACATGCTGCATACACATAAAACAACTGCGGTTTAATTTAATGTGTATAGATTCGACTGCTGTCTGAAATTTTTTTTCGATTCTTCCCCAACAGTCATTTCCGCGTGATGGATAAGGCTCTATATACTTTACAGCCAAACAATCTGACCACTGGAAATTGTTACCCATATAATCAAGGCATCACTCGCAAATGATTCCTAGATCTCATCACTGTACCACACGTACTACATCAACATGCATGGTCACATGGGGTAGAAGATAATTGTACATTAACGCCTTGAAAACTACTGAACTGGTGGGAATGTAGACTGTTTTTGTTCTTAGCTAATAAGCACGTTAACCCCATGAGCTCACAATCCTGGCTATAAATCTTGTTCATTATGTCAGATCTTTTATTGACCTCTTCCATTTCATTAACCTAATTAACAAAAAATGAGTAATCAGTTAAGTTTACTAATTTTCAACAGTTCCCTTTTTTGGATACACTTAAATATGAGTAGAGAATATTTTTACATTTCTCCAACAATATTAGGCCGAATCTAATTGGATTGGATTGTGAGTCAGGAGAGAGATCGTAGATTATAGAATATATTTTACAACAAATTATACCTGATCCAAGCAACACCTTGTATACTCAATTGTAATTGCCCATGCAACTCAATGAGGGAAACACCCACCATTGAAGATGATCATTCAAGGAACTAATGGTACATGAAAATCATACCTCATACAATGCATTAGAAACGGGCTTCAAAATATCACAGGTAAAATAAAATCATCCATTATTGTACTATCCCCAATAGGTATTGCTACATTCAACATAAATCATCTACTATACATTCTGACCTCCAAATACCCATTTCCGACATGAAACCTCTTGAATGCCAAACCCTAACAATATTCCAAGAGTATCTTACAGCCATACAGTACATACTCATAGATGAAATGAGCTTTATAGGTCCTACAATGCTAAACAACATCAACTATAGATTGGGTGAGGAATTCCCCCAAAAAAAATAACCAAGCACTCAACAACTGTTCAATGATTTTGGTGGGTGAATTAGGTGAGATCCCTTCACTCAACAATGTACCATTATACGCAAGAAATAAAATAGGATGCTCCCTCTGGCATGATTTTGATACAATAATTACCTTGGAACAAACTTCAGGCAAAAAATCTTGAACCCGATGTAACTTGAATTCAAAGAAATGTTGTCCAACATCAGAAATGCATATCCAACAAGTAAGGATTTGTTTCTTCTCATGTCACATCCAAATTCATTCATGTCTACCTTAGAGAAACCGAGCTTCACAACTGAAAAACACCTATTCACAAAGAAGGAACTAACGAGCATGAACGATAAACAAATTTTAAAATCCTTACAAGTGCCAGTTGCAAGAAGCATCACAGAACAAAGCAAACATAGCTCTGAATTAGATGTCAATGAAACTCAATTGAAGAAAACAATGTTCCTATTAACCAAACAAGAGGTCGTGCTTACATCTAACTTGTGGCTTGACTCAGGATTGATTAATGGTGCACTTGGGTAAGTTATCGATGTGGTGTACAATCTAGAATCACACACACCAGACTTGCCATCCTTTGTTGCTATCAACTTCAAACACTATCAAGGGCCCCCATGGGATGTACTCAACCCAACCCACTTACCCCTACCTCCATTCACATGTGGTAATCATCGCTAGATTCCACTTACAATGGCTTGGGGCTTCACCATCCATAAAGCACAAGGTCTAACTCTTGACAGGGCCACAATAGACATCGAAAATGTTGACTGTCAAGGACTAACATTTACAACAATGTTAAGAGTGTGTGCCCTTAGGGATCTACAGATCCCACCTAATTTTACATTTGAACGCTACATGAGAATGAAATATACAAAGAATGTAACTGCACACAAGAAAGAGGGGCGCAAACTATGTCACACACAACTGCCACTTGACATACAACACATGTATGCACTACTACTTACATCATACACACAATAGTGTTTATAGATCTTATTTCCAAAACACATATATAAACGATGTGTTCCAAAAATATAGATCCGAAACCCACTTCTAATGCAATACAAATAAAATTCACTTTCAATTTAAAACCATATCGTATTGTACACAAAGATTAAACCCCTATCCGACGTACTTTGTAACTCTTGTGCAATTGCTAGTTAGATATCAATCTATCTCGTAGCATTCAAATCCAAGACCTCACATAGTCAATTGGAAACACGTAGTTGTGTTTTTTAATGTAAATGGTCACATTTATTTGATCTTAGTGAAGGTAAAATGTTTGCATCTATGCAAATTGTGGAAGACAATCTAAATAAGAAAACATGACTTAGCTAAAAAGCTAAGTGGGATTTCCCAGGTTTGGACAACAAAAATAAATAATAATAATATTGTTTAGAACCTTGCTACCACCCCCCCTTTAGGGTTCCATGTGTACTCTACAATCGACCATCACAAATTCCTTCATTGCTTCAATCAACAACCCTTAAGCATTGTTGACTTGTTGATATGAGTGCTAATCGCTTATCCTATCATCTTGCAACATTGCCTGCCCAATAGATAGATTGCATTGGGGCTCTATCCTAGCTCAATGGCATCATTGACATTGCATGTCTTGGGTTCAAACCTCTCTATTCGCATGGGAAATTTTATACTTTCTTCTTAGCATGGTATTGTGTGAGAGGGAACTTGGTGCACCGTATGATGGTTTCTATTGCATAAGTTAGAGCAAGAGTCAAAATTTGGGGGGTAATTATGATGTACCATAGGTTTTTGGAGGAGGAGAGTAGTCCACAGGAGATAAGGAATCCTCCCCTGGCATTGGTGTTTACGGAGGTGGTGGAAAAAGGTTCCAAGATTTCCATATCAGAGGGTAGTGAGAAGCATAACTAAGTATTGAATTTGTGTATCCTAAACATTAATGGGTTGATGCTTCCTCTCTTACTGGTTATTATTGGGAAGATGGACATCTTCCTTAATAGATAGATGGAGTATAGTAGAGGAATGAAAGAGGGAAAGTAGGATTTCGATAGCTTACAAAAAACTTAACCCTATAATATTATAGATGTGAAAGTAACACATGTAATTGTTAAGAAATTTGTAGTGTGAAACAAGATAGCGATAAAAAAGTTTCCAATAAAAATATAATTGCAATGTACCAGACAATGACCATCTGCAACTAGTATGAAAAACCACCCATCTGTAACGATCGCCACAACACTGATAGTCAATGTTGCATTATGCCGCTAAGAAAAGAATACCATATTATCTCTGATTTTGATAGATTAATAACTTCTATGTAGTGCATAACTCTACAAATAACAATTATGGAAAATATTCCGTGAAGAAAAAAGTGAGAAACCTTGAGTTCATATTACAGAGTTACAATACATATACCACATTTTCTGCAAAGGCTTTCTAGAATATGATCATCTAGATGTAACCCATGTAAAAATCCAATTGTTCATAGGTTGCAAGGACACAAAATCAACATACTGCCCCAAATCTCATTACTGCAGACCTCATTTCCAAAGATGCTTCACAAACTTCTAACCATTAACCATGTCCAAATTTTCTCATAGACATTTCAACGCCACCAGCCAGATGTACTACATGCAAAGAGCCAATTGTCCTTAGGGTGCAAGAACATGGGTAAAGCTAAAAAATTAATAAAATACCATGACAAAGAATCAAGCTTTTATTTGTTCACTTGGTCAAAGTTGAGTTTTGGAAATGGGAAAAGTACTTACCATCATTCATAGGTACCCAAAACAAAAAAAAATCATTGCCAAAGACTAGAGTATATTATTTATGAAATATTCATTTAGACACTAGGGGAAATGATCCTATAGTTATGCATGCACCAAAACATGTACACTTATTTTCACCATAGGTTATTGAAAAAAGTACAAATAGTTGTTCACTTATTGATTAATTACGCTTTTAAGAGCCAATGACAATGTGATACATGGGGTGCTCGGTCATTGATCCCTCTTTCAAATGCTTTATATTAATTTTATTCATATTAAATCTATTCAAAAACTAATTTTCCCTCCAAATAAACACGTAAAACGAAAATGCTGATGTTGCACGATCATACACTATACGATGATTTTTTTGTGTGGTGATGATACACCTACATATATCTGCGTACCCTTAAAGTTAGGCTGCATAGCTATAGGGTCCTCTCCCCTGCCTTAAACACTTCTCACGGGATTCCATGCAAATTAATTACCTTAAGTGAAAACAATAGCACCACTATCATGATAAGTACTAATATGTATTACACAAGAAACTATAAAATGGGATTTTTGTTGTTGCGAAGATTAAATAAACATTATGTAATTTCAGACCTATTTTTGATCTTATTTTAATTTCTACTCTTCGTTAAGGAAGTTGGAACATCCTGTGACCCTTGGAAAAGACTAAATAAGTATTAAGCAATGTCATACGCCATTTTTTATATCTAGTTTTTATTTCTATGTTTCTTAAGCAAGTTGGAACATGTCATCACTAAGAATCTAACATGCTGACATTTTAGAGGAGAGGACCCTATAGCCGTGCACCCTAATTTTAATGGTGTGTAGATATATGTAGGTGTCTCATCAACACAAAAAATATATCATCGTGTAGCGTATGATCATGCCACATCAACATTTTCATTTCGTATGCTTATTTGGAGGGAAAAGTAGTTTTTGAATTGATTTAGTATGAAGAAAATTGGTATAAAGCATTTGAAAGAGGGACCAATGACCGAGCGCCCTATGTGTCACATTGTCATTGGCTCCGTAAAAATGTTACTAATTACAAAATGAACAACTATTGGTACTTTTTTCAACAACCTATAATGAAACCAAATGTACATGTTTTGATGCATGCACAACTGTGGGGTCCTTTCCCTAGTATGTTAAATATTTAATTTAATGAGATGTCTTGATAAATTGAGACCAACTTATTTCCAGGATCTATATCATTCCAAATATATTGATTATAGGATAAAAAATCACAACAAGAATAACATATTAACCCCAATCATATGTGATAAAAACAATATTACATTCCAAGTATATTCATGATAGGATACAACATGAAAGCAAGGATAACATATAACCCCAAACATATGTGATGGAAACGATATTACATTTGAGAAAAATATTTTTTTTGAGTTTAGGGTTAGTGCATCTAAATTTCCACAACTATTGGATTATGGGATTGTGCAAAGGGGTTAACGTAGATAAAATTCGTGTCTTATTTGGTGTTGACCCAAAAATAAAGAGGGGATGTTTTTGACCTTTATTGTTTATAAGGTATGTATCTCATATAATATAATAATTACACCGATGGGTGTTTTTCCAAATTAGAGTGAAGGTAACTAATTTTGATAGTTGTCACAAACATTAACAACGATGATGTATTTGGTCATTGATGCATGACCATATCACATCCATCCATGTCTCTAAACGTAAAGCTATACCATATTCTCTGTCTCCTTTGTGAGGATTTATTTATCATTTTTGTGCGATGGTTCTATTAATATGTGGTGAACTTGCTGGACTTTTATGGGGAATATTATATTGCATTTTCCTCTGTACAAATATGAAAATACCATGTTTATTCAGATTGTATTGAAAAATCTCCTCGCCTATACATTGCTCTTAAAACTAGCAATCGTATGTGAAATGTATAATGGAAACGCTGAAGGGTATGCATGGAAGAAGATAAAATGGAGGGACTGAAATAGTGAAAGAGGTTGAGCTTTGATGGAGAAGGGGTAGAGGGATGAGAAGTCCAAGGACAAGGAAATACAAGCGTGTTTCGCGGGTGACTTTAAAGATGGGGATATGCATAATAGACTTGACATCAAAGGGTCACAATTTTACGCACATTTATGATAAGGGAATCTCTCTAGCTATAAGCGTAAAGATTAGGGTTTACCTCATCAAAATTCTAGAAAGAGTTTTCCATCAATAACCGTTGACATAAAATGGGATTTGAATTTTTTACTGCGATCCACATTATCATCTCCATCTCGTTTGCATTTTTCATGATAGTCCAATTTGTTCTTAAATGGGTCAAACTAAAAAATGGCTTAAATGCCTAGCCATGCAACACAATATCCTCATATATTCCTTATTTCTTAATTGAAGGTTCACAAAAAAAAAACTATATTATTATATTGTTAGTGCCTCACATATTTATATATTACATATTCGTCTCAGAACTTGGATATAATATTTTTTTATTTATTCACTTGAATAAATGTAGCTTGAAGAAAGCATTGGAAAAACAACCCCAACATGCTAATAAGGGCTCTTGAGCATGCTCACAAGAACACCCCTGTATGCTAATGCGAGGTCTCAAGAGTTTGGTGGTAGATTACTCTTTCACCGCATTGTACCTCTACATTGTAACTACGTAATCCACCAGTTATTCCTTCTGGTCCACAACAAGCTCTCACAACATTTGACAATCCTGCCAAATAAACAAATCCCCATAAAATAAATCATTTCAATATTTCAGAACCCAATACTTCAAGTGAGCATCATAATAAATCCATAGACAAGATGGATTCAATTCAATCTTTATAGCCTTAATTGCCTTTCAAATGTGCTTTAGAATCTGAAAAAACCTTATCATGGCATGTTTTACATGGCCAAAAATTCTTTTGGTACGCTTGCTTAGTTGTAGCCTATAGGTACTATGACATTTTTAGATGCATAATACCGAGAGAACAGGGGAGAATCTTAAGCCAATTCAAAAAGTTTAAGAACATGGGTAGTTTTTGAGGTATCATAATACAAAGAGAACATGGGAAATTATTTTAAAGAGATATTTCCACATATATAAATTCTTAAAAGTGGTAAAAATGAACTGAAATCAACGTACAACTTGATCCACAATTTGATCCAGACCATTATTTTCAAAGCATTAAATTCTTCCCATAAGAAACACTTAAACTATAAATATTTGGGTGTAAACTTGGCCATCCTGTATTACATTTGAGAGTACTTATCCATTCCTAGTAATTCTAAAATTTTAAAGTAGTCTATGAGATGATAGGCAATTTGATCCAAGAAACTGTTTAAAAAAATTTAACGGATATCGTAAGGAACATTTTTGGAAGGGGACAACATTCTTGCTAAATTCAAAATCTCTGGCCAGGACCCTAAACCCAAAATTCCCTTATAAACACAAAAAATAGATCATGCTACAAACTGGACGAGTCTGTGCAAAATTTAAAAATGTGTTGGGGTTAGCACACTGGTTTTAAAAATAATAAATCAGATTTAAGCATACATGCAAATAAAAGTGGATATTCTACCAGGAGAAATATACAAAACAAGAGATATAAATAAATACCAGATTTAATGTGGTTCACCTAGTGTGGGTTACGTCCACCAAGAAATAAGCCAATCTATTATCCAAAGCTTTCACAAGATATACAATGAAGATTTACAATCTTCCACACCTCTCAGATGTATAGTACTGTCTTACTCTCAAGATTTTTCTTCTTCACCAAGAATTCTCTCTCTCACAATTATTCTCACAATAATCATCAACTTTTACAAGTTCTTCTTAATTATTACTTCTAAACCCTAGATTTTATGCTTATATGGGCGTATACAAACATAGGGCACTTAGCAATACAATTACAATCAATAGATTTGCTTTAATACTAAAAATAGATCTAATTCTCGTGAGTTAATTAAAACAACCACACACAGGTAACCGACACCAGTTAGCCCTTACCGATGCCACTTCCTCCTTTCTTGACTGATGCTGGTCATAGGTGACTGATGCTGGTCCCTCCATAACCAATGTCAGTTATTGTATTTTCCAGCAAGTTTCATATTGCATGTTAATCCGAACTAATTGAGATCCACAACTCAACAATCTACCACTTGGAGATTAATTAATGCACTATATCTGTACAATGTCATTATTGGATCCTTCCTTAGCTTCATTTCTTTCTCTTCAAGGATCAAACTTGAAGACCAAAGAAGTGGAGTGTAGCTCCAAGTTCTCCTTTGCTAATAACTTCGTTAGCATATCTGCAGGGTTATCACTCTTATGAATCTTTTCTAGATTCAACTTCCCATCCTCCAATACCTAATGTATGAAGTGATACCTCAACTGAATGTGTTTCATTCTTGAATGAAATGCTGAGTTCTTTGTAAAATGAATTGCACTTTGACTGTCACTGAACATCTTGTAATCATCTTACTCCTTTCCCAACTCTTTCATGAACCTACTCATCCATATCATCTCCTTATTAGCCTTAGTAGCTACAACATGCTCTTCCTCTGTAGTAGACAAAGCAAAAAATCTTCTGAATCTTGAAATCCAGCTAAATGTTGTCCCACCTACAGTGAAAATATATCCAGTAGTGCTCCTCCTACCATCTAGATCTCCATCCATATCCGAATCTACATAGCCACATAATGAAATATCCAAACCTCTATAACATAACTGCATGCTAGATGTCCCTTTCAAATACCTGAGTATCCATTGGACTACTTTCCAATTCTCTTTACCTGGATTGGCCATATATCTACTCACGACTCCCACTGCCTGTGTAATGTTTGGTCTGGTACAAACTATAATAAACATGAGACTCCGAACTGCTGAAGCATATGGTACTCGTGTCATGTATTTGACCTCCTCATGTGATGAAGGACATTGATTTTTTCTCAATTTGAAGTGTCCAGCCATAGGTGTACAAACAGGTTTTGCATTCTGCATCTTGAACTTTTCTAACACCCTGTAGATATAATACTCTTGAGACAAATAAAATTTCTTGTTCTTCTTGTCTTTGTGTATTTGCATGCCAAGGATTCTTTTTGCAGCTCCTAAATCCTTCATAGAAAATGTGTGAGATAGCTTTCCCTTAAGCTCACCAATGTCCTGCATACTAGATCCCGTAATAAGCATATCATCCACATACAGTAACAAAATAATATAGCTCCCATTTTCAAGATTCTTGAAATAAACACAATGGTCAGATTCACATCTCAAGTAACCATGCTCATGCATAAAACTATCAAACCTCAATGTACCATTGCCTTGGAGCTTGCTTGAGACCATATAGGCTCTTTTTCAACCTGCCCATATAGGCTCTTT
The DNA here is from genome assembly GCA_019776745.2 of Taxus chinensis. Taxonomy (NCBI): domain Eukaryota; kingdom Viridiplantae; phylum Streptophyta; class Pinopsida; order Cupressales; family Taxaceae; genus Taxus; species Taxus chinensis. The sequence goes on from CM034147.1 coordinate 642,934,838, forward strand.
TTATCCTTACCCTTGACTTCATACCCAAGCGGTTGCTGCACATAAATCTCTTCTTCCAAATCACCATGAAGGAAAGCTGTCTTCACATCTAGTTGCTCTAAATGCAAATCCTCTATTGCAACTAAAATCAATACAATACGAATAGAAGTCACCTTAACAACAAGAGAAAATATTTCACCAAAGTCAATGCCCACTTTCTGTGCAAATCCCTTTACTACAAGCCTTTCCTTAAACATTTTTTTTCCACCCTCTTCTTCCTTGATCCTATAAACCCACTTGTTCTATAATTTCCTCTTACCTACTGACAACTTAATGAAATCCCAAGTCTGGTTCTGTTCTAAGGAGTCCATCTCCTCATCCATGCCATGCTCCCACTAGACATGCGTATTTTCTGTATTGCTTCTTTAAAACTTTTTGGTTCACCATTATCAATCAATAATAAATAAAATAGAGAAGGTGTAAATATTTCTGGAGGTTTACTTACCATTTGTGACCTTCTCTCATCAGTTTGGGGTACTGGAGGCTCATTCTAGACCTCCTAGATATTTGTATCCAAATCTGTCAGTGACTGATGCCGGTTACCTATAACCGACGTTGGTTCTGCTAACCGATGCCGGTTTGGCTCTTTTGTAACAAATACCAGTTTATTGACACTAGTTACTGTGTCACACTCCCCTTGGTCCCCTTTCGAATAACAAACTTAAACACATTCACCTAACCATGAGCCGTATACCCCACATTAATATTAATTTAATTATTTATATTAAATTAATACCCATGCTCACCCCATTTATTAATTTAATTTAGTTACTTTAATTAAATGGATGCACACCTCACCTAGACACCTCACCATAGACCTATTCATAGCATGTTTCCATAAATGAATAAGACTTAGTTCAACCCTAAAAATCAATGTCTATTATTCCTCTAACCACCTTCCTGCTCATAAAAATAAATGTCCATTCTGATCCGCAGGAGAAATAACACAAACTTGGCCCAAGTGATTGCCAAGATCTGCCATTTTTAGTAAACCTAGGGAATCCCACCTTAACCAACGCCGGTTATCCTGAAACCATCACTGGTCAATTAGAACCATCTTCGGTTACCATTTATTCACTTTAGGAACCTTGTGGGAGAGGTTGGAACATTCTGGAGTCGAGGAGAAGAGAAGAGAGCTACATGCAAGTAGAACCAGAGCCTTTTCGTACCTCCAGATATCCATAGCCAACACCAGGACAGATCCAAGGTATTGCACTCATGGTAACATTCCAAGAAGCACTACCGCGGTACCAAACATCATTCCTATGATCAACCGTTATCACCATCCAGTCACTTGAACCTGCACCATAGTAAGTATACTTTTAACCATCATCATCTATTTCTACTTCAGTCTATTAAGTTATTCTACCATTGTTATCAGTTTCCACTTGCACTCTCATTCCCCTACCATTTACCTTCCTGTAAACTCAACCATTCCTCCACCCACACCATTAAATCACCTATATCTAACTGTTACACATCTCTGAGTATACCTAAGATTCCCACAGACCTCTCCACACCCCTTTTGTCTCTGTTTAACCTTAGATCAACCTCTACTAGTAGATCTCATTAAGATTCTTTCACCCCGATTCTATCGACGCTAGTTACCCATGACCGTTGTCAGTCCCTTTTAAACCATCATCGGTTATACCCGACCAACGTCGGTCTCTATGTTTAATACCTTTTCTAATAATAGAACCTAAGAACCTTCATCCAAGTGACCTAAGCAACCTAGAACCTGACCCTGACCAGTCCCAGTACCTTGAAAATTACCCCTCCATTCAGATATATTATAGCCTAGCCTGTTATGATTAGATTTGCTTATTGTATTTGAATGAGATACCTAAATCATATCAACTACAGTAGGAGTTTGTTTATTTCTCACATTAAGTTGTTTTAAACAGTGGATTGACAACCATATAGGGAGTAACACACTTCCCAGATCTAGCACACGCTAGGTAGTTCACTTCCATATATTTTTTAACTATTCTTTTGTGGTCTTCTTTTCTATTTCAGATAGTTCCTCCAATCCAAAAAGAAGCTCTCACAGTCAGCATCAGATCGAGAAATCAGAATGTGCGGACAACCTTCAAACACACCATCATAACAGGTATTCCTCCTCATCCCATAACTCTATCTCTTTCGTCAAAAACATAAAGAAAATGGTGAAACAACAATGCTCACAGAAATCAAGATCTAAATCTTGAAAGGAACGATAAGAAGATTGTTCCAAGCCGCTATCTTAGATGATAATAGCACACCACATTACATTTGAAAAATAGAAGAGCTAAAATACCATATATGGAAATCCATCATAATCCATAATGCTCAAAACATTAGAATACAATGACTTGAATTACTCAATAAGAAAGATGTATATATAAGAGGAGGGAAGTGCAACTACTACCTAAATCAGTGGTGAAGAATAAATAAATAACCTACACTAACACCCTTCTGTAAGCATAGCTTAGGTGGGTAAAAAGAAGGTGGGTCTCGACAAAAAGGCCCGATGAGGTACCCACGTATAATAACTGGGAAAATTGGACACTACAAGGTACACAAAACTAGTAATAACAAAGTAGATAGAGAAAAATACCGCTACAAGATATCCTCAGAACATTGGCTCAAAAAACTCATACAATGCTGAAGAAGTGTGGTGCGCATTGTGGTTTGAATCCACTGGTTGATCATAAAACTCAAAAATAACTGGCACTAGGCTTCACCAGAATAGCTCCATGCAAGGAGACTGTCAATGGAGTGATGTCAAAAATACAAAAAATACCAAACATAATTTGATCAACTACTACAAATAGGTGTGCCATGATCCAAGAATAACCAAGGCAATAAGGCAAGGACACGAGATCCAAATAAATAGGAGTGCCATGATCAGAGAAAAGCCAAGGTAACAAGGCAAAGACACAAAATCCAAAGAAGTAAGATCAACTGCTACAAACAAGTGTGTCACGATCCAAGAATAATAACCAAGGCAACAAGGCAAGGAAATGAGATCCAAATAAACATGAGTTCCAAAATCCAAGAAAAACCAAGGTAATAAGGCAAGGACATGAAACCTAAAGAATCAGTATCAACACCACACCCTCCCATACTGCTGAATGAGTAGAGTGATACCACAGATCTGTATGAGTTTCCAAAATCAACTACTCAAACACTGACAAATTAACATTGGGCTTCACTAGAATAGCTCCCCCACAAGAGAGACTATCAACATGCCAAAAAAAGTGTCGAAAATACAGATCTAAAATATCTCAACAAATAAGAGAGATATAAATGTATACACCTGTAGATACAAGAATGCGACACCCAAAATATTAGGACTTTGGGCTCAACCGAAATTGGGTCCACAAGTGATTACAACACCCTCTCAAATTAGGCACTTTATAATTGAGTGCATGTAAATTTTACAATGAGTAACAATACCTTTTAAATTTTAAATATAGGTATAAAAATTGCACCAATACATATATCTCAAAAAAAGACACAATTTCAAAAAAAAATCACCTTAATCCGAGCTATGGATCAAAATTTATGAGCTCTAGAAGGTTTTGCTATTAAAATAATATTTTAATGCTGATATTTTTTTAAAAGGTACACGTGACACCCAAATGTCCAAAGGGTAAAAGAGTGCATCCACACAATACATGCTTGCGACCAAAGGATAAAAGTCTGCTCCTAAAACCTAAATGTCTAGAGGATAAATCATTGCATTCAGAGGGTACACATAAATATCCAATGGATAAAATAATGCACCTAGAGGGTACACATTTGCATCTAGTGGACAAAAGATTGCATCCAAAACACAAATATCCAGAGGGTAAAGAATACATCTGGAAGATACACACTTATATCCAATGGATAAAAGAATGCACCCAGAGGGTACAGATCTGCGTCCAGTGGATAAAAGATTGCATCAAAAAATAGAAATATCCAGAGGGTAAAAGAATGCATCTAGAAGGTACACGCTTATATCCAATGGATAAAATAATGCACCCAGAGGGTACAAATCTGTGTCTAGTGGATAAAAGACTGCATCCAAAACAGAAATATCCATAGGGTAAAAGAATGCATCTCGAGGTACATGCTTATATCCAATAGATAAAAGAATGCATCTAAAGGGTACAGATTTGTGTTCAGTGGATAAAAGATTACATCCAAAATAAAAATATCCATAGGGTAAAAGAATGCATTTGGAAGGTACACGCTTATATCCAATGGATAAAAGAATGCACCCAAAAAGTATAATTGTTAATACAAACTTTGACTACAAATATCTTTTTTTGGCACCTGTATTGAAAAATAGAGAGAAACCCAGAAAGTTTATTGAAAAACCTAGAAATCTGACATAATATTTGTGTCAAAAAATATGTCTGTACATAATTTTACGGATTTTTAAAGAAATGTGCCAAAAAACCCTTAAAAATGTCCAGATTTGAATATCTCAAAACATGGTCAAGTTTACAGTAGATTCTAGGGTTTTGGCACCTTCCAAATCCAATGGAGCACTCCATTTTACATAAAAATTCATGCTTTAGAAAAATGCTAAAAAATTCCAAATACATGAAAATAATAAACCCCTTGCTTGTAAAGAAAAACTTACAAATGGATATCTACATCATCTATAACTTTGATACCATGAAATGAATGATAAGAAGATTATTCCAAGCCATGATCTTAGATTGATAATAACACACCACATTATATTTGCAAAATATAAGAGCTAAAATACCATATATGGAAATCCATCATAATCCATAATGCTCAATACGTTACAATAAAATCACTTGAATTACTCAATAAGAAAGATGTACATATAGGAGGAGGGAAGTGTAACTACTACTTAAATAAGTGGTGAATAATTCCCACTAACTGATACTGGTAGTTAAGTTAACTCCAAAAGACTAGCAAACTAACTCCACATAACTGAGAAGCTAACTCAACACAATTAGTACACCTAAGCAAGCTAACCCAACAAGTGTAGGGCTAACACAAGTGTAAGAATTATCCTAATAACTAAATAAAAGGATAAATAATAATCTACACTAACAAATATTTCAAATTTGATAACTTACCCTTAGCCTTTAAGATCTACATTCCTTTTTGACTCATATGGCCCAACTTATTATGCCACATACATGCATCTGAATCTGAAGTAGATAATGCAGAAAATGAATCAGTAACACATGTAGATAAATATAACATTCCTACCTTCTTACCTCTTGCCACAAAAAAATCACCCTTGGTGTCTTTCCAAGAGCCTCATGTAAATGTAACCATGTAACCAACTTCACCTAGTTGCCCTGTAGAAACAAGATTCCTCTCGAGGCTTGGCACATGCCTCACATCTTTCAATACCCATGTGTTTCCATTTTGCAATTTTAGATGAACTTCCCCTTTACCAGTAATACTGCAAGGTTCATCATCACCCAAATAAACATGCCCAAAATTTTTCTGGACATAATTTCTGAAATAACCCTTATTAGGGGTTGTATGGAAAGAAGCTCCTGAATCTAAAACTCATGATTCAATTCTATTATCTAAAGAAATAATAAGAGCATCTTGCATTACCTCTGCTGTAGCAAGATTTGCTTCTTTACCTTTGTCTAGTTGTTAGTTCTCTTTATCCTTTGACCAACAATCTTTCTTTGCATGTCCTTTCTTTCTACATTTCCAACAGGTAGTCCCCTTACCTCTAGATTTAGATATGCTATTCCTTGACTTTGATTTCCCATTACTCTTACTCTTAGATCTCTCCTTCTGCCTGCCCCTACTTTCTACATTCAAAAAATTCCCAGATGATGATTCCTCTGTACTCTTCTTGCGAATTTCTTCATTCAAGATTATACTAACCACATCATCAAACTTCAAAATATTATTAGCAGATGATGTATTATTAACAACCATGACCAATTTATCCTAACTATCAGGAAAAGAACATAAGAATAAAAGTTCTTTCACTTCATCATCAAACGAAATATCAAATAATTTTAACTGATTTACAATAGATTTGAAATCATTCAAATGACTAGATGCAGATCCACGTTCATGCATTTTAGAACTAAATATTTTCTTCATCAAATACATTTTATTTGAAGCACTAAGTTTTTCATATAAATTAGCAAGATATTTCATTAACCCTACCGTAGAAGTCACTTCTGTAATATTGGAAGCCACATATGTTGCCAGACTCAATCTTATAGATCCCAAAGTTTTTCTATCAATAATCTTCCATTCTTCATCAGTCATCTTCATAGGTCTAGACTTCTTATCCAACAGTAAATACAAATCTTTTTGATAAAAATAATCCTCAATCTACATCTTCCATAATTGATAATTTCGACCGTGAAACTTCTCTACCTTGTAATTGTTTTCTTCTGCCATTGCTATGTAGCTCCCACTCAATCATAAAACCCTTAGTGAGTAAATCTATAAGCACACAAAACCCTCAAACAAAGATTTGATACCAATTGTTGAGGTTAGCACACCGGTTGTATAGATAATATATTAGATTTAAGCATACATGCAAATAAAAACATATATTCTACCAGAAGAAATATACAAAACAAGAGATATAAATCAACACCAAATTTAACGTGGTTCATCTAGTGTGGGCTACGTCCACCAAGAAACAAGTCAATCTATTATCCAAATATTTCACAAGACATACAATGAAAATTTACAATCTTCCACACCTCTTAGATGTACAATACTGTCTTACTCTCAAGCTTTTTCTTCTTCACCAAGAATTCTCTCTCTCATAATTATTCTCATAATAATCATCAAATTTTGTAAATTCTTCTTAATTCTTACTTCTAAACCCTATATTTTATGCTTATATAGGCATATACAAACTTAGGGCACTTAGCCATGCAATTACAATCAATAGATCTGCTTTAATACTAAAAATAGATCTAATTCCCGTGAGTTAATTAAAACACCCACACACAGGTAACCGACGCCGGTTAGCCCTAACCAATGCTAGTTTATCCTTGCCTGACTGATGCCGGTCCCTCCATAACCGATGTTGGTTACTGTATTTTCCAGCAAGTTTCATATTTCATGCTAATCCGAAGTAATTGAGCTCCACAACTCAACAAAAAGTGGTTATACAGTCCTAGAAGCTGTAAAACTAAACTAATAAGAGTCTAGGAGCTGATCCAAACCACTGATTCCAAATCCTTAAAAGTGTAACAACAAGGAACTTCTATAAAAAACAAGTGGGTTTAAACCATGTCATTAAGAAAAAATAATATAAGTTAGTGTGCACTCTTAAATCTGTAAAGTGCAAACCTAAACTAAAAACTAAAAATAGTCAATTAGTAGCTAAACTACAATTTGATCTGTCACTGATTCAAAACCTTATTATCCACAATAAGGAACATTTAAACAAATATAGAGTTGCTAAAACTAGGGCATTATGTGTAATACTTAAAAGCTAGTATTAAATTGATGCGTAAGGGACAACTAAAAGATACATAATTTGGATTAAGGTTGGGGTTTAAAGATAAAATAGGCCGGTTTGAGTAAAATTGAAATGTGGATGCCCATTCCTTATAGTTACAAAACTACACTGAAAGCGGTCCATTGGCTGATATGCAATTTGACCAAGCCATTGTTGCCAAAATCTTAAAGGTTCCCCACTAAAAGAGCACTATAAAAGTATGAATAAATTCATTTAAAGAAATCTATTATGTATAACATTTACATGTGGATATCCACTCTTATAACATGTAAAGTAAACAATAAACAGTCTGTGAGACACTAACAAACAATTTGATCTAGACTATTGTTTCCAAAGAAAAAACTTTTAAGTCTACCCATAAGTAGTAAATAATATGGTATGAATTAAGCTATTCTATTAAAAATTGAAACCGGCTATCCATTCCTAATAATTACAAAAATGAACTAAAAGCAGTGTGTGAATTGATCTGTAATTTTATCGAAGTCAGTGTTTCTACAACCTTTAAATATTATCATTTAAGCCAGGTCATTCTATACATATTTTAAAAAGTGTATTGAATTCCTAGAAATCTAAACTAAAAGAGGTGTTTGAACTGATATGTAATTTACACTCAAGCAACTGCTTCTGAAAACTTAAATTCTACCTATAAATTTTGGTTAAAAGCAAAGCAAGTCAATCTGTGTAAAACAAAAAAGTGGGTGCTCATTTACGAAAATAAATTGAAATTGGTCAATGAGCTGATCTATGTTAAATAAGAAAACAAAATAAACAACTAGATCTATGAATGTTCACTAACCCCATTTTATCTAGTGTTGTCCCTCCTCGAGAGCCCCTCTGAAGAATGAGATATGGTTGAATTTCTCCCAAACAACAGGGTTTTGAGCCATTTCCCCGGAGACTTCCGCATATCTTCTGTAACCGATCGACCCCGGTTTGAATCCCTGTAACTACACATAGGTGTACGTATTCACTACATAACTAAATCACAAAATAACTAATTGGGACAAGTTTTTTCACACTTAAAATAATAGAAAGAAGATTTTTCTTAGTAGAAGAAAAAACATAAATATCTACAAAAAATTCCAAAAAGAAGAATAAGCTTTGAAAAAAAATCAAAAACCAAAATATATGTAAATTAAGTAGATTAAATACTAAAATTTACACTGCCTTTGACACAAATTTATTTTAAAAAGAAGAAAAGAAAACATGCAATTGATCTCTCTCAACATTTTTAATAAACATATGTAATACTGAAATATCCTCCAAACTGTTGGGGTCGTTGATCCAGATGTTGTTCCCATTTGGAACCATTCATCTCCATGGTTTGGGAATTCTATGGGTCTAGGTACTTCATCATTCCAGTGGGTATGATGATAAGTGAAGAAGAATTATGCGGAGTAAGTGAGTTGATCCAATTGGGGCATCTGTGATATAATTTGATCTATTATTGCAAATGAATCAATACCTAATATAATACAAGTTAGAAACTCGTAACAAATGTTTAACCAGTTGAAACAAAAATAAATTTACTCGTCAATTATTAATTTTTTTAGATAAGATAATTTTTTTTTTGTTTTAAACGGGGACCTAAAAACCCCATACATAAAAGAAGCAAGTTTAAAAAAAAAAATGAAGCCAAGGAGGCAGAGTAAAAAAATCTTGACAACTAGGCCCCCACATAATAGAGCCAAATGAAACATTTTACATATTAAAAACAATTTTTTGTAAGAACTAAACCAAGACCCAAAAAAGGAAAAAACAACAGAAAAGATAAGGGCTACAAAAAGCCCACCATTAGTTCTCAGTATATCTGCTTCAGGTCCTGGAGCTCGGACCACCATCTTTTGAACTAGCCACTTTGATAATGAATCTCTTCAGGTGTTTGACCTCTCGATTCTTATTCTGAGTGCCAGCATTAACCTCCTCTTGATACTTACCCTAATTTTCGGTTGCAACCATACCTAAGCTGTCACCAGTATCTTTCTCATCACTGTCGTAAGAACTTAGACTCAAATTCATGTTGTTTTTGGCCTCCTCAGAAGTAACCTGGTTTTGAAGCAGAGAAATCCATTGCTCCTGCATAACATAACCCACTTGAATCCCCCTAATGGTTATGTTCTGGGTTTCAATCCTTTGATGAAAATATTTCAGCTCTTGTATGAGGTTTTTGTTGACAGTAAGAATGGTATCTGTTGTGGATTGGACCCTCATCAGTCATGCCTCCCAGTTAGCAATCTCTTGATCCCTCTTGCTGGAACTTTCCCCCAAATTCCTAATCATCTTCTTGAGATTACATAAGGTTTCCACAACACCCTCAACGAGATCAACACAATTTTTATTCTTCTTGATTTTATTGAGGTGAGAAGCAAGGGTTTTCTAGTCAGAATCTTGATCCTTGACTTGATTAGGGATGGAAGGTTTGCTTCTTTGGAACAGAAGAAGAATGAGGCCTTGGTGAAGGGTGATATCCACCTTCTTTTTCTTGAAATCCTTGATAGTCGAGAGGAGTGACCTATGGAGGAAGAAAGCTAAGCTCATAGTCTGGTCACGACGGAGAAAATTGAGGATGGACAGGTGGTGAGTAAAGATATTTATGGAATTTTCCTTCAAGAGTCAGATATTTCATAATAACCAGGCAGACATCATCCCATCTATCTAACAGGAAGGTGTGAGCAATACCATCGTCATATGCAATAATATTTTTCCCTAGCTTCAAAGAAAGTAGCAATTTCATGTTTCTTTCTAGATTTGTCTTTAAAATTTTTTAGGCCATCAGTTTTTAACCCAGTGATCTCAGCTATGGCATTCTCAGAGACATCAATATGAACCCCTCTAAAAACAAAACCACCATCCTTCCAAGAAATCACAAAATCAACAGAAAGGTCTAGGATCATTACCTTGGAGCTGACAAATGTATCTAGTGAGACCACCTTTATGCAGAAATTTCCATAGAGCCACATCATTCTTGAGGTGAAGAAAGGTAGATGGTTCAGTACGCAACCTATCGCCCCCCATGAAGCTAGCAAGCAAGTTGACGTTTTTTGCATAGACACCATAGAACTTGACTGATAGAAAATGGAGAAAAAACAAATGAAATGAGAAAGGGAAATTTTCCAAAAAGGAAAAGTCCTTTCACAACCCCAAGCGTGCGAGCTAAGGGTGTCATCATATCACAACCTCCCACTTTGTGTCTTCATTTATGAGTTTATTAACCTGTCCCCAAGGGATACGTGTGCAGTCCACATGTCACCAAATCCACCATGACATTACCTTTCTCGACCAAATGCATCCAATGGCTTGTTCCCATCATGGTACGTGTGTTGAATGACCACCTGTTCAAATGATGCAAGCATGACATGTGCCTCCATTATCAAATGATTTAGTTTCCATCCACATTTACTACTATCTTTGAGGGCATTAATAATGCACATCGAATCACCTTCAATGATTATATTTTTAAGCCCTAAGTCTTTACCCATTTTAACACCCCAAAGCATAGCTCTCGCTTCAGCCATGTTGTTAGAGTGATTTCCTATGGGTCCCGCGTAGGATCCTAAGCATCTCCCACTATGATCCGAATGAGGCCACTGCCACCAGCCACTTTATCTTTAACTGGGCCAAGCCATCAAAGTTGATCTTGAAACTTCCTTCGGGTGGTTTATTCCATTTAACATCTTGTTTCAACCTGCTCTTACTAGTGCTAGAGACAACAATGTCCAACCTTTTAAGAATGTCCTCCTCCCACTCAGGGCTAGCGACAAACCTGTTTGGGTTTAATAATCTGAGCATTTTCCTTCAAATCCTGTGTTATTTTATCAACAACCTTGCACAGCCTCACCGATTTGTTCCTGAAGATCCTATTGTTGTGTTCAATCCATATACCCCACAAGACATGTGGCAGAGCCAGTTTCCAAATTTTATTGACCATATCATTCTTAAAGTTGAAACTCCACTGCTCAGGTAGAAGGGCCACATCTCCCTGGAAGGACCAATTAAATTTTGAAAATGTAGAGGATCTCAGTACAAAAACTTGATATGAGAAAGGGAATTCCAGAAACAGGTGACTGATGGATTCTTCCTTTTCCATGCATAAACCACATCTATTTATGATGATCATTCCCCTACATCTGAGTCTATCCACAATGAGTATCTTACCTTTTATAACTTCCCAGAAAAATATATTGATCTTGGGGATGAGAAACTTGTTCCAGACCTTCCTCCAAAAAGGACTTTGAGAAAAGTTATTAAAAATTGACAAGTAACCCGATTTAACTTCGTAATCCCCAGTATCCGTGCTTCTCCATATGAGCTCATCCTGGAAATTGTCTAGAGGAATGTAGATGTCATTAAGTTTCTTGTTTAAATCATGAAAAGGTTGGATATCACCTTGATAGAAAGAGGGGGGAGAATAGGAATCCATTTCCGGTCATTGTCCCAGTAGTTGCAAACTAGAGCTCCCCGCTTAATAGAAAGGACCTGTCATAGCTCACTCCATGGTCCTAAAAAATTGAGAGAAACATCCTCTAACCAAGGATCCTCCCAAAATTTGATCTGAGACCCGTCACCAAGGTTCCATTTACACCCTTTGATAATAGCTTCTCTGGTTTGGCACATATTGTTCTAGAAGATAGATCCCCTAGGAAGCTCCAAATCACTAAAGAAGTCCAAAGTTCCACCAAAGGGTCAGCAAATATTTCACCTTTCAGAATTTTCACCCAGATGCCTTCTTCTTTGTGAAGTCTCCATCCCACCTTAGAAATGAGGGCATGGTTCATAAACTGAATGTTCTTTAGTCCCAGGCCACCCATGTCTTTGGGTTGAGTAACCTTTTCCCAGGAAACTAGAGGGATTATGTTTTTATCCTCCGATCCAGTCTAAAGGAAACATTTCTGGATACCTTAAATGGACTTTCTTGACTCTATTTGGGAGAATGAAAAAAAACATGATGTAGATCGGTATGCCTTGCAAACTACTCTGAAGGAGCTGAGATTTACCTGCTTGAGAGAGTAAGGATCCTTTCCATGAAGCCAACTTCTTATGGAATCTCTCAATAATTTTATTCCAACCACCTTCCTCAAGTTTTCTCCCACATAAAGGCATTCCCAAATACAATTTTGGGAGCTTTTTGATGTTACAGTCCAGGATAGTGGTTAGTCTATACTATTGTTCTTCATCAACATTTATGAAGTAGCAAGAAATTTTCCTGAAATTTATTTTCTGTTTGGTAGCTCTTTCATATTTGTTGGTGATACCTTTGATAGTCTTGGCTTCTTGAACAACAACTTGTCCCAGAAGAACGTATCATCAACGAACTACTGCAGACATTGGTTCTCCATGACATGGGAAACTTTGACCCCTTCCATGCTACCCTCTCTCTGGGATTTGATGCATAACCTGCTCAAGGTTTCAGCCACAATTATATACAAAAAGGGGGATAAAGGATCCCCTTGTCTCAGGCCCCTTTCAGATTTGAAGAAACCATTAGGTTTCCCATTGATGATAACTGAGAAACTCAGATCTTTAGTACAGGCTTGAATTATTTTAATAAAATGTGGATGATATCCCAATCTAGATAAAAGGGAATACAAGAAGTCCCAAGAAACCCTATCATAAGCCTTTTGCATATCTAGCTTCAAAATCATAGTTTCCCTGCCTGAAAGCTCCACAGAATGAATGGTTTCATGAATAGTGATTATGTTGTCCAAAATTTGTCTTCCTGGCACAAAGGCCCCTTGGTTGGGAGAAATGAAATTACTAAGAGTCTCTCTTAGTCTGAAAGCTAATAACTTGGACATGATCTTATAAATGGTGTTACACAGGCTTATGGGTCTAAAATTACCAAGATCCTTAGCTCCAGGATTTTTAGGTATGAGAGCTAGAAAGGTATGGTTGATTTGTTTGAGAATGCAAGCCTGACCGGAAAAATTCTTGGACAACATTGATGACATTAGTCTTGACAATATCCCAATAGAGTTGGAAGAAAAAATTTGGAAACCTGTATGGACCCAGGATTTTGTCACCTTCCATAGCATCCATAATACCTTTGATCTCCTCTTCAAAAGGGATAACAATAAGCTCCATATTCTCACTTTGACTGATAGCAGGATTAAAAAGATTCATAATCTCTTCTCTAGTGACCTTTTCATTAAGAAGATCCTCTGCAAAGAGGTTTTTGAAAAAGGAAATAATGGTGGAAGCTATTTCTTTGTCCTCAGTGACCAAATCCCCATTTTATTTCTTGACTTCTTGAATACAAAGTTTGTTATCTTTAATAGTCATAGAAGTATGAAATAATTTGGTGTTCCAGTCCCCTTCCTTTAGCCAGGTGATTCTCAATTGTTGTTTCCAGTACACCTCTCCCATATGTAGAATATTGTGATAGTCAGAGAGAAGGCTCTTCTCTTTCACTTTATCCTTAGAACTCCACCCCCCTTGTTCCATATTTTCTTCAAGAATTATGAGATCATCTACTATTCTACTTTTTTGAAGGAAGATGTTTCCAAAAATCTCCTTGTTCCATATCTTCAAATTGGTTTTAACATTTTTGAGCTTGGAGGTCACCTTGAACATGTTGTTTCATTTTACCTCTATACTCCATGAATCCTTAATTCTCTATTCCAAGTCTGGATGAGTAGTCCACATATTTTCAAACCTAAAAGGTCTGCCAATGGGGTTCTCCCTAATAATGATTTTGAGGATCAAAGGATTGTGATCCGACCCGATCCACATAAGAGAAGATAAGGAATATTGTTGTTCCTGAATTTATTGAGTGTTAACCAAGAAACGATCAAATCTAATTTGGATTAAGTTAACCCTTTCTCTCCTATTAGACCATGTAAATTTAGAGTTTCTAAGGTTCAAATAAATTAAATAATTCACCCCATGAAGTTACCAAAATCCTCCATACTCTCAGTGAAAACATTAATATCACCTTTCTTTACAGACAGAATAAGAGGGGTATTGAAGTTGTCACCAATGATCCAATTTAAGTCACTAAACATTCTTCTGAAGGTGGTTAGATGCTCCCAAAGTTATCTTCTACCCACTATCATGTTGGGGGCATAGATATTTGACAGAATAAACTATTTTCTAGTACTAACTTCCATAAAGGAAATAACTACACGGTGTTGACTATTGATAAGGGGAAGCCTTACAATATATCTCTTTTCCACAACCACAGTAACCCTCTAGAGGCACCAACCAATGCTTGATGATAAAATCTGGATTCTTTCCAAAGAATAGACTGAAAATCTTTCATCCTATTTTCATTCATCTTGGTTTGTTGGAGCATTATCACATCAGGTTTCTCTTTAACTTTCAGATCCCTCAAAATTCTATGCTTACTGGGCTGATTTAAGCCCCTAATATTCCAAGAAATGTAAATCATTTATGGTGGAAGTATTTCTTACCTATATTTAATGGTTTCTGACGACCCTCCATTATGTCTTTATTTTTCACCTTGTCCCTTTTCCCCCTTTCCAATGGTCTTCTTGGCGAGGCCTTATTTTCCCCAACATCTATCTTGGATCTTGTTCTAGATATTTGTATACAATTTGGGGATGGCCTAGACTCTGAGATGTGAAGATCCGAGAACACCTTAGTTGGACTGTCTTTTACTCCTTGCTTTTCTTCCATACTTCCATCTTACGTTGCTTCCGTAACTAGACTAACTTTGGTTCCTTCCTTACCATCCAAGCTACTAGTTTGGATTACTTTCTTCATCATATCCAAAGCCTCCTATTACCATTTAACATACTTTTCCACTGTGGAGATGTCCTCCAAATTGACATCCAACATTTTATACATATTGCTTACCAATATCGTTTCCTCCAGTCTTTGGGCAAAGAAACTTGCCTCTAGTGAATCCGGGACTATTGATCTGATTATACTATCTTCTTGGAAGTATTTGAAGACTACCATATCATCATCAATGACAGGTTCTTGGACTGATTCCCTGTTGCTGTCCTTATTCCGACCTTCTTTTTCCAAAGTCCTTTCTGGGTGTTGCTCTTCGATGACTTGATCCTTAGTCTCAACATGATTGGGTATCTGCCTCCATGAATGGTTGATATTTGATGGTCCACTACCATTTGGTGGCATAGGTCCCTTACCTTTCAAATCCTCCTTACTTACATTCTTAGTCTTCTTGAGCAAGGATTTTTGGGCCGTCTTCTCTTTCGCCTTAGGACATATCTTGAGATTGTGACCCACTTTGAAGCAGGAAAAACACATAAAAGAGGTGAACTCATAATCAATCTTCTGGTTGTGGACTCCCCAGGGACCCTTGATCTCAATGTTTCTTGGTAGTGGTGTTTCTAGGGCACAAGTGACTGGATCAATTATAACCAGGGTGCCTATAGCCTTAGCAATCCCTTACAAGATATTCAGGTCCTAGTATTCCAATGGGAGCCTGCAAATTTGGACCCAAACATGGTATTCTTTGATAACCATCTCCAGAGGATTTAATCCCAACTGCAATTTTTAAACCAGGACCACAACGCATCCCATGAACCAAGGACCTCCAGCTAAGATCCTTAAGAAATCCTCCTCCAGGGAAAGATGAATAAAAAAGAAAGCATTAGCGTAGGCCGCTATTTCCATTGATCCTTTGAGCATCTATTTTCTATTAGCCCATTTCCTAAACTCTTCAATATTGGGTTTGCTACCAGGAATCTTAGCCAGGATGGTATTACACATTGAGGACCAGACCCGGTTGGCTAGGGATTCTGGTATTTCCAAAGAAACACCATTTTCATTGTAGACATGGTCAAGAAAAATAAAAGGTACCTATTTAACAGGGGTTCCAACCACCCGATTTGCCCATGTGACTGGGGCCCCCCTATCTGTCTTTGATTTTTACATTTCCATGGTAAACTGTTCATCCTTCATGCCTACTTGTAGATTCATCCTGTGATCCCCTGCATCAAATGCCTTTCCATCTTCCCGCTCAAAACCAAATTCAAAAACCAGTGCTCCAACGTTTTCTCCCACTCCAACCTCGATTATTAAAATTAATAGTGGTTACACATGACAATTTCACTATGAAGAATCATTATTCAATTTGTTCTTGTATTAAGAAAAAACTATAAAATGCCATTGATCATTAAATCCCACATATAAAAAATAGTGCAAAACCAATAACTTCAATTGTAAAAACCAAGACTTTTAAGACCTGTATTTATCTCTGAAGTGGGCGAGAGGATAATGAGAATTGCATACACTAACACTCTTCTTGAAAATAGAAGGGTGAATCTTCATCGATCCTTCCCATAGAGAACGATGCCATCCTTGCATCATACTTTTCAGAAATGGCTATTCAGACGTGTCGTTCCCACAGGATTATTATCAATTCTTGGGGAGAGTTGGAGAGTGCACAATTAGCTGCTCTGCTTTTTGAGATGGTAATGCCACCCATCTGAGCCATCAGCCCGCTAATGGCTTCTTCCTCTTTGCTTCCTAAACTTTCGGTGGGGGGCATTGCCGACTTTCTTAACTGTTGAGCTATGAGATCTGTTGTGTTTGTTTCTTTGGGTCCATATTTTCTCTTCGTCGATCAGATCACAAAGCTTGCTGTGGGTTTGGAAGCCTGCGGACATGCTTTCTTGTGGGCGCTGAAACTATATTCCTCTTCCTCTTCCTCTGGCCAAGTCCAATATTGTTCTCTATATTCTTATCTATTTCCAGAGGTATTTATGACTCGAACCCGGGATCGAGGGATCATCATTTTTTGGCCGCTTCCACAGGGCTCTATTATTTCTGACCCTACATTGGAGGATTTGTTTCTCACTGCGTATAGAATTTGACGGTGGAGAGAATTTTGAACCCCATGCCCATCATTTCTTGGCCCGTGTTTGATAACTATCAAAAGCTTAACGCTCTAGTGCTGCTCAAGGAAATGAAGGCGGCGATTGAAGTGAGAAAGGGAGTGAACAAATTGGTGAGTGATAAAGAAGTGGAGAGATGTTGCAGGGTGTTGATGGGGTTGCAGAGGATAAATATAAGCACAAAAATGTTTATGGGTTTGATGGGGTTGAGAGAAAGGAGAGGTGTCAGAATCCACCATGAAACCCAAAGTCCATGCCTCTTTGAAACTCAACTGCCACTGCTATGCCGTGGGCCACTCTTTGCTGAAGAAGAAAAGCACCCTGACCATTCAATTCCATCATATCCTGAAACGAATAGTCTCGACCAAGGAAATGATGCACAAGAAAATGAAAGCTTTCACCTTCGCCCTTACAGAGGCCAAATATGTGGCAGGTGAAAACATCAAACACATTGTCTTGGAAAATGTGGAGTCTGGAACTTCAAGGTCCACACATCCGCCAGAGGTGGAGGATTTTCTGGAACGATCTGGGCCATAAACCTAACAGAATGCAATAGTGGGAGTCCTTATTTTTTTGCAAAATCCATACATGAAATATTGTTATTGTTAAATAGGGTACCCATCATTGGATTTCAACACATCTGGGAGGAGGAATGTGGTCTGTTTGATTTCTGACTATTGTTAGACCCAATAGGTATCATCTCACTATTAAACGCCTTCGACAAAAAAATCTAACATTATCATCACTTTCACCACTCACATACAAAGCACAGGGTGACATAATCAAGATGTCAATTTAATGGGTTTCATTTTTGTGAGAAAGGTCATAGAGGTTGTGGGCATTAAGATCATGCTATCTATTTATCTTATTGCACTATGTAAAGTCATGGAATATTCTCTTCATGTAATCAAATATCCTTCTTTATGTAAAATCACTTATTCTCTCTAGTCCATGTTCTATCCATGAAAATTATCATCTATGTGTGAATCCTATAAGGATATGTTTCATATCCAATCCTGATTCGTCTATTCATTGTCATTCATAGATCCATGCACATCATTTGAATACTCACTTGCTCCTATTTCTCAATTGTATAACATCAATAGTTGAAAGAGGAGAAAATGTTTTTCGCAAATGTAATATGTAAAAAAAAGAGAATTCAGAAACAAAACATGGTAGCTAAGATTCATTTAAAAAATAAGTGATAAAGTCTTCAACAATAGTTTTTATTATGCCAATATGCATTTTTCCAAATTGGAGAAAATCATGCTAATTTTGATGGTTTTCAGAGACTTTAATGACGGTGATACATTTGGCCATTGATGCATGACCAAATCACACAAGTCCACATCCTACAATCCATTGGCAATAATTGAGATGAATATTTAAACCCCCTTTTTCTCATCATATCTTTTCCACCTACGACTTTTCCAACACCGTTTTCTTACTCCTTGCTGTTTGTGGAGTTTTATCTTCCATTCAAATGGATTACACATTATTTAGAGCCTTTTCCTTTACCACATGGTCCCTCACCACTCTTCCCACAAAGTTACAGCATGATCAAAACCTCTCTCACCCAAATAAATGTTTCATCCAGGGGTTAAACTTGTCAACCACATTTTCCTATCAAACAAAATTTATGTGACATTAATTTTCCATTTTTTTCCTTAAAAAAAAATGTTATTTATACACTACTAATAATATATATAAAATTATTTTATATTTATTTGATTAATTTTAATATGTATATATGTATATATTGATTGTTAAATGCTTTTGACTGGAGCTATGAACAGGAGGGTTAACAAGTCCCCACCCAATACAACTAATGTCCCGAGACCAAACATTACAATTAATCCAACACAAATTGTGACCACTGAACCTGCACTGAATGCCAATGCCGGCGATGCAAATTCCACCACCATCGTGAATAACCACCAGTCGTAACCACCAGTTATGTAACACCCGCCACCATTGATAAACCACCCCAAGGGGATCGTGCCCAATGAGATTTTAATCAGGGTGGATCCAAACACAACCGTTTGTCTTAACCAATCCACCCAAACCCCAGTGGAAAAACTTTGGATGGTAAACAATTTTATTGTACCAGAGATATGAACTGGAGTGGTGGAGAATCACTTTTTCTAAGTGGGACATGGGAGTGGGCTTGGGTCCTTAATGTCTACTAAGCAATCCACATTCAAAGTGCCCCGCTACATTTTGCTTGGTTCATATGGAGAAGTTCGACCCCTACCTAAAGGTGTCACCATGGCCACTTATTGAAAGCATCCAATGAACGCAATGGGAATGGAACTTGGGTTTATGATTACAAACTACTTGTAACTCACCAATAGCCCAAGACCTTGAGTTCAAACTACTTTTAATATATATCTTCGTGTATTAATATAGTTTACATATAAATCTATATAAAAAATGATGGTCATATTTTAAATAGGTAAGTCGTATGAGACAATTATTTAAAATATTTTCAAGTGTTTGGTCGTTGATGCATGGATGTATCACAATTTTCCACGTGGTATTATTTCTTGTTTTTTCCAAGGTGATGCCATTCTTTCTTATCTACGTGGCATTATTTCTTGCTTTATTGCCATCTCCAATGAAATTTCTGAAATGGTTGTATGAAAACCATTCTCATCCTTTAGAATAATAATATTAACCTTGATGTTAAGGGTAGAAGCATGTAAATTTTTTTGATCTCATACCGACATACATAGTGGGAAACCTTCCTCGTTGGGTGACATAAAATGCCTCAATGGTAAATGACACCAACAATCTAGAAGTGAATCCTCTTTACGAAGGGCTTGATGTGATTTTTTCATAAATGTTACCTACCATGGAAAGTGAAACGCTCACAAAATATGATACCTTTTCGAGATTTTCTTATAAACTTCTTTCTTGAGATGGCCTTTGTAGATGTGGAAGTTGTTGATCCACATGAACTTGTTAGTAACAACTCTACTTAGAAGTGTCTTCAAATTAGTGACATATCGTGGCATTGCTAAAAATGTTGTGTTGTGAAAACACGATAGTGTGTCATCGAGCTTGTCCAATTTTTCATCAACCCCTCACCTCTAACCCTAATCCCACAATTTCTATATCGGAAAAATACATGGTTTAAAATTTAGAAAAAATGTTATTAGTGTTATCCTCTGTTTTGCATTTTTAAGTCCTAAGGGTAAGTGTTGGGAGTTAATTTCAAATTATTTCCCCATGCGTTCTGATGTATGCAACCTATTTTTCATTAATAATATTTAAAATTATTGAAATTGTGTCAAAATTTATTCTTAACATAACTTTTTTTTTTTGTTTTAAAGTATTTTCTATTTTTGTTACCCCCTTTCTCCTTCAAGTGGTTCACACAAATGAAACATAGTCCATATGCATCTTATCGAAAGAAAGAAGAGGATCGTTGACATAAAATTAGGGATTTGAGTTAGTGGGGGAATTTGAATGGGTTTACCATCTACATTGGCTTCGTTGGTTGTGTCCGCTTCGAACACACTAATATTTTTCATGCCTTGCGCCATGCATGATAGGATTTGGTTAAAATATAGTTGGAGGTGAAAATTGTCATGCATTTTGCTAACAATTTTGTTGACATTTTTTGTTGAATAGCCCAAATTTTTCCACTTATTTCTTTGATGGATCACCTACTTTCCCTCCAACATTTTCCCTTCCCCTGTAATCCTCCTCCATCTATCCCATTTTTCATCACCCCATTTCTTTTGAAAATGTTTCTCCTTTGATCCTTCCTATCGACATACCCATTGTACTGCTCACTTGCGATTGCCATCATCACAATCAAGACATAAATGTGAGAAACAAAAGCAACATGGGATTGAAGAATCAGGCAAATATTTCTTCTAAATACTCTTAATCTTATTTTTCACATGATGAACTATCCGTCAGTGGCAATTTAAGTTCCCAGAAAATTTTCATCCAAGAGGAATGTGAACAAAGCCATGAGTATCATCGAGAAGCAAGAAACTAATACGAACAATACTATGTCAAGTGTTAAAATATTGATGATAACAATACTATCACCAAAAAAGTTGGCTTAAGCATTGATATTATTAAATGACAAGGGATTACTTTCAAATCTATCTCGAGAGTATGTTGCCTCAAGTATTTTTACCTTGCACCCCCTTTCTCCTTTAAGAAATTTGTACAAATGACACGTGGTGCATATTCCTCTTGCAATGATTCTCCTTTGCTCCTCCCTATTGGTGATTCCATTGCACCACTTATGTGTGACTGCTAGTCTTTAAAGCTAACAATACTCATGCCCCCCACATACCACAATAATCATGTCCATGCGAACTAAAAGAATAAGTTATAATCACCAAGGATTCACTAATAATTAAATATTACATTGTACAAATAAATTATTCTTATTTGATTATTTTCTCTTTTCCAAACAATAATTTAATTCTTTAATACATTATAGTATACTTTATTTTTATTTATGTGAATTAGAAAGTTTAGGAACCAAATGTCTTGTGGATATAGATATGAAGATTTTTTTTTGATGGGTATGTTGGGAATTCGGGACTACGGAATAGTGCTATGATTCAATAACAAACAAAATCATGCACATATGATCTAAATAATTCCACAAAATCTACAACAGTTGAAGTATAAACTAGAATAATCTAAATAAAAAAAATTACACACACATAACACAACATGTACCATGGTTCACCCAATTTGGGCTACATCCACCAAAGATAGAGATCTCATATATATAATATAACAAGAGTACAAACCAACTCTTCAATACAAGAGTACAATACATCTATCCAAGAGTATATCCTCTCCTCCATATCTCTAAATGGATCTACATGAGTGCACTACAACCGTGCCTCTAAACCACCCTAAAATATCACATAACTAAGAATTACTGCATCTCTGAACTACAACCAAGCTCTCCTATGAATTTGCAAACAAGATGTCCTGCAAGGGTCTATCAATGTGCAACCATATCTGTGCATACAAGAATACAACCCCCTCTACTATATATAGATACTATATGTACCCACAATCTCTTCAAGGAGCTACAATACTAGATCTAAAATGGACCAACAATATAACATGATCTCATGGATCTACAATACAAGATCTCACAACAACATGTGGATCTACAAGATGAAAGACTATGTTCTTTACATACTATGCAAGCCATTACATCGAGACAAGACAATATAAAAGAAATACAGTAGAAGACATAACACTCTTCTCACCATTCAGATGTACTTGCTATTTCCTTCTGTCCAACTCTCCATTGAAACTCTATCTTCATGCAACATTTTTCTTCTTTTTCTTCTTTTTCATCTTCAACCAAGGAGAATTAACATTCTTCCTCAATATTTATATTCTAACCCTAGTTTTCTAGCTTATATAAGCTTATAAAAACTTAGGGTACCTTAGCTATGCATTTACAACTATCTGATAACTTTTACAATCAAACGTCAGATCAAATCCCGTGTTTAAAATAAAAACATAAACGCACATGTAACCGGTGCCGATTCCCTGATACTGACCGATGCCAGTTCCTCGACTGATGCTGGTTCCTCCCAAGTGACCGATGTCGGTTCCCTGATCGACGCTAATTACTATGTAAACTAGTAAACTGCAAATTCATGCCTTTGTGAAGTAATTCAACTCCATAACCTAATAATCTCCCACTTGGAGATAAATTTCTGAACTTGCACCTGTACCTATACATCACCATCCTCTACATACTGTGAAGACCATCTATTATTTACATCAAGAACTCTCTCAAATGAAATCAATAATATTAAAATATCTTCTAAAACCAAGAAGATAACAAACTCGTGACTTACCATACACCTGCACGAAGCTACTACTGATCCGTGATATACGAGCTAACCATACATCAAGCTCCCATTGAATCATAAATCCAAGCTTCTCATGCAACAAAGCTACCATGATTAACATACCTACAAGATCTCCCACTCCAACTGAAGTACTAAGCTTCAATCACAACCATAGCCATACTAACCATGTTCTCCAACCACCTATCCATGTCTCCATGCAACTACCAATGCAGCTAACCAAAGACAAGTCAAACTGGAATATGCATAAGCAAAAACGAGATCTTGGGTAAGACAACCCAAATGAGTTCTACATACAACTAGTGGGTGATCAATCCACAACACCTGCATATATCAAATAATCCAGACACTACATTTTGCAAATATAACCCTGCATAAACAAATTGCATGTCCATTAGAAATCCATGTGTAGATAACATAGTCAATGGAGTAACATGGTAACAAGAGGAAATACAAACATACCCTAATCATACTAAGGCATCTCAACCATGCTCATAGGCATCCATGTACAAAAAAAACATTTTCATCATCATAGAATCACAAAACATAATCTTTACACATGTACAAACTCACCATGTACATCCATCCATATCACCCAGGCTCTCTAGAACCTCCAAGTCTACCACCGACTAACTCCAAAGCCAAATATGAATCATGTGCTCATCAATGTCAACAACAAACAACCATGCTCACCATGTTACTAATAAATAGTGTAAATACCAGCAAAAATGTCATCAACATACTTTGCACAACCATTCAAGATGAAAGTAAAATAAGGGCACCATCCAAAAATGGTAAATAAACAATGTTGTCAAACCTATAGCTTAACTGACCATGGTTTCCAAACCAACACGTGTCAACTCTTGATTGAACATGGTTCCCAGATGACTGACCAAGGTTACCCAAAACTGACACCGGTCTTTGTAACAGTCAGATTTCTCCTTTTTCCACCCTTAAAACTCAAAAAAAAAATGCTTCTTCTTCTAAGCCCAGTTGAATCACCATCAAATGCAATCAAATAGAGATATGAAGACACCAAAAAAATAAAACTTGAAGTGATGTCAACATAGGTAAACAAACACAAAATACCTGTAAAACCATGACTGTCCTCCAAAACAACTTGTGCCTCATGCCACTCTGAATAGTAGCATACTCCTCTCACTCTGCACGTGCATTTGTGTCTAACTTGTAATGCCAACAACCATGGCTTGCTCCCACTTAACATGAAATCCCCTGCACTATCTCTAATAAAAATCTCCAAAGCTCCAATATATATAGTGAAAAATAAAACTAGATAAAAGAAATATAAAATTGACTCCCTTCTTATCAAAGAATACTTCTACATCAGAGAAGTTTGGAATTATTGTGAAGTAAGTGAATCACCTTCTTTTCATCCATGTGTACTAACATCTCCACTACCTGAAACTGTGTGTCTAATCATGAATTTTCATTGAGGATCTCATCCTTAGACTAGATACCCTTGTCCTCAAGATTCTAACACATCCCAGAAATAAAATTCAAACCCATCAAATATCCATGGTACAAATTTTTACTTGTGCATAAAATCCAAACATAATACTAGCTGCTTCAAATGAAAGAAATAAAACATGAACCATATAGAGATACTTGACCCAAAGTCTCACTGGACTAACCAAGTCAACTCTGTCCTCTTTTATATTCAAACATTGAAGTGATCTACACCTTCTCTTGAAAAGAGTTTCTGAAGAATCTAATCGGAAATGAGGCACCACGAAGTAGTTGCACTCCAACGGAATCATGATAGCTCCAACATAATTGCAAGAAAGAATCAAACAGTAATGGAATAACTTGCTCAATAGAAACAAAGCTTGCACATAGAGGAAAGACAGTAGAGTGTCTTGGCATTCTCATAAATGAATAGTAAATGGGTACATATAGGGTGCTGAGTAACCCTAGTGCATGACTCAATAGAAAACCCTAAACCTAACCCTAAACCTAACCCATGCGAGATGACCCTCCAACATGAGAGGAGGACACATAGGATAACTCACACTAACACCCCCCCTTCATCAAAGCTGGGGTAGCGGCTATGAGACAACCGGAAAAGGAAGACACCCCTAAACAACTAAGAAAGATGTGTCAATGGGGCCCGGTAACTAAAGGCCTGATAAGGTGCCCATATACAAACACAATCTTCCTAGAAGAAGGAGAAGAAAAGAAGGACTAAATAGCCCAAAGAAGATGAGTAGCTGCAGAAGACCTCACCCCAAGAAGAGACCGTAAGTGAATAAATTTCATCTCAATGAAGGGCTTGGTGAATAAATCTACAATCTGATCAACTGTCTGAATGTACTAAATGTCGATGACACCATCATGAATAAGCTCCCATATGAAGTGCATATGGATCTCAATGTGCTTCGTCCACTGATGCTGAACTAGATTTATGCAAATAGAGATGGTGCTTGTGTTATCATAGTAGATAATGGTAGGCCGCCGAAAGTGGATGCCAAACTCCGTCAGAATACCCTGTAGCCAAATAGCTTCTGTGGCAGCATTAACTACTCCTCTGTATTCTTCCTCTGTAGATGATATCATAATTGCATTATGCTTCTTGCTAGACCAACTAATAGGACCCGAACCAAGAGAGAAACTGTAGCTAGAAGTAGATTTTTGATTATCTAAGTCACCGGCCCAATCAGAATCTGTGAACCCAATCAAGTCAATATCTACCCCTCCATGATAGTGAATGCCATTAGCATAAGTGCCACGAACATAATGAAGGATCCATTTAGCTGCTTTCTAATGTAGCTCATGTGGCTCTTGCATGAATATGGACACAATCCCAACAGTATATGATAAATCCGGTCAAGTGTGAGTCAAGTAAATCAAGCTCCCCACCAACTGTCGATAAAGAGTACCATCAACCAAGGGAGTAGAGCAATTTGAAACCAACTTAACCCCAGAAAGAAAAGGAGTAGGAGAAGACTTGCAATCAGACATCTAAAAACAAGCTAGAAAATAAAGAGCATACTTAGGTTGTGAAATCAAGATTCCTGAGTTAGATTGTGAAATCTAGATCCCAAGGAAGTAATGAAGCAGACCTAAGTCAGTCATGGAGAACTTGTTGGCCAAGGTGATCTTCACAGAATAAATAATAGAGGAAGAGCTTCCTATGATCAACAAGTCATCAACATATAGAATAAGAATGAGTATGGAGTCATCTTGCCATAAAATATAAACATTTGGATCAAAATGACACCTAGTAAACCCTGATGTAAGTAAAAAGGAGTCCATCTTGGCATACCAATCCCAAGGGGATTATTTAAGGCCATAAAGAGACTTATTTAACTTACAAATGAGGGAGGGATCTTGGACATAACCTAGAGGTTGTTCCATATAGATCTCTTCCTCCAGGTCTCCATGAAGGAAGGCACTCTTAACATCCATTTGATAAACTTTTCATTTGTTCACTGCAACAATGACTAAGGTTAGTTGAATAGAAGTCATCTTCGCAACTGGAGAAAAGGTTTCAGTATAGTCAACCCCGGCTATATGGGAGAAAACCTTTGCTACTAATCGCGCTTTAAAATTTTCAACGTCTCCATCTACTCCATTCTTTGTTTGGAACACCCACTTACACCGAACGATTTTTCTTCCTTTCGGAAGAGTGGTGAGATCCCAAGTATCATTCTTCATGAGAGAGGAATACTCCTCATCCATGGCAAAATCCCACTCAGGAATACTAGAAGCCTCCTAGAAAGACTATGGATCAGAAGCAAAGGTGAAGAAAGAGTGGGGTCCAATGAAATCTGAGTGAGTACGTATCATATCTGAAGTATCTCCTACTAAATCTCCAGCACTTTGTAAAGTTTTCCTGGCCCAAAGGGGACCAGGAGGATCAGGCTTAGAGTAAGAAGATTCTTCACTTAAGTGAGAAGGGACATAGTCCTCGTCATTACTACTATCAGAATCAGAAGAATCAAAGGTCCGATGGTCAGGAGGATCAGGAAGAGGAGTACGCTCAAAATCATCATCATTTGATGAGTCAGAATCCGAGTCAACGAGCTGAAGAACCTCAATAGGTGAAGAAGTAGAAGTTGAAGAAGACTCATCAAACTTAACACTTATCTCGATATACAACTCATGAGAAGTAGGATTCATCAATCGATATCCCTTCATGCCATCATGATACCCTACAAAGATACAAGATTTGGATTGTGGTTCCAAGGCCTTGTGTTTCTTCTTGGGAATCCAAGCCATAACCTTGGATTTGAAGCCTTGAAAGTGCTCAACATTAGGTTTTCATCCAAACTAGGCTTCAAAGGGTGTCATACCTCTTACTGCCTTGTGTGGAACATGGTTCTGAATGTAATTTACACAATTCACTGCTTCGGCCCAATACTGCAGAGGAAGAGACTTCAAGTGAATCATACAAGTGGCCATCTCCTTAAGAGTACGGTTCTTTCTTTCTACGACTCCATTCTGTGAAGGGCTATAAGCAACTGTATGATGCAAAGAGATCCCTTCAAAAGTATAGAAATCCATGAACCTATTGTTTACATAGTCACCTCCATTATTAGTTTGAAGAACCTTGATAGACCGTTCTGCCTGTTTCTCAGCAAGAGCCTTGAAGTCCTGAAAATGTTCAAAGACTGTAGACTTAAGCTTAAGAAAATATACCCAAGTATATCATGAATAGTCATCAATGAAGGTTAGCACATAAAGAGCTCTAGTAAATGAAGGAGAAGGAAATGGACTAGAAACATCGTTGTGAACAAGATCCAAAAGACGAGTGGCTTACCAGGATTTTCCTTTGTCAAAGTTATTTTTAGGATACTTTCCAAGGGTACAACCCTCACAAAGACCATTAGAGAACTTGACGCAAGGAAACACGTTGACCATTTAATTTTGGCTCAATTTTTCAAGGTAGTTTTAATTTAGATGTCCAAAACACTCATGCCATAACTTACTAATCTCATTTGCATGAGTGAGCAAGGCAGTGGGTGTAGAATCAGAAGTAAAGTGGGAGAAGGTGTACAACCGTGAATGGTGATCTGCCTTTCCCTCAGCCACTATAGTGTCATTATTAAGCTCACGAATAATCACCAAGTTAGGACTAAATTCCACTTGCATTCCTTCACCAAGCTGAGTAATTTGGTAAACCAATAGGAGATTGGTAGAGAGATCAGGAACACTCAACACTTGGTTAAATGTTCCCCCATCCATCTCTACTGATCCACTACTGGAAACTGACACTGTCGTGTCATTACCCATCATGATTTGGGACATTCCATAAGGTTTTATGTTGGAAAAATGAACATGCAAAGAACCCATGTGGTGCGAGGCACCAGAATCTATAATCCATGTCGATGGAGCAACTCTGGCTACAAGGGATTTTCCTTTCTTTTTATCATTTTTAGCACCTTTTACAATAGAAAACTCGGCCTTCGGAGCACTTTATTTTATGGATTCAGGAACACTTATTTTATTACTCTTAAGTAAATGAGATAAGTGATCAATTTATTTCTGAAAATAGTTTTGCTCGTCATGACCAGAATTCTTGCAATAGGAACACAAATACTTGCTTTTCTGTGCCTTAGGCTCAGAAGTCGAAGTGTTTGTGTCATTTTTAGGTTTGGTCTTGGTTTCTTTCTTAGGTTGATCCTTTGTTTATTTCTTCTTTTCATTCTTTTTTCCCTTGCTAGTACTTGCTACAAGGGCATGTGACTTGGACTTGAGAGACCCCATTTGAATGAGTTTGTCCTGTTCTCGAATGAGTTGAGATGAAAAATAGTCAAAGGAGGGCATAGTCTAAGTATCACCCAAAGCAACTCTTGTATCGTAGAAAGTTGACACGAAGACAGAATATTCAGGACCTAGCTTACAGAGAATCGACAAGATCAGTTGAGAATCTTTCTTCTCTACTTGACATCCTTTTAACAATAATCTAATGTGGACAAATTTCAAGAAGAAAGCTTGTAGGTTTTCAAAGTCACTAGGATTTAACCCTAGTAGTTCGTTTTCCAACTCATGTGCTCTCATGTCATCTAGTTGTCCAAAAATCACATCCAGCATTTTCCACATAGATTTAGGTGTTTTAGATGCCTAAATGTGGAAGAGCAAGTCAGGAGAAACAGACATGCAAAGAATACCTAAAGCTTCATCACTACGGTTTAACCACTTAGATTTTTCAGGTTCATCATCTGGTTCAGTCTTAGTTCCCATGGTGATGTAGAATAACCCTTTACCCCTTAGTTTCATTATTATTTTCAATCTCCATGTTAAGAAGTTGAATGGCGTAAGCAAAGGAATTGAAAGTGCATCCATAGTGAAGAGAGAGAGAGAAAGAAATGCAGAAAAGAAACACAACCACCCAGGACTATATAATAACCCCCTTACTTTCGGCACTTTATAGTTGAGTGCATTGATTACAATCGAGTCCGTGCATGCGGTGTGAAACACTTAGTAACTTGACTTGCAATCAGCATAATAACGTACAAGAGAGGAGACAACAACAGTGTTTCGTGGAGTGAAACAAAAAAGAACCCGTAAACAAACACTAAAGCAAAAAATGAGGAAGGAGGTGAAAGCAAATCCTAGTTGAGAGAAAAAGTGTCTCACGTCGCAAAGAGTACCCCCTTGCTGTAGACTATGGCGGATGCGCTCACAAGTCACAAGCAATAATAAGGGTAAAATATAATGTTTTTAAAT
The DNA here is from genome assembly GCA_019776745.2 of Taxus chinensis. Lineage (NCBI taxonomy): Eukaryota > Viridiplantae > Streptophyta > Pinopsida > Cupressales > Taxaceae > Taxus > Taxus chinensis. Next base: position 642,964,744 of record CM034147.1, read on the forward strand.
AAGGAACCCTGATGATCTTTAGAAGGGGGAAAACACTCCTGGAAGACAAAAGAAGGCCCAGAATGGTGCTGCACACTTGAACGCACAATTAGAAAAAAATGACAATAATGTGTAATAAATTAATGTTCAGAAATGTCCAGGTTCGCTAAATGTGGAGCATTTGGAGTTTTCAAAAAGAATGAGAAAACACTTTAGGTTTAAAAGACGATTATTTTTGTTAAAAAATACTAATTGTAAATTAGGAAACAAGAGTAGTAATTAATAAAATAGATTTAATGGAATTAAATCTAATTAATTACTAAAATTAAATCTAATTAAGTGCTAAGATTAAAGAAGATCTAATTAAAAACTTAATTAAGATCTTATTAATATCTATGAAATTAAATAGATTTAAAAAACTTATCGTAAGGAAGGTTTAGAACTTACCAAAAAAAATTGAAGCTTTTGAGTACTTACCCAAAAACAATAACAAGTTACGACTTGTTTGCTTAAAAAAAATTTAAAAAAAGCTTTTAATAAATAGAAAACTTAAAAAAACTTACCAAAAGGAAGCCACGGGCCGTATTTTAAAAGGCTTTTTGTTGATTTTTAAAAGATTTAAAAAGTTTTCTTACTTTACCAAAGTAATTGCCAAAATTTTTAGAGTTTTCTTAAAAAAGAATGTATTTAAAAAAAACTTTACCAAAAAGGAATTTATTTTAAAACACTTACCAAAAAAACGTAGGCACAGCCGTGAGGAAGAGCAGTTCGCAGCCATTGAAAAAAGAACGCAGGGTTTTGTGTTGAGCGGCCGATGAAAAGAGTTTTTTTGTTGTTGTTTTGGAGCGACCGAGTGTGGTGGGAGGGGGCATGCAACCAAAGCAACAAGACACACACAACAAAACACACACAGGCTCAGCAAAACACAAAGAACACACACATGCGGTAAAAGAAATGACTCAACAAAACATGAATTGCCAGGGCTTTAAAAAAATGATTCACCAGAGCTCACACGAGAAAAGCAGTTCGAAGCATATACAGAGGAGCAAAACACATAATTTCACCCAAAAATTTGACCCCGTATTCTCCGTTTTTAGCTCAATCTCCCAGAGAAACTAGACTACCATGCAACAACCACAGAGAAACCACAAATATCATGCAAAAACATGCAAAAAACCACAGAGAAACCATAAATAGAGATAAAAAAGTCCAGTTAAATAAAAAGAATTAAAAAACTAGAAAATACTCTATTTTGGATTTAGCTGCAGCCAGCTAAAAATGGCGGCAAAACCCCTGATTGCTCAAGGTATGATGAAAACCTGCACATGCAAAAAAAAAGTCACAAAAAATGGCACAACTTTTCGAGAAAGCTTGTCAGATATGTTAGCAGGGAAAAACTAGAAAACAGTGATTGAAAAACTTACATGCGGAGTAAAAGAACGAAACCATGGAAGAGTAATCACAATTAAAAAAATAATGAGTGCATGTTTACCTGATCTCTGATACCATGAAAAGAGTTTGCAAGAATCGAATCAAAAATAAGGCACCATGAAGTATTTGCACTCCAACGGAATCGTGATAGGTCCAACGTAATTGCAAGAAAGAATCAAACAGTAATGGAAGAACTTGCTCAACAGAAACAAAGCTTGCACATAGAGGAAAGACAACGGGTGTGTCTTGGCATGCTCATAAATGAATAGTAAACGGGTACATATAGGGTGCTGAGTAACCCTAGTGCATGACTCAATAGCAAACCCTAAACCTAACCCATGTGAGATGACCCTCCAATATGAGAGGAGGGCACATAGGATAACCCACACTAACATCTCTGTCATGTGCACTCTGTGTAAGAAAATCGATCCTCCAAAATAGGATAATAAACTATCCATTCCCTTTCCCACTACAAAAAACCTAGTACATATTCACTACCATAGAGACCAACATTTATTTCATGACCGGGAATGGTTCCTCTGTGACCAACGTTGGTGCTTCTGGAATAAACACAATGCCACAAAATTGGCATAATACACCAAACTAGGTGCCTACTTTGACCAAAGTCGATAGTTGTGATGAGCCAATCATTTCAAGAAGCACCCAAATATTGTATAAAAACATTATAACAATAATCCATACAATATAAAATGCATCAAGATGAAATACATCACCTTACCAGCACCAAGATACTCAACCGCATCTTCAACTGAAGAACATACTTCTCTGATGGAAGCCTCACCTTCACTCTATACTAGTGTCTCTCTACCAAAGCCTCTGCATCTAATTGCACTAAAGATGCATAACTGCTCCTCTACCTCATACTCAAATCTACAATCACAAACCATGCATGTGCAACCAAAACATATAAACACTGCAATACCAAGATAAAACCATACCTCTGTAACCTAGATCTGTAATATGACCAAAATTCTTGTGCCTCCAAGAACCAAGGATACCTCAGTAAACAAGACACATTCCATGCATCTCTCAATTTCTTCAGATATACAATTTTCTATTTAAAACCAGGTTACCCAGTAACTAACCATGGTCACCTTGTAACCGACCACGGTCACCCTACCAATGCCGGTTGCCACCTAACCAATTCCGGTCACTGTATTCTCCAGCAACCTCACATTTCTAGCTTCCAATTGAGATTTAAATCTCTTTCTATGATTTTCACATCAAAAAATCAAACCCTACTCTCATACACCTGTCAGTAAACCAGTAACAATATACTGAAACAAAACCTTGCTTTGAAATAACCAAGCTTAACTAAGCTCTGATACTAGTTATTGGGAATTCAAGACTGCATAATAGTGCTATGATTCAATAACAAAAAAAATCATGCACACCTGATCTAAAAAATTTCCCAAAATCTACAACAGTGGAAGTATAAACTAGAATAATCCAAATCAAACAAAGTACACACACATAACACAACATGTACCGTGGTTCACCCAATGTGGGCTACGTTCACCAAAGATAGATATTTCATATATATAATATAACAAGAGTAAAAACCAACTCTTCAATACAAGATTGCAATGCATCTCTCCAAGAGTATCTCCTCTCCTCCATATATCTAAATGGATCTACACGAGTTCACTACAACCGTGCCTCCAAACCACCAGAAAATATCACATAACCAGGAATTACTACATCTTTGAATTGTAACCAAGTTCTCATGTGAATCTACAAACAAGACCTCCTGCAAGGGTCTACCAATGTGCAACCATATCTATGCACCAAGAAGTAAGTCTCTCCTCCATATCACTGCATCAACCTGTGCATACAAGAAGAAAACCTCTTATACTATATCTAGATAGTATCTGTACCCACAAGCTCTCCAACGAGCTATAATACTAGATCTAAAATGGACCAAAAATATAACATGATCTCATGGATCTACAATACAAGATCTCACAACAACCTATGGATCTAAAATACAGGATCTCACAACAACATGTGGATCTACAAGATGAAAGACTATGCGCTTTGCATACTATGTAAGCCATTACATTGAGAAAAGATGATACAAAGGAAATACAATAGAAGACATAACACTCTTCTCACAATTCAGATGTACTTGCTATTTCCTTCTGTCCAACTTCTCTCCATTGAAGCTTTGTTTTCATGTAACATTTTTCTTCTTCTTCATCTTCAACCAAGGATAATTAACATTCTTCCTAAATCCTAATGTTCTAACCCTAGTTTTCTAGATTATATAAGCTTATAAAAAATTAGGGCACCTTATCTATGTATTTACAACCATCTGATCACTTTTACAATCAACTGTCAGATCAAATCCCACGTTTAAAATAAAAACATAAACGAACAAGTAACCGGTATCGGTTCCCTGACTGGTGTCGATTCCTTGATGTTGACTAGTGCCAGTTACCTTACCAATGCTGGTTCCTCCCAGATGACCAACGTTGGTTCTCTGACTGACGCCGGTTACTGTGTAAACCAGTAAACCTCAAATGCATGCCTTTGTGAAGAAATTCATCTCCACAACCTAACAGGGTAAATGCTTTTGATTGGAGATTTGAACCAAGGGGTTCTTGGATCTCCTCCCTTAAAAAATATTGTATACATGTTATAGATGGGGCAGGGAAGCACATGAACAAGAAGAAGCAAAGCTAAACTTAGCTGCCCTGATAAAACAAAAAGAAAAATAACATACTAATGAAATACTATATAGCTATATACATTAAGAGCTATTTTATTCTGAAATTTCCATGGCTTCATATTTCACCTGTGCCACCTGGGAGCCCTTAAAAGCGTGGGCCTTCAAACGAGCATTGAAGGGACGAACCTAGACGCTAGCATTTGTTACTTTCAATAGGAATGTGTAGGAAGACCTCGCCTTGACCTTGAGTGTTTCAATACTGTCAGGAATTGGTCCAATGGGGGTAAAGAGAGCTTCCAAAATGAGAGGAGAGATGTATACCGGTCCATCATCCTTCATTCTACATTTTTGGTGGAAAGTGACATCAAAATTCCAAAGAAACTTGTTCCTTTTTTCCAATTCTGTGACATGAGCCTAAGCCACTAAATCCCCATCACCCACAAAAGAAGCAAACATGTAGGCCGAAGGCAAGCATAAATTATTTCAAGCTTCCACAAGACCCAATAAAATGACGAGGCATGATTAAATGATGGGAGATAAATAGAATTTCCTCCTTTTTACCACCAAGAAACAAGGGGTGGGTAATAAACACAGAGGCTATCTCTACATTGACGCGGGATCGACCGTTGCCCAAAACATAATATTCACCAAGAATCCTCTCGATAATATTATCCATAGAGCTAGAGCCTATCCTGAAAAACTTACGTAATCTAGCAAAGGAGATAAGGCCATAGAAGGCCATCTCCCTTGAATCCCCTTTAAGATAGCACCTAGGAAATGAAGGAAATTCCATGGCATAAAATGGAAGTAGGAAACACTAGCACTGAAAGGAATGACCAAAAATGAAAAAGAAAAGGGTAGGTGAGTGCTATAAAAGAGAATAACCACACATGAGCTGAATCTTACTGATTGAGAGGAACAAAGATAGCCTCACTCCACACAATGATGGAAAGATTGGGCTATTTTTCCAAATCATTATCATTTATGGCTTCCTCATTTTTCAAGACCCCTAGATTGGTAAGGTAATCCGTAGCTGAATTTTCTTCTCTATAAACATGATTAATCCTGCAATAGTCTACCTTTTCTAGCCAATAGAAGGCATTATAAATGAAATATTCCAAAGACTAGTTGGAGGATTTTTCATTTTTGATAGGTTGAATAATAATCTGTGAGTCCCCTTTTATAAGGATGCGAGAGAAACCACATTCAACTGTGATCTTAAACCCCAAGAGAAGAGATTGATCCTCTGCTTAGTTGCAAGATCTATCTCTAAGATGAAATGATCCAACTCTAATAATCTCCCCCAACTCATTATGAATAACATACCCTACCCCTGAAAGCCAGATATTTCCTTTAGAAGCCCCAAATTTGGATGGTAAATGCTTTTATTATACCAGAGCTATGAATTGGAGTGTTGGAGGAGTACTTTCTCTAAGTGGGACATGAGGGTGGGCTTGGGTCCTTAATGTCTGCCTAACAATCTGCTTCAGAGCACCCCACTATGTTCCACTTGGTCCATATGGAGAAGTTAAAACCCTACCTCAAGGTGTCCCCATGGACACCTATTGAAAGTGTCTAATGAACTCAATGGGAATGGAATTTGGGTTGATGTTTACAAAATACATGTAACTCACCAGTAGCTTAAGCCCTTGAGTTCATAAATTTGGATATTAAATGATTTTATTATACCAGAGCTATGAACTTGAGTGTTGGAGGAGCACTTTATTTAAATGGCACATGGGGGTGGGTTTGGGTCCTTAATGTCTTCTGAGTGATCTGCATTTAGAACACCCCACTATGTTCCACTTGGTCCATATGCATAAGTTCAACCCCTACCTCAAGGTGTCCCCATGACCACCTATTGAAAGCATCCAATGAACTCAATGGGAATGGGACTTGGGTTTGATGATTAAAAATTACTTGTAACTCACCAATAGCCCAAGACCTTGAGTTCAGATATGAACCATTATTTTTATAGTACACAATATACTACATTAACTAGATAAAATAGTAAATAACATAATTGTAAAAATATAAGGGGTTATTTTGATTATAGAAAATGTAAAATATGCTTGAGATAATTAGTGGTAGAGAAATTAGGATTTTATAGGATAACATATTGGATCACACAAATTTGAGAAGAATCGTCAATGATAGGCAGTAGAAGACAAGTTTATACAAAAAGAGAAATTAAATCTAGAAGACAAATTCTCACACTGACCTCTTTTGAAATGGGTATGAAATTAGTCCTTCACTAAATTATGAAACTCGGTTTATAAAATAGATCACCTTGTTTTGGTCGTCAACAACCTCACTCACTTTCTTTGGTTTTGTTGTGAATCATTTGGAATTTACACTTCTTGCTAAAAACTCTAATTTTGCTTCAACACCTTACAAGACCCATAAAAATGGGGATGTTAATGGGGGCACGTGTTATCCCTCTATTATTATCAAGCACCTCACATATTGAAAAAAACCACAATCAATGCTTGATGCAAGTGTTAACAATTTGGTGCATCCAAGTGTCCCAACCCTTATCATTCAATGCGTGCACCAACAATTATCAAATGTTAGAATGCTATTTAATGCTCAAATCCTAATTTTTCCATGAGTATGTTGAAACAATAATTCTACTTCTACAACTTCAATATCTTGTGTGAGAAAGTAATTATTCCTGTCATTCATTGTTGATATGTCAATTGTGTTAAATGCACTAATGTACTAGTGTATTTATACACTTATTGAATTCAAATTAAGATCCTGTTACATGTAAGTTGAAACACTATGAGCTAGAAACCTGATAAGAAAAGCCACAAAGCTGAGGGAAATTAAAATTTGGATGTAGAAGGGACCATAAAGGTAACAACAATTTTTGTTATGTGTTCGAAAATGACATGACTAATTCTATACTATACAAAATGGTCACCAAATAGGACCACGTGAACAACATGGGAGGAAAGATAAAACCATAGAAGAGATAAAATGAGATAAACATGGAATAATTGAGAATAAAAAGGGGACAAATAATAACAAAGATGTTAAAGTCACATAAAACACAAGGGAGACAAGTCAAAGGTCAAAAGACACAAAGAACATGCTCTAACAAGATCTTAACTTAGATAAATAATAAATAAACATATAAATATAATAACACCTAAGTGATTAACTAATCCCATGAAAAAATCAGGAGTCTACATAATATCCCACTTTAATGTGTACATCTATACATATTAAAGTGAAATAAACAAGTTACAAAATGTTACCTAAGAATGTTTTTCTACAATCAACTTACCATCTATTAAGAGTTATCAAAGTTTATAAGTGAAACAAATCAAGAGATAAGTGAAAATGAGAGATATCACCTTATTTCCTTAGAGGAGGATTGCATTTATACTCATGTTTCATGAAATGTTTTCTCTTGTAACTCATATAGAAACACGTCCAAGTGAATCCCTGATTATATATAAATGTCTAAACAAGAAAATGTTGAAATATTAAAAATAAAATATGGGAATGGATCCATATGGATGTGTTGAAATTGGTAAATATGTCTCTTTAATAATTTGTCTCGAAAAAATGTGTTGAAATTGAATTTGAGTGTCTCATGATGAGACTGGGGTATCCAAATATAATCTAAGAGTGTCTTCTGACAAAACTAAGTGAAGTATGTCATGCATCGTTCTATGTTTTATTCCATACACTGAAGTGATGAAATGTCATAAGGCGTAGTTATTAGAGATAAATATAAGAAAAAAGGACAATTAAAACCCCTCCTTTCATGTTCTCAAATTTGCATAGGATTCATTTTTTCCCAAAAGATTCCCTTTATTTTATTGGTCAATTTATTTTTATTTATTTTATTTTATTATTTTCCATGTTATATTGTCCATTTTTAACTACCCCACTCTACTAGAAAACATTAATTTTTTTAATCATTTTATCGACCAATATTGATGAGTTAATTATCCATAAACTTTATAATTTTGCTTCAAAATCATCAATCTTATTATAAAAAAGTCAAATTGTAAATCATAACAAACACTTGGTGAAATATTGTTATGTTTAAACATTGGTTTGGAATGTGGCACACGTTTTTGGATATACACCAATGGTATTTACCTAATAATTTCCTGATGTGTACATGATGATTTTCTCTCAAAAACAAAATTGACCATATGGTGGGAAAATTACATTTTTCCATTATTTTAAACATGATATATATTTATAATTATCCTAATTTCATTTTAAGTCGTCTTTATCATTTTCCGGCAACTTCATACAATTAGCAGATCTTCCCTTGGAACCATCACATATCAACGTGCATTAGATCTTGGTAAATGTTACAAAACCCTCTTGATTTTAAACAATATTATTTTGAACATGATTTTATTGGTGAATTTAGTGATCCCCGCTCATCCCTTTTCTATTTTCTATTTTCTTTTCACTGTTAGACCGATACATATAAACATCATAACGAAGATATGCAAGATAATTAATTTTTTGTCTTTTCTATTTTGTTGGTTTTCTAGATGGAAATAACTATAAAACAAATCTATATTTTGTTTACAAATAGTCTACTACAAAAATGCAACAAAGATGTCTTTTTGTATTCATCAGTAGTCTATTATAGAAAAGACAATAGAACTATTTTTGTGTTTTCTACTAGTCTACTACAAAAAAACAATAGAAATATCTTTTTATGTTCACTATTTATCAAACACACAAACCTTTTTAGTTTTTTTATTTACTAGTTGTATAATGTAGAACTTACACATAAATCAACATCTAAATGAAGATCAACATTTATAAGGTCCAATCAGTAGATAAACATGGGTAATCGTAGTTTATATGTTGTACATTAATGAGAGTACTCTTGATGCTCTATTTTTTCCACTTGGATAAATTATATGTTTTCCCTTTGAATTATCTTACCATTCACATATATTTTTTAATTTAATTTGTCTGACATTTTGGTTTAATTTATTTTTGTAGTTGCTCTACGATGGAAAAGAATGCAAACCAACAAGCATATCAAATTACTTTGCTAAGAAGAGGAAGACCTATGGCTGATACATTTGATCATCTTCCCATACTCCCACCAAGAAGTATTCAACTGGAGTACATTGAACTTGGAGAAAAAATCTTTTGCACATTCTACTTATGTTTCCCATCAGTGGTAAAAATATGTTGTTGAAAAACAACTTGGCTACTAGTTTTAGATATCCACTATCATCAACAAATTTCAATGTAATGGATGACATTGTTACTCAAAATCCCTATGCTAGGAAACCTTTAAATCTTATTGATGTGAATTGCACTCAATCCTTTCGAGAGTATGGACTACAATCTCTTCACTCCGAGTAAAATCCCTTCATAACAGGACATCAAGATTAATTCAACATGGCATGGCATGAAAATCCCTTCATCTCAGGTCATCAAGCTACTAACATGGATGCTTATATGAAGAAAGTTGATTGCCAAATTTTATTTCCTTGTGTTCACAATAATTCTGCTCTATAAAAAATTGAAACATTGAAAAAACTGTTTCTACTCAACAAAAAATAATAGATCAAATTACCATTATGTTTCCCATTTTTTAGAAATATATCCTAATACACCTCAACAAAAATTGAGGAAACCAAAATTCATTTTTTTTTCTAGTTAGAACAATTGAATTGATAAATGCACATTAATAATAGACATTCACATAGTGAAAGTCAATAAAATCATATTTCTAAACTTTTTAAAGCTTCAATGCAAATTGAATTCAGTGAATTCAATGTTGCAAGTAATATATTTTTTTTCTTTATGCAGTTAAAGAATATGTGAGATATAATTGTAGGTTGAATATTGGTCGATCAAAGAAGGTCTTTATGAACCTATAAAAGGTCCATTATGGTACTATTATCAAATGGGGAGGGAATTGAATCATTTACGAATGTAGGGTCATGGTTCTTTGGGAAATTTGCTGATTATGTGGATGAACATGACATTATTGGTGCAATGGGGTCATCTATGTAAGAATTATGATGAAAACTCTAAACTTGAATATGTTATTTTTCACTTCGATAAAGCATTGTAAATAATTTTATCAACTGCTATTGATGAGATTCACATTAAATTTAATCCTCCTAACTTAGCCTCGATGTTTGTTGAATTAAGAATGTCCCATAAGACCTTGATTTTTAAAAAATGCATCTAAAATCATAGAGTTCTTCGTGGGATTAATGCAACCTGTATTTTTCATAAGATGAAGTTATGGGCCAAAAAAGCCAAGGAAATGAATAAATGTTGGGGTTGAACAAATGGTTTTATAATGGGTGTTAAAATTAAGGATGTAAGTGCCTATGTTGCTTATATGGTTGAATTATATGAGAAAAGATGTGGAGTAAAAGTTGATGAATTTTCTTTGAAACTTGGTATTGATTCTCATGTCCATTATGATAGGGGTGGGAAGATGTGTAAGGTATGAATTGAGCTACTTCCATATAATGGCATGATTTTTTAAATAATTCTAAAAAAATTTGATGGTAAGGAGTATAAATAGGTTTTGGCACATGATTCTAATCATAAATATCCAAAGAACATAATGAATCAGTTACATTTACTTTTCCAAAATAGTATTAAGATGATCGATGACAGGGTTGTCACTATGATATTGTATGAATGCCATGATTACATAGCCATTACAAGTCTAGTATGTAATAATTAATTTTTAGCTATGTGAAATAGATTTGTCCATAGTGCACAATCCAAAAGAAACACATGCACATGGTTACAAAAAAGTTCTAATTAATGGTCATACTTTCCACTTTATTTCCAAATTATACTAAATGAAACCAAACTCTCTCCAGGCATGTTCAATACTAATTTTATTAATTAATTTTTATCTTACCATTTTTTTTCATGATTATTTTCATATTAGTTTCTTGACAATGTATAGTGTAAGTATCAGGAGATGAACCCTAAGTTGGATCCAAGAAAATAATGGGAAGACATGTTTGAAAAGTGTATTATAGATGTAAACCAATCATTAGATAACAATAAATTGATAGTTACAAAGAAATATACTATCAATAGAATCAATGAGGAAAATGTACATTATATGTCACAATATTTTCAATTTTAAATTAAAATAATATCTAACACACATGCTTGGATTTTTTGCTAGAAACTATAAAAAATTACACCTGGGATGATGGAAAAACCTTGTTTATTGATGCAACCTAGAAATCACCAGATAATACCATAGACACACTGGCACATAACTCAGCCTAGACTGAGTGCTCACCTAAAGCACGCAAAGCTTCCAGGTCCCTCTTTAGGGTTGTTATAGCAGAATGTTAACATGATGAAGACTTAAAGCATATTGATCTATAACTAATACATCATTATATAGTGTATGACAGATCTAAATCTAGGAAAGAATAGGTTTAACAATAATCATGATAGAAATAAGAACATGCACTACCCAATTACACATAGAACACTTAGGTTTAGTCAATATCTTCCATCTCTTAATTATCAAAATAACACAAAAGATTCTTACAATACTGGAAATTTATACCGATGTGCACATGGTTCTAAAATGGTAATCCAGAAACATATATATTATGTTATCTATCTTTCCATATACATCCTCTATCATCTCCCTACTAGGGAATTCACTACATATATATAGGGTGGGGACTTTCCCTTTAGTACTTATCTATTCTAAAAATAGGCCACATGCTATTAGTAGCCACGCACCATTTTCATGCATAGACACACATGAAAGTGTGCTATATATAGACTACTGATAGTTAACTGAGGTGATAATCCTATTCTTATAATGTCTCCATGCAAAAGTGCTCTAAATCAGATCCTCCTGAAATAGACAATGTGTGGCTTGCATGTCTCTGCATCGTTGGTGTGTTCTGCATGCCATCTTCTAAAAATAGATCTTCATACCCAAAAACGGCTAAGTCCTGAATGCTAAACTTTTGCTCCACGCGTGTGTTCTTTCTATCCATTTGGGCCCTTAAACCTAGCTTGTTTTCCCACAAGAACTTCTTGTGTGTTTTCTCTGTGAAGTGTTCTTTGATTAACATTACCCCACACTAATCTCATTATCACCCTGAAAATGGTCATCTCCAAAAGCTGAAGTAAATAATAGATGAATGGAAAGAATGAACGAATGCATGAAAGAATGTTTTACCCTGTAGTCTCTTTTTTAACCTGGATAACTAACTCAGGATATTCTTGTTTTATTTCAGCCTCTAAGGTTTTCCATTCAGCGAGTGCTTGGTCTAATTTTTCTAGAATTTCCACAATCATGGAATCCAATTCAACCCTCGCAATCTCCCCTTTTTCATTTTACAGAACCAACACAATGCTGGACATTGATGTCATTCTTCCCTCTAGAAGATCCATTTTCTATGCAATGAGATTTCCAAGCTCTTCCAGTCAAGTCTTGTGTGGATCTTGTGCTACTTCTAGGGCCTTGCGCTTCTGCTTAACCACTGACAATATTTTTACATAGCCCAATGTTTTTTCCTTCATTGCTCTATGGAGCTCATTATTTTATTCTAGGGTCTTTATGTTGATAAAAACCTCTGGAGCTATGCAGATGTTTAAAGCTTGGTCCAATTTCTTCAATTCTTCTTGTAGCACTTGCAGAAGCCTTTCATAAGATGCAATATTTTGCATTACTGAAGCTTTCTCTCGTTCTACATCTTGTTCTGGAGCCCTTGGCACTGACATGCACAGAGGTTCATCTTCAAGTACTAGGTCCAACAACTTTCCTACATAATGTATTGCTGAGGGAAACGTCTGTGGTACCTTGGTCTATAAATGTGGCCTAGCTCTTATGACATTATAACCAATCTCCTCTGCGATGTTGATAAATACAACGTTCTTCTTTTGTGATAAGTCCCTCTCTTGCATTATGCATGCTATATCTTCATCCTTTTTATTTAGCTCCTTATGCAACACTCTTATCATTGCAACTTTGTCCATGTTTCTTCTTACAACTTCAATAAAAACCTTCACAAATGCATTGCTAACCTTCTCATATGACATGATAGTAGGCTTTACTATTATATGTCTAGCTTGTGGTGCCTTCTTCAATTGTCTCGACACACATGACTCTTTGCCTACATCAAAGTCATGCTCATCTATGTGGGTGTGCATTGACCATGATAGTTTCTTTTGAGTACACACAGTCTCCATATCCTCATCCATTAGCTCCCATCTGAATAAATCCTTCTGTGCTATCGTGCTCTGGAAACAGGTGCGGAAAAATTTACCCACATCCTCTGCATATCCCATGGCTATTGGAATGTGTTCTCGACTTGCTCTTCTAGACTGTTGCTGCTTAGGGACTTTAGCTTCCAAATTTGGGACTTGTGTCTCCATGTCCTGAGCCAGTTCTATAGCTGTCTTCTCATTTCCTTTTTCTTCCTTTCCTCTTTCCTTTGATTCCTCATCCTTTTGTTCTTCTATGTTCTATGGAAGTGTAGGATAAGTATGTAAAATTTCCTCTGACTCTTCCACCTCCTCATTCAAATTCAGTTTCCTCCTTCGTTGCATGATTTCCTCCTTGTGTGGAGATAGTCTGGGTGATCTGTGCATTGTTGGTGGAGTAGCACCTTGGGTCCTTGTTCTCCTAAACACCCTCTTAAATCTGGGCTCTCCTTGGACTACATTCAAGTCCTCATCATCCCCCTCTTGTTTCTGAGGTGGTGTAGTAGCACGCTCAGCTTCATCCTTATTAGTAGGATGTCTTCTACCTCTATGATCCAAACCACCACTATCTTTGTGCTCATCCTCCTCATCCTCCACTTCAATTGGCTCTGTGGGTTTAGGCACTGGAATGTTCTCCATTATATGTTTTCCCTTTGGTGGTGCTGGAAGTGCAAACTCACCTTCCACATACTTGTTATTCTCCATCTTTGGCTTTATTTGGAGATATACCAGCACTGCTCCAATATCTCTCACCGCAAAAATTATTGCTTTAATGCTCAATACATCTTAAATGAGTATTTCAAAATATGAACCCCACCTTGGATACACATATTTATTCCTTAGTGTGTGGTAGTCACAATATACCTTATCCGCATTGAATTTCAGTCACCACACGTATGTAAACCTGTGTATTAATGCCTAGAAGTACCTTGTTGTGAATGCATATGGTAACTTACACCAAGGGCTCCATACTCCATCTTTCATGGCAAACCGCGCTATACAAAAATGTTGGTATACATCAAAATGAACTGCCTTTCCAACCATCAAAGGCAAGTCCTTGGGGATGCACCATTCTTCCTTAAAAGCCATACAAATCCTATCATACAACTTCTTAGCCCATTGCTTAACCTACTCTGTCATGGATCCCTCACACAAGTACTTCTTGAAGCATTTTACAAGTGATTTGTGTTCCATCGAATACTCCCATACCTTCTCTTTCGGTCCATTAGGTACTCTGATCTCCATGAACACTAGTGATAATAGAACAACTCCAAATCTGATCTTTCCTCCTACGCGCACTTCCTCAACGATTGTTTTTGAAATATAATGTGAAATGTTATAGTCTAATCCTTCAAACATCTTCTTGGAAATGTGCAACCACATGGTGTTCACTTGTGACCACCTTTCCTAGTCATTAAGCTTTGTAACTAGATGCGCGACCGCTTGCACAACTAGATAATTATTTAATTTATTAATGTCCATACCACGTGGACCCTTTATATATCCCAACTCCTTTCTGGTCTCTAATATTATAGTTTTGTATTGCAGATCATCTCACAAATTGTCTCCTATGCCTTTCAACCCCGTTATCATGGAGATAAGCATGACTGAAATTCTGACTCTACGACTTGCAAAGTAGAAAAAGTCCTCGTGCACTCTTCTCATGAGCCATTGGTACAAGGGATCATATTTCCCATAGTAAGGGAGCTCATATAGTTGGTAAAATCCTATCCTCTGCAAGATCTTCTCACCAACATTGTCATACAACAACATGTCTTCTGCCGTGCATTTATTTATATTTTTGTTCAGCAACACATAAAGCTCCTTCTTATTCTTTATGGTACGGTGATTTTATTCACTCACTTTTCTTTTCCTTATGTTCGAATCCCACTTTGGATGACTATGACACCCTCTGGATATTGCATTTAAGATAAATTTCTTTCTGGAGCCATCTATTCTTCTTCTTCTTCTACCTTCTTCTTTCCCTTCACTCCTATTGCAACTACTTTCTTAGATGCCATTTCTACCTTGTAATCCTTTTTAAATCCTTGCCACTCAAATTATGCAAGGTGTGAAGAAAACCCTATTTCAATTCAACATGACCTAAGGGAAATTATGTGCCCTATCTCCTCTCTGTCTCCTCACTTCACTCAAACGCTTCACCACCATGGACAAAAGCTTCTTCTACACACAGATCCCTTTGTCATGACTGGTTACACACCTCTCACACCTTAAAATGATCACTTGGCTCTTTGTACTTATATTCTTTCAAATAATCTTAATCACAATGGTAAAAATGAACTTGCATCCCATCCTTATATAGATTTTCAATTTTTTGATAGATTCATTGCTCCTTCACCTACCAAATATCCTCTTGTTAATTGACCAATTCCATCCTTTCCACATGTTTCATCCTTACGCCCTAGCTATAACCTTCTAACATGCCTTCCTATCCTCTAGTCACATAATTCTCTTCAGCATGCATCCTTGCACCTGAGTACCTCATCACTATACCTTATCCTGATAGTTATCATGGCCCTTGCTTACCTCGTGTTATACTGTTCCTTCATTCATCTCCATCCTTGGTCACTTTTGAGAAGCAATGTTTTTACTTTGACAAACACCTGTAACAACTTATTATTTTCATCTTTCAATTCCCATAATATTGTACCTAGATGTTAACAACCACCCCACACTAAAATGATGTACACTCTTTTGCACATAAACATTCTTCACATAGTAATTAGCTTCATGCGCACAAGCACACTTATTACACAAGAACAACAACTAATTTGACAAAGCATAACGATAATGAAGGAAATACATTCAGGAAATACATAATTTAAAACTTAATCTAAATGGCAATACTACCTTATTACAAACACCAAGAAGACTTATTTATAGTAGGGCTTCAGCCTACTCCCGTTAAAGTAACTGGGTAGCCGTGTTCCATCAAGTGATTCTAACTAGAAAGCCCCTGATTCAAGTATGTAAGTGATGAAATACGACCCCAACCAATGTACTTTGAGCTTCCCTGGATGACACAAGAACTCAGAGTCATAAAGAAGTACCATTTTTCTAATCTTAAACTTCTTATCCCTTATGTTTTTGTCATCCCATGCTTTCTGCCTAGCCTTTTCCTACTTCTGACTCCATCGTGCTATGGCTCATCGCTCATCCAGTTGAATCATCTTCTCAATACGATCTTCTAAAGCCTGCTCATCTGCTAGACCTCCAGTGCATGTAATGTGTAAAGAAGGTAACATAAATTTTATAGGGAGAATGGCTTCTACGTCAAACACCAACTGAAATGGTGTGGCTTTGTTCAATCTCTTATAATTTGTTTTATATGCACAAAGAACATCTGACACTTTATCATCCCAATCCTTTCTTCCAGCATCATAATTTTTTGTCAAAATCTGGCTCAAAATCTTGTTGAAAGCCTCAGTAGTTCCATTTTTTAGAGGATGATAGGGTGTAGTTTTATGGTGTGCAACCATAAACTCATCTAATAGGATCCTGATGGTTTCATTCAAAAAGTGTGTACCCCTATCACTTGTTAAGCTTAAAGGACATCCATATCATGTAAGAACATTCTCCCATAGAAACCTAGCTACTGTAGCCACTGTACAGTCCTTCGTAGGTGCTGCTTCTGCCCACCTTGTGAGATAATATGTACAAGTAATGATATAGCGCGACCCAATCCTACGTGTGGCTGGTGAAATAGGTCCTACAAAGTCAATGTCCCATTTCTCAAATGGTTCGACACTAGTAATTGGTATCAAAGGCATCTCATCTCTTTTCCTTGGTTTACCTAGACACTGACAATGGTCACACGCTTTGCTTTATAATCTTTATACAATGTCTCCCACCATAATCCAACAAGTAGGATTTTTCAGGCAGTTGCATCACCTACATAGTGGCTTCCTGCAATACCACCATGTGCCTCCTCCATTATATCCTTGTGTTCATGCTCTAATACAAAACAACATAATATTTCATCTCTACCTAACTTGTAGAGGTCACCATATATTAACATAAATGGTGCCATGCATATAGCAAGCTGTTTCTTTTCTAATGCCTTCATTCCATCTGGTGCCACACCAGTCCGTAGAAAGACAACAATGTCTTCTAATTCTGATGGCGCTCATTGTAACCTATATAATAATGTATCTGGCATGGTTTCTTCAATTTTCCATGCTTCTTCTCCTGAGTGAATTATAGACAAGTGGTATGGTCCAAAACTACTTTTCCCTGGCTTCACCATAACCATGAAGTCAAACTCTTAAAATAGGAGTACCCATCTACATATGCACCCTTGCAAGACTGGTTTGTTCACCAAATACTTCAATGCCATGTGATCTGTATAAAACACAAATGGTGTTGCTAACAAGTACTGTCGAAACTTGTGCAATACATAGATCATTGACAAAGCTTCATGCTCGATAGTTGTGGGAGCAATGATGCAGCCTAGAATTCACCAGATAATACCCTAAACGTGCTGGCACATCACTTTTCCTAGACTAAGCGCTCACCCGAAGCACGTAAAGGTACCAGGTCCCCCTTTAGGGTTGCTATAGTAGAATGTTAACATGATGAAGACTTAAAGCCTATTGATCCATAACTAATACATCATTATACAGTGCATGCTAGATCTAAATCTAGGAAAGAATAGGTTTAACAATAATCATGATAGAAATAAGAACATGCACTACCCAAGTACACATAGGAATAACACTTAGGTTTAGTCAATATCTTCCATCTCTTAATTATAACAATAACACAAAAGCTTCTTACAATACTGGAAATTTATACTGATGCACACATGGTTATGATACGGTAATCTAGAAACATAGATATTATGTTATCTATCTTTCTATATACATCCTCTATCATCTCCCTAACAGGGAATTCACTACATATATATAGGGTGGGGACTTGCCCTTCACCGCTTATCTATTCTAAAAATAGGCCGCATGCTATTAGTAGCCACGTTCCATTTTCATGCATAGCCACACATGTAAGTGTGCTATCTATAGACTGATAATAGTTAACTGAGGTGACAATCCTATTCTTAGATTGTCTCCATGCAAAATTACTCTGAATCTGATCCTATAGAAATAGACAATGTGTGGTGCGCATATCTCTGCATCGTTGGTGTTTTCTGCACACCATCTTCTAAAAATATATCTTCATACCCAAAAACAACTAAGTCCTGAATTCTGAACTTCTACTCCATTCATGCCCTTAAACCTGGCTTGTTTTCCCGCGCGGACTTCTTGTGTGCTTTCTCTGTTAAGTGTTCTTTGATCAACATTTATTGTGCTCTCCATGTCAGATTTTGAACTCTTGTGAAGATGCTTCATGAAATTAAAACAATAACACAAGATTATGAAAAGAAACATCTATCAAAGAATCATGAAAATGATAAAGTTATTATGATTTGGGATGAAATAGAAAAAATGGGGATTTCATGTAGGATGAGAAAACTATACTATTATAGAGGTTGATAATACAAAGAACTTGACTATGGATAATTATATGGTTTTATTTATAACAATATTCTCAATCAACTTGAAAGCATTTTAAAGGTTTCTATAAATTATACACATATTTTTAGGTATGTTTTTTTTTGTGTTTTAGTGACTTCATTTGGAAAATCACCTTGTGTTGTTTTCAAATTATGTAATGGAATACCTTTCAGATGAAAAATGTATATAAATCTTATCAGAATATGGAGGTGTTACAGAGATTTCCACATGTTGTAGCTGTAATCATCTAGAGGAGATGATATAATTGAGTATTAGGAAAGGTATGTAAAGGGTATTCAACTTTTCTACCATAAGAGACTCACAAAATGGGGTTTAGTTGACTTATATCTTGTAGATTGAATATAATTAAATTGAGTATTCTTTTACAGGATTGGAAACCTTTCCAATGAGTGGCTTTGGTTGTGTTATTCATGTCTAGGAGAGGATATGGTCCCTTATATGCATGTTCAAGGAGCCTAAACCTTACAAATGAAAAAGTTAGTTCATCCTTTTACATTGTTTAGACACTTAAATTTGATAATTTACCCTTTGACACTATTGGTTTTAACAATGCACTCTTTCTATCCCCTCTTAGTACATCCTCACATCTCTTAGCTAAATTTATTATTCATACACACTGATATATTGACAAATTATGATAATTAAATGCATAAAATCCATATGAAAACTCCACCCGATAAAATACAATCTTCAATTTTCATGTTTTCATCCTTGTCTAGAAACATTCGCTTTGGCTAGCTTGTTGAATCTATTCTTGGCTAAATTATACAATTTTAGATCCACATATCCTCCATATGATCTTTCAATTTTATATTCTTTGTTAGATCATTTAATCCCTCTAGGTTGTCCTTTCCATGATAATTTAAATTTAGAGCACTATATAAGCAAGTTAAACTCACCTCATATATTAACCTGACATTCTCATGAACTCCGATTGCAAACACTAGCACTAAAGGAACCCAAGGGATCCATAAATCTCACTAAATCTTATGAAAAACCATTAGGGAAACAATCACTATAGGTCTGAAGCATACTATCAGGTCAAGGAATCAACTTCTCTCTTTTGCAAGAACTTAATCCTACCCATTTCAAGTATTAGCAAGAGTCAAACTCATTTCCAAACATTGTCAAAGAGGTTCCAATTTACAAATCATAGCTGCATTCATTCAGATATCACATGCTAGGTGGAGAAAAAACATGTGACTAGAGGCCTTTTTGGAGTAGTGCCAATGATGGCGGTGCAATGATTTTACTTTAACCTAACTAATTTTTATTTTACAGGATCTCCTATCCATGATTGGAGTTTAAGACCTTACTAATAATATTCAAAAGACTTCACAACATGAACGAAAACTAGGGCTTGACATTGGTAAACATTTTCAAGTAGGCGATAGTCTCAAAAATTTAGAGAGTAGGATTTTGAATAGGGTCAAAACTATACAATATGTGCAAATCCGTATTAATGGTTATAATAGATCTGTACGGTACTGCACCAGGTGACTTTCCAAATATAGTTCCATAGATAAAGGACTTATAGTTTTAGATCTCCCATTTCTAGTAATATACACACCCAATATTTCATAAATCCATTTGTAATAAACTAAGTGCACTTTTTATTTTATGTTTTTGAGCTCATTATTTACACCCTTTTTAGATTAAGACCACTATTGATCTGAATTTGATTTAGTGAGGTTAGATTTACACTAAATGGATATAGGTTAGATACAAGTGGCTATACAAGTGGTTAGATACAATATCAAAATAGTGTTATGAAGAATGAAATATAAGATATGAACTTGAAAACATAAGGGAATGGGTGTACTTATCTTGTTACATAGACTTATGGGAAATTTTCTCATTGTGTAATGCTAAAAAAGAGAGACCAGAACCTATAAGTACTTTGGAATTGAGATTACAACTATAAATTATTCTATGGCAGGACCATACCAATCTACTAGGAAAGTATTGTATGGTCTTTGCCCTTCTGTATGGTCTTGGAATTACTCTATTTCTACTTCTGTAAACTTATGTGGTATTTTCCTACATGGAGTTGTCTATCATTGTCAAACCCTAGTTTTTAATTTTATAACAAACCTATTTATGGATGAATAGTCCTACAAAAAAAATATTAGTTAGGTTTCAGGAACCCTTATGCACCACCAACATTGACACTACTTCAAAGAGGCCTCAAACCACACATCAATATCCACCTAACATGTGATATATAGATAGATCAAACAAATTTAGAAACTTCTTTGACAATGCTTGTTTTGACATTGGATCTTGATAATATACTTGGAGGGATGTTGGAGTTCTTGTAAATGAGAGATAATGCTTTCTTGAATTGGAAAGAAGCTTCACATGTGATGTGGGTGAATCCTTAATGATTGTAGATGTGCTATTGAAAGATGTAGGACACTGTAAGTGCCTTTTGCAAGTGTAAGATGTGAATGTATCAGTGTATTTCCATAGAATTTCTAGGTTAGAAAATGAGGTAGTGTTTATGATCCAAACCACAACCTAGGAAGCAATTATAGTGGAGAAAATTATGGGAACCATAAATTCTCCATTGTAGCTCCAATTGAATCTGTTCAAAGTGCAACGGAAAGCTTGGGATGCGTAGAACATGATGGAAGGGTGTGAAAATTTGTTTGGAAAAGTTTGACCCCTGAAATCCACATCTAAAGGCCCCAAATTGAAATTCTTGTAGTGATGTCTAAAAATAGTAAATTCTAAAAATAGAAATTTCATGAAGTATTGCACATGTAATTTTTAGAATATGAAACACCTTGTCTCCCTTGATATTGGTGACCTTCCATATTATTCTAGGTGCCTTTTCATATTTCTAAAAATATTATATAAGTATATGTAATTTGCAAGGGAAAGAAAAACATCTCCTTTCAGAGATAACTATTATATTATGAGTCTTTTGAGAAATATACATTCTTTCTAGGGATAGTTTTATTATTTACATCTAGCACAATTATTATTCTGTTCTTTAAGTCTGAAACCCCTAGGTTTTGGATTAGTGGTATTAGAGAAAAGTTGTCTTGAGAGTGTATGATTCCCAGAATGAGGTCAAGATATAAGAATCTTGGGTGGTCCACACAAGATCCTTCAGAATACTTTCCTACTCGTTGCATGAGACCTCAAATGGTAGAAAACACCGGGACAAATGAACCTCTCAAGAAAATGGTGAATGAAGCTATCATGAAGAAAAAGGAGTAGATGTTATAGAAATTCACCTAGATCATTCAACTAAAAATGAGAAATCATGCCTCCTCATCTGTGAATCAGCCATTCAGTGCCCCGATGCTGTTCAAGGTGCAAGTAATTTTTTATATTCCTATTTCGAGGGTAAAATTAATTTTGATGCAATAGAAATCTGGTTGGATCAATTTTCCTCATATTTTTCTATCAATCACTTCATTGATAAATAAAATATAACATTTTCTCTATAGAATTCATGACTCTCTGTCAAAAATTGGTGGGGGGTGTACAAGAACGAACTCAATAAGGATGAGATGTGAATCATAGAGGAACACACATGGGATTATTTTTTGGATGCAACAAAGGAATAATAATGCCTTGTTAGAGCCTATGATGAATTTTTTATATAGTGGCAACAACTCCACCAAGGTGATAACTAATTAGTTCAAGATTATACTGATGATTTTCATTCTCTATCTGCAATATTGGTAATTTAAGATACATAACAACATAAGATCCTAAAGTATTATACTGTCCTACAATGGTACATACATGAGTACATGGACCTCTTTCATTTTCATACCCTCGGTTATGTGTATAAGTTCACATTCAATATTGAATAAAAGTATAGAAGGAAAAATAAAAGAACCAACCTTTGAGGGGGAGAAATGATAAGGAAGGCCAAACCCAAGACTAGGGTTGGAAAAAAAAGGAGTCATAAGGAAATAATGTATAGAAGTAGAAGATAGGGAAGTGGTATGACATCCATAAGAAAAATTTCCACTCTAAGGAATAATGTAAAGCCATCAAGTCCTTACTCACCGAGTCATCATATTCAACACTCACTGCTCCACTGGTTACACACCTCGAGGTCAAAGATGAAGAAGATGAAATTGTAGATGCTTAACTAGATGTGATTATTGTCACCTTACAAGTAAAGGAGATGGATGAGAAGTAAATTCTCTTTCACTCCAAGCTTACGGTAAAAGGTAAGCCTCTGCATTGTATTCTTGATAGTGGAAGTTAATAGAATTTAATTTCTGCTGATGTAGTGAAAATCCTGAACCTTACTATAAAGTCACATCCACAACCATATAGTATCAAGTGGTTAAACCCAGGAAGATATCTCCATGTGACACAAAATTTAATACTCCCATATGCAATAAAACCCTTTCATGATGAATTCCCATGTGATGTTGTTCCATTAGATGTTTGTGATGTGCTCCTAGGAGAACTATTCATGTGGGATAGAAATGACATCTATGAGTCACGGCCTTAAAGGGTCACCATTACCATTGGGAGTCGATGTTATTAGATACCCGAGGTCATGCCACCAAATTATGTCTCCCTCATCAGTGCTAAACAATGTAAGAAGCTAGTGAAAAAAACAAAGCATTTTGTCATCCTGATGATCAGGCCAAAAAATAAAAAGAAAGTTGTTACAGATGCCTTGAACATGCATTTAGTGCAAAAAAATAAATATATGGACCAAACAATAACTGAGTATGATGATATATTCTAGTCACCAAAAGGAGTGCCACTTCAGTGCGAGGTAAAACATGTTATTTATTTGGTTCCAAGATATCCTTTACCCAATAGACCTGTGTATCACATGCCAATCCTTTAAAATGATGAGATCAAGAGGCATCTCCGAGAATTGATTCAAAAGGGACACATTAGGCTGAGCTCTTCACCGTATGAAAGTACAATTTTCTTGGCACAAAAGAAAGATGGAACATGGAGAATTTTCATTGACTATTGGGACTTGAACAAAATTACTGTGAAGAATCACTACCCCCTTCTAAGGATTGATGACTTGATGGACCAAACCCATTGTGCAAAACTATTCACCAAAATTGATCTCAAGTCTGGCTATCACCAGGTCCCTGTCAAGCCCACCAATGTCTGAAAGACTACATTTAAATACCAAGAAGGTCTATTCGAATGGTTGGTCATGCCCTTTAGACTAACTAATTCCCCTACAACATTCATGAGGATAATTAATGACATCTTGCATCCCTACACTAATTCCTTTGTGGTTTTCTACTTAGATGATATACTCATCTATATTCAGATGTGGTGGAAACATCTACAAAATGTTTGAGAAGTACTTCAAACTGTCAGGAAACACAAGTTGTATGCAAATATAGACAAATGCACATTTGGGATGAGGATGGTCTAGTACCTAGGGTACGTTGTGGATGGATTCCATGTTGACCCAGAGAAATTTCAAGTCATTCAGACATGGCCTACTCCAAATACCCTTATAGCACTACGTAGCTTCCTAGGTCTTTCCAATTTCTATTTCCGATTTGCCTTGGGTTTTTCACATATTTCTTGGGAACTCAACCAAGTGACTAAATGAGTAAAAAAAGGATACATTTCGATGGGGGGATGCACATTAAAGAGAATTTTAAGGTTTGAAAGAAAGGTTATGCTCAACCCTATTCTCTCTTTGCATGACCTTCATCAACCTTTCGAATTGATGACTGACGCATCTGAGTATGCTTTGGGAGATGATGTCATGTAAGATGGACACCTTGTTGCATATCATAGTGAAACATTCAATGAAATAGACAAGAATTACCTAACATATGATAAGGGGCTTTATGCCATCATCTATGCCTGCAAGTAATGAAAGCACTACATTCTGGGGAAGGAGACATTTATCCACATAGACCATATGCATTTAGAGTTCCTTCAGACATATAGAAAACTAAAGAATGAAATACACCAGAAGTGGGACACATACTTGCAATAGTCCCACATGATAATAAAAAATAAAAAGGGAAGATCCAATTTAGCAGTATATTTCCTGAGCCACCCTCCAATTGCATCCATCACAACTATCCTTTCTCTTTGTCGACATGAGACTTCCATTTGGTAAAATTTGTATGAGATAGATCCTGAATTTTTGTATACATATCAAGCCCTCTGAGGAGGAAAGGATGTCCTTGATTTCTATATATAGGAAAAAATCATCTACCACATGGTACACATTTGTGTTCCAACTAATGAATAACAAAATATGATCTAGGAGGTACACTTCATCAGGACAACAATGCACTTTGACATAAACAAAACAATGAAAGTACTTCAAAAACATTTATACTGGCCCAACCTAAGGAATGATGTGGTTAAGTAAATTAAATCTTACACTCCTTGTGTAATGTACAATCCAACTAACAAGAAGCAAGGATTGCACATGCCATTATTGGAACCAACCAAGCCTTGGGAATCTGTATTGATGGACTTCCTCTCAAGTTTTCCAACTTCAAAACATGGGAATGATGGTGTTTTTGTTGTAGTTGATATACTTTATAAAATGGATATAATGAGTGCTTGTAAGAAAAATATTTTTGTTGAAGATACTGCTAAACTCTATTTTAGTCATGTATTGATCAACTTTGGACTTCCCAAGTCTATTGTCTCTGATAGGGATAGTGGGTTTTTGAGCATATTCTGGTCCACCTTGTGGGGAATGATGGACAATAAGTTGATGAAGTACACATCCTTCAACCCACATACTGATGGATAGACAGAGGTAGTAAACCACCTGATTATCCACATACTCCATATGTACCACTCTAAACACCCACGTACATGGGATGAGGCTTTCCCTACATATAACATGGATATAATCGGGCCCTTCACAACTCCACCAAGCAAAATTTATGAAACCCATTAATGTATGCATTTTGGTGAATGTAATGGAATACATGCCTCATGGAAAAACTGAAGTAGAAAAGGTGATAAGCTTTTTTGAACAGATTCAGTATACTCAACACTAGATCCATGATATTTTATATAAGATGAATTAAAAGTATAATAAATTCCATGATCAACATAGTGTTCCACATCATTTCTAGGTTAGTGATAAGGTCTAGTTGCAAAATTAGAAGGAAAGGCTTGCAACTCCACATAGGAAAATTTGACCTCTATGGTATGGTCCTTACACTCTCACCAAACGAGTAGATGAAAATAATTTCGAGTTGAATCTTCCACCCTACCTAGGTCTGCATCCTATGTTCAATGTGTACCTCCTAAAACCATATCACCCACCTCTTTTCGATAATCCAATCATAGAATAATAGTTGGACATATCCAAACTCAACCCAGAAAGCTATTACCCAGTTGAAGAAGATCAGATTGTGGACACTTTGACAAAAACCTCCAGAGGACATCCTATTAAGCTCTACTGGGTGATCAAGAAAGGGAATATCACTAATTAAGGTGAGTGGATCACCACATATGAGAAAAATAAACACTTTTCACACTTGATGGGGCCTCTTGGTGTAATGGGGACCATTTCTTCTGAAGGACAAAAAAATGATCTAGACCACAGCCCAGGCAATAATTATAGTGGAGTAACTTCCATGAACCATAAATTCTGCATTATAGCTCCAATTGACTTCATTCAAAGTGAAAAAAGTATTATAATATGTAGAACATGATGGAAGGGTGAAATAATTTGTTTTGGAAAATTTTGACCCTAAAAATCTACGTCTAAAGGCCCTAAATTGCAAATTTTGTAGTGCTGTCTAAAAATAGTAATTTCGTAAAGTTATTGTTATCACATAAAAGTAGCACCCTAAGATTTGACTATGCAAACCTCTAATTTTCTCATGATATGGGACTTATTAATTGAGATTGACCTCCGGAGAAGGCCGGATTCCTCTATCTAAATCCTAATGCTAAACAACTCCTAGAAGGGAAAATGCAACTAACTAATCTTAAACTAACCATTCAGAGAAGGGGGTTAGGACACTCTCAAATGCATGAAAATGGGAGAGAATGGAGATGGAGAGGGTGTACAAAGCACCATAGACCATGGAAACACTCAATGCACCAGTTTCATAAGCACAACATCATTGAAGTTTGCAATGAGAATAAAATTTACATAACCATACCTGCAAATGTGATAAAGAGGCAAGAGAATGAAATTAAAAAATCTAGGGTAGTGAGATAACCAAAAAACTTAAATTTTATTGCTTCATAAGTTGCACAAACCATTCCATTTAGAAAAGGAGGTAAGATTCATCATTACAATGCTAAAAAATGAGGATTGGAACTCTAACATCTACCTAACACTTGAGAAGAAGAGAGCAACATTTCAAAAATGTCTGACAACTAATAAAATGAGCTCTCTTTACAATATATATAATTTTTTAGAAGGAAGAGGGAAGATAAATCTTGGAACTCGACATCCACCCACTAAAAAAATTCATCAAATGACTGTAAAACATCATGGTGAACTTACCACAGACCACCCCTTCATGTCATCTGCCTTGCTAGAGACGAAAACTACCCATACTACATTAAATTATGGTAGTTGGCTTCATGTAACTGTTCATTTCATGCTGAAGATGTTTTTTCATTTTTCACTAACTCACCCCCATCAAAATCTTATTTTCATGATTCCATGGTGAAGTTATTGATTAGATGTTTCCAGAAAGTCCAAGATTTTAAAATTTGGAGCACTAGGGAGAAATTAATGTCAAATCAGATTTATGAAGTGCTATTACTGGATTTTCCTTCTTTTTGGGTTTGTGAGGTGCAATTGATTTACTTATTTTCCTTCTCTACGTTTTTTAGAAACTGCTTTACTCACATTTTTAGAGGTGCTTTGCTTATTACTTTAGCAGTAAAGCAACTTTGCAAATCCGCATTACTCCTTGTTTTCCTCTTTGTTTTGTGGGTTTTCCAAAGTGCTTTACTTCAAAATTTTGACCCTCTCTTACTTTAAGTAAGTCCATATCGCATCCCTGCAACACTTTACCTCACTGCTTTGCGTGATTTTTAGGTTATTTGACTCATGTTTTTTTGGAGTTCTTTTCTTTAAAGTAGTGGCACATCAAAACCCCATAACACTCTCTGATTTCCCTTTAGTTTTATAGGTTTTGTGAGTTACTTTACTCATGTTTACAAGCCCCTTCTACTTGCCAGCCACAGCCTATCAGATCCCCACATTACTTCCCTCCACCTTATCTTCATGGGTTTTTTAATCTTCTTAGCTTGAGTTCACAAACCGTCATTGCTTTGCAGTAGCTCTGGGTTGTATCCCAAAGTTACTCTCCCTTCACCTTTGACTGCTTTGTAGGGGTTTGGGGCCCCATTACTTTAGCTCACTGAGTAGCTCGGCCATGAGCTCACCAAGATAATCCTCAACCTTGACCCATTTTGGACTCTTTCTTAGTTTTTCTTCCAAATTTCTCGAGTTATTCAAAATTTTAGGATCTTTCTTAGGCTGAGGAGTTAGGAAAAGTAGAGAAATGTCCCCCAAAGCCAAAATTTACCAGTTTATCCCAACATTTGGTTAAGTACTAAACTAAGACAAAGGGGAATGCCTTCAAATGACTTCAAGAGCCCCGAAAAAACATGAAATTTACCTATTTCCTCCAGATTCTTCATTGAAGCTCCATCAATTTCTCAAGTCCATTTTTTTCAAGTTGTCCATTTTTACTAGGGGTAAAAATGGATAAAAATTTGGTGATTCATGGGGAAATCTACCTATTAGATGAGTTGATTAGTGGCCTTGAAGCATCTATTGGACATGAAGTTAACCTAGTAATCATGAAATTGATCTGAAACTTTAAACTCAGCCCCTAGGACCACTTAAAGTGCTACTTGAACCTGAAACTGATTTGTTTCTTTCTTGAATCTTCCATATACATTGTGAAAATCTTCTGAACAAGGTTTGATGCGAGTGGAAAATTGCTTTGAATGTGAAATTTCACTTGTTCCTCTACAAATTGATCTGTGGGGATGAATGATGAACATTTGAACCTGCCCCAAATCTGATTTTGGCAAGATTTGAAGGAAAAATGAACTGAATCATAAAAAAGGATGAAGCATTATAGAGATTAGAATCACTTGCTGATTATGAAGTGTACTTGGAACTGCTTTAAAAAATTATTTCCCCAACATTGCCTTGACTAAAATGGATTGTGCAAGAGAAAAAAAAACACAAAAACTATATAAAAAGGGGAAGATCATACATGTTCCAAGTGGAAACGTGCAAAGTGTGCATAAAAACTTCTTCTACTGAAAACAAACCTACCTACTCTACTCTAACCAGAGGCAAAGCAGGCTAAAAAAATCTTGCAACAGGCTATGAGAAATAGTTTCCCTTCCTCACAATGTTGAACCATGTGAATGATTTGACACTGGACATGGTCTTAAGTAAGAGTTATTTTTTTTAATGAAGCTAGTTTTCCACCCTATCCATTAAAGTATTAGCAACAAACAAAATTATTACCTCCTTTAGTTGCTCCACATTTGTTGAGAGGTGTTGAAGCTGACCTTCAATATACTGAAACTCATCCTCATGATCTGAAATGAGCATGATCGACGAAAATTCCATCCTTGGCTCCAAGATAGATAAATACCTGATTGGGAAAGGGGATTTGGGAACTAATGGGATGATCCTTGGATTTTTCCCACCCTTATGAAGCTAAAATACACAAACGGAGTCATCTTGTAGACTTTCTTACTGAAGGTGGCTACTTGCAAACTGATTTTAAATTGGTACTTATTCTTCTACAAACAACTATGTTTCCTTATTAATAGCTATTGGTTTGGAATTTGGTTCACTGTGGGTCTCCTCATTCTTTGTTTCATCCTGATCCTCCATAAAAAGTGCACCAAGATCCAAACATGCAAAAAAATGAGGATCACTACATTACATCAAAACTCCTTGCTCACTTTCAAAAAAATCTTCCTCAAGGCCCTGGGTAGAAATAGTGTTAAAAAACATTTTCTCTTCCCCTCCATTTCCTTTTAGGCTATCCTTCACATATTTTTGCTCTGTTTTGATATTCATCTCCCCTTTTTGTATAATTTTCACATTTTCATCCTCCCAATCTGAATCATACCAATCATCCACTGATACAAAATTATATTTTTTTGTGGGATTGGTTGAAGAAGAGGCATAGAAAAAGGGGATTTTGACTTGTTTCATGCTTGGGAAGAGATGCTTGATACTCACAAGACTTGATTTGATCACTTGGGAAAACTAAATGACCCTCCAAAGCATCTTCTCTACTCTTCTCATCTACACTTTCCAAAACAACTACATGGTTTTTCCTAAAGTATTGTTGTTTAGAGTGTTAGATGGGCTACTTCTTCTCTCCAAAATCATAAAAAACATCCATTTCTACTAACCTTATAAGATAACTAGGGACACAATTTGAGATAACAAAACTTATGGAAACATTAGTGCAAGGTTTCATGAAGTTCAGGTGCTTTGGGTGGAGATGGAAGGTATTTTTGCAAAGTTTGGGGAATGATTTGGGCATAAAAAATTGTGAGACATCAAATGAAGGATAAAGAAGCAAAGGAGCTTCCTAATTTTGAAAATGAATGATGAGTTTCATTTTTTAGCACAAAGGGGAGGAATAATTTGAGATAGTGAGGGAAGAATTGTAGTAATGGGAATGGGTTTTCTTTTTTAGCCTAAATGAGAATCTTCTCAGCTTGGGATGCAATGGAAAAATATTGAGGAAGATTGTTGCCCCCTAAGGACTGAATCAACATAGCTAAATCAACATCAAAGGATCTCAAATAATAGAAGAATTCCATACATTGCGAGGGTTTGAGTTCTTGAGGAATTCTATTCCAAGTCCTTGTAAATATGATGTTGAAATTAGGAATAAAACCCATTAGAGCCCACTGTATTTTGCTGAGATGTTCCATGAGGAAAATGACATCTGCATCCTCCTTGAACCTGTTGTGTAGTTGTTCTCCTAGCTAATTCCACGTGGAAATGGATTGTGGATCCAAACTTTTGCAGCAATATTTTTCCTTGCCTTTGAATGATGAAACCATAAGTCTAAGGAAAACATTCTCTTCTATGACATCATGAATGACACAATGGTTTATAATATATTGAATGTGATCAATAGGGGATTGATCTCCATTTCTATAAAAAAGGACATATTTTTCAAGATTGTTTTGGGGATAACATCTAACTGCTACAAATGGAGTGGACTAGAAGTGAAATGAGGGAAAGGAAAAGCTCTTTGGAGAGCAATGACTGAAATGGAAACATTAAAATGAATGGAATAACTAAGGGAAAAGTCTACAACTGAGATGATGGGCTATTTGAATCATTGGAGTCACCATATATACTTGAAAATGCCTCCAAAGGCTGAAATATTCACCAAGAGCACATCAACTTGGAAAATGATGAAATTTAAGCTTTCAATGCTTGTCCCACTAGGTGTGCCAAAATTGTTATCACAAAAAATTAGCACCCTGATATTTGACTATACAGACCTCTACTTTTTGCTAACACGGGACCATCTGTCAAGTTGTGGGACCTACTACTTGAGATGGAAATTTGGAGAAGGCTGAATTCCTCTACCTAAATCCTAATGCTAAGCTACTCCTATAAGGGAAAATTCATCTAACTAATCCTAAACTAACCATTCCAAGGGACCAGGGAGAGAGAGAGGATTATAAAGATGCATGAAAAGGAAATACTACACTAAAGAGGTGATAACATAAAAAAGGGGGTTGGGACACTCTCAAATGTATGAAAGTGGGAGAGAATGGAGATGTAGAGGGTGGAAAAATATAATAACAATACTCAATTCACCAATTTCGTAAGAACAACATGATTAAAGTTTGCAATGAGAACAAAATATACAAAACCATACCTGCAGATGTGATAGAGATGTAAGAGAATGCAATAAACAAAGCTAGGGCAGTCAAATAACCACACAACTTAAATTTTATTGCTTCAAAAGTTACACAGACCATTACATTGAGAAAGGAGGAAATATTCATCACTAAAATACCTAAAAATGAGGCTTGGAACTCTACCATCTACCCAGCAGCTAAGAAGAATAGGCAAAATTTCAAAAATGTTTAACAACTAATAAAATGAGCTCTCTTAACAATATATATAAGTTTTTTGGAAGGAAGAGGGAAGAGAAATCCCAAATCTTGACATCTACCCACCAAAAAAAGTCATTAAATGACTGCAAAACATCATAGTGAACCTGCCAAAGTCCATCCCTTCATGTCCTTTGACTTTTTGGAGAAGAAAACTACCCATACTACATTAAATTTTTGTAGCTGGATACCTAGAATTGTTCATTTCATGATGAAGATGTTTTTTCCATTTTTCACTAACTTATTACCCCCATTAAAATCTGATTTTCATGATCTAATGATGAATAGCTTAATGATACATTTCCAAAAAGTCCAAGATTTTTAAATTTGGAGCACCAGGGAGAAAGTTATGCCAAATCAGATTTATAAAGTGTCATTAATGGCTTTCCTTCTGTATGGGTTTGTGAGGTGCAACTACTTTACTTCTTGTCCTTATCTATGCGGTTTCATAACTACTTTACTCACATTTTTAGAGGTGTTTTACTTATTACTTTAACAATAAAGAAACTTCACAAACCCACATTACTCCTTGCTTTTCTCTTTGTTTTGTGGGTTTTCTGAATTGCTTTATTTCAAAATTTCAACCCCCACTTGCTTCAAGTAAGCCCGCATTGTATCCCAGTAACACTACTTACTTCACCTCGTTGCTTTGTGTGATTTTTGGGTTGCTTGACTCACATTTTTTGGAGAGATTTTCTTTGAAGTAGTGTCACATCAAAACCCCAAAACACTCTCTAATTTCCCTTTAGTTCTATGGGGTTTGTGAGTTAATTTACTCACATTTGTGAGCCCCTTCTACTTACCAACCATCCCGTATAACTGCTCTCTACCTTAGCTTTGTGGGGTTTTTGAACTTCTTAGCTCAGGTTCACGAACCGTCATTGCTTCACAGTAGCTCCAACTCGTATCCTTGAGTTAATGTCCCTTCACCTTTGGCCACTTTGTGGGGGTTTGGGGCCCCATTACTTCATCTCGCCAAGTAGCTCGACCATGAGCTCGCCAAGATACTCCTCAACCTTAAACCATTTTGGACTTTCTCAGTTTTTCTTCCAACTTTCTCCAGTTATTCATATTTTTAAATATTTTTCTTGGGCTGAGGAGTTAGGAAAAGTAGAGAAATGTCCCCCAAAGCCAAATTTTACCATTTTATTCCAAAATTTGGCTAAGTACTAAATAAAGGAATAGGGGAATTCCTTCAAATTACTTCAAGTGCCCCCCAAAAACATGAAATTCTTCATTGAAGCTCCATCAGTTACTCAAGTCTAATTTTTTCAAGTTGTCCATTTTTACCAGGGGGTAAAAATGGATAACAATTATCACATATGTAATTATTAAAATATGAAACACCTCGTCTCCCTCGAGACTGATGACCTTCCAAATTATTCTAGGTGCCTTTTTTCCTATTTCTAAAAATAGTATATAAGTATATGTAACCTGCAAGGGTTTCAAAGATAGCTATTATATTCCGAGTCTTTTGAGAAATATACATCTCTTTCCTGTGATAGTTTTATTATTTACATATGGCACAATTTTTATTATGTTATTTAAGTCTAAAACTCCCAGGTTTTGGACTAGTTTACTTACTTATATAGGGGTTCGTAGATGATTTCTCTAAGAAAGGATGAATCAAGTGAAGTACAAGACCCAAAAAAAGATATCAATTTGAAAGTAGAGTTGGAAGACGTGTCGGTCAAAGACCATATAGATCGACTAATACCAAATACAAATTCTCAACAAAATTTTATGGCCTTGCCATGGGATAGAAAATATGCTAAATGAAGTTTCGAACTTGTTGTTTTGTGTCTTGCTATGGATTCTATGCATTTTTCTCTTAGAATTTAGCAGCATGTCAGTGTGCAAGGATAAAAAATCTAAACAAGATACCTCATAAAGTGCTAAGAGGGAATGAAGATATTGTATTTTTCATAAAAAGAGTGCAATGCTAAGTTAAGTATTTTCAAAGTGTAAATTTCCAAATTTGAGTGTCTACATCCCCCCATTTAAGTATGAAATGAAAATATCATGCTTAATGGAAAATATACTCGAGTGTGTAAACACATTTTTTCTTTTCTCTAATGTTTGTTTTACACCTATTCATGTTGTGCTTGTCATTGGCATGCTCCATGATGAAATTTGCAACACAAAGTGTAGTCAATGTCCATGATAAAGAATTGAACTTTAACTTAAATATAACTTGTAATGTGAAAGATTTGCATTTGTATAAAAGTGAAATGAAAAGATGTAAAAAAGAAAGGAATACACCTTTCTAATTTTTAGAAGAATAGAACATTGTGCTTTTCTTGTGTTTAAATATTTTTATTGCTAAAATTTTCTTAAGGATTAGGGGTGATTAGTCTACAATTTGTGTTGAGGAGAAAATTACATGTTACATGCATACTACTCAACACAAAAATGCAAAGAAACTGGAATTAGGAATAGGTACGAGTGCACCCTTGCAAAGGAATAAGGGTGTGTATCAAATTTATACAACAAAAATTATATCTTCCCCTTTGATTGTAAGAGGAGAGAAAAATTTTCCTATGAAGGCCTTAGCTACGTTAACACCTTCCATAACCCCATGAATCAAATCATTGCAGATGGATCTAGATCCAATTTCTCAAATAAGTACATACACTATAAGAGAGGATATGTGCCCCCAAAATCTCCCCATATACCACACAATTGACAAAAACTAAATAAGATATGAGTAGAAATTGAAAAATGTGCTAAAATGTTGATACATGAGGGAAATTTATGCCCCTAAGATCCCTGAAACTATAATATAAAATGAAATTCCATAAAAATGAGTGAATTACTTCATGCCCCATGTAATGATATGAATTGAGTGAAATGAGTATGAAAATGTGTAAAAAATATGAGAATAAAGTTGAAAATCTGAAACTATTGATAAAACTGATGTTTTTGCCCCTAGGAATAAATGTATGGGAAGGCCAAGGCCATGTCATATGGTCTTGAACCAAATATATGATATATAACATGTGAATATTTTTATGAATTTATGTGTTTTCGTATGCTTTTGAGTTCATGTACTCTATGTATACTTGTGTGCGCCCCCAAAATTCTATTTGTGCCACTGAAAATGTAGAAACAAACCCAGATATATGCCCCCCTTTTTGAGGCATGTGAAAAAACCATGTTGAGTATGTGGCTAAAAATAAATAGATGTGGACTAATGAAGGAGATGTCTAAGAAACTATAGTAGAGTGTAGAAAACTTAAAGTAATAGCCACATGGAATAACCTGTACCTGTAAAAAGGAAGGTGTTTGTGAATGGTGAAAACCATGGCGTGTAAAAAAAGTAATGATAGAAATAGATAAAAACCAAATAGATGATACCAATA
Source organism: Taxus chinensis (assembly GCA_019776745.2). NCBI lineage: Eukaryota > Viridiplantae > Streptophyta > Pinopsida > Cupressales > Taxaceae > Taxus > Taxus chinensis. The sequence continues at coordinate 643,000,092 of CM034147.1, forward strand.
GTAGTTTAAATGCATGAAAATACAATAATAGTGTAGTTAGATGCAAAAAATATAAAAACAACGTCACACAAAATATTTAAAGCCTGTAAACATGAGACACCCACATTTTCAAAAGAAAATCAAGGTTCATAAGCTTACAAATAAGAGCAATAAATATAAAAAAATATAGGCATGATATCAAAAACATTTGACACCCACGGTGTTATGACATAATCAAGGAACATAGGCCACAAGAAAGGAAAACAAACAAGCAATAATATGCACCATAAGAAAATATGCATGAAACAAGGGTGTTAAATGTGTTAACATGATATAATAGGTAATATGGGTTAAATATGTGAAACAAGAGATGTCAATTCTATACAAGACTAATGTGTTAGTCCTGTTAGTATGAAAAATAACAAGTGTATGATGTATGTAATTGATCTTAAATGAGGAAAGTGAAAGGAACTATAATAGAAAAATAACAACTGTAGGAAATGGAGGGATTGCCCCTAAGAGAATGATGTAAGGAGTGATGAATTCTCTTATAAGCATGTATCAATCTATGTGCCCTGCATCTAACTCAATATACCAAATGAATGCATGTGTGTAAATAAGAAGACATGCTAGTTATAAGACCAAAGTGCTACACAACATGTATAATGTAAATTGCTAACAAGTACAACTTAAGTAAAATGCATAGGTCTTGGTTTTGTATTTTTGAAAATATGTGAATGTTTTTTTTATTATTGGAATACATAGCTATGTATAAAAAAGATGAAGATCCTAAAAACTATCTAATGAAGAATTCATGAAGAGGTGAAGCAACTACCGAGGAAGATGGAGGCTTAGGACTTAATGGTGATCCAAATGCCAATGGTACCCTACTGGTAATATGCACCAAAGAAGGTTGAAGAGATAGAGCAAGTGAAAAATTATCATTGCAAGACTGGTTCTGGTGCAGAGGACTAGAAGAATGAGTGTGTGTAGTACTAGGATGCATTGGAGAAGCTGTGTGGGTAACATGTGTACTAGAGGACTGACGTAGGAGCCTAGGGGAATGAGGATGATGAGAAGTATGGCATGGGATTACTAGCCTATGAGAAGACCGAGAGCCATAAGATTTAGTGTGTGTAACTAAAATCCTATTAAGATACCTAGGAGAATCAAAGTGACAAGGGGTAGGATGAAGATGTACAAGCCTAGGAATATTAGAGCCATGAGGGAAACATGTGAAACCAAATACCTATCCATAGATGAACAATGACTAGGTGAAATAGTATGAGGAGCCTAAAAGAGAATACATATAATTGTAATAACCTGTTGATTATGAATCAAATCGAAACATTAGTGGATTATCGAGGGAATAACCTTAAGAGCACATAACCAAGGGAGACCTAACCATAAGGTATCAAAACTAAGAGTAAAAGTAATAAATAATGAAACTGATGTAGTTATTGCACCAATAATGATAGGTAAAGTGATGATTTAGTTGTGGAGATTATTATAAATTGTAATGATGTGTGTAGAAATTCCAAGGGATTGGAGTAGTGTGAGGGAGAAGACATTATCCTTGTTATGTGGATCAAGTAAAACAATGTATATAGGTAGTTGATTAATAGAGATAAAGATGGATATCTTGGCATAGTGTTCTCATTGATGTCAAAGTGAAGTTTTTGTCAGTATTTTTTGAGGTCATTGATGTTAAAATAAGTATGAAACATGAAGGTTTATTGGTAGTGTTAACGTAAGGTGAATTTCTTATAGAGATTATATGAGTTTGCACGGGTTTTTGAGCTGTATAGTGACTTGTTGGAGTGTGATGGTGGATTGTAAAGGAATGAATGATGTTGTGAAAATTTCATGGAATGTGTTTAATTTCCTAGTAGGTGTTCAACATTGGCCAGTGATGAGAAGGCCAGATTTGGTGAAACAAACATATTCTAGGTGCTTGTTTTGGAGTCCTGTGAGCAGAATGAGGTATGAAATGTTGAAGTAAAGCATGTATCAGATTTGTGAGCATGGTAATATAATGGGAATGCTGTAGATGATGTGTAGAGACACTCGATAGTGTCTTACAGTTCTGGTTCAAGTGTTAGACTTGGTTTTTAGGTATGTTCCTAAACCTTGTCCTTAAGAAAGAAGGTCTTGGTGTGGTGGAGTAAGTACTTATGGGAATATTTAGGAAAAGGTGAGCATTGAATATTTTTTGGAATGATTATGTGATGGTGTGGTCCAAATTTCAGGTCTAGGTGATGAATATTTTGCATTATATTGAGTTTTTACCAAAACCGAGTTGTGAAGGTGAGAAAACAAGTGATTAACTAAAAATGTGGAAATATGCACTAGTTAATATAAGCTATGAACAAATGTAAATAGATGTAGTAAATAAGTATGTAAATGAACTAAAAAACTAAGTAAATGGAAATATAAGCCCTAAAGTGAAAGAGAGAAGAGGAAATAACTCAGATAAATAATAGATACTTTCAGGATGATATCACAGTGAAGACTAGAAAATAAAGAAGCAAGAATGACTGTGTAGAAGTCCCAAAAAGGGTGGATCTAGAGGATCTAGCTAGATTAGAGCACTTGGAGTGGGACTGGGGCACTTGCGGGAACTTTGGTCTTAAATCTGGGAACCCTAGTCTTTGTAGAAGATCTGGAAATGATTTCCATAGGTTTGATAGGATGTGATCTAGAACCCTCATTGTGTGTCACATCAGATTCTCCATGCTCCTCCAGATGTCGCTAATAATCCAAGATGAGAGAAAGACTTGTAAGACCCCAAAACAAATTTCAAACTCTAAAAAAGAAGAATGCATATGAAGGGGTCAGATTGTTCTCAGCTTCCACAATGGTGGACTTACTAACTGAGCATTGCACTACATCTCATAACCAATGTACTTATATGTGTAAGTGTGTGTGAACATTCCCTAGGTTTCTCTTGTGTCACTTGCACTTTGTGAAGTAGCGAGCAATAACTATGTGTATAAAATGCAATAGAATGTGTGCATGGAATAGAATAGAATCCCTCCCCCTATGAAGTGTGATGCATATGTCCTAAGCCTTATGCCTTGATGATGGAGATATGAGGATTCAAGTGATCTCTAATGTAATATATGGATGTAACTCTAAATGAGTGATAGTAATAAGTGATGTTACGTCCCTCATTTTGGTCTCATAACTTTATATTTATAGGGTTCTCTTGATTTAATTTCATAATTAACCTTGAAATGGCCGACCATCAAAAAGATAAAGAGGCAAAATAGATAGAAAGAACCCAAAAAGTTGTGGGAAAGTGCAAAAGGGACCGAGGTGCTCATGGTGGGACCAGGGAGCCCAACAGACACCCCAGTACTAACTTGGGTTCCCCATTCAAGGCTAAAATAATGGAAAATGATCAAAACAAGACTAGGCATGTGGATGGTAAAAGGTCGGTAATGAAAAAATAAAATAAACCAAAATGGCCAAAAGACAGGGGTTAATTATTAATTTCTTCGCTCAAGAACCTTCTAAATAGTAGTATAAATCTAGGATAAATAATTCCTAAAGTACATGATTTTGTGACTACATTCTACCCCCACTTTATGTTTGTGATTGGAAATCTTGGTAACATAAAGTAGATAGAGATGCGTACCTTATGTCCATGAAGAGTGTAGTATAAATGCATCAAAGGACTAGATAAAGAGTGTGGAATGACAAAAATATGGATGAGCATGGAAACTAAAGATAAAAATGTGTAAATAAAAAGTGATGAGAGTGAACCTAGGGTGGAATGATTGTGTAGTTGCTACGATGTGTGATGTACCTACATGGTTAGTAAAGAATGTGTTGTCATGAAGTTTTTTTATTAAGGATTTTGTTGTTATTTCCCCCATTTGAATGCTTGTTTCTCATACATACGGACTTGCAAGGAGAAAACAATCAAGTAGTCAATGTATATATGTATGTATGTGTAAAAATGTAATGTAAAAGACACATATATATGAATGCATGTAAATGTAAAATATGTAAATGTAAATGAAAAATGTAAATGGAACATGTGCACCTGGTCCATGTCGATAGAAGAGAGTGTAGAAGGATATCTTGTACTGTGAGTATTTTGGGAGATCTCATGTCATAGGACCGAAAGAAGTATAGGGAGGAAATGCTTCTGTGTCCTCCAACATTTAACTTCTTCCTTGAACTATGTGTGAAGAGATATCTATACATCCTAGTTTTTTTAGTAATTCTAGTCCACTGCTCGAAGTAGTGTAGAGAGGAACACCCATTATAACCTCTAAGCATGTAACTAGTTCCTAGAATTCTAAGGAAACCATGTACTATAAAATTTTTTGTGTATGGGGTTTGTAGACTTGTCTGAACCCACTCGTTGTATATAACCCACTGCCAAGGGTGGAAACAATGTATTGAATTGTCAGTGTTAGTACTGTACAAACCCCAAATGATGCACCCCATCTTTGGGGGTGCATGCGATGTCATTGATAGGAGAACGTGGCCCCAAAGGACAACCAACCACATGTACTATGAAAATATTCCCTACAAGGGGAAGGGAATGCATTTGGATAGAAACCAAGGCACACAAAAACAATGATGGATAGACAAAACAAGTTTTAGTATGAAAATGCATGCATGTAGAAAACAAGTGTAAACAACGTAAACAATGTGTAAGCTACAAAGAAAAGTAATGAAAACACACAAGAAGATAAGTAAGCCAAACAAAGTGGGTCAAAATTTGGGACATCACTCATGATTTCATAATACATGTAAGGCCATCATGGTCACAAAAAATAAACAAGTGTGCACACCAAACATAGGGCAAAACCTGCATACAATAAGATAAAACAAGTAGAGAAGTACATATAAAACAGGAAGTAGTCATGGAAACATGTAATCCTTCAAAAAAAGTGTTGCACATGAAACACCCATTAGCATGTTAGAAAGATAATTATTATATCAAAAGTGTGTATAACCAAGTAATGAAAAGTTCTAAGTACAAACTAAAACAATAAAACATGTGATAGACAGAATGTGAATGCCCATAAGTGACCGATGTAGGAAGGGTAGAAGGTGAGAATCCATGTTGCATGCAAAATATCTGTATCTTCAATCACAACTAGAAAAATATGTGAATTCACATGTGTGAATGGTATAGATAATGACATATAATAAATAAATCTAACATGTGTAGTAAAGTGATCATGTAAAAAACTAACGTAATCAAGAGTAAATGCCCCCAAGAAAATGCAATATTCTATGGATGGATGGAATGCAATGAAATATGGATTGATAGGAGCCTGTGTGCCCATTGATTGAATGGAATTTTATGTAATGAGGTTCATTTTTTTTCCCCCTCAGCATTCAAGAATGAACCGTAAGTGAGAGTGCATCATCGGGAAAGGGTTGAATTCTATGTTGTGTCTAACACACAGTGATGAATGTGTATGTGTATTGATGATATGTGACCTATAAATGATGTGTACATGAACCCTATAACCTAAGTGTATATCATGATTAGATGGAATGTATAAGTGATGATTTATCCAAAGAGTATATCACTATGAGATGAATGGATAGGGAGTGATGATTTATACCTAAAGCGTATATCACTACAAGATGAAAAGAGGGAGTGGTGATGTAACCTAAGGTGTATACCACTAAAAAATGATAGAATAGGTGATGATTTATCCTAAATCATATGTCACTAGATTTGGAAACCCTTCACATGATGAAATTATGGACTAGGATACTAGATGTGTGATGAGTAGTGAGGTGCAACACTAGAAGACAATGTAAACCCTCGGCATTCGAGTGAAAAATGACTAAGATGAACTAAAGTGCATCATAAGGTAGTGAGTGCAACATGTATAATGTGTACAATGTAGTATGCAATGTAATGATGTAGAGAAGCTAGTAATGTAGTATATAGTATAATGTATGTAAATCATATATGTGAGTATAATGATGTAGGAATATGTATAAGTAGATGTAACGAAGTGTACATGTAATGTACATATGTATATACTAGTAATGTAGTATGTAGAATGAAGAGTATAATGATGCTACAGTTGTAGATAATAGCAGTATGAAATATACATAATAACAACTAGTATAATTTATGACGCATGATATGTGAATATATGTGGTGTGTATTTTCTACAGTACAATGTGTGAGGGTTTAGTGTATTAATCCCTTAATAGTCAATTTTGAACCAAATCATAAGAGTGTTTAATCGGGTAATGACATTGTTAGAGTATGAATGAGTATGTGTATGCTAGGAGATTGATGTATAAGAATGCAGAGATGATGAATGCGTATATGAAATGATGAGTGGGAGAGGGGGAGTGTATTAGGTGCTATGCCCCCCATGTCATGAATGAAATGAAATAATCAATGATAGGGAAGGATAAAAGTTTTTCATTTGATGTATGTGATTATGAATAATGATGCAAAGATATAATATGTGGAAATTTTAAGAGTGTGATGTAATACTATGTAAGAATTTGAATGAATGATAATGCAAAGATGATAAATGTGCAAATGATGATCTGATGGGGGTAGATGCTATGCCCCCCAAGTTTTTGAATGATGGAGGTCTAATCAAAAGACACTAAGTGGATAAATGTAGGAAATGGTTTCCTTAAAAAAAGTGATGGGATGCTGAGGTGGTAATGTCATGGAAAACTTGAGTGGAGAGGTATTTGGTTTAAAAAGATGATTAGGAAATGGAAGTGGAGTAGGATGGCGAGAAATCTTGAATGGTGGTAGATTTGGCAGTATTAATGACACTACTGAAGGATAAGGTCAATTGATTTTGAGAGATGGTTATGCACTCTAACTTGGTAATGTTGTAGATGTGTTAGGAGGAATCAATGCTATATTGGTTTTTATAGGTTGTTTCTTAGGTAGTGCTTTTATTTTTTAAGAATGTGCATGAGAAATGATGACATAATTCTCATTAAGTGGAGAATAAGAAACCTCATAAATAGGAGAATCATGTGATGGAACTATAGTATTTTTCTGACTAGGACAAGAATCATTATGCACACATGAGTGATTGTCAATATAAAAAATGTAATGAATAATAGAATCATCTAGAACTTCCTTAAAAATATTAGAAGGAGGCTCACTAGTAGTTGTATAACATGGTGTAATAATTGTAGATGGGCATGCAATAGAATGTTGTGAATTGAATGAGATAAAACCATGATGCTCAAGATTTGTGATTATACATGGAAAAGTGTGACAATTGTTGTCATTATGTCCATTGATTCGATGATAATTGCAATATGGATGACCTTGATATTTCACTAACTGATAGGGAGAATAGTAATGAGTAGGCATTAAAGTGATTAACTAATGACTAAGGAGATAAATAAGAATGTCATGTTGTATAGTGTTATGCTCAAATATGAGAGGCTCAGGCAATGACATGTCTTTAGTTTTAACTAGATGACATGTAGTGGACATAGATTGCATATAAGATGTGGAAGGAGCACAAATATGTGATTGGGAAGTATACTTAAGCTGTTGAATTTCAGATTTGAGAGATTTGATCATGGATTCCATGGCCTTATATTTTTATTGGAATAAAGTATGTAGATATTGTATTGAGTCAAATAGGGGTTGATTAGATAGATGATCAGTAGGACTTGAGTCATCAGATAAATGATCAAATATAGGAATTATTTTTTGCGGAGGCATATT